>OU538754.1:0-1200000 GCA_912999735.1 Aporia crataegi | reverse complement strand
GACCACCCCTGAGGCGACAACAACTACTATAACAGAGGTGACAACAACCACTACACCTGAAGTGATAACACTCACTACACCAGAGATAACAACTACCACCACACCGGAAGTCACAACTACTCCGCCTGAGGTGACAACAACTACTACACCAGAGGTTATAACTACCACTACACCGGAGGTGACATCAACCACTACACCTGAAGTGACGACAACATCTACACCAGAGGTCACAACGACTACTTCGCCTGAGGTGATAACGACCACCACTGACATGACAACAACTACTACACCGGAGGTCACAACAACCACAACACCTGAAGTGACAACAACCACTACACCAGAGGTCTCAACTACCACTACAACAGAAGTTACAAATACTTCACCTGAGGTGACAACGACCACTCCTGAGGTGACAAGTACTACACCGGAGGTGACAACAGTCACCACAAATGAGGTTACAACTAGTACCACCTCTGAGCCTACCACCCCAGCTCCAATTTGTCCTCCAGGTGTTTTTGGAAACGTACCGCACCCTGATTATTGTGATTTCTATTACAACTGCATTGCTGGAATCGGGTTTTTAGTGAGGTGCTCAGATGGATTCGAATATGATCACTCTATCCAGGTGAGATTTATTTTAACTTGTTTTTCTCTCAACTTCAATAATGGAGAATTTCAATATTTTTTTAATGGATAAATTATAAAAATTTGAGTAAAATAAAAGTAATACGTGAAAGAATCAATAAAATATCTCTAGAAATGAAAAAGTTGTGACTTTGAAGTTGCGCTTGCAAGAATTGTTACACGCGGATAGGTCAAATGACGTCACATGCGAATATAAAACTTTAATAATCTATTTCTAAGGCATCTTTTGATGGATTTCAAAAAATTTTCAGTGATTGATTAGTTTTCATATATATTTTAATACCATTATGTTGAACCATTTACAACATAAACTTCTCCTTTAGCTCATTATTTTAACAGATTCATATAGGTTCATACCAGCGCTAGTCCGTTTAAGCCTGAGTGGCTGAGTTAATGTGATTCTCAGTTCTTTGTTCACTCTATTTGAAATGGTCGTACCAGAAAGTTTAAAACTTGAAATCAATAAAGTTGTCTAAAAGAGTTTTAAAGACATAATGAACTCTTTACAACTGAAAACTGCTAGCTTAAAGATATTTATCATAGCACAGTACGCAAATTTTATAATAAGATAGCTATGCCCCATGGTTTCACCCGAGTTAATTTCGTCGTAACGTGATGTATGAATAAACTGAATAAAATTGGGAACAGTAAAATAATAATAGATATGTATTATGTTCTAAAATAGAAGTAGCCTAAGTTGTTCTCTCTGGTATCTGCCAGTGAAAGTCCTGTCAAAATCGGTTCAGCTATTTCAGAGATTAGTGGGAACAAATAGACAGATAATAATTGTAAAAAAAAATTGGTATAATATGTACCGTGTATACATCCATATTATGAATTAAGTAAAAAGCTGTTATTTTTAGATTACAGACTCCAATTTTATTTAGTATAGACTAGCGACCCGCCCTGGCTTCGCACGGGTATATTATACACATAAACCTTTCTCTTCAATCACACTATCTATTAAAAAAAACCGCATCAAAATCCGTTGCGTAGTTTTAAAGATTTAAGCATACAAAGGGATATAGGGACACAGCGACTTTGTTTTATACTATGTAGTGATAATAACGGGTCTTAAATATGCATATCAGCGCCATCTATTGGTACAATGTATTCAACTATATTAACATTAAACAGACCATACCTTTAACATTTTATTAAATTATTTCAGAGTTGCACACGCATTTCTGATACTGGATGCTTCGCAACCAGGAACGCTACAACAACTTCAACGGCCGATACAACAACGGAAACGCAAAATCATGAGACGTCAACAGACAACAAAGACATGGAATCAACAACGTTTAAGAATATGTGCCCACCAGACTTTTCTGGCAATATGCCGCACCCGACACTTTGCAGCACATATTATCTTTGTGTTAGAGGTGAAACATTTATAAGAAATTGCGCCCAAGGATTTGAATATGATCCCGATGTTATGGTATGTTGACAAATCCATTAATATTATAAATGCGAAAGTAATGTCTCGATTTAACGCCAAAACTACTTAACAGATTTGAATGAAATTTTGTACACACATAGTCTAGATCCTCAGAAAGGACATAGGCTACTTTTTAATGCGAAAAAAAGGTAAGGGGTTGAAAGGAGGGGATGATGTATGGAAGTATCATTATTTTTAGAGCGATAAGCTTTTAGGCTATATAACATCACGTTACGATGAACTCTAAAACTACTGAACAGATTTGGATGAAATTTAAATGGGAATCACCAGCTTTCATTAAAAAAGAATCATCGAAATCGTTTCATAGGTAACAAACATTTAAAAAAAATACAGTTTAATTGAGAACCTCCTTCTTTTTTGAAGTTAATTATAAAGCTGAATTGTTTGAACGTGATAACATCGGGAACTACTGGGTTAAATGGAAAAATTCTTAGTTTTTCATTCATTAATCAAAAACTGGAAAAAAATTGTTAGTATTTCACACGTTTCACACACGTTAATTTCATCTTAACGTGATGTTGCCTTTAATATAATCCCAAACACGCAATGCAGATTCTTGCTGTTACCACTCGCCGATAGATGGCTCTGTACAAAGTTTTATAATATATTTAAATTTTTATTATTTATTAATTATATTAAACAACGCGGTAATGCAGCCAGTATTTTGGGTACGCACCCTAACGGCTTTGATGAGCCTTTTGTATTTTTGTAAATATATTTAAGTACATTATTGTAAATATTCAATTTATTAGTGCACTAAATAGTAATAAATTTTATTATTATACAGAACAGGAAAAAAAAAAAATTATATTAATTCTAAAATAAAAGTAGCCTAAATTACTCCTTATTACATCATCATCTGAAAGTCCCGTTAAAAATTGTAAAAAATGTAATTTTGGTATATATACCGTGTATAAATCCGCATTTAGTAAAAACGACAATTAAATTTTATTTTTTATTATAATATTACAGGACTGCGTGCCAATATCAGACAGTGGTTGTTACGCCCAACAGGCAACAACAACGAACAACAATACGTTGCCAGAACCATCAACATCTAACTACGACAAAGACGATTATATCTGCCCACCTATGTACTCGGGGAATGTTGAACATCCAACATTATGTGATTCATTCTACTCTTGCTTCGCCGGAATTGAGTTTTTGATGAACTGCTCCCAAGGTTTCGAGTTCAATCCAGTTGTTAAGGTTTGTCAATTTTTTTTATATATTGGGGTTCGATTCTCATTAAAATAATTCTCAAATAGCTGACCTGACATTTTTTTACCATATAAATTACTAGCTGTTGGGCGCGACTTCGTCCGCGATAACTTCTGTTATTATGATCGCGATTAAGAAGTTTTTAAAAGTTTTATTGTTAAGTACTCTTTCATACATATTTTTTTGGGTAACTTGAACCGTTTACGCGGCGCACGCAACGAAAGCCCACAAATATGGATAATTTCCCCGTTTTTGCAACATTTTTTACTGATGCTTCGCTGCTATTGGTCGTAGCGTGATGTTATATAGCCTTAAGCCTTCTCCGATAAATGGACTATCCAACACTAAAAGAATTATTCAATTCAAACCAGTAGTTTCTGAGATTATCACGTTCAAACAAATAAACTCTTCAGCTTTATAATATAAGCATAATACACTTACTTATATATATATATATATTATGTAGATAACTTGTAACTTGCAAGAATGAGAAGAGTTGACGTGTTTTGATAAGTTGTCAAGAGATGGCGCTACCGGTACTTGTAACGCGCTTTCATTGTGTTTTACATAACGGATAAAGTAATTTCAACAATTTTATATTTTTCACTATATACCTTTTCTTTTTCTTGATCAATTTTTTGACGGTCTGATTTAGTTCAGACCTTATAAGAGCTCTTATCTTACTTTCGTAATTTCAAATTTGTACCAATGGTCAATTTTGATTTTTGACACTTATTCCCTGAAATTGAGTCTTCAATGAATTTGGCTTATATTATGCAATATGTATTAAGTAATTATAATATTATGTACATTGTACCGTACATTATGATTTTTTCTTCGTCGCTCGCTCTGAAACGCGAAGTGAAGCTTTACGGCACTTCATTTTTACCGCGAGTTCAAACTTCAGCTTTATAATATTAAGTATAGATATTAATATAAAAAGTATATATAGCAATACAACGTCTTTGGCTATGATGAGCCTTTTGTATTTAAGGACATTATTGTAAATCATATAGAAAAAAAAAGAGACTTTGTTATATATAACAAAGTCGCTTTTTCTTTCCCTATATCCCTTTGTATGCTTAAATCTTTAAAACTACGCAACGGATTTTGATGCGGTTTTTTTTAATAGATAGAGTGATTGAAGAGAAAAGTTTTGATATAAGTATAGTAAATACCCGTGCAAAGCCGAGGCGGGTCGCTAGTTATATTATAAATAATGTATTTAAAAATGTTCAACCTAGCTGTGATGTGATTATTTTAAATTTTACAATTTTAAATTTGTATTTCTATAACAGGACTGCGTTGTTATCTCAGACAGCGGTTGCTTTGCGACGAGATATAACCTGACAACAACAACAACAACAACGGAAGTCAACAAAGATGTTGTCATAACAACGCCTGAGGACGGGGAGCCGGTGTGTCCGCCGAACTACTCGGGCAATGTGCGACATCCGACTAGATGTGATGCGTACTATAGTTGTTTTGGTGGATTGGCCTTTTTGATGCAATGTTCCAGTGGGTTCGAGTTCGATCCAGACGTTAGCGTAAGTGTTTTATTGTCTTTTAACCGACTTTTTAACCGACTTAACCTACTTTTTAACAGACTTTTAACCGACTTAACCGACTTTTTAACCGACTTAACCTACTTTTTAACAGACTTTTAACCGACTTAACCTACTTTTAACAGACTTTTAACCGACTTAACCGACTTTTTAACAGACTTAACCTACTTTTTAACAGACTTTTAACCGACTTCATCTACTTTTTAACAGACTTTTAACCGACTTAACCTACTTTTTAACAGACTTTTAACCGACTTAACCTACTTTTTAACAGACTTTTAACCGACTTAACCTACTTTTTAACAGACTTTTAACCGACTTAACCTACTTTTAAACAGACTTTTAACCGACTTCATCTACTTTTTAACAGACTTTTAACCGACTTAACCTACTTTTTAACAGACTTTTAACCGACTTAACCTACTTTTTAACAGTCTTTTAACCGACTTAACCTACTTTTTAACAGACTTTTAACCGACTTAACCTACTTTTAACCGACTTAACCTACTTTTTAACAGAATTTTAACCGACTTAACCGACTTTTTAACCGACTTAACCTACTTTTTAACAGACTTTTAACCGACTTAACCTACTTTTTAACAGACTTTTAACCGACTTAACCTACTTTTAACCGACTTAACCTACTTTTTAACAGACTTTTAACCGACTTAACCGACTTTTTAACCGACTTAACCTACTTTTTAACAGACTTTTAACCGACTTCATCTACTTTTTAACAGACTTTTAACCGACTTAACCTACTTTTTAACAGACTTTTAACCGACTTAACCTACTTTTTAACAGACTTTTAACCGACTTAACCTACTTTTAAACAGACTTTTAACCGACTTCATCTACTTTTTAACAGACTTTTAACCGACTTAACCTACTTTTTAACAGACTTTTAACCGACTTAACCTACTTTTTAACAGACTTTTAACCGACTTAACCTACTTTTAACCGACTTAACCTACTTTTTAACAGAATTTTAACCGACTTAACCTACTTTTTAACAGACTTTTAACCGACTTAACCTTCTTTTTAACAGACTTTTAACCGACTTAACCTACTTTTTAACAGACTTTTAACCGACTTTTTAACCGACTTCAAAAAGGGGGACTCAATTCGACGCGTGTTTTTTATGTTTGTTACCTCGGAACATTCTACTGGGTGAATCTATTTAGATGATTGTTTTTTAAAAATTTTAAAATGTGTTCTGTAGTTTTAGAGTTGAAGTCGGTTTTTTACGGACTTCAAAAAAACTGATTCTTTTTTCGTTTGACAGCTAGTGTTGCCATTTAAATTTCAACAAAATCTGTTCAGTAGTTTTAGAGTTAAAATTTGAATAAGTAAATTTTTAAAATAAGTTTTCTTTTGTTATACTAACGCAAGTATCACGTTTTTTAATTATTACTATTTTATGTTTTCTTACGTTTTTAAGAGTTCAAATAATTGTATGTTTTGATTTGTTAATTCGATGTGTGTGTGAAGCCTTTTAAAATGATATTAATTTGTTTGATCAAAATTGGTTCAACGGTTTGGGTGTGAAAGTGAAATAGACAGACGGACGAGAAGAGTTTCTATTAGCCTTTGACGTGGAAAAGCATGACGCGTATATATTTTAGATGTCTTAATAAATTCAAAACAGCTTACGAAACTTTCATGCCTAAACCGCTTAACCAATTTTGATGTGATTTGGTATAAAGATAGACTTGAGGTTGGGAAAGGACATACGCTACCTTTTATTGTAAAGAAAATGAATGAGTGTTGAAATAGGTTAAGAAAACAGACAGAGTCACGGGCGATAGCTAGTAAAAAGTAAATAGAACACGTAAAGCAGAAAACACATGAATTTTCAGACTTGCGTCGCAATATCGGCCACTGGCTGTTTCGCGAGTAGCAACGCAACAACAACAACAACAACACAACGCAACAAAGACGTTGATATAACAACGCAGGATGTCTTGGAACCGATTTGCCCGCCGGGTTACACCGGAAACATACCACATCCCAGTAAATGTAACGCGTATTACTCCTGCTTTGGCGGCTTGGCGTTTACAATGCTGTGTTCAGAAGGCTTTGAATTTGATCCAAATTCTTCGGTAAGTTTTTGCTGTGTCGATGAAAGATGAGTTAATGATGAGATAAAAAATGAGTAATAAGGTTTATTGCTTAGAAATGTCGACATTTAAACTTTTTTACTTTTAAACGTACTGTTAGGGAGGTGATCGGTGCCTAATTTAACATTTTCAAACACACACTCACACACACAAATACACCTGCACACGCACACGCAAGACACACAAACACATTCAAACCGCTTGTATTCGACGAAGGTTTTTTGTGTATAATACCCCACTCTTTTTGTATTTTTTTTTTGTGTAACCTCTTGATCCCTTTATATAATTGTACTACCGACCCGCCCCGGCTTTGCACGGGTATACAACATACATAAAAACCTTCTTTTTCAATCACTCTACCTATTAAAAAAAACCGCATCAAAATCCGTTGCTTAGTTTTAAAGATTTAAGCATACAAAGGGATATAGAAAAAGCGACTTTGTTTTATACTATGTAGTGATGTTAAAATTATAAATTGTTAACCCATGTTTGGCTTATGATTGGAATTAAGTTTTGTCTAGTTTTGTTAAGTTTTTAATGCTGTGGATTTTGTAATAAATAAATAAAATAGAATTTTTCAACTAAGGGGGTCGCCTTTAAAAACATTCTCTCCCCCCTCCCCAAGGGTCGCGGCTCCGCGGTTGAGAAACCATGATTTAAGCAGTTACAAATTATAACACCTTTTATCCGTGCATGCGGACTTTTTTTGATGTTTTTATAATATAAGTAGATATGTTATATTTCAAGGTTCATACACGCTACGGCTAATAAGAGCGGATTATACATGAAAAATGTTCAAAAACGGGAAATATAGCTTTTTCTCAAATTTAAGAGGATTGTGAAACTGTACATTTACATACAAAAAGCGATAACGTTTTAAGCCCTTAAAAATAGGCTAATTTTCAAAAAATTTGGATATGTAGATAAAATGAAAGACTAGGTGCGTACGTTTTAGCATCTAAATATCTGTATTTTTGACATAAAATCTTCCTCGAGCATAATTTTTTACAATTTTTGACGGAACTCACTGGCAGATAGCTGATGTAATTTTATTTTAAATTTTAAATTTAAGAAATTAATGTAAATAAATAATAAAAAAATAACTATTGCTCGCGGACGAAGTAATACATATCTATTATTATTTTGCTGTTCGCTATTTTAATCTGTTCATACTATAAACTTTATAGGCTTTAACATCACGTTACAACGAAATTAACGCGGGTGAAATCAAGGCACACACAGTTAATACAACTTTAACAAAAAATGCAGTGAAAACAATGTAATTAAAAATTAAGAATCTCATGAATGTATCTTCATAAATTATAGCAAAACGTTTTAACAAAAAAACCGCATCATTTTTCGTCCATTCGTATAGGGGCTACGATACGTCAAACTTATAAGGTTCCTCTTTTTGCGTCAAACGTTTGAAATCAATAAACCTACCTGAACATATTTCTCGTCTGTACACAAAAAATCGATTGAAACCAAGGGGCCACAATTATACCATTAATAACTCGAGAACGGATGTACCGATTTCGATTGTGTTTTGTTGGATTCGTCTAATCAGAGAATAGAGAAATATTGAAAATATTGAAAAATTCACGAGAGTTTAAAATAAATAAGCTATTCAGTTGTTTAAAATTCCCTACAAATGGTGTAGCGAAATATTTAATTTAGTTAAAATACATTTTCAGACCTGTGTAAGGATATCTTCAGACGGATGCTTTGCTAGGCAAAATGGTGAGTTTTAAAATTAAGAACGAAATATAATTTATAATATTCTCTGATTATATTATATTATTATTATTCACGCCAAAACCATTGGACCGAAATTGATCAAATTTCGTATGGGCTTAAAAAAAGACATAAAATAAAAAAAGTTTAATAGTTTCAATTTTAATTCAAATGTAACACAATTTTTTTAAACATTTACATTACAATAACGTTTACTATTATGACTTAAGTAGTTCTCTCGGCCACAGATGCGGAGACACAAGACACAAACTCAAGCATGCCGAACAATAGTTTCAATATATCGTCATTTAATGTGTCCATTAAGTTTTAAGTAGTTCTCTCGGCCACAGATGCGGAGACACAAGACACAAACTCAAGCACGCCGAACAATAGTTTCAATATATCGTCATTTAATGTGTCCATTAAGTTTTAAGTAGTTCTCTCGGCCACAGATGCGGAGACACAAGACACAAACTCAAGCACGCCGAACAATAGTTTCAATATATCGTCATTTAATGTGTCCATTAAGTTTTAAGTAGTTCTCTCGGCCACAGATGCGGAGACACAAGACACAAAGTCACAAATCTGCACGCCGAACCAAAATGGTCACGTCCCCCACCCAACACTATGCGACACGTTCTATTTATGTGTTGCGGGTACACCCATGCAACTGTACTGTAGTGCTGGCTTCGAATTCTCGGAAGACGTTGGGGTATGTATATGTGCATTTACCGCACACCAACTCGGTGATTAAATTTATTTATTTGCCTGTAGCGTATGATAAATACTAGTGGTCAGTCATTGGTCAAAATTCGAACAACACGTCAAGAGTTCCCGGCGCAAATTGGACCCAACCCACGCACAGCACACGTATAGCACACGCATAGCACACGCATAGCACACGCACAGCACACGCATAGCACACGCGTGGACTATTTTGTAGAACATTGTTTTAGACGGGGTGACGCATATTGAACCCATCCCACGGCCAGTAAAGTCCCATAGTCCACGCGTGTGCTGTGTGTGGGTTGGGTCCAATTTGCGCCGGGCTTAAGTCCGGTATGTACAATATATGTGTGTGTTGTAAGTCATCCAAGCAGTAGTGTGCGTAATTTTGATGATTCTTTTTTTCTTTGAAAGGTGGTCCCATTTGAATTTAATCAAAATATGTTCATTAGTTTTAGAGTTACAATTTGAAATCTGTTTTTTGACCGACTTCAAAAACGAGGAACTAGTCAATTTGGCGCTGTTTTTTATTTTTTAATTTGTTTCACCTCAGAACTTTCGACTGGGTGAACCGATTTCAATGATTATTTTTTGTTTGAAAGCTGGCGCTTTCTGTGTGGTCCCATTAAATCTGTTTAGTAGTTTTAGAGTTACAATTTGTAGACTGTTTTTTTTTTGTTAAAATTTTAACACTACAAATGTCTGAGCCAGAATTTGTGTGGCAAATTCTAAATAATATTTGTTTTGGAGTTATTTCTGATTTATTAATTTTCAATGCACGTCGAATAACCGCCTCTGTGGATTACGCGTCTGCGTTGCGCTGGAGGTCCTGGGTTCGAATCTCGGGGGGACAAATGTTTCGGTTGGGTAGGCACAGAATGCCTACCTACTTACCTGTGAAGAAAATAATCAGTGAAATTGATACAGAAATGTGTTTGCCCCATGCCCCACTTGGGGTTACGGGAATTCACTTTATATTCAAGTATTGTTATATTGTATAGTCTATCTACATTAGATTAATTAATTTCGATGAAATTTAATTTACAGCAATGCGTTGCGATCTCCGACAGCGGATGCACTGCTAAAAGTAAGATTTTTATATCTAAATAAACGTATTTATTATCTCACAAAATTTATCCATAACAACACAGTAGTTTTAAATATATTAGTGGTCGGTCATTGGTCGAAATTCGAGCACAATTCAAGAGTAAGTCAGGTATGTGTGTGTCATCCAAGCAGTAGTGTGCGTTTTAATTAATTTAATGTATTTCTAATGCATTTTATATAAAAACTTTATGCACTTCTTATCCATATAAACAGTAAAAAGCCACTATCACTCCATATTATATATAACTTAAAAACTACTGAACAGATTATCATGCGAGTTTCACAAATAGATAGAGTGATTAATGAAGAAGGTTTAAGTATATAATTTGTCAAGGTTTTGTGTAAATTGGTTGAAATATGATGATAATAGAGAAAAAGTCAAGCCATATGGGAGCTTTCATCAAAGACGCTGAGACCCTTTGAGATATAACAAAACAATGCATAACAGGATATTCCTCTTTTATAAAGTGAAGTCCCGTGTCCCCTAGTGGGGTATGGGGCAGATGTATTTCACATCTCTTTCACTTATCGATTTTTCTCTAGGGGCAAGTAGGTGATCAGCCTATGTCATGCCAGACCGAGTTTTTTATCTCCACCGGGAATCGAACCCAGGTTGTAACGCTTACGCGCTTACCACTAGACCAAGGAGGCGGTCTTTTATAGATGTACAAAAAAGTCCTTGGTTTCATTTAAGTACCTTACAAGAATAGCTTAGTATACGGTCTTTCAATTAGCACGCTCAGATTTTGGCGGCCCGTGGCGGCCATTTTGTTTTAATTACATCTATAAAATGTTTTATTTATTATTCAGTTACTTATGCCAAATGATTATGACAAGTTACATGATTGCACGTTCGAATGATAAAAATTTATTATCAAAATGAGTGTTCGCTAGTGAAAACATGGCGCCCATTTTACGGTAGACGTGGTGGCCCTTCACAGTCGACTCTTCAACGTTTGCTAGCCAAATTTGAGACGACAGGTTCGGTAAATAATCAACCATCACCTGTGCGTGATCGATTTGAGGGTGAGACTATCCCTCGCAGGGGTGATGTGAATTGGCCACCAAGGTCATGCGATTTGATCCCGTTAGACTTTCTTGCGGGGTTTCTTCGCAGGTCTATGCCAACAAACCACAGTCATATTCCACACTTATGGCATACATGGGTCTTTCAAATAAAAAAATAATTTTGTTAATACCTTACACACTTATTCATACCATTTAAACATCTACCCGCCCTTATTGGAAAACCCTATATAACCATTCTATCTTTTATTAGCGGTAAAAAGTTCGCCGGCTCAGATGTGATGGTGAATTTTGTATTTCAGTGAACCCAACAACCGAAAAATCGGTATGTTCACCGACCGACGCTGGTAACATACCTCATCCAACACGATGCGACGCCTACTATCTGTGTATGTCTGGTCATGCAATACAACTCACTTGCAGTGCCGGATTTGAATACGATGCAGATGTTAAGGTATGAAGATAGGATTTATTGACGACCGATTGGCGCAATTGGTAATGCTGCTGCCTTATGTAAGGTCCCGGGTTCGAATCCCGGTAGATGCATTTGTGTGATGAGCACGAATGTTTGTTTATAAACTTTATATTGTGGTACCCTTGTTTCTGGTTTTTATAACAAGTGCTTCAGCTACTTTGGGATCAGAGCAATGTTGATTTGTCCCAATTATTGTCTATATAACTATTATTTCAATAATATAATTACATGTTATTTCATCATAATCAAGAAATAAAACACACCTCATCATACATTTATTTTACAACACAAGCTTTACAAAAACTGCTGTCGACTCTTTACGAGCGGCCAAAAAACCGGGTCAAAATTCAATTCAGAGAACTTAATTTAGGTTGTTAATTTATACTTTATTATGGTTCAAATGACCGCCTCTTTGGTCTAATGGTAAGCGCGTAAGCGTTACAACCGAGAGGTCCTGGGTTCGATTCCCGGCGGAGATAAAAAAAAAAACTCGGTCTGGCAGGACATAGAAGGCTGATCACCTACTTGCCCCTAAAAGAAAAAATCGATCAGTGAAACAGATGTGAAATGCATCTGCCCCATACCCCACTAGGGGACACGGGACTTCACTTACTTACTTACTTATGGTTCAAATACTAATAACACACGAAGTTTCAACTGTTAGAACAATTTAATTTTTTAGTTATCAAATAATAAACCAAGCATTTGAAAAAAACCATTAAGAAATGTACTCACATTTTGGATCACAGTGTAAATTCTAATTAATTTATGTAAAATTCGAATAAACATTCTAAAAGTTAAAAGATTTTACAATTCGAATATGCAATAACAAAGCATGTTATCATACAATTATATTTAGATATAAAGTTAGCAAAAACCGCTTGTCCTCGAAGCGCGCCGAACAGTTTGAAGTGTTTATTTAAGGGGCCTGTTTATTTAAACGGCTGAACCGATTTGGCTGAAAATTGCTATGGAGGTAGCTAAGAACTGGGAGAAGGACATAGGACTTTTCAAGTTCGCCGGGTCAGCTAGTTTGGTATAAAACTTATCAGCTTGTGGAATAAATGAAGTGGAAGAGAAAAACGAAAAAAATGAACAAAAATTATGTTTATCATAAATCTTGTTTGAATATTATTTCTTATCTTATATTTATTCCCCAAGATGATAAGTTTTATACCAAATTATTATGCCATTATAATAAGTGATAAATAGTTTCTAAAAGCAAATTATTTTCATTAATACGAGTGGTTTTTTTAAACGTATATGATACTAGACTGTGCCCCGCGGTTTCGTCCGCGTTAATTTAAATAATTAAACAAAATTAAAATAAAAGTAGCCTAAGTTATTATTACATCAGCTATCTGCAGTGAGTCCCGTCAAAATCACTCCAGCCGTTTCAGAGTTTAAGTCGGAATGAACAGACTGAAAAAATTGTTATTTTGGTATATGTACCATATACATCTATATGCATTTAGTAAAAAGTATTTTAATAATACAAACGGACACTCCAATTTTATTTATCTGTACAGATTAAAATATTTTTTTAAATTATCTTCAATTTTACGACTGAGATTTTAACAATGTAGTTGTTAAGTATTAATTTAGTTTTTTTATTAATTACAGCAATGCGTCCTGATTTCCGAAAATGGCTGCACGGCGAGAAGATAAGGGAAAAACGAAATAATGTCTTAAAGATAATAAATATTTGGAGTAATATTTTGACTTTGATTTTTCTCAATAAAAAAACTGCTTTGGATTGTCAAGATTTTCCCCATAAACGTAGTCTGATTTTCAAAATTTTGGAAATGTAGATAAAATGAAAAACTAGGTCCGCACGTTTTTATTTAAAGAAATATTGCGTATGATAGAAGTTATAAGCATCTAAATATCTGTATTTTGACTTAAAATCTTCCTCGAGCGTTTTTATTTTTTTAAATTAAACTAAACTTAATTACTAAAAAAGAAAAACGTACAGACCTAGATTAAGGTGTACTGAATCTAAAGAGACAAAAATTATCTCATTTCGTAAATGTTTAGGGGGGTGAAAACGTTATCGCCCAAAACTATTTTAAAAAGGAAATGTAGGAATGCCTCTAAGACTTGCAACTCTCTCTATCGCACGCCCGGAGTGAGGCAAAGCGGTAAGGAAGAGATAGCATTTTTTTAAATACCTACTCGCGCCATAAAGTTTTCTTAATCTGAATTGTAGAAAATAAATAGAATAAAAATGTTTTTCCATTTTCTGGGAAAACGGTGCGTCGCACCTAGATTTTGACGAAATTTCTGCCATCCCCTAAGGAGCCACACCAGAGAGATCATTTTACATGATTTTGGGTTCTGCTAAAACCAAAAATAAAACCAACATTTTTCAAAAACGTTTATTCATCATCATTTCATCGTTTCATTTCCTCAATCTCTTCACCATCAAGCGACCTATTTGTCACAGTTAGTTATGTATTTTAAAAAATGGAGAATTTGTTGTTATTCATTTTCTGTTTTAAACTTTATACAGACTGACCGGTGAATTACTTATATATTTAATTTTTGATGAAAATTCCCTATAAGTAAAAAACCGACCAAGAGCGAGTCGGATCGCACATGAAGGGTCTATACATACATAAATGTCTGTTGTATGGGAGCCCCACTTAAATATTTTTATTTTATTTTAAAGTGAATATATAACTAAATATTCTGCGAATATTTTAAGCTTTATAAATGTTGAGCAGAAAAATACGTTTGTTGTATGGGAGCCCCCGTTAAATATTTATTTTATTCTGTTTTTTTAATATTTATTATTATAGTGGCAACAGAAATACATCATGTGTGAAAATCAACTGTCTTACTAACACGATTCATGAGATACAGCCTGGTGACATACAGACAGATGGACAGCGAAGTCTTAGTAATAGGAGCCCGTTTTACCCTTTGGATACGGAACCCTAAAAATAGATACCTAAACTGATTCAGTTGATTCAATCACGCGATATTCAGTAACTTATTCATCATCATCAATGTCTCATCTTCTCCACAATTTCCTTCGCTGGGTTAAACACACTCCAGTGCACTTTAAATGTAAATATCTCAAAAACCTAATCATCACCATCATCATCTTCATCATCATCATCACGTCTCATCTTCTCCACAATTTCCTTCGCTGGGTTAAACACACTCCAGTGCACTTTAAATGTAAATATCTCAAAAACCTAATCATCACCATCATCATCTTCATCATCATCATCATCACGTCTCATCTTCTCCACAATTTCCTTCGCTGGGTTAAACACACTCCAGTGCACTTTAAATGTAAATATCTCAAAAACCTAATCATCACCATCATCATCTTCATCATCATCATCATGTCTCATCTTCTCCTCAATTTCCTTCGCCGGATTAAACACGCCCCCAGTTTGTGCATTACATATAAAACACCTCTGAGATTTTTTATATTGTCCCAATGCGCACTTCTCGCAAAAGTAATGCTTACATCTGAAACAGTTAAAAACATTTATTTCAAACAATATCTAATGAACGGATTAACAGATTTTCATAAATTGCTATGATCCATCTCGATCA
This sequence comes from Aporia crataegi, assembly GCA_912999735.1. Classification (NCBI taxonomy): domain Eukaryota; kingdom Metazoa; phylum Arthropoda; class Insecta; order Lepidoptera; family Pieridae; genus Aporia; species Aporia crataegi. The sequence continues at coordinate 1,184,346 of OU538754.1, read as the reverse complement.
TGTCAAATACCAAAAAAAACCGGACATTCGTTTAAGAGATGCCACAGGCAAACAAACAAAAAACAAATTTAAAAAAAACTTATTGCCATTACGTGGAAAACGCACTTGAAACTTGTTAATAAGTTTTTCCTTCGAACCGGAACCACCTCCGTGGCTAAGTGGTTTATGCGTCTGCGTATGCACCAGAGGTTCTGTGTTCGAATGCCGAAACATAAATGTAGGCACAGAAGGCTGATCACCTGTGTGATGTGAAGTCCCGTGTCCCTTGTGGAGTATGATATGAATTTCACATCTGTTTCATTCTGATTTTTCTTTAGGGCCAAGTAGGTGTTCCTTGTATGTATTGCCAGACCGAGTTTTTATCTCCACCGGGAATCGAACCCGGGACCTTCCCGGTTGTAATGCATACACGCTTGCTACTAGACCAAGGAGGCGGTCAAAAGGCTGATCACCTACTTGCCTGTAAAGAAAATAATCAGTGAAACAAATACAGAAATGTGTCTACCCCATGCCCCACTAGAGGTTATGGGAATCCCCTTTTTTAAAATTAGCTTAGGAGACTCCTAAGTATCATGTTGTCTTCTCTGTTCCCTTTACAACAGAAAGAGACAGGTAGTCACAGAAGTCGCCTAAGCTAACATTAGATTGGTGATAATGGAGAATGTTACTAGGTACGCAAAATCGCTTGAAACTTTGTCACAGTAGGCATTTTTTGTATACAAATACACTAGTTTTTGTTTTATTCAAAAAGAGCAATTAGTTTTTATTTTACATGCATTTAAAGTTCGTCTGTTCGTGTCAACTGTGTGACGTCACAGTACAACACTCGCTCTCTCTGTCTCTCTCCTCAGCGCGCGACGCGACGGACTACGCGGTTATAAAATGACGTCACATCATTTTAAAATTCAGTATCTCGGGAACAAATCGTCGTATCAAAATTTTTCACACGATTTCTCCATTTTCCAAAAATCAAAATGTGCGAACATTCTCCCATTATTAATGATAGTGATTTTTTGTCATTTTTAGTCCGTTTAAATCTTACCTGGTGACAACTGGTTCTTTGAAACTATTCCTACATATGAAGCATTTAAACGGCAATTCCTCATCGCTGTGTATTTCATAATCGGAGTCATTATCTTTGTTTGTCTGCACCTCCTCCCTCTCCAACTGCCAACCGTGCTTATAATCCGATCTATCATGAAGGAATTTGCATGAATCTAAAAAGATTGAATAAAATAGTTGCTTAAAATAGCTAAATTAAAAAAAAAATGCGTGAAACCGCGGTGCACACTTAGTAGTCTTATAGAATATGAAAAATGCATGTGAGATTGTTTGTTATGCTTTCACACTTAAACTACTCAAATTATATCAGACACAGACAAATGGAATTTTATCACAATTTAAATCAAAACATGTTAATTCAAACGAGAATACTTCATAAATGAAAGAACATATCTTGATGAATTTTAGCTTAAACAAAAAAAACTGCATCATAATTAGTGCATTCATTAGATTCCACACACACACACACACACACACGTCATCTAATAAAATTCCCTTTTATTCATAGGTGGTTTAAAAAACATTTAAAGACATCAATGCAAGCGAAGTACTCATACTCGTATGTCTGTTAATATTCACCTCCGAAACCGCAAAAACCAGTTTCCTTATAGTCTTTACAAATGTCCGGTTGATAATCCCACCTGAAATTTTAAAAAAAACCATCTTTACTACTGTAAATGCGAAAGTAACTCCGTCTGTCTGTTGCGATTTAACGCCAAAACTACTGAACCGATTTAAATGAAATTTGGTACACAGATAGTCTAGAGAAAGGACATAGGCTTGTAAGGCAAAAGGGTTGTAAGGGGTTGAAAGAGTGGGGATGAAAAGTTGCATGGTAGTATCGTCATTTTTAAAGATAAAAGCCTGAAATTTATAAGCTTTTGATTCGATATAAATAAATATGACATTCAAAGTTTGTAAAAGTTTTACCCATTAAGAAATATATATGTTGATGAAGCACCACTTTCAACATCATCAGATAGCTTGGTGGGCATCATCCAGTCTAACTTTACACCAGTGACATAATTTTTAAAATTGTTCAGTATTACAACAAAATGTCAAATATTATAACACTTAAGAACTACTGAACAGATTATCATGCGATTATCATTAAAGTTTTTTTAATTCGTCAAGGTTGTGTAAATTGGTTGAAATATGATGATAATTGTTGGAAGTGCCGGAAAAATCAAGTCCTCTAGGACATTTTATGGAAAGCTTTTATAGATGTACAAAAGTCTTTGATGGCATCTATCTTTTAAGAGGTCACAATCCTTTACATTTTCATACAAAAAGCGATGTTTTCCCCTCCATAAACATAAGTCTAATTTTCATTTTTTTTGGAAATGTTGTATATATAATGAAAAACTAGGTTCGTACATTTTTAATTTAAAGAAATATTGCGTATGATAGAAGTTATTAGCATCTAAATATCTATATTTTAGACTTAAAATCTTCCTAGCGCGTTTTTATTTTTTAAAATTAAACTAAACTTAATTACTAAAAAAGAAAAATGTACAGACCTAGATTAAGGTGTACTGAATCTAAAGAGACCAAAATTGTCTCATTTCGTAAATATTTAGGGGGGTGAAAACGTATTTTAAAAAGGAAATGTAGGTAATTCTCTAAGACTTGCAACTCTCTCTATCGCACACCCGAAGTGAGGCATAGCGGTATGAAAGAGATAGCATTTTTTTAAATACCTACTCACGCGTATCCTTCACAATCCTATTAAGGATAGCCTCCTATACCCATTCTATCTTTTATTGGCATAGTTGGCAGAATAATTGTTAAAAATATAGAAAAATCCACGAAAGTGTCGTATGAAGAGAATTTGCTCATACATTTCCTATGGAATATAATAAGGTTGTATTTTAAAATTTTATATACACTTACTAGGTGGACTATAGAATAGCCAAGACACCATCAAAGCTCAAAATATGACTCAACCAAACTGTGCTAAAATTCTCATTTAGCACAGTTGCCTTCACAATCGCTGACGATCGCGTGACGTAACGTCATAACCGCCTCACTCTCGCATTGGAAATTAAACTTTAAGTCTGCACAATAAGGTTGTATTTCAAAATTTTAAACTGACTTTGGATATATTTTGTATTATTTACACACACACACAAGCAGACACTTCAACTTGAATTTGTAGGCGAATGTGTTTTGGGTATTTTATATGGTAATAAAGAATTTGGTATTTTGGTCACCTGACTGTGGCTCTCAAATTGGCCGGAGCCCGGATTGGTCCCTTCCTTACGAAACCTGAACTAGCATTTCCCGCGGCCGTGTCTCTTTTCTTGTAGTACTGCGCGTAGTTATTTATACCACGGTAAAGCTGGAATATTAAAATAATATATTATAGCAAACCGTATTACAGTGCCTCGCCGTATATTACCCAAACGGGACTCTCGCGGACGCACACCAGCAAGATTACTTGCTAGTGTGAGTGTAGTGCCAGTGTAGGGCGTTGTAACCGCGTCTCACCTCCCGCGTCCCGTTTAATGACGGCCGGCAGCGTCTGACACGCTGCGCTGGCCAGGGACAGAGAGTCGTATACAAGCCGCCATAGCGAGACCACGCGCGCGAGTCTCCCGCGCACACCTACACACCCACGACGCTCGCACCGCAAGCGACATCGTCTTGTTATTAAGATCCACGTGTATAGTTGTAAGTAGTGACTAATTATTAAGTAAATTAGGATAAACCACTAGTTCATTGCTGATCATTTAGTTGATTAAAGTACCTTTTACCTACACCCTGAGTTTTCTCATGTTCTGCCTGCCGGCAGTGGCGCACCCCTTATAAATAGTTCCCAGCACTATATCTGACGCCCAACCGTCTGTGGATTACTATATCTGGCACCCAACGGTGTTGGATTACTATAATATTATAAATTTTATTTTGAGATTTAAAATAAAATTCTTCCATACATATGTCCTTACAAACATATTTCCACCTCGAAATTCGAAAGATTTTGCTTAAGTTTAAAAAATCAAAAAGTAATTAAAATAATATATAAGTTTAAAAAAAATCTTTTAATTTTTTCATACAAACATATTTCCTCCGCGAAATTTGAAACATATTTGCTTAAGATTCAAAAATCAAAAAAATATTTAAAATAATATATAATAGTTTTTTTTAAATCTTTTAATTTTTACATACAAACATATTACCTCCTCGAAATTGAAAGATTTTTGCTTGATTTTCAAAAATTAAAACTCACCGAGATGTGTATCGGTCAGAGCAACTCTTTCTCATATTAAAATTGAAAATCGGTTTTAAGAGAAGAAAATGAGGAATACACAATCACTATTTAGTCCATTATTCGAAGGTTAAAATCAGTCTGAGATGCAGCCATCTCTTTCTCGCTTGAACGACTTAGACCACTAGAGAAAGAGACAACACGAGCAACATACCACTTAGATTTTCCACTGCATATATTCCTCTTAATTCCTTTAAAAAATGCGAAAGTAAATCTCGTCTGTCTGTTACGCTGTAACGCCTAAACCATTGATCCAATATTGATGAAATTTAGTACAGAGACTAGACTATATTTTCGACGATATAAAGGTAATTTTATTTGAAATATAATTCTTTTTCAAAACATTATTGAATTGTTTGTCTATAGGGCAACGATTGAGTCCACAAGGGCATATATTGCCAACTTCAAAAAAATTTCTTACTCAACATAATATAGTTAAAAAAATAACAAAAAGATTTTACTTAAATTTTCACATTTGACATATTGTTTTCAAAATTAAACAAAACCAACCTTATCATCAGCCTGACCTTCTAACTCTTCGTTTATCTTCTGTGCCTTTTCAAAAATTGCTTGTGCATCTTTATCTCTCTCTGTGTCCAATTCATATGTAGCCGTGGCATTTTCTCGCTGCTGGACCACAGATAATGTTGTTGTTTTTGGCTATAAAGCAGAGAAAAAATATTAGAGCCTTAATTATTAACCTTGTTTATGTATGAAATAATATAAATACTGTGATTATCTTATATATAAAATTCTCGTGTCACAATGTTAGTTACTTTACTCCTCCGAAACGGCTTTACTGATTTTTACCAAATTTCATTTACCAATTCAGTGGGTCTGAGAATCGGCTACAATCTATTTTTCATACCCCTAAGTGATAAGGGTAGCCCACCCCAAAAATTATTATGGCAAAACGTTTGCCGAGTCAGCAATATATGTAATATATATAATATATGTAATATATTTTCCAAATAGCATGTGCATATAGAATTAATTTAAAGCTTATATCTGTCATACTAAGAAATTTAAACAATATGATAATGAAACATGTTTTATATTTAATTTAATATGTCAATAAATATATTGCATTTGGGTTGTCTAACAAATTTCAGTCCAGTCATATTACTCATTATCTACTTATTCACTTCATTATGAGATCATTTATAAAAAACCTAATTAGTATATAATTTATTTTAGCAGGTAAATTATATTACAGCTAAAAACAAATTATATATTTAATATAGATGACTTTTAAACTTATAATAATTATATCAACATTAAAATACTACTTGTACTACTGTGTACTACTACTATGTTTTATCGACAGTCCATCTCTACGAAAAGTGACATTTATGGCTCAAGTCACCAGTTTGTACATTTGTACAAAGTTTTTATATTTAAAAATCTATTTATGACGTCTTTTTAAAACATAATACCGTCTCATCATCACTGCTTTCGCTTTTCTCTAGAACGACTTTCTGTTTCTTCTCTCTACCAGTACTTTGAACATTTGGATTTAACTTCTGAGGTCTTTTCGTTGGCAACACAACAGTTTGATTATCTGAGTCTGAGCTGTTGTTCTCTGAAACAGGTTATTTATTTATATAATATAGCTTCGACCAGTACACACCATAAAAGTAAGAGGAAATCACAAAATATCTGTTACCCTTCCAAATACATGTTAAAGAGAATTATTATTTTGTTGTTAAAATTTAGCCAATATGGATATTGGAGGTAGATATTCCAATTATATTTTTAGGGATATTTAGAACATTAAGTAGAAGTTAAATAATCTATATTTGCTAGTTTACTTAGTAAATATAAGAAAATAATCTTTAAGTAATAAATTAGGTAAATATGATCAGTTAAGTTCTGGCACGTTTTCTTTAGGGCCTCCAATTTATATATACTAGTATAGAAAACATAGTAATAAATATGAAAATTCGGCCTTTGACCCTTCCTCAATAAATGTGTAATTTCTATTACCTAAAAATTATTTTATGATAGAAATTTTGATAGAGGCGAATATCGTATCTAAGTATATAATTTTTAATGTTGTTAAGCTTTATTACAATAAAATATTTTAATATTTATTCACATAAAAATTAATAAAAAAAATATAAAATTTAGTTTAGTCAAATAAACAAAAAATAACCATCTTTTTATAGTTTTATGGTGTAACTTTTTTAAAGTGTCAGTTGAGTTAGCAACACGATTAATTATTCGTTCTGTATTGATTTCAATTTCTTTTTCAACATTCATGAGCATCAATGGAATTAAATGTTGTTGACTCATAGTAGATCGAATTTTTGATTTAACCAACTGCAATTTAAAAAAACTCTCTAACAAGTCACTTGCGTTGATGGAAGAATTAATACATATTTGTACAGAATAAATAAATTACTATACAAATTTGAATGAAATGAAAGTGTTCTAATTGTAACAAAGGCACATACAAGACAATTGGATAAACAATCCTTTTGAATATTCTGCTGTTCAACACTTTGAAGTGTATTTTCAAGTTTCTTTGGCACATAATTTTCAAATTGACAAGCAAATTACTTTAGTTCCTTGCAAATTGTTTTTCGTTCTACTTCAGCTAAATCACATATGTTTGTTAAAATACCATTAGGAAAAACATTTAATGACTTAATTTCTAAAAATTGTTTAGGATCCAACCAATGACAATCTTTTAATAACTCTGTTAGGAGTAAATCTTGATACTGTTAAGTATAGTATCTAAAATAGAAAATGCACCATATTTGAATTTTTCATAAGGATTTTGATTTCTACTTTCAGCGCTGCATTTTTCTCCAGACACAACATTTTTTAGATATTCATTTAGTAGGAAAATCTTCAATATCAACTAGTTGTTCAGCATGAAAGCAAGAATTTAGACCAATTAGTAATAAGAGAGCGAGCCATATATTTTGATTTTGTGTTGAAGTTCCCTTTAATCACTGTTTACAGAAATTCTAAAAAAGTAACAAATTTACTAGTTTCTACATTTTGAGTAACTTCAATTAAATTTATATCCAATATAGATGACAGAGCTTTACCCTTACTCCACCATCAAGTAGCTCCAATTTTTTGCAAACAGTAAAGTTTTTGTCTGCAACATGTTTTATTCCAGTTATTCTCATCCATTCTGACATTATTGTATGGGACTCAGACAAAAAAACTGATGATGTTTTTACAAGTCCAAACAAATCATATTATATGATTAAGTTAGTGACTTCAATAGTTACAACTTACATACTTTCTGGTTTCAAAAGATAACCTCCATTGATCAAGATTCGATCTCAAAATGAGAACTAAGACAATTTTAATGTTCAGAATAACTAAATTAAAAAGTCATTTGCAATGACCCTTTTACTATGCAACTTTCTACTGTTAAATTAATCGATTTAGTACGTAACAAAAGCGGCAACGATGCGCATTGTCGCACTGAGATTTCCTAGTTTTAATAAAAACGTTGACTATAACAGCTTTGCGAAGACATAAATTAAGTTTTCATTTGTCGTAATTACCTTCAGAACTTGAAGATTTCCTTTTTCGTCCACCTCTTATTGTTAATTTACGTTTCTTGAACGTTGTGGCGATTTCTATTTCCGCGTCAGACATCTTCAAATATTGCTATTTGGTGAGTTTAAATTAATCACTATATTTAAAAATTTACACTTATTTTCTAATTACTACTTATAAAATACTTTATAAAAATTTCAAAATAATGTTGATAATTTCAATTCGTAAGAATTAGTTTGTTTTGATTCTTACATTGACGTTTAAAATTGAAAATGTTGTCATGCTGTGTGACGTTTCTATATTCAAATTATTTCAAATTTGACACTATGTGACTAATGACAGTATACATTTTTTATAATATTTAAGATATAGGTACAGATAACATATTACATGTTTTATTAGTGTCTTGTGATCTATTGCAGTATTGGGCGCTAAGTTTGAAAACCAAATGAATTAGAAATTAACAGAGGTGAAACCTATGTTTTCTCCTTCATTGAAATTTCACGTAGGTACAATAAATATAACGGCTAACTTTGTTCATCCATTCTAAAGATTTATCCTTGACCAAAACTGTTTTATAAAACGAGTCCCACGGACGTTTTTGAAATTAAGACGAACATTAAGTATGAGCATTTTAAATTATTGCATTATAAATTGTGTGGCGAATTGCATGTGGCGTCTTTATTGAAGTAACTCTTTGCCACGCGCTAAATTAAAGAATAAAAATTCAAATCTTATTGAATTTGAAAAGGAGCTGTGAGTTGTGACTCCGTCAAATATTTTAATTCTAGGTATTATATATTTCTATAATTGATTCATATTACTTTCTGATGTCCGGACTCGCAATATTGTATTTGTTGTGAATTGCGTGAGGCCTCTTTGGTGAGAAAACTCCTTGCCACACGCTTAGAAAATATGAAATCAAAATTTAAATGATATAGAATTTGCAAATGACATCTTCAAATATTTTGGATTCTCTCATATTTTCGCATTATTATACATTACGTTCTGATGTCCGGCCTAGCAGTGTAATTTTCTTAGTGTTTTATAGTTATATTTTACAATGTTGTTTCTTATACTTATTTTCACTCAAGGAAAAAATGTCATTAGGAAAAAAGAGTAAAACAGAAAACGAAAATGTTTTTTAATTAGTTAAATACTCATACTTATTATAAAATATTTTATGGAGGTGAACCCCCCCCCCCCCACCCCCTCCCTACTATATATTTAAGCTATATATATGGGGTATATTTGTTTGATTGATCGCGCTTATCTCAGTAATTACTGGTTTGAATTGAAATTTTTTGTTGTAGTCTATTTATTGAGAAAGGCTGAAAAGTTAAATCATTACGCTTCGACCAAATTTATACGCTTAATAATATAGTGATAAAATTTTAACAAAAACCAGACTTCAAGTTGTAACTAAAACTACTGAACAGTTTTTATGAAATAGGACCACACGGGAAGCACCAGCTTTCAAAGAAAAATCAAAATCACCTAGTCAAAAGTTCTGAGGAAACATACCAGAACCTCCTTTTTTGAAGTCAATCAAAAAGATCAGCTAGTATTGTATACATTGCTTTCGAAATACAGACCACGTCGCGGGAAAAGTCTTGTATAAATACGTATAAACGTCGTTGATTGATAATAATATCTTAGCATCAATTGTTTACGCGGTCAATGTACGTAATGTTATCGTAAAACTCGGAAATATGATATTTCAAGCATGGACGCGGAAATATCGGCGCAACCAGGTTGCAGGTCTTCGGTGGGATCAGGATGGTGTCTGATGTCCAAATGTTTTCATCTATACAGATAAATAAAATTGGAGTGTCTTGTAATATTAAAATAACCGCTTGCAATTGAAAGCTGTAAAATAAATTCTCAAAACAGGAAAAAATATATTTTCTGTCTAATATGATTAATTTATGATATTAAAGCTGTTTATTGACCCGTAGTTAACACGACAAACTAATACACGTCAAATTGATAACTCACTTTTTTTTTCGGTTAAGGTGGTTATAATATATTCTTACTAAATGCATATGTACACAGTACATTTACCAAAATATAACATTTTTCCAACCAGCCAACTTCTGTGGCTGCTGGTGGCGCGGCATCGATTGCAGAACATAAGGCGAAAATATGAAAGTCATGGATTCTTATATTTTCGTTCCTTTTGGAGAAGACTTTGGGTCCATGGGGGCAAGAAGCGCGTCGATTGTTTAAAGAGATATCGACGCTTAGTTGAGACCACAGGAAACCAAACTGCTGGCTCATATTTTGGCCAACGCGTTAGTAGGCAATACAACGCCAGTAGCCAGTATTTTGGGTACGCACCCCAATGGCTTTGATGAGCCTTTTGTGTTTTTGTAAATAGATTTAAGTACATTATTGTAAATATTAAAAAAAATAGCATTTTTTACAATTTTGTTTGATTTTGACGGGACTTTCACTGACAGATAGGCTACTTTCATTTTAGGTTAATATAAATAACTATTCCGCGCGAACGAAGTACATAATACATATTTTTTATTGTTTTGCTGTTCGCTATTTCAATCTGTTTATAGGATACTAGCTGTTGCCCGCGTCTTCGTCCGCGTCAATTTCTATTATTATAGTCGCGATTATTACGACAAAATTTGATTACCATAAAAAAGGTTATAATGAGTCAATCTTAAGAGATTTACATATACTGCGCAGACATTTTTTTAGATCATTTAAAGAGTAATAATTCTTTCATACATATTTCTTGGGTAACTTGAACCGTTTACGCAGCGCACGCAATGGAAGCTCTTAAATATGGATAATTGTCCCCGTTTTTGCAACATTTTTCACTGATTCTTCGCTCTTATTGATCACAGCGTGATGTTATATAGCCTAAAGCCTTCCTCGATAAATGGACTATCTAACACAAAAAGAATTATTCAATTCGAACCAGTAGTTTCTGAGATTAGCGCGTTCAAACAAACAAATCTTCAGCTTTATAATATTAATACTAATATAATATTAATACTAATATAATATTAAAACTAATATAATATTAATACTAATATAATATTAAAACTAATATAATATTAATACTAATATAATATTAATACTAATATAATATTAATACTAATATAATATTAATACTAATATAATATTAATACTAATATAATATTAATTCTTATATAATATTAATACTAATATAATATTAATACTAATATAATATTAATTCTTATATAATATTAATACTAATATAATATTAATACTAAAATACTTCGATATTACGTCAGATATATTTATTTTTATTATTCCGCCTATCTCCCAAAGGGGTAGGCAGCGGCATACACTGCCACGATCCCTACACACCTCTTTCACATCAACTTCCAATAAATTCATCATACATGCTCATTTACGGGTGTCTTCGACCCGAGCTTTCTCAAGTACCTCCTGGATTTTGTCCAGAAGGTATCCAGGTCTACCAGCACATTATAATTCACGCCTACTTGTTAGATTATTCTCATTAATTCTCTCAAAACCATATAAACATATTTGTCATCACAATCCTTACTAATATTATAAATGCGAAAGTAACTTTGCGTCTCTGTCTGTTGCAATTTAACGTCAAAACTACTGGACCAATTTAAATGAAATTTTGCACACAGATAATCTAGAGCCTGAGAAAGGACATAGGCTTTTTAATGCGAAAAAAGGGTTGTAAGGAGTTTAAAGAGGGGGATGAAAATTTCTATGGAAGTGGCTAAATATATAACATCACATTACGACGAAGTCAATGCGTGTGTAACCACTGTTCACAGGTAGGTACGTAGTTTGTAAATATAAGACCAATATTACTTCAAATTTCTCTAAAAATAAATAATTAAATAACAATTCTGCAAAGAAATATAAAAATTCGGTATCAAACTGTTATAGAAATCATAATATCTTTAATCTTTAGGCATAAAAACATATTTTCCTTTGGCGAAGAAATAAATAACTAATAAAAAGTAATTATTAGTTTATAGTATTAGGGCCGTTTTCACCGTTTTACCTAAACGCGATCAATCCGACTTAAACTCAGTTTAAGAGTCTGACTGAGATCAAAAATACATTTTGGTTTTCACCAACTAAAACTGAACGTAGTTAGGACTTGAACGACGTTCAATATTGAATGCCCGATTTTTCAGAGTTAACTTCATTGAACGCGTTCAAATGTAAGAAACGATTATTCACTATACTTTGGATCTTGGTACTGTTTACAAAAATAAAGTTCCTCTAACATATTAATTAGTAAAATTAAAGTATTTCACAAAATAAATAGAAATGGAGCGAGAATTGGCTTTAGTTTTTGACGATAGCAATGAAGAAGAGTTAATATATCACTCACGGCGTCCTAGATAGATTCGCGAAAGAGAAGAGCACTTTGTTATCCTTGATAAAGATTTCATCACAAGATTTCGCCTCACGAAACTTTTGGAAGTGTTGGAGTCAATTGAAGATAAATTACGGTTTTCTTCAGAAATGTAAGCATTGAAATACATAATATATTTAAAAGTTCATCAAGTTCAAATTCATACTTCATTGATTCATAAGCTTGTACCTAACCTAACATATTTTAAAATTATTAAAGAAATCACTACGTATTTCCCATGAATCAGTTACTATGTCCTCTTTGATTTTATGCAACTGGATGCTATCAAATGATTGCTGCAGATTTATGTGGGTTTAGTACTTCAACCGCTCATACATAGAGTTAATGCAGCTATTACTTCACTCGGTTCATGTCACATTCGGTTCCTTGAGTCATCTGATGATATCCATAGAGCGCAGATAGAATTCTATAAGAAAGCAAGATTTTCATATGTTTTTGGTGCTATAGCCTACACTCACATAAAGTTTATGAAATCACCAGGTTGAAACAATTTTATATTGAGAAAATACATTTTATATATTTTGTTTAAATCTTTTAATTTTTTTCTGATGCAGTAAATGTAGGATCTCGTTTTCTTTTCATAATTTTGTTCCTTTTTATTTATTATTAATGAAATCAACACAAATTACAAATAGGTAGCCACGGTTGAGAAATTTTGAAAATGATCACACCATAAACTTTCGAGTTGACAACTTTAACGTTATTTTGACAGTGACAAGGACGATGACATTGAGCTTTTATGTATAATACACGTAAACTTGGTTTACTTGAACGTGATCAAAATTGTACTGGTGAAATCAATTTGACTTTAATCGAGATCAAATGCCATATTTGAACTCGTTTACCTAGAACTGAGTTTAGTTGAACGCGTTTTATGATTCAAACGGTGAAAACGGCCCTTAGTGTGGTAAGTTGGTTTTTACAAACGAGTAGATGAATATAACTTTAGTCACGAGTTTCTGAAAACAAATTCCGCGCGAATGTTTCAGTTTTAAAACACACGAGAAAACAGGTTATATAAGTAATAAAACTTCTAATATGAAAATGGCGCGCATTTGCAAATGGCGCCACGTGCGAATATTAAAAAAATTAGAACTCTATCTTTCATCTCTTTTTCTTTTTAGTATTAAAGTGAGACAAACGTATAGAGCAAAACGCGTTTAAAGAGGTTCGATTCAGCCTATTTATTCTCGTAAGGTAAACTCATTGGTGTAATTTTTGTACATTTTTATGCAAATTAAAAATAACCGTAAATGATACGCAGGGCGCCATACAACGTAGCGTGAGGTAAACATGTTACATAGACAATAAAACAATCTTTTTCTAACATGAAAATGGCGCGCATTTGCAAATGGCGCCACGTGCGAATAGTGAAAATTAGAACTATATCTTTCGTCTCTTTTTCTTTTTAGTATTAAAGTGAGGCAAACGTATAGAGCAAAGCGCTTCCAAGGAGGTTTGATTCAGCCTATTTATTCTCGTAAGGTAAAACTCCTTGGTATAATTCTTGTATATTTATATGGAAATTAAAAGGAACCGTAAAGGTGTGAACTGGTGGTGGTAGTGAGAGTCGTCAACGACCAAAAATAGGACCGGTGGTCGCGTGTGAACGCGCCATAAAGGATTCGCACGGCGCCATACAACGAAGCGTGAGTTATAACAGGTACTTACTCTTTTTTGTAATTAACTTTCGAACTGTTCAATCTTCGTAAATGCTTTTTTTGAGTAAATTTGTTGAAAGTTTTTTTTAGTCAATATTCCTGAGATTATTGTGTTATAACAACGTTTATTTAGGTGTACGAATTTATGTTCTTGGATTTTTCAAAATCACCTAATCAAAACGTTTAAAGTAATTAAGATAATCATGACATATGAAACAAAGTTATTTTCACCATTTATAACTCACACATGGGCCGATTTTGATTTTGTTAGATTCAAATTTTAACAAAAAAAAAAAAATCGATTTCAAATTGTAACTAAAACAACTGAACAGATTTTGATGAAGTTTAAATTAGCGGGAAGCACCAGCCTTCAAACAGAAAACGAATCATCAAAATCGGTACATCCAGTCAAAAGTTTTAAAATCTAAGGTAACAAAGAAAAAACAGCGTCGAATTGAGAACTTCCTTTTTTGATTTTGTTAATTAAAAAATATAGAAAAATTCACGAACAGTGTTTTCTAAATAGAGAAAATTCGTTTCCTCGCACATTTTCTATGGAATCACGTTTTAGGTGGCAAAAAATACAATTATATTGAACATTTCTAGTCTTTCTAGCTTTTAGATACACATAAAACTTGTGGCAAATTGCGTGTGGCCTTGATCTAACTCTTTGTCATGCGCTTAATTGAAGAATAATAATTCAAAATTCAAATCTTTGAATGAATTTGAATTTGGAAAGCAGATATGACGTCATCGCGAAATTATTTTCATTCTGTTATTATATTTCTTCGACTTGGCATTATAGATGTCCGGACTCTAAGTAAATTATCTGTCTTTTTACTTCTTATTAAATTATTACAAAAGTTTAGGAGATTTATTGAAACTGCAGGAGTGAAGCTACAAACATTCCAAGATAAGATGTGGGAGCCACAGTACTAAATTATTTAGCCAATGAATAACCTAATAACAAATTCATCGCGAATTACGACGTTTAACTGTAACGTACAAGTACTTGGAAAACAACTTCACAGCCTCAGATAGGTATGATCAAGATTCACTATTCAGTTAAGTTTAAACTCTTATAAGGAACGGACTATAATTCAAAGGAGCTATAAAGTGTATATTGTCATTAATTTGACAGCGCTGTGCAAAGAGGTTTTAATAACGGTATGTTTTATTTGTTTTTAATAATTTCTCCGCGAAGTTACACGTATCCATAGAAAATTGCAAACGTATTTTCTATAATTTAATAGTTATTCAGCTATTCTTGGACTGGACGAATCAAACAAATTATGATCATTACCTGTCCATATAATTGTGTGGTGACTTTGTTTTATAAAGATGTTGGCGACAAATGAATTTTTTTGTTTTCTCAAAGATAGTTCAAAAGTCAGGTTCAAATGCATTAACATCAAGTTCTTAGGTATTTTATTATACCTACCTACGCTAGAATTTATTGTGTTAAAGTTGAAACTGGTTACTGTGATTACCGACTTCAAAAAAAGGAGGAAGTACTCAAGTCGACGCTATTTTTTATGTTTGTTACCTAAGAACTTTCGAATGGGTGAACCGATTTCGATGTTACTTTTGTTTGAAAGATAGTGCTTGCCGTTCCATTTAAATTTTATCAAAATCTGTGCAGTAGTTTCAGAGTTACAATTTGAAGTCGGTTTTTTGTTAAATATTTAATTAACACTATAACATACATAAAAATCTCATATTGTTTATTTTCGTACTCCTCCGAAACGAATTTTTATGAAATGTATGTGTTGGTATGAGCGTTGTAAAGTCTTTTCCACCCTCGCATCGCCTACCCAAATTTTGATTAAATGGCGTGATACCGCTGGGCGGAGCTAGTTAAAATTTTATACGTGAAGCAAAAACTATTTAACACTTTTTACGAAAATTGCATGAACGGAGGAGTATGAAATTTCCCACACTTATCACTACTTAGTATAAAACAAAGTCGCTTTTTCTTTCCCTGTATCCATTTGTATGCTTAAATCTTTAAAACTACGCAACGGATTTTGATGCGGTTTTTTTTAATAGATAGAATGATTGAAGAGGAAGGTTTTTATAAGTGTTTTATACCAGTGCAAAGCCGGGGCGGGTTGCTAGTATATTGTATAATCAATTGAGTTGTCCCAATTATTATTATTATTATTATATAAATAAAAATGAATCACCGAAATGTATGTAAGCGCATAACTTCTGAACGACTGCACCATATTAGATAATTTTTTGTTTGTGTTTGTTATTTCCTGGAAAAGGTTCTGAAAGAAAGAATTAAGAAAGTTTCGCGGAACATGAGAAAATTTAAGAAAACTTTTCTAATGTAATCTTGTAGCGTTTGACATAACTGTCAGTTTTTAATATGCCAATTCGAATTGAATATTCATAGTTGAGACAGGACAACGTATCTGGGAACTATCATCAAAGACACTCCCTTTAAGATATAACAAAACAATGTTCAAAATTCAAAAAAGTCCTTGGTGGCATATACCTTTCAAAGATAGCTTACTATACCCAATCTATCTTTTAATGGCGGTCAAAGTTCGCCGGGTCAGCTGGTAGTAAATATATATATTTTCGTCGCATGATGCAAAATTACAATATCCATACGTTGCTACTTAATGACTACTAAATTACGTATAATACTGGGTAGGCACAAAGTCATCCCTTTATACACTGTCGGATATAAATAGCGTTTGTTTGAAGTCAATTTAAAATCAAGAAACAGGAATGCAAAAAGCCCTACCACTCGTAATACAAACAAGTTTTGCAATGTGCCAATTCTCATGTACACGTCTCTTGACTAAACAAGAACTCTCTAGTTTAAGCTTATCGATGGCCCAAATCATACAAGGAGGCCTCATGGCTAAGCGGTCTTATAAGCTGACCGCAAAGCCTGAGGAATCGGGTTCGATCCCCGGTCCCGAATGCAATTTATAATTTTATTTGTATCTTTTATTTATTTGTATTCGGTCTCTGGTAACTACCACTTGTCGGACGGGGCATCGGTGGCTCGATGTGGTGGAATTTCTACCTGAAGAAATCCAACCAAACCAACAAAATTCGGTTGCCTGGAAAGAACGCTGATTAGCGATAAGGTCCGTTGTACTCCATTGCAACGAGGTGTGTAAAAAAAAATGTAGCCTCCAATGATTTCAATCAGCTTTTCCATTCTATCCATTTGTCCACACACAGAGATCGCGTCCCGCCATCTGTATGACTTCTGTGTTACATTAATAGAGAAGTTTATTGATGTTATTAATATTATACTCAATGGTATTAAAATATAGATCAAAACTAATCAATTACCAATTACTGAAAAAACTTTTGAAATCCATCAATAAATGACTTAGAAATATATTATAGAAGTATTTCTGATTCGCCTGTGACGTCATTCAACCTATCCGCGTGTAACAATTCTTGCAAGCGCAACTTCAAAGTCTCATAACTTTTTTATTATCAGAGATATTTTGTTGATTCTTTCACGTTTTTGTTTTATTTTATTATAACAAAAAGGTAAACTATTGATGGAAGTTTAGAAAATGTTGAGCCATTTTGGAGCTTTCATCGAAAACACTGCCTAATCCCTTTGAGATATAACAAAACAACGCTTAACGGGAAATTCCTATTTTATAGATGTACAAAAAAATCCTTAGTGGCATATATCTATCTTTTATTGGCGGTACAAAGTTTGCCACGTCAGCTAGTTTAATATATAAAAACTGATTTTTATGACAATGTGGGTAGTTATGAGAATAGATCTGTAGCGCGTGTAGCGGGTAGAGAAGGTTGAGTGTGTAGCAGAAGAGGAGTGATGACAATTAACAATACGTTATATACTATGTACAATATATTTACATTTAAAATAATTACAATAAATATACATCGAGTTTTTGGATAGAAAGAAAAAATATGAAAGAAGAAATGAAAAATAGGAAGGAAGGAATGACAACTGTTTTATTTTCCGTTGCTAAGCAACCGCACGCGAGACGCAGACGCGGGAGCTCTGGAGAATTGAAGTTCGAGATGGTCGCCACAGGTCAAATTTTTCAACATCCTACCCACATAATTTTTAATTGCGAGAGCGAGTAAAACCACTGGGCACGGATAGTTTATTATAAAAATACTAGAAAGTGTCAATATTTATACAGCCAATCATTTTGTCAACAAGTGTAATTATGATAAGATAAATTTATCTAATAACAAACTGTGAACACTTATCTTGAAATTTAATTACAACATAATCTAAGTACACTCTGAGAACAAAATCAAAAACCAATATATAAACTAATATTATAAAGCTGAAGAGTTTGTTTGTTTGAACGCGCTAATCTCAGGAACTATTGGTTCGAATTGAATCAACAACAAGTCAACAAAATAATCTTTTTTTGGGTCTGTGTTTTAATGACTATTGAATGTTTACATTGAAAAATAACCAACAACTCAATTTATAGAAAAGTTTGCTTTTGTACTTTATACGACGATAAAAAATATATGATTTTTGACAAATGCTTAGAGGTTCTCTTAAAAGCAAACTTTATGAGATAAAAATATTATTTCTTTTATTAATTAGATATAAGAAATCAAAATCGGGCACACAGAACTCAGACTCAAAAATCGTGTTTACCTGTGTTATTTTTGTGTTGGATAGTCCAATTATCGAGGAAGGCCTCTGCCTTATATATGTAGTTGTTCACTCTATGATTCAATTTTTTATTTAGAAACTAGTAGTGATCCTATTCTTGATTATTACTAAGAGTAGGTAGTTGGTGTATATATAAAATTGGGTTAAAGTTATACTGTTTTATTTATATCACACTGTAATTTTACAAACAATTAACTATGAATTTTAGACTAGTAAAATATTATATTGATTTTACAAGTTATGAATTATTTTGTATGTTATTAGTTAATAGTTAGGTTTGGTAGATATACGTATGTTTGATAATATTTTGGTTATTAGTATGAGCAAGAGATTGTCGATACGAATCCCTTGGGTAGGTACCCAGTAGGTACAAACTAGGTAGTTTGTACTGTTTTGTAACAGCTTCTTTGGGTCAGTGCCTACGACAAAAAGTATGTAAGAGCGGGAGAAAACAATTCTAGACCTTTTAAGGGTATTTGTCAAGAGATTACAATTAAGGGTCATAAATCATAGACAGAAAAAACTTGGGACAATTTTAAGTTTACAAATGTACGTATACCTAAATATTATACTTATATATATTATTTTTCCGTACTCAACATAGTATATATACCTTGTATGCCTTATATAATATATATATATATATATATATACAAGGTATATATTTATATAATCATCACTACATAGTATAAAACAGTCGCTTTTTCTTTCCCTATATTCCTTTGTATGCTTAAATCTTTAAAACTACGCAACGGATTTTGATGCGGTTTTTTTAATAGACAAAGTGATTGAAGAGGAAGGTTTTTATATATGTTTTATACCTGTGCGAAGCTGGGGTGGGTCGCTAGTATTTCTATATACTAGAGTTTGGGAAAAAATACTTAAAAGTAATTGAAATAGGAAATGAAAGTTTGTATGGATGTTCATTGTCGAAGGTTACCGAAGTGTAGAAAGAGATTACACGCAGACGGAGTCGCGGACAAAAGCTAGTAATATAATTATATCTCTAAATAATGTCAATAGAAGTCAAGTATCGATTTATTAAAGAACGTCACACAGTTATCAATTCTTGTATACTTTGCCCATTTCACCCGCTTTTGCGATTAAATGGGTGGAGGTACTCATATCCTTAGTACCCGCAGTACAAACTGTCAACTTTGGCCATAAATGTCACTTCGTAGAACCGTGTCGATAAAACATTTAAGTAGTATGTTAAAGTCGATATAATTATTATAAGTTTAAAAGTTTTAAAGTCGTCTATATTAATTAGATAATTTGTTTTAAAAAACGTTTGAATACGAATAATTGAGTTTACTGACTTTCTTTGTTTACTTTTATTATAAGTAAATAAATATATGTGACCTATTTTAAATTTTAAACTTTTTTAAATAATTATATGCCTTGCAAGACCAGAGTTTTTTATCTCCACCGGGAATCGAACCCAGGACCTCTCGGTTGTAACACTTACGCGCTTACCACTAGACCTAGGAGGCGATCAGTGAAAACATACAAATTACAATAAAATCTCTATTATCCTTAGGGATACTTCCCTAAGGATGATGTCCTGTATTTATTATGCAATGTATTTCTGAACAATTTTATACTGAAGTTGAAAAATAATACTCGTTCTAAATTATCCCACAGGAACACACTCCCGGTATATAATTAAATCATATATGATCCAGAGCCTTTTCTATTTGCGTGACAACATTAAAATCTCTACAGCCGTTTAAGCGTCACAAACTTTACGTTAACTTATTTTTACTCTACTACCTAAATATTAAATGAGATAATAATGTTTTCAACAATATATTATTGAGAAGATATCAGTACAAACTGGTTCAAATCGGAATAGAAAATAGACGGATATAATTATTTATTTATTAACACTTCGTTGCAATAAACAATAGGATACAGATAATAACTTAAGCTAAATGGAGTGCAACGGGCGGCCTTATCGCTAATCAGCGATCTCTTCCAGGCAAAGTAAACGTAACATACATAAATTAAATTTCACAGGGATTTCTGTAAACACTACACATTTATTTCTCAAGTAGGTACCAGTTTGCCCACGATATAATTCTTATTACTTACTAATATTATAAATGCGAAAGAAACTGTGTGTTGCGCAATCTATTGAACCGATTTAAGGGGCTACCACAACGGACTACGGTGAATTTTGCTGTTTTCAACTCCTATAAAGTAGGTGTAAACATAGTACCAGAACTCAGAAAACGATATATTTTATAGAATGGTATCTATTCTTTACTTTCGTCTTCTTGAAATTTCGAAAATATAAATTAAGTGATTTCTGAAATTTCCTGAACCCCTTTACGCTAAAATCCATATAGGTTCTGTCATTGCGCGTCGGAAAGACATGATATTTATCTTCATTAGTAGACAATAGTGTAAACTATAATTTTGTCAGACCCGTTTTTTAAAAAAGTATGTAGTTTTTGAAAAAAGATGCATAATTCACTGCCTAGCGCCAACCTAAGTTCGTAGTGCTGTGCGCGGGCAACGGGCGGTAGTCGCCGCTAGGCTTTCGGACGGGGAATTTGTGTCTTTCAACGCTGCGCCCGCGAGAAAAATAATAAATTATAATCACGTATCTTTCAAAAATCATTACACACAAGCTAAATATGATAAAATAAATGTAATGCGTAGTGTAAAATGTATAACGGAGATTTTTATATAGGAATAAGGCTTTTCAATATCATAATAAAAGCAAAATACTGCGTACGACTTCCCTCCTTGCTTCACCCTCTCAAATATATAAAAGCTAGCTTCTTACCGCGCCTTAAAGATATTTGGTACGCAAATAGTTTAGAGCCTGAAGGACATACAACCCCCCTTTCAACCTCTTACAACCTTTTTTGCATTAAAAAAGCCTATGTCCTTTCTCAGGCTCTAGAGTCTAGACTGTGTACCAAATTTCATTTAAATCGGTTCAGTGGTAATAGATTGCGTCACACATAGAGTTGCTTTCCCATTTATAATATTCATAAGGATGTAAAAAGTTTTTCTTTCACGGTTAATCTGGTATTACCTACGTTTTAAAATACTATTAATAAAATATAAACATGAAAAACTTCGCATTTTAGTTATCTTTCCCCGAAATTGGACATACATTATGGTAACATTACAAAAGAGAAAGATGACGTGACGTGAACCAAAACTGGCATTGACAATGACAGTTGACATTTTGCTTAGAATTTGACAAATGCCAAGTGTGAATTAGATTTCATAGATGATTCGTCTTTAATTTAATAACGTTTATTTACTTGTTTTTTCGTGGAGTTATTACGTGGTGATTAATATTAGTATATTAATTATATTAGTATATAAGTATTTTATGATAAACAAAATGAGCGAAAGACACAGCCGTTCCATTATATCAGGAAGGAGGAATAATCAAGTAATTCAGACTTCAGAGGAAAGGCGTACAACAATGGTAAATAACACATTTTAGATACTTATGAAATTTTGTTAATTTCAACAATGGAGAAGTTTAATGATGTTGTTAATATTATACTCAACATAATGGTATTAAAATATAGATCAAAACTAATCATACACTGAAAAATAGTTGAAATCCATCAATAAATGACTTAGAAATAGATTATTAAAGTTTCTGATTCGCCTGTGACGTTATTTGACCTATTCGCGTGTAATAATTCAACCCAAACGTAACTTGAGTGTTTTCTTATTTTACCTTAGGAGGATTGTGAAACTGTATATTTTCATACAAAAAGCGGTAACGTTTTTCCCCCTATAAACAGTCTAATTTTCAAAATGTTTGGACTATAAATTGTAGATATAAGGAAAAACTAGGTCCGTAAGTTTTTATTTTAAAGAAATATTGCGTATGATAGAAGTTATTAGCATCTAAACATTTATCTTTGTTACGTAAAATCTTCATCGAGCGTTTTTATTTTTTAAAATTAAACTTAACTGAATTACTAAAAAAGATACTAGATTAAGGTGTATTGAATCTAGAGACCAAAATTGTCTCATTTGGTAAATGTTTAGGAGGGTGAAAACGTTATGGCCCAAAACTATTTTAAAAAGGAAATGTATTGCCTCTAAGACTTGCAACTCTCTCTATCGCACGCCCGGAGTGAGGCAAAGCGGTATGAAAGAGATAGCATTTTTTTAAATACCTACCAGCGCCGCGTATCGCTACTTCACAATCCTGAAGAAATAAACTTCTCCATTGTTTGGTTTTCATCCATTTTTCTATGAGATTCAAATCATAAGAAGTCTAGCAGTTATTTCACTGTACAATTCACAAACAACTCCAAAGTAGAATTGTAGAATTTTGTTAAACAAAGCGCTTCCGGTGAAATCGTTTTCTTTTAACGCAAACTAATTATTTAATAAAGACGATGGTATTCTAGACTCCAAAAAATTTCCAAAACGACGCTTATTTTACAGATAAATAAAATTGGAGTCTCTGTTTGTAACCTAAAATAACAGCTTTTTACTAAATACATACCAAAATAACATTTTTACAATTTTTGACGGGACTTTCACTGGCTGATAGCTGATGTTATAAGAAGTAACTTAGGCTTTTATTTTAGGAATATATACTATTATTATAAAGCTCGACTTTGTTTGTTTGGACGCGCTAATCTCAGGAACTACTGGTTCAAATTGAATAATTCTTTTTGTGTTAGATAGTACATTTATCGAGGAAGGTTTTAGGCTATATAACATCACGCTGCGATTAATGGCAACGAAGCATCAGCGAAAAATGTTGCAAAAACGGGAAAAATTATCCATATTTGAGGGCTTCCATTGCGTGCGTTGCGTAAACGGTTCAAGTTACCCAAAAATATGTATGAAAGAATTATTAAATGATCTAAAAAAATGTCCGGGACAGTATATGTCTATCTTTTAAGATTGACTGCGTTCACGAAACGACTTCAAGTTATGACGAAATTAACGCGGCTAAAAACTATTCGGCGCGAACTAAGTACATATAACATATCTATTATTATTTTGTTCGCTATTTAACTCTGTTTATAGGCTTTATGACCGCCTCCTTGGTCTAGTGGTAAGCGCGTAAGCGTTACAACCGAGAGGTCCTGGGTTCGATTCCCGGCGGAGATAAAAAAAAACTCGGTCTGGCAGGACATAGAAGGCTGATCACCTACTTGCCCCTAAAAGAAAAAATCAATCAGTGAAACAGATGTAAAATGCATCTGCCCCATACCCCATGGGGGACACGGGACTTCACTAACTATAGGCTTTATAACATCACGTTACGACGAATTAACGGGGGTGAAACCGCAGGGCATAGCTAGTTTCCAAATAAAAGTTCTAAACCGCTTTAGAATACACCGATTTATTAACGCGGGTGAAATCGTGATACAGCAGAATATACTTAGTTAATATATACATTACTCCATAAGTATATATTAATACTAGCTGACCCGGCAAACGTTTTTCCATATTAATTTTTGGGGTGGGCTACCCTTCTCACTTAGGGGTATGAAAAATAGTAGGCGATCTTATCTTATCCTGTCATCCGGGGTTCCCTGACGGCATGCACGTCGAACCTTTAGGTCCTTTTGTACTTACCCCATGCCTTACTCACTCACTCCAAGATCCCAGAAGAAGGACCGCATAAGCTTCAGGATGTCGTTGGATGCGAAGTGCCGATAGTCCCCTAGGTTCGGGTATGCCGATCCGAAGAGGTCCAGTCGCTTGCCAGCCTTTGAGTCACATTCGCAGAGTATATACCTTATCGACTCTTCTTTTTCCCCACATACTCTGCATGTTGGGGTTTCAGCAAGCTTCATCTTGTAGAGATGGCTGCGACACTCGAAGTGTCCAGTCAGGGCTCCTATTAGAGTTCTTGCCTGTGATCTACCATATTTGTAGATCCTTTTATGCCATTTATTGCTGGATAGCAATAAATTGGTACGGATGTACCAATCATTGCCTTAGAGTGCATATTTCCTCTCTTTGCTCTCCACTCGGCTTTATGTTTTCTTTCAACATATGTCTCAACCGCCGCCTTTACTGTTCCATATGACAGCCCAATGAGGAATGTAGGCGATTCTGTGACCTTCTGAATATGCATTTAAAATTTGGTAAACATCAGTGAAGCCGTTTCGGAGTAAGGTAACTAACATTGTGACACGAGAATTTTGTATATAAGATATATAAGAATGTAAATTTTTTATAACATTTAGTGCAATCTATAAATGGAGAATTTTATAGCGACTTTATTCATTACATAAAACACGAACAAAGAGACATTCATATAAGATACTTCGAAATGATTTTATTATTCATTAATAAAGCGTATATTTTTCTTGTAATGACATAGGTAAATCTTACGTGTGTAAGTTGTTTGGTCTGTAGAACTGAAACCTTGGTAATATTATAAACTAGCGACCCGCCCCGGCTTTGCACGGGTATAAAACATATATAAAAACCTTCCTCTTCAATCACTCTATCAATTAAAAAAAACCGCATCAAAATCCGTTGCTTAGTTTTAAAGATTTAAGCATACAAAGGGACATAGGGAAAGAAAAAGCTACTTTGTTTTATACTATGTAGTGATGTATGAATTATAACTTCTAGCTGACCTGGCGAATTGTTTACCACCAGTAAAAGATTGAATGGGTATAGTAAGCTATCCTTAAATGGTAGATATATGACACCAAGAACATTTTTCTAAATATATAATAAGAGAGGGATATCCCGTTGCATTGTTTTGTTATATCTCAAAGGGATTGGGCAGCGTCTTCGATGAAAGCTCCTAGAGGGCTCGACTTTTCCGACACTTTCAACAATTATCATCATATTTCAACCAATTTACAAAAAACCTTTACAAATTATATACCTAAACCTTCCTCATGAATCATTCTATCTATTGGTGAAATCGCATTATAATTCGTTTAGCAGTTTTGAAGTTTATCGCGAAAAGATAGATGCGGCTGACAACATTATTTGTCAGTGTCACAGAAAAGAAAATTTTTTTAGGAAAAATAAGATTTTTGGTTATAAAAGTAAAAAATTAAATTTATAAAAAAACTTTATTAGTCATATTTTACACAGCAAGTATTTTTGAATGTTTATTTACTTCTTAAGGTTTATCACTGATTACCATACAAATAAAAAAATAATCACCTAACATTGAATCCAATTTTTATTTACAAACCTCTAAATTTGGGTATTTTTCTAAAAACTACTAAATTCCAAATCTCTTGAAAACCATTTACTTTCGGCCATACATTGGGAGGGGGGGGGGGGGATAAATTTGTTGCATATATCCCCCCCTATCTGATCCCGGCGGGAATACATCGATACCAATAACCCTGTATAATATAATGTAACATTTTAACATAATATGTTAATATGCTTAGTTGTTTTTGCAATAAATAGTGCCAGTGGAGACAAAACAAAAGTTGTGATAATGAATGATAATTTTATTACCTACGTCATTATGACGCAATGTTTTTTATTATATTTGACGACAGATTGGCGCAATTGGTAGTGCTCCTGCCTCGAAATGTCCCGGGTTCGAATCCCGGTAGGTACATTAATTTGTTATGAACTTGTTTGTTTCCGAGTCCTAGTTATAAACTTATGTATTTATTGTTGTTCCCTCGTTTCTGATTACCATAACACAAGTGCTTCAGCGACTTTGGGATCGGAGCAATGTATATGAGTTGCCATAATTATTTTAAAAAAACGATGTTTTGTATGAATTTGTTACATTATATTGAACACTGCGTTGATTTGATAAAAACAAAACTAGTTTCTATATAAATAAAATGAATCGCCGAAATGTATGTACGCACATAACTTCCGAACGACTGCACCAAATTGGATAATTATTTTATTGTTATGTTTGTTTTTGTTGTTTGAGTTCTGGAGAAGGTTCTTATGAAAGAAAATATTAAGAAAGTTGCGCGGAACATTAGAAAATGTAAGAAAACTTAACGACAACATAAACTTTTCTTATGTAATCTTATAGCGTTTGACATAATTGTCAGTTGTTTAAATGTTTGTCATAATTTGTTATTTCTTAAGGTAGACGTCCACCAGGCGGACCGCATCGGGTCGCATCGCAACGCAAAAATCCGCTTGCTATACATTTTGTATGAAACTGCGTCCACTAGAGACGGGGCGGGCCGGACCGCGACGGAATCCGTCGGCGGATCGCTTAGCGAGCGTATTTTTCCGTCGATGCGGCCCAGCCCAACCAGCCCCGCCTCTAGTAGACCGTAGATCGCTTGTTATACGTACGACTGACTGTTAAAAATCCGCCGATGCGACGCGGATTGCCTGTATAGTGGACGCAATACGCAAAAATGCGCATCGTACCGTTGCGGTCCGACCCGCCCCAAGTGGACGTTTAGCTTTAGTATTCATTTCGTTTTTAATTTTAATTATACCAATTAGAATTCAATATTCATAGTTAAAACTGGACAACGTGTCAGCTGGTTCAATATAAATATTATTAAATTTTTTTGGAAAATAATGTTTAGAAATGAGTCTTTTCGTGTTGGATAGTTCATTTATCTATGAAGGCTAACACGCTACGTCATAAAGGAGCGAGGTAGGCATGAAAAATTTCGAAAAAACGGGAAATATAGCTTCTTCTCAAATTTAAGTGAATGAAGTAACCACTTCTGTGGCTAAGTGGTTTAGGTGTCTGCGTGATGTACTGGAGGTCCTATGTTCCGAAGAAACAATTGTTTCGATTGGAAAGGGACTGATCACCTATTTGCCTGTATAGAATAATCAGTGTAACAGATACAGAAATATGTCTGCCCCATGCCCCACTGAGGGATTATGGGAATTTATTTTTTTAAAGCGAATGACAGCATAGCATTACTAGTAGTCATTATAATTGGCAAGAATAAGGCCTCGTAAGCGAAGGTTGTATTTCCTGATTTTTATAATACCGGAAATACCGTAATAAGAAAACTGACATTTTCATTATATATAGTTAAATCTATTTTAATAAACTTGTGCTGCCTTCCAAAACGCGGTTTAAAGATAGGCCTCATTGACCTCATTGCCTCACTGAATATAGATTTTATGTACGTAATTACATTTAATTAATTTAATTTTTAAATTACATTAATTAAATACCTCCTTTTTACTTATATCTATGATTATAAAATAACTTCTTGTGATTTGACCACCACTATGTGACCTCGCCCCTGGCAACAAAGCTAGATCCGCTCTTGCTTTCAGGTTTCCTGTGGTGTCAACACATATATTTATTGTTTCAGATATGGAGATAGAGAACGCGAATTGCAAGACAAAAGTGTCAGAATGTATTGACATTTTTGACATAGATCAATTATCTATTGACAGACCGCTTAAAGTTGACGTGTGAGTATAAAACTAGTTAGATTTTAACGCGTTATGCCCTTCTCCCATCATGATACCTGCAGGATGCGACACTTGAGCAGGATACTGGTTAGATCGTGGTCGCCACTCGAATTAATTATTTGTGCTTAGTCGTTTGTGGACGGACGTTATGTCAAGCGATTCCAATGACGAAGAAGCACTTGTTTTTCTGTTTTATAGAAACAGAGTAGTAACTGGATTCATCCATTTATTGAAAGAAACAAATTGCAGAGTTTTTATAACAGCACAAAAACTACTTGATGATAAATTTTTATCTATCTTCCGAATGTCTAAAGAGATGTCTTAGATATTGAGAGACTTATTCGGTCATTAAACATGCGGTGTATATAGATTATCTAATAGAGCAAACTAATTGACGAACTGAAATAATTTTTTAAAAAAGCTTAGTAAATGAATAAATTATGTATATTTTGCGAATATGAATTTCTTGTTCCGTCGCCATCTTGTCAAGACGCTGAAGTGACGCGACTCCGCGACTGACATGGCGTAGTGTGCGAGCCGTCATTGAAATGTATGGGAGATACTTGGTGACTTGGTAATGGGAGAAGGGGTTTAATCTCATATGTCCATCCATAAATTACGTCACATGTATTTCATGATTTTTTGACCCCTCCCCCGTCCTTGTCAGCTGGTCACATTTTTGAGACCCTCCCCCCAGTGCGATGTTACATATTTAGCAATTTTATATACCAAATTACATTTTTTATAATTTTTGTCTGATTTTGACGGGACTTTCACTGGCAGATGATGTAATTAGTAGTAACTTAGGCTATTTTTATTTAAAAAATTAATATAAATTAAACTATTCCGCGCGGACGAAGTACATAATACACAGGCTTGCCAGACGTCCCGGTTTTTAGACAACGTCCCGGTGTCCCGGCCGGTTTCCTTCACGTCCCGGAAAAAATTAAATTTGATTTTTTTGATGACCAAAAAAGTCGAAAGTAATTAATTGTGTAGGATTATTAAGGATATTTTTATTGTCATTTAATTCTGCACTGTATGAAAGGTAAAAACTATAGAAGAATGATGGTTTTCTAGTAAATAATATTGTCATCGAAAAGTATTGCCAATGAAAAGTACATATGAATATTGTCCAAGTTTTATTCATTATTCAGTGTTTTTTTTTACTTGTAACTTATTATTAACATGTTTCTTATGATTGTGTCATTTATTGTTTATTTAGCAATTTTACGTTTTTGATTAATGCTTTTTAGAGGTTTCGTTATCAGTGCAAAGTTCGTGTTTTAACACGTAGATTAGCTGGTAATGTGACGTCACGTAATTCCTAGGACTTGTCACCCCCTTGTCACACAATGTCACACTTCGTGGATCTCCCTCTCCCTAAACGTGTGACGTAATTTATGGATGGTCCCTAACTGGTTCAAATTGAATATCTTTTTGTATTGGATAGCTAACTATCCAAGTTACCTAAGTAGGCTTTATAACATCTTTCTTGATCAATAGAGTTACTCATCTTCTATTGTAAAAAGATGAGAAATATCTCTCTTGAAGAACTCAAAGAAACATAAATAATATTTATTTGTTGAATAAGTAATGTTATTAGGTAAGTAAAATCGCTTGAAACTTTGTCACAGTAAAGCTTTTATGTATACAAATTCACTAGTTTTTGTTTTATTCAAAAAGAGCAATTAGTTTTTATTTTACATGCATTTAAAGTTCGTCAGCTCGTGTCAGCAGCGTGACGTCACAGTACAACACTCGCTCTCTCTATCTCTCTCCTCAGCGCGCGACGCGACGGACTGCGCGAGCTGTTGTAAAATGACGTCACGTCGTCCTACTTTTAAAATTCTGTATCTCGGAACAAATTGACGTATCAAATAGTTTTTTTCACACGATTTTTCCATTTTCAATAGAGAATACGGTAGGCTGAAAATCAAAATGTGGGAAAATTCTCCATTGCATGTCACTGAAGTTAAGTATGGACTAGCTGTGCACCGCGGCTTCTACCACGTTTATTTGACATAGCGTGATAGTGTGAATACCTCGATAAATGGTTACGTTTAACCAAACATTTCTTTACAATGTTAAAAATGATATCTGTTTCAGAGAAATCACAGGCCTTGAGAAATTGGTCGAAGAGCTTCACAGGGTGTTCTCACATAGCCACGTGAATATACAGGATGTTCAGAAACTTATGATTGGCTACAAATCTGACCCAAAAGACTGGAGGAAGTATGCAAAGTATGACCGTTTTCGGTGAGTTTTGCAGTGTTGTGTTATTTGAATATGTAGTGACAAAAATACGAAAGGGAATGTTGAAATCCTTTGGGCTCTTGGAGATGACTGAGAATAGACTGACCAGTATAATATATGGTAGTGTTAATGATGAGGTGGGTGCTGGTAGACCTGTTAGATCCAGGACACTTGGAAGGGGGCAGATCGAAAGGACTAGCATTTTCTTCAATCGTGAGAGTGGATGAATCCGCTGGGTACTAATTTTTAACTGATTACAAAAATGGAGGAAGTACTCAATACGACGCTGGTTTTTATGTTTGTTACCTCAGAACTCTTGACTGGGTGAACCGATTTTGATGTTTTTTTTGAATGCTGGTGAAATTTGAAATTTCATAAAAATCTGTTCAGTAGTTTTCAGTTACAATTTGAAGTCGTTTTTTTTAAATTTCATGGCGGAGCTTTCATATCTTATATATTATGCGTACGAATCCACAGGAATATGCTTGTAATGTGAGTCAAAAACATTTCAAAACCAAAATCAGATAAATCGGCTCAGCCGTTCTCGAGTTTTAGCGGGACTAACGAACAGCAATTGATTTTTATAATAGATTATATTATTATTATTATTATTCAAATATACTATACAACAGAAATTTCATACTGTAACCTCTTTATTAACATCAATATCTCTTAAATTACAAATCTCATTTTTTGATTCTAATTATTGTTACATTAACATTGATTCAAAGACATCTCATTTTTGTTATAAGTATGACGCGAATTTCAGCGATTTCTCGCCCGATTGTGAAACTATTCTTTCAATTTCCTGAAAACTATTGATTGTGAAAATTTAAAAAAAAAAATTGGACCACTTCGACGAGTTACTCTATTTTTTGATATCTTTTGAAGGTCGATTTAAAATAGCGAACAGCGAAATAATAATAGTATTATGTTCCTCGTCCGCGTGAAATATATTTTTTTAAATAAATTATATGTTCAATAGCATGTTAACTTAAAACTGTTATTTGCGCCATCTGTTTGATATCATGTTAACTAAAACTGTTTTGTTGCGATTTGCGATCTATTATGCCAAAAAGCAAAAATCTTTCAAAATTTGTAATTTGTACCCCTCACCCCCTTTCCCTGCTGCTGTACAAATTTGTAACGATTAAAGAAGACTTGTCATCTTGTATTGGTCATAAACGCACGCATTTTCATTTTAAACTCAAAAACCCAGTTCTCGTATAGTAACTAAATCAAATCAAGTTAGGGTATCGCAATAATAGGCCTTAACATAAAAGTTGGTCCTTCGACGCCAAATATTGCAAAAAATTGGACAAAACGCGCAGCCAATTCACGAAGAAGCGACCTTTGGCCGGTACAAAGTACAAATAACGAGGACTGGAGCACCGCAAAGAACTCAAGGATACCCATTTAATCGTGAGTACCTCACTTTTTGCAAGCCATTAAAATGCCAATAATGGAGGATGTAGATAAGACTAGAAGTCGCGATAGATCTCCTTATAAGAACATCACTGACGATAAGAATGAGCAAATTGTTCGCGATCTAATTAGAAAGCGTGGAATTTTAAAAGGAAGGCTTACCAAATTTACTACTTTTATAAACAATATAAATTTCAGTTTAAATTGTCAAAGTCGGATGGATTTAAAATTACGCATTAAAGGCGCGAGTACTTTGTTTTCCGAATTTAATCAAATTCAATCAAAGCTTGAAGAGATCGTGTCTGACGATAATATTAATGAGCAGTTAGATCAGCGACAACATTTTGAAGACAATTACTACAATGTTCTTGCTCAGGCTGAGACTATTTTAAGTGAAAGTGAAGAACTATCAAATAATTCCAAGTCGTGTCAACACAATCACGCGTTACCTTCTGTTAAGTTGCCTACTATTACATTACCCACATTTGACGGTCGATATGAGCACTGGCTGGAGTATCGGGATACGTTTTTATCTCTTGTTCATAATTCTAATGAAATAACTAATATCCAAAAATTTCATTATTTAAAGTCATCACTAAAAGGTAGTGCTGAGTTAGTGATAAACTCGATAGAAATCTCAGCTAGTAATTACACTGTCGCGTGGGAACTACTTTTAAATCGCTATGATAACACTAGGTTATTGGTACAAAGCCACGTTAAAGCTTTATTTTCAATCCAGCCACTGTCTAAAGAGTCACCTTCGCTAATTAGGTCATTAATAGATTGTATAATTAACAATTTACGCGCTTTAAAAATCCTAGGGGAGTCTACTGATCACTGGGATACGTTAATTATATATATTGTCGTCTCTAAATTAGATAGGGTTACGGAACGCGAGTGGGAACAGTATAAAGGTACAATACTGTCTAATGTAGAATCAAATCATACACTAAAGCTTAACGACTTAATTAGGTTTCTCAAGAACAGAGCGGACTTATTAGAAACACTAGCACTATCACATCAAAGAGATTCACACTCCAGTGTCGAAATTAAAAAACCTAATTCACATTTTAAAGGTCACACATCTCATTGCACTGTTTCTACCAATAAACCGCCGACGCCACCGCCGAAGTCCGGTCGCTTCTCATACAAATCATGCGTAGTCTGTAAATCTAACCATCCAATTTATTCTTGTTTAAAATTTATTAACAGCGATTTGCAAACAAAACTAAAGATCGTAAAAGACAATGATTTGTGTGAGAACTGTTTACGTACCGGACATACCTTAAACGATTGTCGTTTTGGGCCCTGCAGGCAGTGCAACAAGAAGCATAATACACTTATTCATTCCAATCTAAATCATACAAGTGCTGTTGCCACGCACGCATCCCTCAAATCATCTTTACCGACTGCGGAGTGCAGCGCGGCGCCTGAATGTAGTAGTAGTAATAGTGAAAAAGACGGCCAATACATTCATTCATACTCGCATACGCATGTAAACGAAGAATGCGATAGTGTGAAACCGGTTTTGCTATCGACTGCGCTGGTTGAGGTTCCTGACAAGTATAATAACTATCATACAGCACGCGTATTACTCGACAGCGGTAGCCAGAGTTCTTTTATTTCAAGATCATTTCGCGAATTATTAAACATTCAAACGATACAGTCCACTTACGAAATAAGAGGAGTAGGAAATTCAATCTCGCACTCGACGCAAAGGTGTGAGATTGTAATCAAATCGCGCATTAATACCTACTCGACGCGCATTACATGTTTTGTGCTTCCAAGGATAACGCCTACTTTGTCAGCTGTACAGGTACAAAGCGCGCAATTCAGGATTCCTGAGAATGTACAGTTGGCAAATGCGCAGTTTTTGGACGCTCAAGATATAGACATTTTAATAGGTGCGGACCGGTTTTGGGACTTGCTTACTGAAGGCAAGATGCGTTTACCAAACGGCCCGTTTCTTCATAATACTAAGTTAGGTTGGGTGATATCGGGCCCTATTAATTACAATACGCGCAATAAAGGGTATATCCAATGCAATTTCACTCAATCTATAGATACGCAATTAAGACGATTCTGGGAACTAGAGGAATTACCTAAGCCGCGAGATACGCGCACCGATGATGAGCTGGCATGCGAACATCTATTTACTACCACTACTACGCGCAACAATGATGGTAGGTTTTGTGTACGCATTCCGTTCAAAGAGGAACCCGCCGCGTTGGGTGAATCGTACTCTCAAGCAGAACGTCGTTTTTTATCATTAGAAAAAAGGTTATCGCGCGCACCTAACAACTATAAAGACCTATATATCGAATTCATGCGTGAATATATTCGTTTAGGTCACATGACTAGAGTAAATAACTACGCAAGTCCTCACTACTTTTTGCCTCACCACGGTGTATATCGCGAACATAGTACGACTACAAAACTTCGTGTAGTTTTCGACGCGAGTGCGGCAACAAGTAGCGGGAAATCGCTTAATGATATTCAATGTGTAGGTCCACCTATTCAGGGAGACTTATTAGGTATTTTGCTACGTTTCAGACAGTTTCAATACACAGCCATCGCTGACTGTGAAAAAATGTATAGGATGGTATTGATAACACCCGAGCAGCGCGACTTACAACTCATCGTGTGGCGTGAGCACCAGGCTCAGCCACTCGGGGTCTATCAATTAAACACAGTCACATACGGCACAGCATCCGCGCCATATCTCAGTGTGCGCTGTCTCAAACAATTAGCTGCTGACTGCACCGACGTTCAAATAAAAAGAGTAATTAATGATGATTTTTATGTTGACGATCTGCTTACCTCGTGTGACGATAAACAGCAGCTAATTAATATATGCAAGGGCACTGTTGAGGTATTGAAATCTGGCTGTTTCCCATTGCACAAATGGATTTTCAATTTTAAATTAGAGGATGATTCATTTATTTCTCCTAATGATAAAACATTCAAAGATTTAAACCTCGGCGCACAAAGTCAATGTAGGACATTAGGTTTGGGTTGGTGCAATAGTGACGATAATTTTAATTTTAATACACAAATTATAGTGGAAACTAACACCGTAACTAAGCGCACTTTGTTATCTACAATTTCTCAGATATTTGACCCGTTGGGATTACTCAGCCCCTCTGTTATTATAGGAAAGGTTTTGTTACAAAGATTATGGCTATTAAAAATACAATGGGATGATCCGATACCTACAGACGTCGAACGCGTTTGGAACAGGTTCGTTGCTAATTTAACTTACCTTAGTTCGATTAAAGTCCCGCGACATGCCTTTCAGAGTAACTCCATACGTACCGAGCTGCACATATTTACTGATGCTTCGCAGACCGCATACGGCGCTTGCGCTTATGTACGCACATTATGTAACGACGCGGTGACGGTGAGGCTACTTATATCTAAAGGTAAAGTCGCTCCATTAAAACCTGTAAGTGTACCTAGATTGGAATTATGTGGAGCTTTATTGGGCGCTAAGTTATATGAAAAGGTTAGCGGCTCGCTTAACCGCACGTTTGATGACGTCGTGTTTTGGACGGATTCCACTATAGTGTTGGGCTGGCTGCGCATGGCACCCTCGTTGCTTAAAACTTTCGTTCAAAACAGAACGGCCGAAATCAACGAACTAACTGGCAAATATACTTGGTGTCATGTAAGCGGAAAAGAAAACCCCGCTGATTTAATTTCTCGTGGTATTAGTTTAGAGGATTTGTCATCGTCATGTTTGTGGTGGGAAGGCCCTCCCTTTCTCCACAGTTTAAGTTACAACAAACCTTCGCAGTCCTCATTGAATGCTATTTCAACAAATAACTTGCCCGAATTAAAGTGTAATATTACAGGTTCGTTTATTTCTCAAAATAATAAAAATAATACATTGTTTCCATTTAATAGATTTTCGCAATTTAATCGGATGAGCCGCACCGCCGCCTATGTACTACGTTTTGTTCATAATGCGCGCAACAGAAATAATAGGAGGGTAGGTGCGCTCGAGGTCAATGAACTGACTTTTGCAACTCACACGCTCGCTAGACTATCTCAGATAGAATCGTTTCCTTCTGAATACAATTTACTTACGAACAGTAAAAATATCGAACCGAAACATAAATTGTCTAATTTGAGTGTGTTCTTAGATAATGATAAAATTATGCGCGTGGGTGGTAGAATTAGGGCTTCACCTGATTTTAATTACAACAAAAAACACCCTATTCTACTTTCATCTAAACATGTCTTTACGGTTTTATTGTTTCGATATGAACATATACAATCTTTACATAGCGGACCGCAAGCATTACTTTACCGCGTACGCGAGGATTGGTGGCCGCTTGCAGGTAGGGACCTGGCTAGGAAGGTGACTCATCAGTGTGTTGTTTGTACGCGCATTAGAGGTAACACTTTAAAACCTATTATGGGTGATTTACCTAAAGAACGAATAACCGCGAGCTTTCCTTTTTTTCGAGTGGGGGTCGATTATGCCGGGCCAGTGTTTATACTAAACCGAAAGGGCAGAGGCGCAAAACTAATGAAGGGTTACGTATGTTTGTTTATCTGTTTTATGACGCGCGCCATTCACTTAGAATTGTCTAGCGATCTATCTACCGAAGCTTACTTACTTGCATTAAAGCGCTTTATTTCTCGGCGGGGGAAGCCGGTTGAAATATTTTCAGATAACGGACGTAATTTTGTTGGTTTAAATAACGATTTCGCTCATTTTTTATCGCACTGTAGTTCTAAAATAATTGAATACGCTAATAGTCAAAAAATTAAATTTTCGTTTATACCTCCATATTCTCCTCATTTTGGTGGCTTGTGGGAAGCTGGGGTCAAATCTTGCAAGTATCACCTTCGTCGAGTTGCGGGGAACGCTCACCTCACCTATGAAGAGTTCACTACGACACTGACGCAAATCGAAGCTGTGTTGAACTCAAGGCCGCTCACCCCGTTGTCATCGGACCCTCGTGACTACCAGTCACTCAGCCCCGGTCACTTCCTGGTCGGCCGCCCGCTTACTGCGCCAGTTTACAACGACGACCTGCGTGACGTCCCTACGCATCGCTTAACTCGATTCCAGAGGGTGGAGCAGATCCGGCAGCACTTCTGGACACGTTGGGCCAAAGAATACATCTCAGAGTTGCAGACGCGAATCAAATGGAGAGAGAATTCAGTTGAATTAAAACCCAACACGCTCGTATTAATCAAAGACAACAATCTTCCGCCATTAAAGTGGCAGATGGGTCGCATAGTGAAGACCATTCCTGGCAACGACGGTGTTTCCAGAGTAGCAGACATCCAGACGGCTGCAGGCATCGTGAGGCGCGCATACACAAAGATCTGTCCTCTCAAGGAGTGCGACGACGAGAAAACGCATTAAACTTTTGAAAGCTGATGCTTCCAAGGCCGCGGGCATGTTCAATAGCATGTTAACTTAAAACTGTTATTTGCGCCATCTGTTTGATATCATGTTAACTAAAACTGTTTTGTTGCGATTTGCGATCTATTATGCCAAAAAGCAAAAATCTTTCAAAATTTGTAATTTGTACCCCTCACCCCCTTTCCCTGCTGCTGTACAAATTTGTAACGATTAAAGAAGACTTGTCATCTTGTATTGGTCATAAACGCACGCATTTTCATTTTAAACTCAAAAACCCAGTTCTCGTATAGTAACTAAATCAAATCAAGTTAGGGTATCGCAATAATAGGCCTTAACATAATATTAATTTCTAAAATTAAAGTAGCCTAAGTTACTCCTTGTTACATGAGCTATCTGCCCGTCAAAATCGGTCTAGCCATTTCAGAGATTAGCTGGAACAAACAGACAAACAAAAATTGTAGAAAATGTTATTTTGCTTCATGTACCATCCAAAAGTAAGAATCTTTACTTATGTGAAAGTAACTGTCTGTCAAGATTTAACGGCAAACGGAACCGATTTAAATGAAATTTGGCATGCGAAAAAAGGGTTATAAGGGGTTGAAAGGGGGTTGAAAAGTTGTATGGAAGTATTGTCATTTTTAGAGCTAAAAGCTTGAGCCTTTAAGCTGTTGATTCGATATATGAGCTTTAAAAACACGCTAAGATGAAATTAACGGATGAAACACGAAAAATATTTTAATATTGATAAAATTTGTTTTGACTTGATAAGCCGTTTAAGAGGTTGCTAACTGATTCTAAAAAACAAATTATGACATCACTATCAGACGAGCTTATACAGATAAATAAAATTGGAGTCTGTAATATTAAAATAACCGCTTTTTACTAACATACACGGTACATATACCAAAATAACATTTTTTATAACTTGTCTGATTTTGACGGGACTCACTGGCAGATGATGTAATTAGGAATAACTTAGGCTACTTTTATTTAAAAAATTAATATAAACTATTCCGCGCGAACGAAGTACATAATACACAGGCTTGCCAGACGTCCCGGTTTTTAGACAACGTCCCGGTGTCCCGGCCGGATTCCTTCACGTCCCGGAAAAAATTAAATTTGATTTTTTTGATGACCAAAACAGTCTAAAGTAATTAATTGTGTAGGATTATTAAGGATATTATTATAAATAGTAAATAATATTTTCATCGAAAAGTATTGCCAATGAAAAGTACATATGAATATTGTCCAAGTTTTATTCATTATTCAAAGTGTTTTTTTTACTTGTAACTTATCATTATTAACATGTTTGATTGTGTTATTTATTAGGTTTAGGTTCCTAATCATTTTATCCATAGCATTAGGAGTATACTACCTTCTAAAATTCTAAAAACCAGCCTAGGGTGTGTACCCTTACATAACCTAGAAGAGGGGGGGGGGGGAGGAGAAGGAGGAGGGGGGTTATGTGTGTGTCCCGGTTGAACATTTTAGATATCTGGCAAGCCTAATAATACATATCTATTATTTTTCTGTTCGCTGTTTCACTCTTTATAGGCTATATAACATCACGTTACAAAATTAACGCGGGTGAAACCAAGGGGCACAGCTAGTCTGTAATATAACAACCATAGAGCATAGACAACCGCTGATGAAAAGCATGTCTTATTTATTACCCAATTAGTAACATAAGAATTATCAAGCCTTTATAGTTTTTCTTAGAGTATATGATTAAACTGCTTTGTATATAATCACTATCATTACATAGTATAAAACAAAGTCGCTTTTTCTTTCCCTATATCCCTTTGTATGCTTAAATCTTTAAAACTACGCAACGGATTTTGATGCGGTTTTTTTAATAGATAGTGATTGAAGAGGAAGGTTTTTATATATGTTTTATACCTGTGCGAAGCTGGGGCGGGTCGCTAGTATCTATATAAGATGAATTACAGACAGCATTAAATTGGATAATTCTTCTTTTGCAGTGTTTGTTATTAACTGGAGAAGGTTTTTTTGAAATAAATAATTAAGAAGTTGCGCGGAACATTAGGAAATTTAAGAAAACTTTTCTAAGTGTGTGTGTTTTCTTTATGTGTGTCTATAGCATTTGACATAACTGTCAGTTTTTTAATGATTATGCCAATATCTGTGTCAAATTTCATCAAAATCGGTTCAGGTTTAAGCGTGACAGCGTAACAGATAGTTACTTTCACATTTATGATGCCTATAGTCTATAGTATAGACTCTATACGGATATATTTTCCTACATTTCGCGTACATGGTCACGGGCGTTGCATTGACAATGTCAGACACGTGTCCGACTGCCAGGGGAGTTACATTGACAATGTCAGACACGTGTCCGACTGCCAGGGGAGTTACATTGACACTGTCAGACACGTGTCCGAATGTGATGTTAAGCAGTGAATTTAACATTCCAGTTATACCAGAAATCTGGTGGATGAAGGGAATGGAGCCTTCAACATCATGATCCTGTGTTGGGGCCCAGGTCATGCGTCGGCCATCCATGACCATGCGGACTCCCACTGCTTCATGAAGCTGCTGAGTGGAAGCTTGGAGGAAGTCAGGTAAGAAATTAGTGCGCCACAGTTGCGATCAAGGGTTCTAAACAAGAACCGTCACTCAAAAGTATAAAATAAATTTATTTTAAATTAAAAAATACAACCTGTCTCAAAACGCACTAAAAAGTTAAAATAAATTTTGTATATGAACCTACCTAATATAAATAAGTAAGGTCTTCATCAACCGCTGCCTTCGCCGTATTCTCGGTGTATTCTGGCCAGAGAGAATCGCAAACGTGGATCTATGGGAACGATGCGGCGAGACTCCAATCGACCACCAGATCAAGCGTCGCAAGTGGAACTGGATAGGCCACACGCTACGAAGGGATTCCCAACATATACCGAGGCAAGCCTTAGACTGGAACCCTCAAGGAAAGCGAAAACATGGCCGCCCTAAGCAATCCTGCGGCGGACGATCACCGCGGAGGCGAGGGCAGTTGGCATGACATGGAGCGAAGTGAAGCGCGTAGCTCAAGACAGAGAGGAATGGCGACGTACTGTGGACGCCCTCTGCCCCATCCAGGGGACTTAGGACTTCAAAAAAAAAAAACTATAAATAAAATTCGTGAAAGGCGGTGCCAAATATATGAATAAAAAGACGTAATATTATTGATTGTTTAAAACGTAATTAAATGAACTTAAAACGTAGATTGAATATTCCTGGACTTAAATTAAAAAAATAATCAAATGGCTTGGCGCAACTTATTATAAAATTTAGACAAAATGAGACAATAAAGAAAATCCCTCGTT
Organism: Aporia crataegi; assembly: GCA_912999735.1. Taxonomy (NCBI): domain Eukaryota; kingdom Metazoa; phylum Arthropoda; class Insecta; order Lepidoptera; family Pieridae; genus Aporia; species Aporia crataegi. Next base: position 1,144,000 of record OU538754.1, on the reverse strand, counting down.
TTGCGGTTAAAATGTTCATTAAAACAATTCATGGAATAATTTTAACAAAAAAAAACAGACTTCAAGTTGTAACTCTAAAACTACTGAACAGATTTTGATGAAATTTAAATGGAAACACTTAAATTTCATCAAAATCAGTTCACCCAGACGAAAGTTCTGAGGTAACAAACATAAATAATATACATTCGAATTGAAAACCTCCTCCTTTTTTGTTTTTTTTTTTGGTTTTAAATTAGTCTGACCGTTTAGAACTGTGCTGTATGATACGCATTACTTATGGTATACATGAACTGCTTCCAGATACGATTGGCCTGATAACGTCCAGCCAGAAGTCATCAAGAAGATGAAGAGGAAATCTTGCAAACGATGCTGTCTGGAGAGCGAAGACTCATCCGACTCTACTTACCACACCTGTGAAAATGACAGATGTCAACGCGGAGAGGATGGAACCTGTCAGAACGGTAGCTGTCAGAATGGAACCTGTCAGAACGGCAGCCGTCAGAATGGAACCTGTCAGAAAGGTGGAGAGAATGGAAACGGTCAGAGTGATTATGACGAATACACAGAAAACTATGACATAAGTTTTATGAAAGAAACTGGGAGGACTCGTTTGGAATTGAATGATGTTTGTTACATTAATGGTGAGTTTTTTTAACTATAGATATTTACATTTAGATGTATTTAGACGCTGATTTAGATGTATACGAATTTGAGAAATTCTCTTGTGGCTGCCGGATTTCCACTTCTACTGAGCTCCCGCGCCTGCGCATAATAGACTTGTCAGCATCATACACAATAACAGTCTTTGAAAGCTGGTGCTTCCCGTGTGGTTCCATTTAATTTTCATCAAAATCGGTTTAGTAGTTTTAGAGTTACAATTTGAAGTCGTTTTTTCTTAAAATTCTATTTAAATTTTAGTCTATTTTGTGTATGATCCTATTTAAATTTCATCAAAATCTGTTCAGTAGTTTTAGAGTTAAAATTTGAAGTCATTTTTTCTTAAAATTCTATTAAAATTTTGGTCTATTTTGTGTGTGGTCCTATTTAAATTTCATCAAAATCTGTTCAGTAGTTTTAGAGTTACAATTTGAAGTCGTTTGTTTTCTTAAAATTCTATTTAAATTTTGGTCTATTTTGTGTGTGGTCCTATTTAAATTTCATCAAAATCTGTTCAGTAGTTTTAGAGTTACAATTTGAAGTCGTTTGTTTTCTTAAAATTCTATTTAAATTTTGGTCTATTTTGTGTGTGGTCCTATTTAAATTTCATCAAAATCTGTTCAGTAGTTTTAGAGTTACAATTTGAAGTCGTTTGTTTTCTTAAAATTCTATTTAAATTTTGGTCTATTTTGTGTGTGGTCCTATTTAAATTTCATCAAAATCTGTTCAGTAGTTTTAGAGTTACAATTTGAAGTCGTTTGTTTTCTTAAAATTCTATTTAAATTTTGGTCTATTTTGTGTGTGGTCCTATTTAAATTTCATCAAAATCTGTTCAGTAGTTTTAGAGTTACAATTTGAAGTCGTTTGTTTTCTTAAAATTCTATTTAAATTTTGGTCTATTTTGTGTGTGGTCCTATTTAAATTTCATCAAAATCTGTTCAGTAGTTTGAGTTACAATTTGAAGTCAATTTTTTTTCTTAAAATTCTATTAAAATTTTGGTCTATTTTGTGTATGATCCTATTTAAATTTCATCAAAATCTGTTTAATAGTTGTAGTTATAATTTGAAGTCAATTTTTTTTGTTAAAATTCTATTTATATTTTTGTCCATTTTGAAGTCTTTTTTTGGAAATACGTAGATTTCGTACACTTTCAGATGCGTTGGGTCTTCATAGAATGGAAAACCCGTCATACGTGGATGGCGCTGTTTCGTTACATCTTTACTGCCCACCATTCAACAGTTGCAGAGTGTTCGATGCACATACAGGCAAACCTACTGAGGTCACAGTGACCTTTTGGTCCATGTATGGCAAGAAGATTAAGAGGGTACATTAATATTCATGCTAATGCCTAAAAAAATTGGTTTTCTGTAAAGTCGGTTTACGGATGGTAATTTTGCGTGATAACGTCATAAGAAGAACGCTTAAGACGATTGTGAAGTGGCGATACGCGGCGCGAGTAGGTATTTAAAAAAATGCTATCTCTTTCATACCGCTGCCTCACTCCGGGCGTGTGATAGAGAGAGTTGCAAGTCTTAGAGGCATCCTATATTTCCTTTTTAAAATATTTCCATAATGTTTTCACCCCCTTAAACATTTACGAAGTGATTAGATTAGATTCAGTACACCTTATCTAGGTCTGTGCGTTTTTCTTTTTTAGTAATTCAGTTTAGTTTAATTTTAAAAAATAAAAACGCGCGATGAACATTTTAAGTCAAAATTAAGATATTTGGATGCTAATAACTTCTATCATACACAATATTTCTTTAAAATAAAAACATACGGACCTAGTTTTTCATTTTATCTTAAACATTTCCAAAAATTTTGAAAATTAGACTATGTTTATGGGGGGAAAAACGTTATCGCTTTTTGTATGACAATGTATAGCCGATAGTGCTTCTCTATCGCTTGTTCCGCGCTCTCGCTTGCACGCTTGGCTCGGGCGGAACGTGAAACTTTTTCGTGCGTGCAGCCGGCGTTCATATATAAGACGATATCACGTCATAAGTGTTTGTTAACGTGTATTTCTCAGGAACTACTGGTTTGAATTGAATTTTTGTGCTGGTTAGACCATATTGAAGAAGGTTATTAGACTATAGACACGCTTCGACCAATAGCAGTGGAGAAACAATGGAAAACGCGTGCAAATATATAATACCAATTTTTTCAGGTCATAATTTATGCGTATTTAAATACATAATATTCAAGTATACAGAATATGTAAACTATAGACAAAAGACAACAGAATAAAATAAATAAAAGACCCTTCATAATTTTTTTTTAAACAAAAGAATCAAAAAAACTTAATTTGTATAATATGTTTAAAAAATGTAAAATAAGTGTAAAATGCAAAGAATTTTGTGAAAAATATATTTTTTCTAAAATATCGTTTTTTATTACCACCAAATATTATGATTCATAGTGAGAATCACTCCGTGAAATATTTAAAATGATACATAAATATAATGACTGTCACAATATTTTTATGAAAATATGTACACAAAAATATTAACTTTAAGAAAAACAGTGAGTCATGAATTTAATACTAGTAATAAAGATAAACTCGCTGATGCTACTAGTAGGCTCTATAAAGTTAGTAAATCTTTTAAAGGGCAATCTATACGCTTTTATAATAAACTCCCAAGTAATATGATTAAATTGTCAGTGAATAAATTTTAAAACACAATTAAAAGAAAACTTTAAAAAAAAGCATACTATAAAATAACGGATTATTGATAAAAAAGCTTGGGAATGAACCTGCTCTAACTCTGTCTTAATAAAACCAAACATTAGTTTTTAGAATAATTATTTTTATAAACTACATAATATTTAAAAAAAATGATTCAAAATGATCGAATATGATTTTAATGAATAAAAATATTTTGACTTTTTTTGTTTTTGGTCCTACGAGACGAATCGTCGTCGAAAAAGCCCTGCACTACTTTCTTGTTTAAAAATGTGTACTTTTATTACACCTACATAAAAATAAAGATATGACAGTTCATGAAAGATATAACTTTATTCAAAAATTCAAAGTAGTCTTAAAAATTTTATAAATATGACAAAATTCCTTTATTACATATGGAGTATTGCCGTTAAATTAAACCAACAAATTTTGAATACAATTTTTGTTTTCACTGTTTAATAATATTTTTTACGCTAATCAGTAAGAGATGGCGCTCAAATCAAATATGTCAATAGATGGCGGTTCACGTTTTCTAGTAAAAACTAAAATGTGTAAAATATGAAATTCATTACATGAAAAATACATATTTGGTGTCTTAATTATTTCCCAAAATTTTAACTCTCCTTATTTGTTTAATTTAACGGCATAAATCTAATAAATTTCTAATTTTAATAATATTAATATCCACTATTAATTCTCAGTATATCTAGCGATGTCTAGATTAGGGTCAATTCTGTTACATGGTAGGAAAACATTCAGGCCTTCCAGCTATAAAAATCCTGGATTCTTGTGCTTTTACAATCAACATTGTAGGTGAAATCACACGTCTGTTCCTCCTCGTTGAACCAAAGACCGTCAGAACAGACACCGAGAACAGCTTCTTTGTCAACACACCTCCAGAATTTATCGCAGTCGGTCTCGTGTTTCCAGAAAGGAACGTGGCAATCATCTTTGCATCTGTTACTACCGCCTGCGCCACCATCTCCTCCGTCGCCACCACTGCCGCCGTCCCCACCGTCCCCACCTCCGCCATTTGAACCACAGTCAGAGTACTCAGGCCAAGTACATTGCTAAAACAAAATTTTATAATGAAGTGTAATTTTGTTGGATGAAAATAACGTTATAGTTTTAAAAAAGCATCTAACTATAGTGGCGGTTTGGGTAAATAAGGTTAGTTTTCTGATAAATTACCTGTAATTTGTAGCTGAACTGAGTGCCCGCAGCGCATGACCTCACTTGGTATTCGCCGTTTACACATTGATAGTACTTGTCGCAGTCTTCATGTGAGAAGTACTTTTCAATAGAGTGGTCTTCTGGGCAGCCGTTGGGGTAAGTGCCGTTACCACTGCCTCCACTACCGCCTTCACCACCATCTCCACCTGCACCACCATCTCCACCATCTCCACCTGCGCCACCATCTCCGCCTGCACCACCATCTCCGCCTGCACCACCATCTCCGCCTGCACCATTATCTCCTTCGTCGCCACCTCCGCCACCTCCGCTGCCACCATCCCCACCGTCCCCACCTCCGCCATTTGAACCACAGTCAGAGTACTCAGGCCAAGTACATTGCTAAAACAAAATTTTATAATGAAGTGTAATTTTGTTGGATGAAAATAACGTTATAGTTTTAAAAAAGCATCTAACTATAGTGGCGGATTGGGTAAATAAGGTTAGTTTTCTGATAAATTACCTGTAATTTGTAGCTGAACTGAGTGCCCGCAGCGCATGACCTCACTTGGTATTCGCCGTTTACACATTGATAGTACTTGTCGCAGTCTTCATGTGAGAAGTACTTTTCAATAGAGTGGTCTTCTGGGCAGCCGTTGGGGTAAGTGCCGTTACCACTGCCTCCACTACCGCCTTCACCACCATCTCCACCTGCACCACCATCTCCACCATCTCCACCTGCGCCACCATCTCCGCCTGCACCACCATCTCCGCCTGCACCACCATCTCCGCCTGCACCATTATCTCCTTCGTCGCCACCTCCGCCACCTCCGCTGCCACCATCCCCACCGTCCCCACCTCCGCCATTTGAACCACAGTCAGAGTACTCAGGCCAAGTACATTGCTAAAACAAAATTTTATAATGAAGTGTAATTTTGTTGGATGAAAATAACGTTATAGTTTTAAAAAAGCATCTAACTATAGTGGCGGATTGGGTAAATAAGGTTAGTTTTCTGATAAATTACCTGTAATTTGTAGCTGAACTGAGTGCCCGCAGCGCATGACCTCACTTGGTATTCGCCGTTTACACATTGATAGTACTTGTCGCAGTCTTCATGTGAGAAGTACTTTTCAATAGAGTGGTCTTCTGGGCAGCCGTTGGGGTAAGTGCCGTTACCACTGCCTCCACTACCGCCTTCACCACCATCTCCACCTGCACCACCATCTCCACCATCTCCACCTGCGCCACCATCTCCGCCTGCACCACCATCTCCACCTGCACCACCATCTCCGCCTGCACCATTATCTCCTTCGTCGCCACCTCCGCCACCTCCGCTGCCACCATCCCCACCGTCCCCACCTCCGCCATTTGAACCACAGTCAGAGTACTCAGGCCAAGTACATTGCTAAAACAAAATTTTATAATGAAGTGTAATTTTGTTGGATGAAAATAACGTTATAGTTTTAAAAAAGCATCTAACTATAGTGGCGGTTTGGGTAAATAAGGTTAGTTTTCTGATAAATTACCTGTAATTTGTAGCTGAACTGAGTGCCCGCAGCGCATGACCTCACTTGGTATTCGCCGTTTACACATTGATAGTACTTGTCGCAGTCTTCATGTGAGAAGTACTTTTCAATAGAGTGGTCTTCTGGGCAGCCGTTGGGGTAAGTGCCGTTACCACTGCCTCCACTACCGCCTTCACCACCATCTCCACCTGCACCACCATCTCCACCATCTCCACCTGCGCCACCATCTCCGCCTGCACCACCATCTCCGCCTGCACCACCATCTCCGCCTGCACCATTATCTCCTTCGTCGCCACCTCCGCCACCTCCGCTGCCACCATCCCCACCGTCCCCACCTCCGCCATTTGAACCACAGTCAGAGTACTCAGGCCAAGTACATTGCTAAAACAAAATTTTATAATGAAGTGTAATTTTGTTGGATGAAAATAACGTTATAGTTTTAAAAAAGCATCTAACTATAGTGGCGGATTGGGTAAATAAGGTTAGTTTTCTGATAAATTACCTGTAATTTGTAGCTGAACTGAGTGCCCGCAGCGCATGACCTCACTTGGTATTCGCCGTTTACACATTGATAGTACTTGTCGCAGTCTTCATGTGAGAAGTACTTTTCAATAGAGTGGTCTTCTGGGCAGCCGTTGGGGTAAGTGCCGTTACCACTGCCTCCACTACCGCCTTCACCACCATCTCCACCTGCACCACCATCTCCACCATCTCCACCTGCGCCACCATCTCCGCCTGCACCACCATCTCCGCCTGCACCACCATCTCCGCCTGCACCATTATCTCCTTCGTCGCCACCTCCGCCACCTCCGCTGCCACCATCCCCACCGTCCCCACCTCCGCCATTTGAACCACAGTCAGAGTACTCAGGCCAAGTACATTGCTAAAACAAAATTTTATAATGAAGTGTAATTTTGTTGGATGAAAATAACGTTATAGTTTTAAAAAAGCATCTAACTATAGTGGCGGATTGGGTAAATAAGGTTAGTTTTCTGATAAATTACCTGTAATTTGTAGCTGAACTGAGTGCCCGCAGCGCATGACCTCACTTGGTATTCGCCGTTTACACATTGATAGTACTTGTCGCAGTCTTCATGTGAGAAGTACTTTTCAATAGAGTGGTCTTCTGGGCAGCCGTTGGGGTAAGTGCCGTTACCACTGCCTCCACTACCGCCTTCACCACCATCTCCACCTGCACCACCATCTCCACCATCTCCACCTGCGCCACCATCTCCGCCTGCACCACCATCTCCACCTGCACCACCATCTCCGCCTGCACCATTATCTCCTTCGTCGCCACCTCCGCCACCTCCGCTGCCACCATCCCCACCGTCCCCACCTCCGCCATTTGAACCACAGTCAGAGTACTCAGGCCAAGTACATTGCTAAAACAAAATATTATAATGAATTGTACTTTTTTGGATGAAAATAACGTTATAGTTTTAAAAAAGCATCTAACTATAGTGGCGGATTGGGTAAATAAGGTTAGTTTTCTGATAAATTACCTGTAATTTGTAGCTGAACTGAGTGCCCGCAGCGCATGACCTCACTTGGTATTCGCTGTTTACACATTGATAGTACTTGTCGCAGTCTTCATGTGAGAAGTACTTTTCAATAGAGTGGTCTTCTGGGCAGCCGTTGGGGTAAGTGCCGTTACCACTGCCTCCACTACCGCCTTCACCACCATCTCCACCTGCGCCACCATCTCCGCCTGCACCACCATCTCCACCTGCGCCACCATCTCCGCCTGCACCACCATCTCCACCTGCACCACCATCTCCGCCTGCACCATTATCTCCTTCGTCGCCACCTCCGCCACCTCCGCTGCCACCATCCCCACCGTCCCCACCTCCGCCATTTGAACCACAGTCAGAGTCCTCAGGCCAAGTACATTGCTAAAACAAAATATTATAATGAATTGTACTTTTTTGGATGAAAATAACGTTATAGTTTTAAAAAAGCATCTAACTATTGTGGCGGATTGGGTAAATAAGGTTAGTTTTCTGATAAATTACCTGTAATTTGTAGCTGAACTGAGTGCCCGCAGCGCATGACCTCACTTGGTATTCGCTGTTTACACATTGATAGTACTTGTCGCAGTCTTCATGTGAGAAGTACTTTTCAATAGAGTGGTCTTCTGGGCAGCCGTTGGGGTAAGTGCCGTTACCACTGCCTCCACTACCGCCTTCACCACCATCTCCACCTGCACCACCATCTCCACCATCTCCATCTGCGCCACCATCTCCGCCTGCACCACCATCTCCGCCTGCACCACCATCTCCGCCTGCACCATTATCTCCTTCGTCGCCACCTCCGCCACCTCCGCTGCCACCATCCCCACCGTCACCACCTCCGCCATTCGAACCACAGTCAGAGTCCTCAGGCCAAGTACATTGCTAAAACAAAATTTTATAATGAAGTGTAATTTTGTTGGATGAAAATAACGTTATAGTTTTAAAAAAGCATCTAACTATAGTGGCGGATTGGGTAAATAAGGTTAGTTTTCTGATAAATTACCTGTAATTTGTAGCTGAACTGAGTGCCCGCAGCGCATGACCTCACTTGGTATTCGCCGTTTACACATTGATAGTACTTGTCGCAGTCTTCATGTGAGAAGTACTTTTCAATCGAGTGATCTTCTGGGCAGCCGTTGGGGTAAGTGCCGTTACCACTGCCTCCACTACCGCCTTCACCACCATCTCCACCTTCCCCACCATCTCCACCTGCGCCACCATCTCCGCCTGCACCACCATCTCCACCTGCACCACCATCTCCACCTGCACCACCATCTCCACCTGCACCACCATCTCCGCCTGCACCATTATCTCCTTCGTCGCCACCTCCACCACCTCCGCTGCCACCATCCCCACCGTCACCACCTCCGCCATTCGAACCACAGTCAGAGTCCTCAGGCCAAGTACATTGCTAAAACAAAATTGTATAATGAAGTGTAATTTTGTTGGATGAAAATAACGTTATAGTTTAAAAAATTATCTAACTTTAGTGGTGATTTGGGTAAATAAGGTTAGTTTTCTGATAAATTACCTGTAATTTGTAGCTGAACTGAGTGCCCGCAGCGCATGACCTCACTTGGTATTCGCCGTTTACACATTGATAGTACTTGTCGCAGTCTTCATGTGAGAAGTACTTTTCAATCGAGTGATCTTCTGGGCAGCCGTTGGGGTAAGTGCCGTTACCACTGCCTCCACTACCGCCTTCACCACCATCTCCACCTTCCCCACCATCTCCACCTGCGCCACCATCTCCGCCTGCACCACCATCTCCACCTGCACCACCATCTCCACCTGCACCACCATCTCCGCCTGCACCATTATCTCCTTCGTCGCCACCTCCGCTGCCACCATCCCCACCGTCACCACCTCCGCCATTCGAACCACAGTCAGAGTCCTCAGGCCAAGTACATTGCTAAAACAAAATTTTATAATGAAGTGTAATTTTGTTGGATGAAAATAACGTTATAGTTTAAAAAATTATCTAACTTTAGTGGTGATTTGGGTAAATAAGGTTAGTTTTCTGATAAATTACCTGTAATTTGTAGCTGAACTGAGTGCCCGCAGCGCATGACCTTACTTGGTATTCGCCGTTTACACATTGATAGTACTTGTCGCAGTCTTCATGTGAGAAGTACTTTTCAATCGAGTGATCTTCTGGGCAGCCGTTGGGGTAAGTGCCGTTACCACTGCCTCCACTACCGCCTTCACCACCATCTCCACCTTCCCCACCATCTCCACCTGCGCCACCATCTCCGCCTGCACCACCATCTCCACCTGCACCACCATCTCCACCTGCACCACCATCTCCACCTGCACCACCATCTCCGCCTGCACCATTATCTCCTTCGTCGCCACCTCCGCTGCCACCATCCCCACCGTCACCACCTCCGCCATTCGAACCACAGTCAGAGTCCTCAGGCCAAGTACATTGCTAAAACAAAATTTTATAATGAAGTGTAATTTTGTTGGATGAAAATAACGTTATAGTTTTAAAAAAGCATCTAACTATAGTGGCGGATTGGGTAAATAAGGTTAGTTTTCTGATAAATTACCTGTAATTTGTAGCTGAACTGAGTGCCCGCAGCGCATGACCTCACTTGGTATTCGCCGTTTACACATTGATAGTACTTGTCGCAGTCTTCATGTGAGAAGTACTTTTCAATCGAGTGATCTTCTGGGCAGCCGTTGGGGTAAGTGCCGTTACCACTGTCTCCACTACCGCCTTCACCACCATCTCCACCTTCCCCACCATCTCCACCTGCGCCACCATCTCCGCCTGCACCACCATCTCCACCTGCACCACCATCTCCACCTGCACCACCATCTCCACCTGCACCACCATCTCCGCCTGCACCATTATCTCCTTCGTCGCCACCTCCGCTGCCACCATCCCCACCGTCACCACCTCCGCCATTCGAACCACAGTCAGAGTCCTCAGGCCAAGTACATTGCTAAAACAAAATTTTATAATGAAGTGTAATTTTGTTGGATGAAAATAACGTTATAGTTTAAAAAATTATCTAACTTTAGTGGTGATTTGGGTAAATAAGGTTAGTTTTCTGATAAATTACCTGTAATTTGTAGCTGAACTGAGTGCCCGCAGAGCATGACCTCACTTGGTATTCGCCGTTTACACATTGATAGTACTTATCGCAGTCTTCATGTGAGAAGTACTTTTCAATCGAGTGGTCTTCTGGGCAGCCATTGGGGTAAGTGCCGTTACCACTGCCTCCACTACCGCCTTCATCACCATCTCCACCTGCACCACCATCTCCACCTGCGCCACCATCTCCGCCTGCACCACCATCTCCACCTGCACCACCATCTCCACCTGCACCACCATCTCCGCCTGCACCATTATCTCCTTCGTCGCCACCTCCGCCACCTCCGCTGCCACCATCCCCACCGTCACCACCTCCGCCATTCGAACCACAGTCAGAGTCCTCAGGCCAAGTACATTGCTAAAACAAAATTTTATAATGAAGTGTAATTTTGTTGGACGAAAATAACGTTATAGTTTAAAAAATTATCTAACTTTAGTGGTGATTTGGGTAAATAAGGTTAGTTTTCTGATAAATTACCTGTAATTTGTAGCTGAACTGAGAGCCCGCAGCGCATGACCTCACTTGGTATTCGCCGTTTACACATTGATAGTACTTGTCGCAGTCTTCATGTGAGAAGTACTTTTCAATCGAGTGATCTTCTGGGCAGCCGTTGGGGTAAGTGCCGTTACCACTGCCTCCACTACCGCCTTCACCACCATCTCCACCTTCCCCACCATCTCCACCTGCGCCACCATCTCCGCCTGCACCACCATCTCCACCTGCACCACCATCTCCACCTGCACCACCATCTCCACCTGCACCACCATCTCCGCCTGCACCATTATCTCCTTCGTCGCCACCTCCGCCACCTCCGCTGCCACCATCCCCACCGTCACCACCTCCGCCATTCGAACCACAGTCAGAGTCCTCAGGCCAAGTACATTGCTAAAACAAAATTGTATAATGAAGTGTAATTTTGTTGGATGAAAATAACGTTATAGTTTAAAAAATTATCTAACTTTAGTGGTGATTTGGGTAAATAAGGTTAGTTTTCTGATAAATTACCTGTAATTTGTAGCTGAACTGAGTGCCCGCAGCGCATGACCTCACTTGGTATTCGCCGTTTACACATTGATAGTATTTGTCGCAGTCTTCATGTGAGAGGTACTTTTCAATCGAGTGGTCTTCTGGGCAGCCGTTGGGGTAAGTGCCGTTTCCACTGCCTCCACTACCGCCTTCACCACCATCTCCACCTGCGCCACCATCTCCGCCTGCACCACCATCTCCGCCTGCACCACCATCTCCACCTGCACCACCATCTCCGCCTGCACCATTATCTCCATCGTCACCACCTCCGCCACCTCCGCTGCCACCATCCCCACCGTCACCACCTCCGCCATTCGAACCACAGTCAGAGTCCTCAGGCCAAGTACATTGCTAAAACAAAATTGTATAATGAAGTGTAATTTTGTTGGATGAAAATAACGTTATAGTTTAAAAAATTATCTAACTTTAGTGGTGATTTGGGTAAATAAGGTTAGTTTTCTGATAAATTACCTGTAATTTGTAGCTGAACTGAGTGCCCGCAGCGCATGACCTCACTTGGTATTCGCCGTTTACACATTGATAGTATTTGTCGCAGTCTTCATGTGAGAGGTACTTTTCAATCGAGTGGTCTTCTGGGCAGCCGTTGGGGTAAGTGCCGTTACCACTGCCTCCACTACCGCCTTCACCACCATCTCCACCTGCCCCACCATCTCCACCTGCGCCACCATCTCCGCCTGCACCACCATCTCCACCAGCGCCACCATCTCCTCCTTCGCCTTCATTACCGCCTTCGCCACCTCCGCTACCACTGTCTCCATCTTCACCGCCTCCGCCATTTGCACCACAGTCAGATTCCTCAGGCCAAGTGCAGTTCTAAGCAATTATCGACAAATGTTTATGTGGAAATCAACAAATAAAAAGTTGAAATAAGAAAATGAAAATTTAAAAAATATTTTTTTAAAAGCGCTTTGTACTTTTTTTGTTTTTATTTCACATTTTTCTTGCTTTTGGCTTAGTTAACAAAATAAATTATAATACATATACGTATGTAGGTAGGTACTATAACTTCATATTATTATGACATTAATATTTTATAATTATAAAATACTAGTGACCCGCCCCGGCTTTGCACGGATAAAAAACATATATAAAAACCTTCCTTTTTAATCACTCTATCTATTTAAAAAAAACTGCATCAAAATCCGTTGCGTAGTTTTAAAGATTTAAGCATACAAAGGGATATAGGGAAAGAAAAAGCGACTTTGATTATAAAATATTAATGTGAAGCTATTTTTTTTAAGTCATAATATTAAATCTAGCATGGGAACCACCCATGCTAGATTTTAAGAAAAAAATTGGAAAGTGTATATTTGATTATCATCTTCAAACATAGAATATATTATTTAGCAATAAATTTCCAAATTTCAGTTGAATTTTTAGCAGAAAAAAAGAGTCGCTTTAAGCGTTTATTGCATATTTAATTGTTTAAAAGATATTATTCTTTTCTCTTGTTTACATACCTGCAAGCTATAGCTGAACTGAGTACCAATATCGCATGGCATTTCTTGATATTCTCCGTGCACACACTGGTAGAACTTATCACAATCTGGGTGTGGGAATAACTTTTCAATGCTGTAGTCTTTTGGGCAGCCGTTGTCGTAAGTGTCTCCATTACCACCATCTTCAGAGTCACCACCATCGCTACCACCGTTGCCACCACCTCCTCCATTTCCTCCATCGCCACCATTCCCACCATCGCCACCACTACCACCATCTCCAGCGCCTCCTCCATTTCCTCCATCGCCACCATTCCCACCATCGCCACCACTACCACCATCTCCAGCACCTCCTCCATTTCCTCCATCGCCACCGTTTCCACCATCACCACCATTTCCACCACCGCCACCATTTCCACCATTGCCAGCATTTCCACCATTTCCACCGTTTCCACCATCACCACCATTTCCACCATTGCCACCATTCCCACCATCGCCACCACTACCACCATCACCCGCGTCTCCACTATTTCCACCATTGCCACCATTTCCACCACTACCACCGTCACCGGCGCCTCCACCATCGCCGCCATTTCCACCATCGCCACCACTGCCACCGTTGCCACCGTTCAAGTCACCGGACAGACCGCCAGCTCCACCAAGACCTGCATGACCACCTCCATTTTGGCCAGCCATGCCATCTTCACCATCCTGGCCATCTCTTCCAATTCTGGCTTGAATATCGCAGTTCGAAGCAAGCAAGTCACCGCAATTCTGAAAACCGTGTTTAACCCATAAAAGTATTGAAATCTTTTCTTGGCCACATTCAGAGAAGAACGAGATGGATCTTAGCCACAATTTATGAAAATATATTTAACCATTTAGGATATATTCTTATTTGTTATAACATTTTAAGAGGTCTTCAATACAAATTGATTTATTATTTTTATTAAATTTATGATTAAGAGTCCTATCATATTTTAACTTTATTTTTTTGGACAAATGGTCAATTTGACTCTTATTCTCTGAAACTGAAAGCTATTGACAAATTTTACTTTTAGAATAGTATAATAAAATAGTTATTATTATAGTCCATAGCGGCCTTGTTGCAAAAAACAATATACTAAAACAATTTATTCAAATATGTCCGAAATTCAGCAGTATAATTTCATAAAATGCGCAACAACTGTTTTTTGAGATCGTGGACTGAATTATTGTAGTAAGTAAATAAAATGAAATATACATTAAAATATTTATCAAATAGTTTTATAGTTCATAGCGGCCCCCAATTTTTTTAAATATTTATGAAATTTTTAGACATAAAATCCCAATCATAACCACAAAATTACTAAAAACGCTCAGATTTGACATTTTCACTTTATTGTGTAGTTTTTTTTACCTAGAATTTATTCCTAAATATTTGTTAGAACTTCACAAGATAAATATTGCAATTTTCTTTTTAAAATAATTAATTATAAATTGTCTAATAATCTAAATGATAAGTGTATTTATTTATTTATTTTTATTAGGATCTCCAACAAAGAATACACTTTACAAGCTATGCTATTGTATTGTTACAGTTTAAACATTGTTTCTTCAATTAGAGGAGATCACAACATGCAACAGTACAACAGGAAAGGACTATGACATATCTTATCCATAAACTATCAATACAAAATCAAACGACAAAATCCAACGATAAATTAGGAGCAAAAATATTTAAACATTAAAAAAAATAACATAAAAATTAAAGAGAAACCAAATATCAATGAACGACTATTAAATTAAATTAAGAGTGTAAAATTATTAAATTAATGTTGCGCGTCAGTTCTGTGATAGGGCAGGTGTGGAAGGGTTCAGTTGTATGAGTTGTGTGTCGAGGAAATTTTGGAATAGGGTTCTTAAATAAAAAATCTTATTTTTAATTAATAAAACGATAAATTGTTAGAGACTTTGGGTCCATAAGGGCTAGGAGCGCGTCGAAACCCGAAAGCTGACTCATATTTCGGCCAACGCGTTAGTATAGCAATACAACGCCAGTAGCCAGTATTTTGGGTACGCACCCTAACGGCTTTGATGAGCCTTTTGTATTATTGTAAAAATTTAATAAAGTAAATAAATAAATAAATTTGCAGAATTGATGTTGATAATGAATCATTCCCTTATCATAAGATAGATAACATTCAACGTAATTGACTTTATAGTGATTTTTCTATAATTTTGACAATGATTTTAGACAGAATTCATGGGCGCCGGCAGGGGGGTGTCAGGGGGTGCACTTGCACCCCTTGCGAATCTCGGGATCAACAGGAATTATTGAAATAAAAATCCGTACCTATAAAATAAATTCATAATGAATAGTCAGAAATTTATAAATGTCTCGAATATAAAATAATCCGGGCTTCAGATGTTTCCGAATAAAATTTCAATTTTTTATTAACAATCATATACGCAGATCAAAAGGCGAAAATGGAGCTGGATTGGTTATACGCTTCGACGAGGTCCCAATCACATCCCTCGGCAAGCCATGGATTGGAACCCGCAGGGACGAAGAAAGCGAGGCCGTCCAAAGCAGTATTGGAGGCGAACTATCCTGTCGGAGGTGCGGGACATCGGGATGACGTGGAGCGAGGCCAAACGCGTGGCCCAGGACAGGAAGAGATGGCGGAGCACAATGGACGCCCTTTGCCCCGCCTAGGGCTCGTAGGACTATATATATATATATATATAATCATATACATCGAAGATTGTAAGAAACTAATGCCTGCAGCACCTGGAAATTATTTCTGCCGGCGCCCATGAATGTATTTATTGTATAAGGTTTGGCAACTTAATGAAAAATGCAATTCAGTTTACAAACAATCAAAACCGAAATGGTTTATAGTATGGTCGGTACTAATTAATATATTAAACTATCTAACCATCGATAATGGGGACATACAAACTTTCATGTCCTATTTCAACCACTTTGTCTTTTTACCGACTTCAAAAAAAGGAGGTAGGACGACGCTATGTTTTTTGTTTGTTACCTCGGAACACTCGACTGGGTGAACCGATTTCGATAATTCTTCTTTTTGTTTGAAAGCTTCACAAAAAAAGACAGGACAAAGAAAGGACCACACTTCCCGTGTGGTCCCATTTAAATTTCATCAAAATCTGTTTAGTAGTTTTAGTCACAATTATTTTATATCGATATTTCTATATTGATTTCAAAAAAAAAATTTCAACTATTGATTCGTTTTGACCAATATTTTAATACCATTACGTCGAATATAATATTAACAATATGAAACCTCTCCATTTTAAGAATGCTTTTCCAAGTTTTGATAAAAAAATACGTGTGGCACTCGGAGACTGCCGCGCTAAAGCTATTGCATAGCATTTTTTATCAACTTATGCAATTATAATTATTTATTTATTTCATTTATGCATTATTTATTCATATTTAAAACACTATACACAAATTTTACGCGTAAGTAGACATAAAAATATAAAAAAGAAAAAGTAGCGCCATCTAGCGAGCTTTGAGTGTTGTAGGACCTGATCGAACCATCTTATAAATACATAAAATTGAAAATCGCTCCATCTAGGATTGAATAGACAAATCCTCTTTGTAGTTTTACATTCAAACTGTATAGAAATGGCACTGTCTCTTTCTTACACGAAGCATTTATGAAGGCGTGAGAGAAATAGACGATGCACGGCTGGGGCCGGGTGTTAGGTTTTTATTTTCGTTACGAGATTTCTTGATTCGGTCGGCGCACTCAAAGCCCGCGATAAAATCTATGCAATAGCTTAAAATTATATTAAAAATTACCTGATTCACTGAAGAGAAGTATGTGTGGTTGGGACATTTTGACCACGCAATCCGTTTTCCATTCGAGCATACATAGTATTGCGTGCAGTCGGTTTCATGAGGTATCAGGTATTCTTGTCCATCAGCTGGACATTCCAGCTGTGGTCGGGAGTAGGAAACTCCTACGAGACCCAGCAGAATAAGTTTTACTGGAAAAATAAATAATTTTTTAAAGACAGTTTTTGTTATTAAATATAACGGGACTTATCGCGCATAGAAATATTATTTATTTTATTCGAAGATGAAACCTGCTGGTATTAATCCAAGCAGCTTCTCTCAGCCATGCGACGGACTACGCGAGCTGTTGTCAAATGACGTCACGTCGTCCTACTTTTAAAATTCTGTATCTCAGGAACAAATTGACGTATCAAATAGTTTTTTCACACGATTTTTCCATTTTCAATTGAGAATACGGAGAAATTTGATTTTTCGAATTCAATATTCATAGTTAAGAGGATTGTGAAGCTGTACATTTTCATACAAAAAGCGATAACGTTTTTTCCCCTCCCCCCATAAACATAGTCTAATTTTCAAAAATTTTAGTAATAGATAAAATGAAAAACTAGGTCCGTATGTTTTTATCTTAAAGAAATATTGCGTATGATAGAAGTTATAAGCATCTAAATATATGTATCTATATTTAAAATCTTCCTCGAACGTTTTTATTTTTTTAAATTAAACTAAACTAAATTACTAAAAAAGAAAAACGTATGGGTCTAGATTAAGGTGTACTGAATCTAAAGAGACCAAAATTGTCTCTTTTCGTAAATTTGTAGGGGGGTGAAAACGTTATCGCCCGAAACTATTTTAAATAGGAAATGTAGGTCTTTAGGATTTGCAACTCTCTCTATCGCACGCCCGGAGTGAGGCAGCGGTATGAAAGAGATAGCATTTTTTAAAATACCTATTCGCGCCGCGTATTGCCACTTCACAATCCTCTTAAAATAGGTCAACGGCAGTCGAATCGGCTAGTTTATAAAATTAGTAGGCTTAGAAGGGATTATACGTCGAATTACCTCCATTTAGTAATCCTCTTTTAATCATAAAATACATATTATCTGCTGTATTGCGTCGCAAAAATCCCCGAACTTCATTGTCAAATATACCAATAATAAAATCTTCCGAATAATAGTGTCACCTATAACGTCATTCCATAGAAAATGTATGAGGAAAATGCTTTTCTTTTATTTAATTTTTTCGACAATTTTCCAAATTTTTCTCTCCGTAAGAACCATCCTTGTACTTCAAGGAATATAAAAAAAGAAATGGCCAAATTGGTCCAGGCGTTGTTGAGTTATGCCCTTACCAACACATTTTGCGATTCATTTTTATATTTTAGACTAGGTGTTAAAGGTGCGCTGGGCCGCAAGCGGCCCGCGTGGGTTTTGATGATATCCATTATAGGTTTAAAGGTGCGCTGGGCCGCAAGCGGCCCGCGTGGGTTTTGTTAATTTACATTATAGGTATAAAGGTGCGCTGGGCCGCAAGCGGCCCGCGTGGGTTTTGTTTAATAGTTTATAGGTTAAAGGTGCGCTGGGCCGCAAGCGGCCCGCGTGGGTTTTGATAATTTAAGTTATAGGTTAAAGGTGCGCTGGGCCGCAAGCGGCCCGCGTGGGTTTTGATGATATCCATTATAGGTATAAAGGTGCGCTGGGCCGCAAGCGGCCCGCGTGGGTTTTGTTAATTTACATTATAGGTTTAAAGGTGCGCTGGGCCGCAAGCGGCCCGCGTGGGTTTTGGTAATTTAAGTTATAGGTTAAAGGTGCGCTGGGCCGCAAGCGGCCCGCGTGAACTTCGCTAACTTTATTTCAGTGTAAGATTCTTTATGAAAGTTAAACCAAACTCGAAAATAGTACTCGTCCTAGAGAAAATGTTTAAAAATATTTTACGAAAATTTTCATCGCTCTTAAGGAAGAACTCTGGTCAAATCCCGCGTGGGTTTTGATAATATCCAATATAGGTATAAAGGTGCGCTGGGCCGCAAGCGGCCCGCGTGAACTTTGCTAACTTTATTTCAGTGCAAGATTCTTTATGAAAGTTAAACCAAACTCGCAAACAGAACTCGTCCCATACAAAATGTATGAAAATATTCTACGAATTTTTTCATCGCTCTTGGGGGGGAACCCTGGTCAAATCGAAGCGTGAAAATTGACTTAACTAACTTAATATGACCCTCCTCTATCGATTGCAACCCATTTCGTTCCGCTAAAATATCTGCAAGTCGGTCAAATTGGCGCTCCAGAGGGAGATGGCGCTCCGTAAAAAAAAAAAAAAAAAAATTTTAGAAATTCAAAAAAAATCAAACCTCTCTAAAAGTGTCTTAAGTTACTGATCACTTTTTACTATGACACCACTATTCCATCTATCACCGTTTCGGCAGGCCATCGAATTTTGTGTCGTATGGAAGTTGGAGACCAGAGCTAAAAACGAAATTTCTTGTATGCAGATTTAATACGCGGGTCGATTTATGGCCAGAAACCTAATTTCAGCTCGATCGCGTCAAAAATGGCAAAGTTGCGTTTGTATGGCGGCCATATTTTTTTCGGCCATTTTGAATTTTTTTCATCACCTCTACTAATTGCTCAGGGTCAACTACAAAATTAGTTCCGACACCGCACCTCCATCGCCTACCGTTTTCGCAGGCCGTCGCTGACTCCAGTGGTCTTCGAGAAAGTTCCAAGTTTCATAATTTTTCCTAGATTCCCGATGTTGCAGCAATTCGAAACCACGCTCAGTATATCTCCACGTGTCGCCGGTTTCTCCAAACAATTCGGTTTATGTTTTGGCCAAAATTCGAAAAATTCAAAAATCGAACCCCCTACTACCGCCCCCTAATAGCGTCCCAAGTTCCTCATCAAAGTTTGTTCGAGCACCACCCCCCTATCTCTCACCGTTCAGCCGGGCCGTCGACTTTTCCGTAGTATGGAACTCGGAGACGAGCACCCGGGGGGTGTTTTCCGGTACGCCGATGAGTTGCCGGACCCGATTAAAGGGGCTCTGCAAAATTTGAGCGATAAGGCTCCACGCACGGCGATTTTAGCAATGTATGGCGGCCATCTTGTTTTTGGTCCTTCGGGTCGGAAAGCCCCCCCCCACCCAATTGCCTCCAGCGCCGGTCCTGAAACCGCAAACCCGGTCCCGCTATCTGT
This sequence comes from Aporia crataegi, assembly GCA_912999735.1. Taxonomy (NCBI): domain Eukaryota; kingdom Metazoa; phylum Arthropoda; class Insecta; order Lepidoptera; family Pieridae; genus Aporia; species Aporia crataegi. The sequence goes on along the minus strand of OU538754.1, from coordinate 1,123,856 downwards.
CACCGTGTCGGCGGGCAGTTGAAATTTTTTCGACACCTTCGGACCCTCGAGTTCGCTATATTTTTCCTCAAGTTAAATTCGGACCCTCTATACGAATCTGTAAAAATTTCTCCCCCTCCCCTCACCGTTTTGAAATAAAAGCCGATCAATGAATGAATGACTACGTGGTATTGTAGCTTTATATAATATAACTAGGTTTTAAAGGTGCGCTGGGCCGCAAGCGGCCCGCGTGGGTTTTGTTTAATAGTGTATAGGTTAAAGGTGCGCTGGGCCGCAAGCGGCCCGCGTGAGTTTTGTTAATTTACATTATAGGTTTAAAGGTGCGCTGGGCCGCAAGCGGCCCGCGTGGGTTTTGTTTAATAGTGTATAGGTTAAAGGTGCGCTGGGCCGCAAGCGGCCCGCGTGAGTTTTGTTAATTTACATTATAGGTTTAAAGGTGCGCTGGGCCGCAAGCGGCCCGCGTGGGTTTTGTTTAATAGTGTATAGGTTAAAGGTGCGCTGGGCCGCAAGCGGCCCGCGTGGGTTTTGTTTAATAGTGTATAGGTTAAAGGTGCGCTGGGCCGCAAGCGGCCCGCGTGGGTTTTGTTTAATAGTGTATAGGTTAAAGGTGCGCTGGGCCGCAAGCGGCCCGCGTGGGTTTTGTTAAATAGTGTATAAGTTAAAGGTGCGCTGGGCCGCAAGCGGCCCGCGTGGGTTTTGTTAATTTACATTATAGGTTAAAGGTGCGCTGGGCCGCAAGCGGCCCGCGTGGGTTTTGATTTACATTATAGGTTTAAAGGTGCGCTGGGCCGCAAGCGGCCCGCGTGGGTTTTGTTTAATAGTGTATAGGTTAAAGGTGCGCTGGGCCGCAAGCGGCCCGCGTGGGTTTTGTTTAATAGTGTATAGGTTAAAGGTGCGCTGGGCCGCAAGCGGCCCGCGTGGGTTTTGTTAATTTACATTATAGGTATAAAGGTGCGCTGGGCCGTTTAAGTTATAGGTTAAAGGTGCGCTGGGCCGCAAGCGGCCCGCGTGGGTTTTGTTAATTTACATTATTATAGGTATAAAGGTGCGCTGGGCCGTTTAAGTTATAGGTTAAAGGTGCGCTGGGCCGCAAGCGGCCCGCGTGGGTTTTGTTTAATAGTGTATAGGTTAAAGGTGCGCTGGGCCGCAAGCGGCCCGCGTGGGTTTTGATAATTTAAGTTATAGGTTAAAGGTGCGCTGGGCCGCAAGCGGCCCGCGTGGGTTTTGTTTAATAGTGTATAGGTTAAAGGTGCGCTGGGCCGCAAGCGGCCCGCGTGGGTTTTGTTTAATAGTGTATAGGTTAAAGGTGCGCTGGGCCGCAAGCGGCCCGCGTGGGTTTTGTTTAATAGTGTATAGGTTAAAGGTGCGCTGGGCCGCAAGCGGCCCGCGTGGGTTTTGTTAAATAGTGTATAAGTTAAAGGTGCGCTGGGCCGCAAGCGGCCCGCGTGGGTTTTGTTAATTTACATTATAGGTTAAAGGTGCGCTGGGCCGCAAGCGGCCCGCGTGGGTTTTGATTTACATTATAGGTTTAAAGGTGCGCTGGGCCGCAAGCGGCCCGCGTGGGTTTTGTTTAATAGTGTATAGGTTAAAGGTGCGCTGGGCCGCAAGCGGCCCGCGTGGGTTTTGTTTAATAGTGTATAGGTTAAAGGTGCGCTGGGCCGCAAGCGGCCCGCGTGGGTTTTGTTAATTTACATTATAGGTATAAAGGTGCGCTGGGCCGTTTAAGTTATAGGTTAAAGGTGCGCTGGGCCGCAAGCGGCCCGCGTGGGTTTTGTTAATTTACATTATTATAGGTATAAAGGTGCGCTGGGCCGTTTAAGTTATAGGTTAAAGGTGCGCTGGGCCGCAAGCGGCCCGCGTGGGTTTTGTTTAATAGTGTATAGGTTAAAGGTGCGCTGGGCCGCAAGCGGCCCGCGTGGGTTTTGATAATTTAAGTTATAGGTTAAAGGTGCGCTGGGCCGCAAGCGGCCCGCGTGGGTTTTGTTTAATAGTGTATAGGTTAAAGGTGCGCTGGGCCGCAAGCGGCCCGCGTGGGTTTTGTTTAATAGTGTATAGGTTAAAGGTGCGCTGGGCCGCAAGCGGCCCGCGTGGGTTTTGTTAATTTACATTATAGGTTTAAAGGTGCGCTGGGCCGCAAGCGGCCCGCGTGGGTTTTGTTAATTTACATTATAGGTATAAAGGTGCGCTGGGCCGCAAGCGGCCCGCGTGGGTTTTGTTTAATAGTGTATAGGTTCCGCGTGGGTTTTGATAATTTAAGTTATAGGTTAAAGGTGCGCTGGGCCGCAAGCGGCCCGCGTGGGTTTTGATAATTTAAGTTATAGGTTAAAGGTGCGCTGGGCCGCAAGCGGCCCGCGTGAGCTTCGCTAACTTTTATTTCAGTGTAAGATTCTTTATGAAAGTTAAACCAAACTCGAAAATAGTACTCGTCCCAGAGAAAATGTATAAAAATATTTTACGAAATTTTTCATCGCTCTTAAGGAAGAACCCTGGTCAAATCCCGCGTGGGTTTTGATAATATCCAATATAGGTATAAAGGTGCGCTGGGCCGCAAGCGGCCCGCGTGAACTTCGCTAACTTTATTTCAGTGCAAGATTCTTTATGAAAGTTAAACCAAACTCGCAAACAGAACTCGTCCCATACAAAATGTATGAAAATATTCTACGAATTTTTTCATCGCTCTTGGGGGTGAACCCTGGTCAAATCGAAGCGTGAAAATTGACTTAACTAACTCAATTCAAGTCTCCTCTATCGAATGCAACCCATTTCGTTCCGCTAAAATATCTGCAAGTCGGTCAAATTGGCGCTCCAGTGGGAGATGGCGCTCCATAAAAAAAAAAAAAAAAATTTTAGAAATTCAAAAAAATTTAAACCTCTCTAAAAGCGCCTTTAGTAACTGATCACTTTTTACTATGACACCATTATTCCATCTATCACCGTTTCGGCGGGCCATCGAATCATGTGTCGTATGGAAGTTGGAGACCAGAGGTCAAAACGATTTTTCTTGTATGCAGATTTAATACGCGGGTCGATTAATGGCCAGAAACCTAATTTCAGCTCGATCGCGCCAAAAATGGCAAAGTTGCGTTTGTATGGCGGCCATCTTTTTTTCGGCCATTTTGAATTTTTTTCATCACCTTTACTAATTGCTCAGGGTCTACTACAAAATTAGTTCAGACACCGCACCTCCATCGCCTACCGTTTTCGCAGGCCGTCGACTATTTCAATGGTCTTGGAGAAAGTTCCAAGTTTCATAATTTTTCCTAAATCCCCGATGTTGCAGCAATTCGAAACCACGCTCAGTATATCTCCACGTGTCGCCGGTTTCTCCAAACAATTCGGTTTATGTTTTGGCCAAAATTCGAAAAATTCAAAAATCGAACCCCCCACTACCACCCCCTAATAGCGCCCCAAGTTGCTCATCAAAGTTTGTTCGAGCATGACCCCCCTAACTCTCACCGTTCAGCCGGGCCGTCGACTTTTCCGTAGTATGGAACTCGGAGACGAGCACCCGGGGGGTGTTTTCCGGTACGCCGATGAGTTGCCGGACCCGATTAAAGGGGCTCTGCAAAATTTCAGCGATAAGGCTCCACGCACGGCGATTTTAGCAATGTATGGCGGCCATCTTGTTTTTGGTCCTTCGGGTCGGAACGTCACCCCCCACCCAATTGCCTCGAGTGCCGGTCCTGAAACCGCAAACCCGATCCCGCTATCTGTCACCGTTTCGGCGGGCAGTTGAAATTTTTTCGACACCTTCCGACCCTCGAGTTCGCTATATTTTTCCTCAAGTTAAATTCGGACCCTCTATACGAATCTGTAAAAATTTCTCCCCCTCCCCTCACCGTTTCGAAATAAAAGCCGATCAATCAGTGAATGTATACATGGTATTGTAGCTTTATATAATATAATTACGATTATATTTAATTATGATTAGATTGAAGAAATGCGACAACGATTTTCACCGATAATTGTTAAGTGTTTTGAAGATAGATTAATATATGCGTAATATTATGACATAATACACTCATAGGTAAGAACCATAAAATATATTATAACTCAAAAACGGGTGGACCGATTTTGATGATCTCTGGATTCATCTAATTGGAGAATAGCAGAATGGCTTTGAAGAGATAGAAAAAAATCACGAAAGTGTTTATGAAGAAAATTCGTTTTCTCATACATTTTCTATGGAATGAAGTTTTAGAAGACACGGGCGGAAATCTGACGTGATACGAAGTTCGCGGGGTCCACTGGTATGTTATAAAAGTTATAAGTTTATTTTATATTTATTTAAAATACTAGTTTTACGACCGATTGGCGCAATTGGTAGTGCTACTGCCTTCTGCATCAAATGATCCTGGGTTCGAATCCCGGTAGGTGCATTTACTTGTTTGATGTTTGTTTCCGAGTCTTGGTTGTTCATAATTTATATATGTACTAGCGACCCGTCCCGGCTTTGCACGGGTATAAATCATATATAAAAACCTTCCTCTTTAATCACTCTATCTACAAAAAAAATGGATCAAAATCCGTTGCGTAGTTTTAAAGATTTAAGCATACAAAGGGATATAGGGAAAGAAAAAGCGACTTTGTTTTATACTATGTAGTGATTTAAGATGGTACCCAAGTTGTTTCTGATTACCATAACACAAGTGCTTCAGCTACTCACTTTGGGATCAGAGCAATGTATGTGAGTTGTCACAATTATTATTATTACTTAGTGGTCGGCCATTGGTTGAAAATCGACAATTCAAAAGTAAATCAGATATGTGTGTATGCTGTGTGTCATCCAAGCAGTAGTGTGTAATGTTTTTTGTAATTAATTTAATGTATTTCCAATGCATTTATATTTTATATAGAATACTAGCATATGCACTTCTACTCCATATAAACTGTAACATATAAATTTCTTAGTACTCTTTGTAATTTTGTGGTTATGATTGGGATATTCTTTCTAAAAATATCATAAGTATTTTAAAATTAAGGGGGCCGTCTGTAACTATAAAGTCTATAACTTTAACACTATTTAATGAATATATATTATAAATCATTTTGTTTACTTAATCTACCAATTCAGTCCACGATCTCAAAAAAAAGTTTTTGCGCATTTTATGAATATCATACTGCTGAATTTCAGATATACTTAAATAAATTGTTATATATTGCATGCGAGACTTTTATGACAAGTGATCAGCCTTCTAAACACTGTTGTTTTCCCGGGAATCGAACCCAGCTAGATAATAGAAGGCAGTAGATAATATTCGTTAGATAATAAAAAATACTCACATATCATGGCGTCGTATGCGACGCGAATTTTTTTTAAAAACAACACCCTCTTTTATTAAAAGTTGGCACCACCACGTTAAGTAATACTGGTTGCATTTCAAAATCGCAAAATATATATATTACCAACCGCAATGATAAAAAAGATAATTTATTACGATTAAAATCGAATAGATTATGTTTTTAAGAAATGTTTGCGTCTTATCTTTTGCTTTAGCATTTAAATTGCATAATTGTAAATGCACATCTTACTAATATTATAAATGCAAAAGTACCTACGTCTGTCTGTTATACTTTTACGCTTAAACCATTGTTTCCTAACCTGTGGTCCGCGGACCCCTGGAGGTCTGCGAGTATATATTTGGGGGTCCGCGGTCCCATACGCATCTATCTTACTTACAACATTAACAAAAAGAAATAAATTACCTACACTAAACATCTCGTAATTATATGAATCTGATTTGAGATTGCAATTGTGTAATAATATCAACCCGAACATTTCTAATTTAGTTGCAAAAAATCAGCACCTTCTCATTAATAACACTACTTTGTACAGAGATACACTAAAGCTTGGGTATCCTTATAGGTAAAAACATATTTTTATTATATAATTAGCTGACAGGAACTTTTTATCCATATAAGTTATTTATAATGAAAATTTTGGTCTTGGTCGCAATTTTTCCATATTTTCTCACCGTTGAAACCTTCCCTGAACTATGATAAACAAATAGCAATTGATTTATATATAGATTATTATAACATATTTCTTTTAAGCACTCTCCTTAAAAATAAAATTAGAATAGTTGTTTTTTATTATTTATTTATATTAATTTCTAAAATAAAAGTAGCCTAAGTTACTCCTTATTACATCAACTATCTGCCATTAAAAGATAGAATGGATATAGTAAGCTATCTTTGAAAATATATGCCATCAAGGACTTTTTTGTACATCTATAAAAGAGGAATATTCCAGAATGCATTGTTTTGTTATATCTCAAAGGGATTGGGCAGCGTCTTCGATGAAAGCTCCCAGACACGTTGTCCTGTCTTAACTATGAATATTGAATTCGAATTGGCTTAATAATTTACAAACTGACAGTTATGTCAAACGCTATAAGATTACATTAGAAAAGTTTTCTTAAATTTTCTCATGTTCCGCGCAAATTTCTTAATTATTTATTTCATAAGAACACAGTCGTTCGGAAGTTATGCGCGTACATACATTTCGGTGATTCATTTTTATAAAGATAAGTTTAACTTCAATTCAAATTTATTTAATATTTATTTATAGAATTACTAGCAGTTGCCCGCGACTTCATCCGCGTCAATGTAATGCGTAAATGATATTTTTAGTTTTATTTTCTTGTGACAGAAGAATGTGCTGATTTTCTCCGCAACCCGATCTTGACAATGCTACATATAGTTGGCTGTGTTTGATGGTAAACACATTTATTTGGATATGGATTAATAATAATGTTGATAAAACTCTTTGGCAAATAATTGGCAATAATGCATTAATTTCGACCAAATTTGATTACCATAAAAAAGGTTATAATGAGTCAATCTTAAAAGATAGATATATACTGTCGCGGACATTTTTTTAGATCATTTAAAGAGTAATAATTCTTTCATACATATTTTTTGGGTAACTTGAACCGTTTACGCAGCGCACCCAACGGAAGCTCTCAAATATTAATTTATTAATAATTATAATTTTCCCCGTTTTTGCAACATTTTTCGCTGATGCTTCGCTTCTATTAATTGCAGCGTGTTATTATATAACTTAAAGCCTTCCTCAATAAATGGACTATCCAACACAAAAAGAATTATTCAATTCGAACCAGTAGTTCCTGAGATTAGCGCGTTCAAACAAACAAACTCTTTCTGCTTTATAACATTAGTGTAGATTATTGATTAAGATTTCAGATAGATTAATGGATTCTCCATTATGTATTATCGATTCAATAACAGATTTTATCTAAAATATAAAATGTTTTGTGTAATGTCAGATCATATCTTCTTAAAGTAATTTTTTATCAAATTACCTTTCGCACTTTGTTGATCTATTTCAGGCCCTTCAAACTAATTATTTAAAAAAATCTATGTTCCGTCCAACTCTAAAAAAAGCTATTAATACTAAATTAATCCAAATTTGTATTAAGAGGATTGTGAAGCTGTCCATTTTCTTTCTTGTCTTCCTTCAAATCTCTCCTCCACAGGCACTTCTTGTCCTTGTCTTATCCTACTTCTATAAACGTTCGTGATTCATGCAAAAGCTGATACCGCTTAGACTTTTTAGTTTTTAGTTTGAACCATATTTGTTATTGTTAAGGATTTAGTTTTCGCACTTCATGCACTCTCCCTTCATTACTTTTCTATTTTCCTTGTTGGGTTGCCTGGAAGAGATCGCTGATTAGCGATAAGGCCGCCCGTTGCACTCCATTTAGCTTAAGTTACTATCTGTATTGTTTATTGCAACGAAGTGTTAATAAATAAATAATAAATAAATAAAATTTGGTTAGCACATTTAATTATTTAAAAAAGTTTAAAATTAACAATATTAAAACATAAAAGTCAGTAAATAAACTAAATTATTAATATTCGTCTTCACTGTTACCGTCATCTTGGAGATTAATAACAAGACGGTGGGTGTTAATAAACTTTGACTAGGTCTTCATTTTGGAGTTACTCAGCATTTATTTTAACAAGTAAATTATTTTATATCGATTTAAATATCTATCGAACTACGAAAAGTGACTTTTTGTTTTGCGAACACTATAGTAATAATTATCTATAAAATTATATCTAATCTATAGTTAAGAATAGCTTGTATGAATATTTTTACTCATGAATGTTATCTTTTTAATTTATTTGTGTGATAATTTGTACAAAGGAACCGAATTTTAATGCTAATCACTGTCACAGTGGCTCTACCATGAAGCTATAACACTTAGATAAAACTGGTGATTACACTATGAATAAGGTATTAAAGACGAAAAATATGGCTTTTCATTTATGTTATTATCAATCGGCCATTTATCCTGCTTTGAAATTTACAACTTACGCTACTAAGTGGATAGTGAAGTGGCGATACGCGGCGTGAGTAGGTATTTTGGAATGCTATCTCTTTCATACCGCTGCCTTACTCCGGGCGTGCGATAGAGAGAGTTGCAAGTCTTAGAGGCAATACATTTCCTTTTTAAAATAGTTTTGGGCGATAACGTTTTCAACCCCCTAAACATTTACGAAATGAGATAATTTTCTCTGTCTCTTTAGATTCAGTACACCTTAATGTAGGTCTGTACGTTTTTGTTTTTTAGTAATTCAGTTTAGTTTAAATAAAAAAAATAAAAACGCTCGAGGAATATTTTAAGTCGAATATACAGATGTTTGGATGCTAATAACTTCTATTATACGCAATATTTCTTTAAAATAAAAACGTACGGACCTTGTTTTTCATTTTGTCTAAAACATTTCCAAAAATTTGGAAAATTGGACTATGTTCGTGGGGGGAAAAACGTTTTCTCTTTTTGTATGAAAATGTCACACAATCTAACAGCTTCACAATCCTCTTAAGAGCCAGTACAGGACTCCTGGGGTCATCTTGTTCAACCCCTTGGAACCTCCTGCAAATCTGCTAGCTTTTTATGTTCGTTGTCTCTTTCATTAGTGTTGTGGATTGCGTGAGGCCTCTTTAGTGAAGAAACTCTGCCACGCGCTTCATTAGAGAATATGAATTCAAAATATAGAATTTTGTAAATGATATCGGCAAATTTTTGGATTCTCTCATATCTTTGCCATGGCAGCGGCAGAAATAATTTCCAGGTGGTGCAGATTTTAGTTTTCTTACAATCTTCGCCGTATGATTGTTAATAAAAAATTGAAATTTTAGTCGGAAACATCTGAAGCCCGGTTTATTTTATATTCAAGACATTTACAAATTTCTGACTATTCATTATGAATTTATTTCAATAATTCCTGTTAATCCCGAGATTCCCAAGGGATGCAATTGCACCCCCTGGCACCCCCCTGCCGGCGCCCATGATCTTTGCTTTATTATATTTTACCTTCTGATGTATATATATATTATAATGTTATTTCTTATACTTCTTATTAAATTTTACAGAATGTCTTGAAAGAAAATAAAAGATTAAGCACGAAAAAATAAATTTTAATTATAATAGCAAATTAATTACCCTAGAGTTTCATAAGTTTAAGGCATACCAGAATCTGCTCAGAGAGAGATCACGACCATATTATTATTAGTATTTCCAAAAGAATTAGGGTGATCAATGATTGTCGTATTTAAAATTAGCTTAGACCTAGGAACTAGCATGTACAAAATTCTTGGTATATACACATATAATGTTATTACAATTGCAATAAAATTGCAAACAAATATAAAAAAATGACTTTTGACCACACGAATGAAGTTAAACTTAAGAGAAAAAGAAAATGTGGTCGCACCTCTCTCTTGCCTCTACAGTAATAAACGAAACGTAACATCTCTCTTTCTATCTTCACCAACTTATATCTCCCTCTCAACTTTCGTTCGCTTCGCCCGATCACACTTTTCGTAACGCTCTCGCCATGTATTCACCAGCTAACTCCCCAAATCAACCATGCATAAAGAAGTTTTACTTCAATATCATTGTTTTTTAATGAAAGTATCATAAAAAAAAATTGCCATATATCTAGGACCAAAAAGTCGATGGAGAGGCTTGTAATACAAGGCCAAGTTGAGGGCAAAAGTTTGCGGGGTACTTCACCAATCCGCTGGACTGACTATAGCCAAGGCTACACGATGCACCATGGGCCAGAACGCTCGCAATACAGCTAACCACCAGAAATTGAGTATTGTGAGGAAGAAAAGCCTTGGAAACCGAGATCCAGCCTATCGAAACAGCTCTGTAAGAGCATGCGAATGAGAAGATAATAAACAACAACACAAAAAACCATAACAATTACCCCGATTGTTAGTAGCTGCCATTTGAATATCATGGCAACACTGATACAACATTTAATTTGACAATATGGATGTGTCAAACTAATTAATTCCACTTCGAAGTTATTTCAAAGATTATTAAATATTTACAATAATGTACCTAATTATATTTATTTTTCGACGATCGATTGGCGCAATTGGTAGTGCTCCTGCCTTCTGCATCGAAAGGTTCTGGGTTCGAATCCCGGTAGGTGCATTTATTTGTGTTATAAGTACGAATATTTGTTACCAAGTCTTGGTTGTTTATAAACTTATATATGTATTTATTGTGGTACCCTCGTTGTTTCTGATTACCATAACACAAGTGCTTCAGCTACTTACTTTGGGATCAGAGCAATGTATGTGGGTTGTCCCAATTATTATTATTATGAATAATTTTATATTTACAAAAATACAAAAGGCCCATCAAATCCGTTGGGGTGTGTACCCAAAATATTGATTACATTACCGCGTTGTATGGCTATACTAAACTCTTATTATTCCACTTCGAATGTTTTTATGCAGAAATTATTGTATATTCGTGTAATTAGCGTTCAAACAATTTATTGTGTTGCGTAAGACTGCAGAAGTTTGGAAATCAATTTCACAGATATTTAATAAAACTTGAGAAAGGAAATTACAAATTGAGAAGTTTCTTATTGAAAATCATGGGTACACTAAATCCATATTATTAATTTCCACATATTAGATTATAATATGAATACATTATTATAATAGATATTGCTACTAGATGTCGCTGGTAATTTTAATATCAATAAAGTATTTATACAAAACATCCATAATCGTAATAAAACAATATTATCGTAATAAAGCAAAATTAGAATGAATTTTTTTATTTATTAATGATACTAATTATGTATAAAATAAGGCCTCAAAGCTAAGCGGTCTTATAAGCGTACCGCGAAGCCTGAGGTACCGGGTTCGATCCCGGTCCCGATTACAATTTATAATTTAATTTGTATTTGTATTCGGTCTCTGGAATGCTGCCACTTGCCGGACGTGATGTCATAAGTGGTACGGAGGAGTGGTTGAATTTCTACAGGCCTGCCTGCAGAAATTCAACCAAACCAACAAAAAATTGTGGGTTGCCTGAAAGAGATCGCTGATTAGCGATAAGGCCGCCCGTTGCACTCCAGTGCAACAAAGTGTGCAAAAAAATATATAAAAAAATGCTTTAATGCTGTTATTAGATAGGTAATAATATAATAATAATAATAATAATAATAATATACATACCTAATCGAATCTGTAATATACTTTATTTATAAGATTTTAAATATATAATATATATAAAGGCTGTACAATCTTAATATATATAAAATACGTGTCATGTTGTTTGTTCGCGATGGACTCCTAAACTACTCAACCGATTTTAATCAAATTTGCACACCGTGTGCAGTTTGATCCAACTTGAAAGATAGGATCATCTTAATTTATAGTCGCAATATTATTTTATTTCAAATTCGTTTCTTCATACATTTTCTATGGAATGACGTTTTAGGTGACAGGTTATTATTCAGAACTCTGATGCGATACGAAGTTCAAGGGGTCCAGTAGTTTTATATATGTATTTTTTTTTTTTTTGATCAGGAATAGGTTATAATTTTAAAAGATAAGATTATAATATTCAGAAAATAATCTATATTAATAAAGTGAATCACCGAAATGTATGTAAACGCATAACTTCCGAACGACTGCACCAAATTGGAGAATTATTTTTTTGTTGTTGTTGTTATCTGGAGAAGGTTCTTCTAAATAAGAAATCAAAATAATATAGAGATTTTCGTATTAAAATAGTGTGTTTTAAAGCAACATGTGTCCCCTAGTGGGGTATGGGGTAGATGCATTTCACATATGTTTAACTGAACAATTTTTCTGTAAGGGCAAGAAGGTGAACAGCCTCCTATCCAGAGTTTTTTATCTCCACCGGGAATCGAACCCAGGACCCAGTTGTCACGCTTACGCGCTTACTACTAGACCAAGGAAGTGGTCAAAAAAGCAATAAATAATGGATCATTAATTATATTTTGACACCTGAAAAATATTCTCAAATTTTCCAAGTGAAATCAAGTTTTTTTGATGTGTATAAAATTTAAAATAAAATTAATTGAGTTGTTTGACAACGAAACATATTATTATCAGATATTAGCTGATATGTTAAATTGGTACACAATGAAATATTATCATTTGAATAACCTTCAGTGTTCATCAGGAAATTAATTAATTCTTTTCGCATTATCAACTGATTCATATGATATGAATCATATCTATATACATTTAAATGAAATTAAAGTATATGTTATTTTAATTAATTTAAATTACGTATCCCAAATAGATTTTTTGTAAAAAACACGTTATAATTATGGACTAAATATGCCAATTCGAATCGAATATTCATAGTTAAGACAGGACAACGTATCTGGGAGCTTTCATCGAAGACGCTGACTAATCCCTTTGAGATATAACAAAACAATGAATGCTAAGATATTCCTCTTTTATAGATGTACAAAAAAGCCCTTGATGGCATCTATCTATCTCATAAGAGGATTGTGAAGTGGCGATACGCAGCGCGAGTAGGTATTTTAGAATGCTATCTCTTTCATACCGCTGCCTCACTCCGGGCGTGCGATAGAGATAGTTGCAAGTCTTAGAGGCATTCCTACATTTCCTTTTTGAAATAGTTTCGGACGATAACGGAAGATTTTAAGTCAAAAATATTTAGACGCTAATAACTTCTATCATACGCAATATTTCTTTAAATTAAAAACGTACGGACCTTGTTTTTCATTTTATCTACAACATTATTAAAAAATTAAAAATTAGACTGTGTTTATGGGAGGGGGGAAACTTTATCGCTTTTTGTATGATAGCTTCACAATCCTCTTAATAAACGAACCTTTTGTACTTAAATGTAGTTTTTATTATTTTGCGACAGACTGCGACCCCCTTTTTAATAATAATCACTACATAGTATAAAATAAAATCGCTTTCTCTGTCCCTATATCCCTTTGTATGCTTAAATATTTAAAACTACGCAACGGATTTTGATGCGGTTTTTTAATAGATAGTGATTGAAGAGAAAGGTTTATATATACTCGTGCGAAGCCGGGGCAGGTCGCTAGTAGATAATAATAATTGGGGCAACTCACATTGCTCTGATCTCAAAGTAACTGAAGCAAGTGTTATAGTAATCAGAAACAATGAGGGTACCACAAAACCAAGACTCGGAAACAAACATTCGTGCTCATCACACAAATAAATACAACCGGGATTCAAACCCAGGACCCTTTAGCACAGAAGGCAACAGCACTACCTACTCCACCAAACAGCCGTCAAAATCAAACTCGACCCCCCCAAGGGTCGCGACTTCCCGGTTGAGAAACGATGAGCTAAGACAAACAAACCCGGGGCGAATTCAATTAAAATATTAATCAATCGATATGCTTTATCAAAATTACTTTTAATTGAAAAAATAATAATTCCAAGATTTCGTCTATTTGTATGTGATTTATCAAATATCTTTATCTAAAAGACTCACAATCAGTCATATATTTGCAAAATATATGTAAACTAGTTATGCCCCGCGGTTTCGCCTGCTTTAATTTTGTCGTAACGTGTTATAGCTTATTTAATACAATAAGTGATTTTTTTAATTATCCTTAGGGATAGTTCGCTAAGGATAACAGCTTAAAACCTTTATTTTATGTGCAATGGAATATTGAAACAATTTTATACTGAAGTTAAATAGAATACTCGTGTGGCTAAATTATCCCACAGGAACACACTACCGGTACATAAGGAACAGTTAATCCAGAGTATATTCTATTAATTTCTACTTGCGTGCGATAAATTCCAATCCGTTTGTTTAAGCGTGATTGAGGCACAAACCTCCTCATAAACTCGCATTTATAATATTACTAGCGATCCGCCCCGGCTTTGCACGGGTATAAATAATATATAAAAACCTTCCTCTTCAATCACTCTATCTATTAAAAAAAACCGCATCAAAATCCGTTGCGTAGTTTTAAAGATTTAAGCATACAAAGGGATATAGGGGAAGAAAAAGCGACTTTGTTTTATACTATGTAGTGACTAGAGACCCGCCCCGGCTTTGCACGTGTATAAAACATATATAAAAACCTTCCTCTTCAATCACTCTATCTATTAAAAAAACCGCATCAAAATCCGTTGCGTAGTTTTAAAGATTTAAGCATACAATGGGATATAGGGAGAGAAAAAGCGACTTTGTTTTAAACTATGTAGTGACTAGCGACCCGCCCCGGCTTTGCACGTGTATAAAACATATATAAAAACCTTCCTCTTCAATCACTCTATCTATTAAAAAAACCGCATCAAAATCCGTTGCGTAGTTTTAAAGATTTAAGCATACAAAGGGATATAGGAAAAGGGAAAGAGTATATTCTATTAATTTCTATTTGCGTGCGATAAATTCCAATCCGTTTGTTTAAGCGTGATTGAGGCACAAACCTCCTCATAAACTCGCATTTATAATATTACTAGCGATCCGCCCCGGCTTTGCACGGGTATAAATAATATATAAAAACCTTCCTCTTCAATCACTCTATCTATTAAAAAAACCGCATCAAAATCCGTTGCGTAGTTTTAAAGATTTAAGCATACAAAGGGATATAGGAAAAGGGAAAGAGTATATTCTATTAATTTCTATTTGCGTGCGATAAATTCCAATCCGTTTGTTTAAGCGTGATTGAGGCACAAACCTCCTCATAAACTCGCATTTATAATATTACTAGCGATCCGCCCCGGCTTTGCACGGGTATAAATAATATATAAAAACCTTCCTCTTTAATTACTCTATCTATTAAAAAAAACCGCATCAAAATCCGTTGCGTAGTTTTAAAGATTTAAGCATACAAAGGGATATAGGAAAAGGGAAAGAGTATATTCTATTAATTTCTATTTGCGTGCGATAAATTCCAATCCGTTTGTTTAAGCGTGATTGAGGCACAAACCTCCTCATAAACTCGCATTTATAATATTACTAGCGATCCGCCCCGGCTTTGCACGGGTATAAATAATATATAAAAACCTTCCTCTTCAATCACTCTATCTATTAAAAAAAACCGCATCAAAATCCGTTGCGTAGTTTTAAAGATTTAAGCATACAAAGGGATATAGGGGAAGAAAAAGCGACTTTGTTTTAAACTATGTAGTGACTAGAGACCCGCCCCGGCTTTGCACGGGTATAAATCATATATAAAAACCTTCCTCATCAATCACTCGATCCATTAAAAAATCCACAAAAAATTTAATTAATTCAATTTAATCAAAAATTATTTTAATCAAAATATACCTATTTAAATGTTTTTGTTGTATTTATCTTTGTTCAGAATATAATAATTATATGCGATCGATATCAATACTTATTTGGTCACAACACTAGACTATCAAATGAGAAAAGTCATCGAGAAAATAAAGAAATGGAAACCACTACTTAGTATAAAACAAAGTCGCTTTTTCTTCCCCTATATCCCTTTGTATGCTTAAATCTTTAAAACTCCTCAACGGATTTTGATGCGGTTTTTTTTAATAGATAGAGTGATTGAAGAGGAAGGTTTTTATATGTTTTATACACGTGCAAAGCCGGGGCGGGTCGCTAGTCACTACATAGTTTAAAACAAAGTCGCTTTTTCTCTCCCTATATCCCATTGTATGCTTAAATCTTTAAAACTACGCAACGGATTTTGATGCGGTTTTTTTTAATGGATAGAGTGATTGAAGTAGAAGTTTTTATACATGTTTTATACCCGTGCAAAGCCGGGCATTGTTATAAAATGCATACATAATGTAAAAAACACGCTTGTTCAAGTTTCCACAGGAGCTGTCTCTCGGTTTCTCTTCTTAAACTTCTTAAACAAACTAAAAGATTTGGGTTTGCATAAGGAACAAGACATTTCGGCTGAGCTCACCAATCATGCTATAAAAAATAATGCTTTGCGAAAATTTATCAACACTTTCGATTTATTTATAAAACCATTTGATTCACAAGTGCCAAAAGGTCTAATCAATATTTCATCGGGTAAAGCGGCGTCAGAGCCCGTTGAAAAATTGCTCAATATTGAAAAGAATGGTGAAGCTAAACGTCACACTTTTATCTCTAAGTGTGAATTGGATATTAAAAGATTCGAAAAAAGTATTCAAAAAACACCACTCGAAAACTTTACACATTCCAAAAAGAAAAAAACAAAAGTTGGTGGTAAAGTGCAAGAAGTGCGAATGCAAAGAGATCTTTTTGAAAGTATTCTTGGTATATCTATAGCAGTGTTTTTCAACCTTTTACATGATGCGACCCCCCTGGTATGAAAAAATATTTCGCGACCCCCCAACCTTTAGCTTTTTTATCATGTATGTATGTGTATGTTACAATGTAACAAATATTCATTCCATAAGACGTTTTTATGCGTCTCCATAATTAGGATTCGGATATAAGTACATAATATAGTACGTAAAACATGTACATATGTGTAGCAAATACAGATCCACTATGGGAGGAATTGGTTAATCAAAAGCAAGCACAACCTTCGCATTAACATGAGTCTTACGATTTTATTTTTTGTTAATTTGTTTGTATTAACATACAAATGTTTATGAGTAGGTTAAAATTTGTTAAAATTCTCTTACTTAATAAATCAATTTTTTAATCTTTATTGTTTTTTTATTAAAGTTCTTTCGACCTCTGGCGACCCCCCTACAGATGCTTCGCGACCCCCCAGGGGGTCGCAATCCACAGGTTGAAAAACACTGATCTATAGATTTCAAAGTAGATCTGGGCAAAGTTTTATCCATGCCATGCCATTATCCATGTGCCATATTGATGGGGCTATATGTAAAACGCAAAAATCGACCTTGATGAAATCTTTAGAGAAAGATTTAGAGCACTTTCCACCAGCTCAAATACAGAGGCATTTATACAGATAAATAAAATTAATGTCTGCTTGTAATTAAAGTAACCACTAAATGCATATGAATGTTTACACGGTACATATGCCAAAATAACATTTTTTACAATTTTTGTCTTTCTGTTTGTTCCGGCTAATCTCTGAAACGGCTAGACTGATTTTAATGGGACTTTCACTGGCAGATAGCTGATGTATAAAATAAAATACTTTCATTTTAGAAATTATTATAAATAAATAAAAAAATAGCCATTCCGCGCTGACGAAATACATAATACATAATACTGTTTATAGGCATGACGTTACAATGAAATTAACGCGTGTTAAACCAAGGGGCAAAGCTTTTTAATTAAGACGTATTTTGTTAGCAATTGTTGTGTTGGTCGCCATTTTTATAAATGTCTAAATGGTCTTTTTCTATGATTGTCTTAAGTAACTTAACAAAAATAGATAAGTTTATCTGTAGTAGTGGAGACCGATTGGCGCGATTCTGCATCAAAAGGTCCCGGGTTCGAATCCCGGTAGGTGCATTAATTTGTGTGATGAACACGAATGTTTGTTTCCGAGTTTTGGTTGTTTATAAACTTATATATTGTGGTACTCTCGTTTCTGATTACCATAACAAGTGCTTCAGTTACTTTGGGATCAGAGGAATGTATATGATTTGTCCCAATTATTATTAATTATTTTATAGAGTATATAGGCTCGGAGAGGAGAGCAGATTCTTATCACGTTGAAAACAGAGTTTTTAGTATTTGTAATAAGGTTTATTTTTGCATGTGCACTGCTTTTGTCATTAAGAATGCTTAAATGCGCTTGGTGTGAAATAATAAGAGGAGCTGACCGGCTCCGATCGCTTTCTATTTCTCTTTCGCGCAGCCATTCGGCTCCGATTGTGTCCGGTCTGTGTGAAAAGAAAAATGCGCGCCGATGCTCTCCGAGCCGGTCTGTCTGAACGGACCCTTATTATTATTATTATTATCGCATAAATACAACACCACGGCTACTGTGACAATTGTTAACATAAATTGATAAAATATTAGATATACTGTTTGTAAATGATAAGATTTATAGACGTAAAAATATGTATGCATGCTATTATAGATAAATAAATAAATAATTTTAAATGAAAAATAGAGACCTTAAAACGCACTGCAAAGTCAAAAAAAATGGGAAAAAGTGGAAAATTTTGTGTTTATTTAGTATTATAGTCCATAGCCAACCCTACATAAGTGTCTACGAGGGGCTGTCCATTAATAACCCCCCCCTCCTAAAATTTCGTGTAGTTATTTTTTAGTACCTACAAAGAATCTTAAAATTTTTAGAAATCTTTAAATACAGGTATAAAGTATCTATAATCAAAAAAATTAAGAGAGCGCACAACGCTGGAAAAAAATGAGATTTCACCCGCTCGCTTCACACCAACCCAGCACTCATCTAACGAATCTATGCCAGGTGAAACAGAACGAGTGTTCTTCGCGGAATAAAAACGTAGTAAGCTTCGAAATAGTTTTATTTTAATAACTCGTAAAATATACAATATTTTTTTAAACCGCTAACACAGTCACTAGGTTATATAATTTTATATTATGTATTAAAATATTGACTCTGTAAGCATAGTTTTGAACATAAATTGACTTTAGTTGGAAAATTATACGTAACTTTGTGATATTTTTCTATCGATAAAACATTAAAATTTCATGTTTTCACTCAGTCCAGTGTCTTTTACATAAAATGTTATATCTATATTAAAAAAACAATTGGTGGCTTATTATCGAGTTTAAAAATCAAATCTAAGATCGACAATTTACCTTTATACACCCTCTTAAGGACCATAATAAAAATGTCTAGATCAGTGGCGGGTTTACCAGCAGGCAATTTCAATGAAATGTTAAATTGTAAATAAAAATTAGGACATGACAATTGTAGATTGTAGAGGCAAGGGCGGCAAAAACTTTACAGCCTATAGAAAGGTTGCAAGAAGGTGATATCTTAGTACCCCCCCCCCCCCAGCCCCTTGTGATATATTGCAAGACTATACGCCAACGAGGCTAATTCCAAACAATGATAATTGATATTGAGGAAAACGGTGCTTCTCATATATGATAAGATTCACTTTAATCAAAATATATATTTAAAAGCAGCTTAATATGGATTAGTTTAGACATCTACTACGCAATTTATAATGCAATTTCCCTCATTTTTTCTTTCATGTTTCTTTGATGAAGTATGTATGTGGGAAAAAGGGACTCACCGCAAGATGGGCCCTCCACCCACGAGGCGCTTCAAAACAGGAAAGGACGGCAGGCATGGGCGCCGGCAGAAATAATTTCCAGGTGGTGCAGATTTTAGTTTCTTACAATCTTCGCCGTATGATTGTTAATAAAATTGAAATTTTAGTCGGAAACATCTGAAGCCTGGTTTATTTTATATTCGAGACATTTATAAATTTCTGACTATTCATAATGAATTTATTTTATAGGTACGGCTTTTTCCTGTTGATTTCAAGATTCCCAAAGGGTGCAAGTGCACCCCCTGGCACTCCCCTGCCAGCGCCCATGACGGTAGGACTCCAGACTAGATGGCTCCAGGGTGGATCTTGAACTTCTAAATAATGCGTGAAAAATATAGTGGGTTCACGGCACAGTCTCACTGCACACTATGCACTTTACGGTTCTTATTGTTAAGCGGGATCCGTTTTTGTGTAAAATGAATAAATATATAAAATTAACATAAACAATAAGGCGTTAACAATGTACTCATTAGTATGTACATACTAAAATAAAGTTAAAAAAGTATTTAATTTTATTTACAAAAAATAATTTTGAATAAAATAAAACCGACCTCGAGACGTACTTAAAAGTGAAAAATAAATGTATTAATAATGAACGTACGATAAATAAAAATATGTGAACAGTTGATAAATAAAATTCTTGTAAATTCTACTAGGGCATAAAACTGTCATGTTGCGTAAACGTGAAACTATTCTTTCAATATCCTGAAAACTATTGATTGTAAGAAATCCAAAAAAAAAATGGGACTAATTCGACGAGTTATTCTATCGGCGACGTAGGAGTGGTACATTCAAAAAAGAAAAAAAATTGATAACCTCCTTTTTGGTTTTTTAATGTCGGTTAATAATGCACTTAAATGTTTTTACAAAAATAGAAAAGGCGCGTAAAATCCGTTGGGGTGCGAACCCAAAATACTGGCTTGGGTTTCCTGTGCTCTCAACTAAGGGTCGATATCTCTTTAAACAATCAACGCGCTTCTTGCCCCCATGGACCCAAAGTCTACTCCAAAAGGAACTTAAATATAAGAATCTATGAGACTAATATTTTCGCCTTTTGTTCTGCAATCGATGCCACCAGCACCTACAGAAGTAGCTTGGAGATGCGAAGATCCCAGTGAGTCGCAAATAGCGTTATTATTATTAGATTATTTCTTTTTTATTTATTATTTTTTTTAAATTCCAAAGACAAATATTAACAATTACCAGAAATTGGATTATCATAGATAATACGATATATGATAATTTTAATTTCCGTTTCGATATACAAACAATTAATCTCTACTTAATATTATAAATGCGAAAGTCACTGTGTTACGCTATTACACCTAAGCTAATTTTGATTGAATTTGACATAGAGGTACACTAGAGCTTGAGTAAGGACATCGGGTACCTTTTATTGCGGAAAATAAATTTATCTCTTAAGTATATATATATATATATTCCGTTGACACATACAACTCTCATACAACTGCCCTATCACCGAATTGACACGCACCATTTATTTGCTAATTTACCGTTTGTAATTTCATTTTTTAAGTAATTTATAATTAAATTTTTTTAAAGAAATTTGCAATATTTCTTTGTCATGAACTAATAAATAGTTAGATATAAATTTTACGTAAAACCGTTGCAATAAAGAGCAATTGTCAATTAAATCTTTAAAATCTTCAAAAAAATAAAATTGAAATTTTGTGGTTATGATTGGGATTTTATTTCTAAAAATTTCATAAGTGTTTCAAAATTTGGTGGCCGCTATGGGCTTTAGCACTATTTGATGAACATTATAACATATATTTAATTTTGTTTACTTACTCCACTAATTCAATCCACGATCACAAAAAACAGTTGTCACGCATTTTATGAAAATCATACTTTTGAATGTCAGATATAATTAAATAAGTTGAAATATATTTTAAAAAGTGAGGCCGTTATGGACTATAATAATAATTATTTTATACTATCCTATAAGTGAAATTTATCAAAAGCTTTCAGTTTCAGAGAATGAGAGCGTCAAAATTGTCAATTTTATGGAAAGTGTTTACAGAACATTTTGAAATGTGTTATATACACTACCGTGGCCAAGTGGTTTATGCGTCTGCATGATGTGCTGGAAGTTAGATTGCTTGAAAAGGATGTAACCGTTTATAACTCAAGAAAATATGGACTGATTTTGATGATGTCTGTTTTGTTGGGTTCGTCTAATCTGGGAATAGATAAAATACCAATTGAAAATATAGAAAATTCACGAAAAATTGTTTATGAAGAGACATTCGTTTTTTTCTTAGATGTCTATAGGTTTTAGGTGACACATTATGGAACTTTGAAGCGATACAAAGTTCACAGAGTCCGGGTTATAAAAAGCTTTCTCTGGCGTGTTTCGTAATTCCATATCTTTGACATATTTTCATCCCTATTTCAAATGTGTGTCAAATTCCAACAAAATCGCTTCAGTGACTTAGATGTGAAATTTTCCTTTCGCATTTATAATATTTATTGTACAGACTCATAATTCATAAATTTCTGTAATTTACACTTTGATATGTTTAATAAAAATAATATTAAAATTAGTTAGAAACTTCCAATCATTATTATATCTAAATAAGTAGGTTTATCAATTGTTATCAGTAATTATCAGAAATAATTCGGATATATAATTATGTACGTTGCGTAGTTAGCAGTATTGTTCTTAACGCGATTGAAAATTGAAAATTGTGGGTGAAAAACTACGCGGCATATAGATGATAGGTAAGCGTGAATTTTCTTAGTCAAAGTCTAAAGTCGATTACTACTTACTGTTGTAAGTAGCGATGCTACTTCTGATGCTACTAGTGGCAAGGTATCAATTGCAAAAAGCAACTGAAGACGAAAATATGAGTCTCATAGATTTATTGGTCCTTTTGGAGTAGAGACTTTGGGTCCAAGAGGGCCTGAATCGCCACAGGAAACTCGAAAGCTCATATTTCGGTCAACGCGTTATAACAATACAATATATTTACTTTAGTCTAACATTTTTAATTATTTACTAGTGGATTTCACTTCAGAGTTCCGAATAACGTGTCACCTAAAACGCCATTCCATAGAAAATGTATGAGGAAATGAATTTTCTACATAAATACATTTTGGTGAATTTTTCTATATTTTTAATTGTTATTTTGCTATTCTCGCATTTGATAAATCCAACTAACAGTTATCATTATTGGTCCATCCGTTTTTGAGTTATAAATGTTGTAAATAACTCTACTTTTTTACATATATGTTACTGAGAAAGAATCTATCTTCACATGAGTGAAATAATTTTTAAAATCAGTCCAGTAGTTTTGGGTTTATTCACTACTAACTTTTACCCACGACTCTGTGTACAATACAGCCTTCGTCACCCAAAAGAGCCTACCTCCCATCAGCGTAAGAGTAAAAGTAATTTTATAATTCCAACATAGTTTTGACTGATTTATCAAAACTTTGCATTAAGACGATTGTGAAGTGGCGCCAGTAGGTATTTTAAAAATTGCTATCTCTTTCATTATGCTTTTGCTTATTCTGGGAGTGCGATAGATAGAGTTGCAAGTCTTAGACGCAATTACCTACATTTCCTTTTTTAAATAGTTTCGGGCGATAACGTTTTCAGTTTTTCACCTTTTACGAAATGAGACAATTTTGGTCTCTTTAGATTCAGTATACCTTAATCTATGTAAGTCTGTGCGGTTTTTTTAGTAATTCAGTTTAGTTTAATTTAAAAAAATAAAAACGCTCGAGGTAGATTTTATGTCAAAATTAACATATTTAGAAGCTAATAACCCTAGTTTTTCATTTTATCTACAACATTTCCAAAAATTTTAAAAATTAGACTGTGTTTATGTGTTATCGCTTTTTGTATGAAAATGTACAGCTTCACAATCCTCTTAAGGAGTTATTCACTGTTATTCTTAAGTTTGTTTCATGACAATCGGTTCAGCCATTAAGACGCTGTGCGCTGCTTTTGGGGTGATCTGAGATTGCCATATTATATTGACGCGTATGTCTATTTGACATCGTAGCCCTTAAACTAATACACCAATTTTAAAACCTACCATTCCTATGTTTAAGTTTATATAAAAATATTTTCAGATGTGTTTCACTAAAATTGGCTCAGCCGTTGAAAAGTAATGCTCCATTTTCTGGACGTGGTCTCCACCAAATTCTCAGGAACTATGTGCATTTGTTTGTGGCGTCTTAGTGTCTAAAAAGATGAGCCAATTTTAGTAAAATTTTCTTTGTTTGAAAGCGTATATAACTACCAATATTCTAAACTTTATTTCATCGAAATCGGTTGCGTTGTTAAGAAGCTATGCGCTGTTTTCTTGACATGTGTCTTTAATTTGGTAGCTTATTTCTTAATTACAAATACACAAGTCTCATTATAGGTTGCGCACCCAAAACACGTACCCAAAAATTAACCAGATTTCAATGTGCTTTCAACTAAGCGTCGATATCTGACAACAATCGTTTCTGTATCAAACAGAATATAATATACACACACATACATACATAATCAATAATTAAGGAAATACATATTATCATACTTTTCCTACAAATTTTCATTTATACATAATAATAACTAGTGGTTGCGCATTGGTGGAAACTCAAAGATATGACCGATCCAGGATTCGAACCCGAGACCTCGCAATTAGTTGACGCTTTATCACTACATAGTATAAAACAAAGTCGCTTTTTCTTCCCCTATATCCCTTTGTATGCTTAAATCTTTAAAACTACGAAACGGATTTTGATGCGGTTTTTTTTAATAGATAAAGTGATTGAAGAGGAAGGTTTTCATATATGTTTTAAACCCGTGCAAAGTCGGGGCGGGTCGCTAGTACCTAATATATCTCTAATCAGTTTTTCTACTATTTTCAATAATCGTCGAGATTTCCTTGTTCTACGATAAAATTCGCATTTGATAAGATAATGACAAATTAATATTATCATTGAAAGATATTCAGAAGCAAATTATGATAATTCTGTGTCCTGTTTTTGACTTTGATTTATTCAAAATTGTTTTTAAAATTTATACCGACTACAAAAATTGTGTATTTTGCATTTATGTACATCGTCATATAAAGATAATTTTGAAACAATATTTTTTTTTTATTTAATCCCACTAATATTATTAATGCGAAAGTTTGGATGTTTGTGACTCAATCACGCTTAAACGGCTCTGCTCTGGATTAACATATACTTTATATACCGGCAGTGTGTTCCTGTAGGATAATTTAGAACGAGTATTTTGTTTTTCAACTTCGGTATATATTGTTCCAATATACTGTACATAAATAAGGGACATTGTTTTAAGTTATACTTAAAAAAACACTTTATTTTTTACACATTGTTGCAATGGAGTGCAACGGGCGGCCTTATCGCTAATCAGCGATCTCTTTCAGGCAACCCACCATTTTTTTGGTTTGATGAATTTCTGCATGTAAGCCTGTAGAAATTCAACCACTCCTCCGTACCACTTATGACACCCCGTCCGGCAAGTGGCCCTACCAGAGACCGAATACAAATTAAATTATAAATTGTATTCGGGACCGGGGATCGAACTCGGTACCTCAGGCTTCGCGGTACGCTTATAAGACCGCTTAACCATGAAGCTAAGTTATTTTTATTTGTAAGTATGTCTTATTTTGTAAATTTAGAGATACGACCAATTAACGCGGGTGAAACCGCGGCGCACAACTAATTACCAATATATATGAAATGTCGTGTCACGGTGTTTGCGTTCATACTCCGAAACGGTTCGACCGATTTTTATGTTTCAAATGTTTGCTAGGTGTGAGAATAGATCGTAAGTTATTTTTGGGAACACCCACTTTTTAATAGGGAGGTGAAAATTTGTTTATCCGTTTAGGAGGTACTACTACTCACGACTATTTTCTTCGTCAATGACGAAATTCCTTTTAAACATTTATTCCCTATAGCCTTTAGTCTATACCAACCATTTAGTCCTTTTTTGCGAGAAATCTCCAAGCTCTAGTAAATTCAATTGTTTATTTATTTATTTTAAAAGTTTAGGCATGAAAGCGTATACAGAGATGTTACGTACCGCCGATAAGAGATAGAATGGGTATAGTAAGCTATCCTTAAAAGATACAGTGAAACTTGGTTAAGTGAGACATCAAGGGATCTGCACTGTCGTTTCACTTATAGAGGTATTCCACTTACCCAGTGTCTCAGATATAGAGGTATAAATAAATATCTGTCTCATTTACAGAGGGTTCTATTAATAGAGCTGAGAATACAGGTTATTTCAGTTATACAGGTTAAATTATTAAATTAAATAACGTGTTACGTGTTAGAGTTTTAATAAAAAAAATAGTACTTAAAGGTAATCATACAAATTTATGTGATCAACAAAAATATTCAAGCACGGAAACACGTAATACGTACTCAACGACAAGAGCTGAGCTCTTAAATATATGATGATGATGTACGAATATGGAAACAGAATGTATCAATTATAAAAATCTGTCATTTTAGTTTGTCGTTTGGAAGTATCAGTCATCAGATGTTTTTCGATGTTATAAATTTTATCAAATATGCTTTAGTCACCAATTGATGACATTTCAAAATAACTGTGCAAAGTTTCTAGTGCTTTTACTGCTTCGCGTTTAGAAATTTTTACTAAATTTACTTCCGCGCTCATTTCATCGTCTTCTTCTTCATTTTCCAATGTAGAAGACGAGAAGGCATGAACAATGTCGCTTTCATTAAGTTCTCCTGAAACTATAAAACTGTCATCGAGCTTTCGTTTTGGCATTTTTCAAATAAACATCTGTATGATAGTAAAGCGAAACTAAAACTGAAGGTAGTTGAAATTATGTGTGGAATTTGTGGGTAGAATAAGAATGAGTAAACAAACAATGTTATCTCAGTTACAGAGGTTTATGCATATAAAATTTACTCGCTGTCTCAGTTATAGAGGTAACTATGATGATAAATCGAAAGAACAAATCCCAGATATAGAGGCTTACCTAGTCCCACTAACAGAGGTAATTCAGTGCCAGTGTTGAGACCTCAGCATGAGTTATGGAGGTTTCTCACTTATCCAGGTCCCACTTAACCGAGTTTCACTGTATATGGCACCAAGTATTTTTGTACATCTATAAAATATCCCGTTATGCATTTTTTTGTTATAACTCAAAGGGATTGGACAGCATTTTCGATGATAGCTCCCAGGTGGCTTGATTTTTATCATCATATTTCAACAAATTTACAAAAAACATCAACAAATTATACACCTAAACCTTCCTCATGAATCACTCAATCTATTGTTAAAATTCACATGCTAATCCGTTCAGTAGTTTTCAAGTTTATCGCGAATAGACAGCCAGACGCAGCTGGCCACTTTGTTTTATAATATTAAGTGATTTCCTATTTTTTACAGTACATGTATTTCTACTGGGTCTCGTAGGCCTGACCTACGCGAGGCCCCAGTATGACCTAGAACATCGGGCTGGATCCCAAATCACCTGTCCTCAGTTTGTGGTCGGCGAATTCCTATTGCCACACGAAACTCGGTGTGAGAAATACTACACATGTCTTCTTGGGTACCCGATTGAGACGAGTTGTGACAACGGTGAACATTTCAATCCTGTCTCTAGGGTAAGAATTTGAAACAAACATTCGATTTTGTCAGCATATAACCAAGTCTATAGAGTAAGATCGCAGAGCCCCCAGACGTCACTTATTTTCTCATAAATAATATACATATATGGGATAAATAGTGTTAATACATACTTTGGGTGCATACCTGCTAACTTGTAGCGACGGCCAATTCTTCGGTACCAGATCCTAAAATTCGATAAATACAGTAGTCACTTTTCTTAAAGTCTCAGTACTGATTTTCACATATGTTGTAGAGAATTTTATGACAAATTAATAATAATAATTGTTAACACACAAATAAAGGTCATTAGGTCTATGAGCGTGAGGTCATAGGTCTAGTTTCTATGCCTGGGGGATGTTTAACCCCTCCAATTGGTGTCTGCTGACCAAAATTGTTGAAATAGTTCCCTAAGTGTCGGGTATAAAAATCAAGACTGAAATTGTAAGTAAGAAAACATTATTTTTCTTTAAGCTTCAAAGCGTCTGGTAAGAGTAAGAGCTGACGAAAAGTGTCTGTTAACAATTATTATTAATCTTATAATATAAAAATGAATCGCAAAATGTGTTGGTAAGCGCATAACTCAGCAACGCCTGGACCAATTTGGCCAATTCTTTTTTTATAATATTCCTTGAAGTAAAAGGATGGTTTTTACGGAGAGAAAAATTTGGAAAATTTTCGAAAAAATAAAATAAAAGCAAAACATTTTCCTCATACATTTTCTATGTAATGACGTTATAGGTGACACTTTATTATTCGGAGCTTTGACGCGATACGAAGTTCGCGGGGTCCACTAGATTGTCATAAAATTATCTACAACATATGTGAAAATCAGTACTGAGACTTTAAGAAAAGTGACTACTGTATTTATCGAACTTTAGGATCTGGTACCGATGAATTGGCCGTCGCTCCAAGTTAGCAGGTATGCACACAAAGTATGTATTAACACTATTTATCCCATATATGTATATTATTTATGAGAAAATAAGTAACGTCTGAGGGCTCTGGGATCTTGGACTATAGCTTTTCATAAATAATAATAGTTTGCATTAATATGAAACGAGTGTGTTAAGTTGGTCGTCGAGGCAGTATTTAGATCTTTAGAGGGTGTTATATATATATATATATATATATATATATATATAATTGTCCTGGACACTCTGTCCAGGACAATTATATCAATAAACACGTTTATAATACAACGTTTTTCAACACAGCTGTGAAGAAAAATAAATGAAAAGTTAATTTGATTTAGTATATAACAAGTTTTCTTTTGGGGGCATGGGCATTGCCCAGACTGAATTTTTAGTGTACTGTGGTGATTCCTTAAGACCATTGTGAAGTGTCGATACGCGGCGCGAATAGGTATTTTAAAAAATGCTATCTCTTTCATACCGCTTTGTCTCGCTACAGGCGTGTGATAAAGAGAGTTGCAAGTCTCAGAGGTGACCTGGACCGGACCTACATTTCCTATTTAAAATAGTTGCGGGCGATTACGTTTTCACCCCCCTAAACATTTACGAAAAGAGATAATTTTGGTCTCTTTAGATTCAGTACACCTTAATCATACGTTTTTTTTTTAGTAATTCAGTATAGTTTAATTTAAAAAAATAAAAACGCTCGACGAAGATTTTAAGTCAATATAGATATTTAGATGCTATTATCATATGCAATATTTCTTTGAAATAAAAACGTACGGACCAAGTTTTTTCAACATTTCCAAAAAATTTGAAAATTAGACTATGTTTATGGGGGATAAACGTTATCGCTTTTTGTATGAAAATATACAGCTTCACAATCCTCTACAGTACATATTTAGAAGCAAATCAAATTATCAGAGTTGTTAAAATATATGGAATAAAATGACAGAAAGATCATGAGTAAAACTCTTGTCTATTTCGGGCTGAAATTGCGAATTTGCATCCTTTTCACGCACTTGCAAATGAAAGACTCGAACCTAGAACTTGAAATATGAGCCTTCAAGTTTATTTATAACTTTAATTTTTGATTTTTTTGCCCGTCCGCCCCTTGCGCCCGTTAATGAAAATCAGTGGAATAATACTGAAATAAATATTACAGCGTTGTACGGCACCGGAGTTAGCTGGATGTCAAATCTACCAGAATTTCAACCAAAATTATGAATCATTTGAAAATGGTTGTCCTAAGGATTACAGTATCGAAAAATTATTCACACATCCAGACTGTGATAAATTCTTCCAATGTGTGCACGGCGAATACCAAGAAATGCCTTGTGCTCCGGGAACTAAATTTAGTTACAGATTACAGGTAAGTTCTTTTTTTTATTAAATATTTACAATCACTTAAATATATTTACAAAAATACAAAAGGCTCATCAAAGCCGGGTGCGTACTCAAAATACTGGCTACTGACGTTGTATTGCTATACTAACACGTTGGCTGAAATATGAGCCAGCTGTTAGGTTTCTTGTGGTCTCAACTAAGCGTGGATATCTCTTTAAATAATCGACGCGCTTCTGGCCCCCATGGACCCAGTCTACTCCAAAAGGAACTAAAATATAAGAATCTATGAGACTTTCACTAAAGTTTGTTTTTGAAAAATTATAAACCGAAGCGTACTAAAATGTAAACATTATCATTTGAGAACCGATTGGCGCAAGTGGTAGTGCTGCTGCCTTCTGCATTAAAAGGTCCCGAGTTCGAATCCTGGTAGGTATATTTATTTGTGTGATGAGCACGAATGTTTGTTGCCGAGTCTTGGTTGTTAAACTTAATTTATAACACAAGTGCTTTGGCTACTTACTTTGGGATCGGAGTGTATTTGTCCCATTTATTATTATCATTAATCAGTATATAATATTACTTTACAAAGGTATAATTTATAGTTAAGTGAGACACAATTCTTTTTAAATTAAAATAAAAAGATTGCGAAATTATTTTAACCATCTCGTTGAAGAAATTTGATATTTTTATATTTATAATAATGGCTTTTAAAATCAATGATCTACGGAGATTGCAAAAATAATTTTAAATGAAACATAAAATTAAAAAAATATAAATTAACACATTTCTATAATCTGTAACCGCCTCCGTGGCTAAGTTGTTTACTCGTCTGCGTTGTTCCGGAGGTCCTGTGTTCGAATCCCGGGGAGATTAATGAAAGTTTCAATTGTGTAGGCACAGAAAGCTGATCACCTAATTCACTTTTCTGTAATCTGTGATGTGACGAATTCTTTGGCTAATAGCAAATAAGTAAACTGTTAAAAAATGACTTTAATTAAAACGTTCGTCAACAGAAATGTACCTGGCCTCATCTAGCCGACTGCGCTGGTGAAGATAACGGAAGTGATGGTTATGATTATGAAGCGTTTGAAAATGGTTGTCCTAAAGACTTCGAAATAGAGAAGCTCTTCCCACATCCAGACTGCGACAAATTCTTCCAATGCCGACATGGCAACTACCAGGAGATGCCGTGTGCTCCAGGAACACAATTCAGTTACAGGTTACAGGTAAGTTCTTGGATATAAAGTTTGTTTTTAAAAAATACTAAAAACTGTAGTGCAGCAAAAAGTAAAGCAGAAGTAATGAAATTAAAAGTCGGTGCTAAACTGTATCTGAACACTTAAATCTTAAACCCTGACTGAACATTCCACCAACTTTTTTAAGAGGATTGTGAAGTGGCGATACGCGGCGTGAGTAGGTATTTAAAAAAAATCTATCACTTTCATACTGCTTTTGCTTACTCCGGGTGTGCGATAGAGAGTTGCAAATCTTAGACGCAATTACCTACATTTCCTTTTTTAAATAGTTTCGGGCGATAACGTTTTCAGTTTTTCACCCCCTAAACGTTTACGAAATGAGACAATTTTGGTCTCTTTAGATTCAGTATACCTTAATCTATGTAGGTCTGTGCGGTTTTTTTTCAGTAATTCAGTTTAGTTTAATTAAAATAAATAAAAACGCTCGAGGAATAAATTCAAGTTACAGATATTTTTAGGCTATGACTTCTATCATACGCAATAGTTCTTTAAATTAAAATCGTACGAACCTAGTTTTTCATTTTATCTACATTTCCAAAAATAGACAATGTTAATGGGGGGAAAAACGTTATTGCTTTTTGTATGAAAATGTACAGCTTCATAATCCTCTTAAATACAAGTACAAATTAACTGTGTTGATGAAAATATAAAATATTTTTATTTTATTTACAATGGCTTAGCAAAATATTAACTTGTAAAAAAACAAAAATTTAAAACATTTCTATATTATGTGATTTCAAATATTTACTAATATAAAAAAGTTAATAAAAAATTTCTCCATCAGAAATGCACCTGGCCATATCTCTCGGACTGTGGTGGTGAGGATAACGGAGGTGGTGACAATGGAGAAGACAGTGGAAATGGAGGAGACGGTGGAGATGGTGGAAACGGTGACGAATCTGATAACGATACGTACCCAAATGGTTGTCCTAAAAACTACAGACTAGAGAAACTCTTCCCACATCCAGACTGCGACAAATTCTTCCAATGCGTACACGGCGATTACCAAGAGATGCCATGTGCTCCGGGCACACAATTCAGTTATAGATTACAGGTAAGTTCTTGGATATAAAGTTTGTTTTTTAAAAATACTAATAATTGTAGTGCAGCAAAAAGTAAAGCAGAAGGAAGTAATGAAATTAAAAGTCGGTGCTAAACTGTATCTGAACACTTAAATCTTAAACCCTGACTGAACATTCCACCAACTTTTTAAAGAGGATTGTGAAGTGGCGATACGCGGCGTGTGTAGGTATTTAATTTTGGACATAAAAGTTTGTTTTTGAACAAATTATAAATGGATGTACACTAAAAAGTAATAAATAAAAAGGAAGTAGCCAAAAAGGAAATATTTGTAAGTCGGTGCTAAACTTCAAGTATGTAATATGTATTAACTCCTTAATGTTCCATGTAATCGAAATTGAGTGCACTTTTTTTCTTTTTCACATACATACTACTATAAAAGATTATTGTTTGTCGACAGAAATGCACATGGCCACACCTGTCGGACTGTGCTGGTGAGGATAATGGAAGTGATGAAAGTGGAGATGGAGATAACGGAGGCGACGATGGTAACGAAGGAGATGGTGGCAACGGAGGAGACGGTGGTAACGAAGGTGATGGTGATAACGGAGGTGACGATGGTAACGGAGGAGATGGTGGCGACGGAGGAGACGGTGGTAACGAAGGTGATGGTGATAACGGAGGTGACGATGGTAACGGAGGAGATGGTGGCGATGGAGGAGACGGTGGTAACGGAGGAGATGGTGGTAATGAAGGTGATGGTGGTGACGGCGGAGGTGATGGCGACGGAGGTGATGGCGGAAACGAAGGCGATGGTGGAAATGAAGGAGATGGAGGAGACGGTGGTAATGGTGGAGATGGAGGTGACGGTGGAAACGGAGGTGATGGCGGAAACGGAGGAGACGGTGGAAATGGAGGAGACGGTGGTAATGGTGGAGATGGAGGTGACGGCGGAAACGGAGGTGATGGCGGAGACGGTGGAAACGGAGGAGGTGGTGGAGATGGAGGTGACGGTGGCAACGGAGGAGACGGTGGAAACGGAGGTGATGGTGGAAACGGAGGTGATGGTGGAAATGGAGGAGACGGTGGTAATGGTGGAGATGGAGGTGACGGTGGAAACGGAGGTGATGGCGGAGACGGTGGAAACGGAGGAGGTAGTGGAGATGGAGGTGACGGTGGCAACGGAGGAGACGGTGGAAACGGAGGTGATGGTGGAAACGGAGGTGATGGTGGAAACGGAGGAGACGGTGGAAATGGAGGTGATGGTGGAAACGGAGGTGATGGTGGAAACGGAGGTGATGGTGGAAACGGTGGTGATGGTGGAAACGGAGGAGACGGTGGAAACGGAGGTGATAGTGGAAACGGAGGAGACGGTGGAAACGGAGGTGATGGTGGAAATGGTGGGGACGGTGGAAATGGAGGTGACGGTGGAAACGGAGGAGACGGAGGTGATGGCGGAAACGGAGGTGATGGCGGAAACGGAGGAGACGGTGGAAACGGAGGCGACGGTGGAAATGGAGGAGGCGGAGGAGGCGGTGGTAACGGAGGAGATGGTGGCAACGGAGGAGACGGTGGTAATGGAGGAGATGGTGGTAATGGAGGAGACGGTGGTAATGGAGGAGACGGTGGTAATGGAGGAGACGGTGGAAACGGAGGAGATGGTGGAAACGGAGGTGACGGTGGAAACGGAGGTGACGGTGGAAACGGAGGTGACGGTGGAAACGGAGGTGACGGTGGAAACGGAGGTGACGGTGGAAACGGTGGAGACGGTGGTAATGGAGGTGACGGTGGAAATGGAGGAGACGGTGGAAGTGGTGGGGACGGTGGAAATGGAGGTGATGGCGGAAACGGAGGAGACGGTGGAAACGGAGGTGACGGTGGAAACGGGGGAGACGGTGGCAACGGAGGTGATGGTGGAAGTGGTGGGGACGGTGGAAACGGAGGTGACGGTGGAAACGGAGGGGACGGTGGAAACGGAGGGGACGGTGGCAACGGAGGAGACGGTGGAAACGGAGGTGATGGTGGAAATGGTGGGGACGGTGGAAATGGAGGTGATGGCGGAAACGGAGGAGACGGTGGAAACGGAGGAGACGGTGGTAATGGAGGAGATGGTGGAAATGGAGGAGACGATGGTAATGGCGGAAATGGTGGAAACGGAGGTGACGGTGGAAACGGAGGAGATGGTGGAAACGGAGGTGACGGTGGAAACGGAGGAGACGGTGGAAATGGAGGAGGCGGAGGAGGCGGTGGTAACGGAGGTGACGGTGGAAATGGAGGAGACGGTGGAAACGGAGGAGACGGTGGTAATGGCGGAGATGGTGGAAACGGAGGTGACGGTGGAAACGGAGGAGATGGTGGAAACGGAGGTGACGGTGGAAATGGAGGTGACGGTGGAAACGGAGGAGACGGTGGAAATGGAGGAGGCGGAGGAGGCGGTGGTAACGGAGGAGATGGTGGCAACGGAGGTGACGGTGGAAATGGAGGAGACGGTGGTAATGGAGGAGACGGTGGAAACGGAGGAGGTGGTGGAGATGGAGGTGACGGTGGCAACGGAGGAGACGGTGGAAACGGAGGTGACGGTGGAAACGGAGGTGACGGTGGAAATGGAGGAGACGGTGGAAATGGAGGAGACGGTGGAAATGGAGGAGGCGGAGGAGGCGGTGGTAACGGAGGAGATGGTGGCAACGGAGGTGACGGTGGAAATGGAGGAGACGGTGGTAATGGAGGAGACGGTGGTAATGGTGGAGATGGAGGAGACGGCGGTAATGGAGGAGATGGTGGAAATGGTGGAGACGGTGGAAACGGAGGAGACGGTGGAAACGGAGGTGACGGTGGAAACGGAGGTGACGGTGGAAACGGAGGTGACGGTGGAAACGGAGGTGACGGTGGAAATGGAGGAGACGGTGGAAATGGAGGAGATGGTGGCAACGGAGGTGACGGTGGCAACGGAGGTGACGGTGGAAATGGGGGAGACGGTGGAAATGGAGGAAACGGAGGAGACGGTGGTAATGGAAATGTTGACAAATGCAAAGAGGATTGCCAAGTACCTTTCTGGAAACATGAGACTGATTGTGACAAATTTTGGCGTTGCGTTGGCGGAGAAGCTGTCATTGGAGTTTGTTCCGAAGGTCTCAATTTCAATGAGGAAAAACAGACATGTGACTTTGCTTCCAACACCGATTGCCAGGAAACTGACATTCAATCCACTGCTGGCGTTGATGGTTTAAAAGCGTTCCTTTGAAAGTGACTTCCATTTTATAAATTGCTAGAAACAGACAAAATTCAAAGTAAAACTCTCTTTAAATACTTGTAAAGGACGTGGAGTTTACACATAATTCTGTTTTATTGCGATAAAATAGCATTTAATATAGGTATATAAATGTAATGATAACAAAACCTATATGTATGTTTTAAATTTGTTTAATAAAAGTATTAATGAAGTATTTTATTTATTTTACAATTCCTGGATGGATCAATTTCGATGCGGTATTTGCAAAAAGATTCATCAATGCTACTATTAATGAAGATCTGTTTAAGATTTAATGGGGTACTTGAGGATTGTGAAGTGGCGATACGCGACGTGAGGAGTAGGTATTTAAAAAAATGCTATCTCTTTCATACCGCTTTGCCTCACTCTGGGCGTGCGATAGAGAGAGTTACAAGTCTTAGAGGCAATTACCTACATATCTATTTAAAATAGTTGCGGGCGATAACGTTTTCACCCCCCTAAACATTTACTAAAAGAGTTAATTTTGGTTTTTCTTTAGTAATTCAGTTTAGTTTAATTTAAAAAAATAAAAACGCTCAAGGAGGATATAAGTCAAAAATAGAGATATTACATGCTTATTAACTTCTATCATACGCAATATTTCTTTAAAATAAAAACGTGCGAACCTAGTTTTTCATTTTATTTACATTTCCAAAATTTTAAAAATTATGCTATGTTTATAGGAAGAAAAACGTTATCTCTTTTTGTATGAAAATATACAGCTTCACAATCCCCTTAAACTGTTTTCAATTTACTTGTTTTTGAAATTGAAGCTCTAATCTATGACCCTGCAATCCTGTGACTGCTTGCAAAAGAAATAAAGTTATACTTTTTTTTGTATTTTTATTATGCATCCCCTAAAATTACAATAATAAAATTATCGAGTACAAAATAAATAGGTTAATAATTATAGGTTACAGAAACCATTTTAATAAATAAAATGAAAATGAAATTTATACATACAAAAATACGTGTTTCGAAGACTGAGTTAGAAGAATTTGATAATATTCTTTTTAAGAGCGCCAGTATCACTGATAATTTAAAATGAAATACAAAAAAAGGAAAACAAAAAAGTTAGCATTTTTGGGTATGACACGGCACTAGGCTAATGTTTTATCCATAGACAAACAAGTAATGTACATAATATTTAAACCATTAGCGTTTTCAATAATTAATTAATAATTATAAAGTATTATGGTTTAAAACATTAAACCAAAATACATATTGTACACTAAAATTTGTCTAAAAGGCTGTATTTTTGTGGTGGCTTACATGGCAATATATATTTTTCCTTTCATCACTAAATTGCACCAGTTATCATTATTATAACAGCCAGATAACTAAAGGGCGTGTACATAAAAATATGGAAGTATAGGAACCATAGACAAGACCTATTTCTAGAATTTCTGAAATATAAATTTGTGTGGAAATGACAATTTCACACAAAATTTCCGTTATTTGATGTCGAGAAATAAGCGTTACCTATCTTCTTGTTTAGCCCTATGTATTATAGAAAAAATACATAATTTATACATATTATATAAGTCGTAATTGAAGAACATGCCAGTGCAATTTTGGAGTAATATAGCCAATATTCTATTAGTTTTTTCTTTAGTGTTTTAATTTGTTTTTGTGTTGCTGTCAACGTTTTTTGTATTGTATTAGATTCTATATTTCAGACGGCCTCATGTTTTTCATCCATGGGAAAAATACATTCATCTTTTTACTGCTACAGTTGACATTACATATAAAATCGCAAGTCTGCCGCACTTCGTTGAAATGTAGGCCATCAGGGCATGTGTGTAGCACTTCCATACCGTTGTGACATCTGTAGAACTTGTTGCAGTCCACTTCGTGAGGCCAGTGTGGGACATGACATGACTCTTGACACTTTGTTTTGACCTCTGGTTTTGGATCACAACCAGCATTCGAAGGACAGTCACAGATCTGAAAAGATTATTCAAATTATTAAACAAATTCCCTCATCTGAATTCCTTCAATTTCATTCATTTAGTGCTAAATGCTAATGAAATTCCACCAACACCTGACTATTGAAGTTTCAGAGAAATAATGTTTAGGTCAAAATCTTTATGAAGTCTCGATGAAATTAACAGTTTTGAACATCGATATAGAATACTCAAGATACACATTCGCCTACAAATTCAAGTTGAAAAGTGTCCCATATTTACCTGTGTTTGTGTGTGAAAATAATACAAAATATACACAATGTCACTTTTTAAAATTTTGAAATACAGCCTTATTGTGCTAACTTAAAGCTTAAGCTTAAGGTCTAAACCATTAGTTTTGAACCCCATTGCAGTATTCACAAATTTTATTTCGTTAAGTATTTGAAATTGACAGCGAACGTTTATCCTTTTCAACTTGAATTTGTTTCTGACTCATTGGAAATACTCCTACTATAGGCCACACTTCCACTGTAAATTCCAATTTACTTCAAGGTGCTTACCTGTAACTTAGCATTGAAATGAGTACCAACTGGGCATTGCATCAACAATTTTTCACCATTGACACACTGATAAAACTTTTCACAGTCTGATTCGTGAGGTGACAGTAAATTTACATTGTGATCACATGGACATCCGTTCGGCAGTTTTCCATCAATACAGTTACAACTGGGACTCTCAGTCGTGGTAGTGGTTGTCGTTGTAGTAGAGGTTGTCGTTGTGGTAGGGGTTGTCGTTGTGGTAGGGGTTGTCGTTGTCACGCAGCTAGGATCACAGCCCGCCTTTGATGGATGGTCACATACCTATAACAAAACGTGTCATTTCACAATCCTTATGCAACTGTTTAACTTATAAGTGAGGGTTATATTTAAAAAATCATGTTGCTTAATAAAACCTACTTGCAACTTCGCGTTAAAATGAGTACCAGGAGCGCAGTATTTTAACACCCTATTGCCTTTATCACAGTGGTAAAACTTTTCACAGTCTGTCTCGTGCCGCAATAATAAATGAACACTGTGATCGCATGGACATCCATTAGGCAGCTGTCCATTTTCACAGTCACAACTGGGTTTCTCAGTCGTTGTAGTAGTTGTTGGTGTTGTCACGCAGCTAGGATCACATCCCGCCTCTGATGGATGGTCACATACCTATAACAAAACATGTTATTTCACAATCCTTATGCAACTGTTTAACTTATAAGTGAGGGTTATATTTAAAAAATCATGTTGCTTAATAAAACCTACTTGCAACTTCGCGTTAAAATGAGTACCAGGAGCGCAGTATTTTAACACCCTATTGCCTTTATCACAGTGGTAAAACTTTTCACAGTCTGTCTCGTGCCGCAATAATAAATGAACACTGTGATCGCATGGACATCCATTAGGCAGCTGTCCATTTTCACAGTCACAACTGGGTTTCTCAGTCGTTGTAGTAGTTGTTGGTGTTGTCACGCAGCTAGGATCACATCCCGCCTCTGATGGATGGTCACATACCTATAACAAAACATGTTATTTCACAATCCTTATGCAACTGTTTAACTTATAAGTGAGGGTTATATTTAAAAAATCATGTTGCTTAATAAAACCTACTTGCAACTTCGCGTTAAAATGAGTACCAGGAGCGCAGTATTTTAACACCCTATTGCCTTTATCACAGTGGTAAAACTTTTCACAGTCTGTCTCGTGCCGCAATAATAAATGAACACTGTGATCGCATGGACATCCATTAGGCAGCTGTCCATTTTCACAGTCACAACTGGGTTTCTCAGTCGTTGTTGTAGTTGTTGGTGTTGTCACGCAGCTAGGATCACATCCCGCCTTTGATGGATGGTCACATACCTATAACAAAACATGTTATTTCACAATCCTTATGCAACTGTTTAACTTATAAGTGAGGGTTATATTTAAAAAATCATGTTGCTTAATAAAACCTACTTGCAACTTCGCGTTAAAATGAGTACCAGGAGCGCAGTATTTTAACACCCTATTGCCTTTATCACAGTGGTAAAACTTTTCACAGTCTGTCTCGTGCCGCAATAATAAATGAACACTGTGATCGCATGGACATCCATTAGGCAGCTGTCC
The DNA here is from genome assembly GCA_912999735.1 of Aporia crataegi. NCBI lineage: Eukaryota > Metazoa > Arthropoda > Insecta > Lepidoptera > Pieridae > Aporia > Aporia crataegi. Next base: position 1,084,851 of record OU538754.1, on the reverse strand, counting down.
ATTTTCACAGTCACAACTGGGTTTCTCAGTCGTTGTAGTAGTAGTTGTCGTTGTCACGCAGCTAGGATCACAGCCCGCTTTAGATGGATGTTCACATATCTAGAAAAAAATTGCCGGTTTACATTTGTAAAGATATAAGGTAAGGTAGGTATTTGTAAGGATATTTATCCTTGTATTCAACTTTTTAACTTATAACTCTTGCCAGCGACTCATAAACATACATTATAAGCATTTTTCTCGCAATAAAAAGTTGCTTATATCCTTTTTCAAGCTTAATTCTATCTCTTTACATAATTCAATCAAAATCAGTTCAGTGTGTTATACATGAAAGCGTAATAGAAAACTGAGTTAATTTCGCAATTATAATATTAGATTGAACTAGTAGGAAAGTAAGGATGACAGGTTTGCATTAAAAATATATTAATCTATATAAATTAATTTTAAACAAAAAATAAAACCGACCTCAAAACGCACTGAAAAGTAAAAAATAAATTTAGTATTATAAATGAACTTACTATAAATAAAAGACGTAAATAGTGTTGAAATATAATATTCATATAAAATTCAACAAGGGCATAAAACTGTCATGTTACTTTTTGAAAGGCGGTGAAAAACTAATTCATCGATAAGGAATCATAAATCATAGAGTTATAAGCAAATAAGTATGACACGGTCGCGCAAATTTCAGCGATTTCTCGCCCGATTGTGAAACTATTCTTTCAATATCCTGAAAACTATTGATCGTAAAAATTCTAAAAAAAAATGGGACCATTTCGACGAGTTAGTTAGTTTCGAGTCGTTTGACACCTCATTTATTTAAATCGGTCAATGGATGGCGACGTACGAGCGGAACATCGGAAAAAAGAGAGAAAAAAACACACGTCGAATTGATAACCTCCTTTTTGGTTTTTTTTTGAAGGTCAGTTAATAAATAAAAATGAATCACCGAAATGTATGTACGCGCATAATTTTCGAATGACAGGACCAAATTGGATAATATTTTTTTTGTTAGGTTTTTTATTATCTGGAGAAGGTTCTTATGAAATAAATAATTATGAAAGTTGCGCGGAACATGAGCAAATTTAAGAAAACTTAACAACAATATCATTTTTTCTAACGTCTTCTTCTTAGTGCTATTGACAATATAAACTTTCTATAATATAAAATCTTTTTAATAATATAAATTATTTATAAAATATTCTTTGTATATAATAAAAAATTCTCCGGGTCAGCTAGTTTTATATAATTACTTACTTGCAACTTCGCGTTAAAATGAGTACCAGGAGAGCAGTCTTTTAACACTCTATTGCCTTTATCACAGTGGTAAAACTTTCCACAGTCTGTTTCGTGACGTAATAATAAATGAACACTGTGATCACATGGACATCCATTAGGCAGCTGTCCATTTACACAGTCACAACTGGGTTTCTGAGTAGAACCATTTGAACCACTTGTATGACATATTACATTGTGAGCATGATCGCAAACCTGCAATATTAAGGGTACCTTGCATTATTCAAGAAATAATTTTGTTACAATTTATCTCAGAAATATCCCAAAAGATTCAAAAGAATTACATACATGATGACTTTAGTACATAACTTAAGTTTTATTTAGTAAATAAAAAGTTCGACTTATTTAATTGACTGTTCGCGCAACTGAAAATGACAAACTGACTAGCTGCTTTAATAAAATAAGAATTACAGCGCTTAACTTCTAAAAAATCATAAAATTTGAAAGACATACAATTATATTTTAAAATTGTTTATTTAAATACTAAGTTACATGAAATGAGCAAGTAAGGCACTAATTTATACCTACTATTGAACGTCTTAAATCAATATGATATTATTTCGTATCGAAACTATTAATAACAAAGAGGTTTAACTAAAATGTTTAACTACAGTATTGCACTCGTGCGTAATGGTAATCAAATGTCACAGTTTTGTAACAACATTTACTTTATGAGCAAGTGTGTTGAAAAATACCTTAGCGATTAACTCTTAATCAATACAGATAAAAAGAGTGTGTAATATTAAAATAATCGCTTTTTACTAAACGCAAATGGATAAATCATGGTACATATACCAAAATATATTTTTTTATAATTTTTGTCTGATTTTGGCGGAGATTTCACTGGAAGATATAATGTTACAAGGAGTAATTTAGGCTACTTTTATTTTATAAATTAATATTAATAAATAATAAAGAAATAACAATTCAATAACGAATTACATTATACATATCTATTATTATTTCGCTGTTCGCTATTTTACTGTTTATAGGCATAACATCACGTTACGACGAAATTAACGCGGCTAAAACTGCGGGGCACAGTCTAGTAATATATTTTTCAATAGTCTCCTTGTCTTAGTGGTAAGCGCGTAAGCGTTACCACCGGGAGGTCCTCCGATTCCCGGTGGAGATAAAAAACTTGGTCTGGCAGGGCATAGAAGGCTGATCAACTACTTGGCCTTAAAGGAAAAATCGATCAGTGAAACAGATTTGAAATACATCTACCCCATACCCCACTGGGGGAAACGGGATTTCACTTTACACTATGGGATCGAAAGCTGTCCAATAGTTAAATAAAACTTCTCCAAATTGTGGCGAATTGCGTGCGGCCTCTTTTATGAAGAAACTCCTTGCCGCACGCTAAGTTAATGATTAATAATTCAAATCTTGCAGAATTTTGAAGCGAGCTGTGACTTCACAATTATATTGATTCTTCTATAACCTTTCATCAACTCAACATTTCCTTCTTCTAGGTTCCTCTTATTTATCTTTATATGTGTTTTAGGGCAATGTATTTATGCGTCTATTAAATAATCTACAACATATTGGTAGTCTTATTAATCTGCAGCTGAGTAACAATTACATACGCCAAGATAGGATCTCGCAGACACCGTCACATCAGCAGCAACACACCAAATCATATAGGCAACAAGAGCTAATATATGTTAGGAGTGATATCAATTGTCGTAATATTTATCCATTCAAGGGGTATGTTGGGGGAGGCGGCTTAATACATTTGGGGCCTTATGATAAAACATGGTCTAAAGATATTCCAGTATTGGTTGCTAGGATACAAGTGTAGAAGAAGTGAAGTCCCGTGTCCCCTAGTGGGGTATGGGGCAGATGCATTTCACATCTGTTTCACTTGATCGATTTTTTCTTTAGGGGCAAGTAGGTGATCAGCCTTCTATGTCCTGCCAGACCAAGTTTTTTTTTATTTATATCTCCGCCGGGAATCGAACCCAGGACCTCTCGGTTGTAACGCTTACGCGCTTACCACTAGACCAAGGAGGCGGTCGGTGCTAGGATACAAGTCTAACGTTAATACAATTTGTTTTGGTTTAGTATCCTAGCAACTAATACTGGAACATCTTTAGTCCATGTTTTGTTGGGGTTTTAAATTGACATTTATATGTTTCCACTTACCTGCTTTTCATACGAGAAAAGTGTCATTGGCGGGCATTGTCTTGCATCGTTCCTTCGCTGGCCGTACTCACAGTAATAGAATTTTGAACAGTCCGTCTCGTGAGGCAGCAAATGATGGCCGAATTTGGGACACGTATAAGTATACTGAGCAGTAACCGACGCAAGCGAAATGAGGAGTAGTTTTACTGCAACGAAAATAGAATTTAAGAAATATCATCTATAATCTTTTGACTCATTGTCTGTTGAACTGTCATTTGATTCTTTAATGAAATAGTCAGTTGACTAGGATGTGTTAAAATTAATTATTTAGTCATCAGTAGCAGATTAACTTGTTTAAGAAAAACAGTGATAGTCATGAATTTAATACTAGGAATAAAGATAAACTCACTGTTGCCACTAGAAGGCTCCATGTAAGTAAATCATTTAAAGGGCAAAGTATACGCTTTTAAAATAAACCCAATGCTTAAACTGTCAATGAATAAATTTAAAAACACAATTAAAACTTTATAAAAAAGCTTTCTATAAAATAATGGATGGTAAAAAAGCTTGCGAATGAACTTCTAACTCTGTCTTAATAAAACCAAATATTATAATAATTATTTTTATAAACTACTATTAAAAAATTGACGATTCAAAATGATCAAATATGATTTCAATGAATAAAGATATTTTTGGCTTTGACTTTGACTTTGATATCATTTGACTGTTTCGTTCGCCGCCACCGCTCAGTTAAAGTCTTCTTTTTCTCTTGTAGAAGTATGGCTACAGTCTTTATATATTCGGTGAAATATATTTGAAGATAAACATCGAACATCGGTTTCTTGTATGTAACATATGTATGTTGGCCTTGTCACCATATATTTTAAGTTTTAAAACTATAATCTTCCAAAAGTCTTCTTAACCGTAACCATGTATTTCCTCTCATAAGATTATTTCACTGTCTTATGGGTTGCCTGGTAGAGATCGCTTTGTAACGATAATTCATTACACTATATTGTATCATTTTAAATAAAAAAATCTACTTAAAAAAATGACAAAAACATGAAAGTCTCATAGATTTTTATAATTTCGTTCCTTTTGAAGTAGATATTGGGTCCATGGGGGTCAGAAGTGCGTCGATTGTTTAAAGAGTTATCAACGCGCTTAAGAGCACAGGAAACCCGAAAGCTGGCTCATATTTCAGCCAACGCGTTAGTATAGAAATACAACGCCAGTAGCCAGTATTTTGGGTACGCACCCCAATGGCTTTGATGAGCCTTTCGTATTTTTGTAAATATATTTAAGTACATGATTGTAAATATTTAATATTGTGATTGTTAACATGTGACAATAAAAACCTTACCAATCATTATGTCAAACGAAACTTCGTCCATTAACTATTCATGGATTCTCTATGAATTATCTATGATCGAAGGATGTTAAATATAGCTTAGAAACATAGATAATAGTTATGGCAATGGTTGTCAAACTTATGGCTAAATGTCTTTAATTGTAACAAAAAAACGACGTCAAATTGCAACTCTAAAAGTACTGAACAGATTTTGATAAAATTTAAACGAATCATTAAACAAGAAAGAGGTTCTTATCTCAGAACTTCCGACTAGGTGAATCGATTTTTGTTTGATGGTATGGTCCCGTTTAAATTTCATCAAAATTTGAGTTACAATTTGAAGTCAGTTTTTTTTTTTAAATTATATACAACAATAACTATTCTGTGCGGATGAAGTACATAATACATATCTATTATCTTTTTGCTGTTCGTTATTTCGCATTAAAAAGTAGCCTATGTCCTTTCTCAGACCAAATTTCATTTGAATCTGTTCAGTAGTTTTGGCGTGAAAGTGCGACAGATAGTTACTTTCGCATTTATAATATTAGTTAAGCATTTGTAAGGATTTAAATAGGCTAGAATTAATGAAAACCGATTTCCATGATTCTTTTTTGTTTGAAAGCTGGTGCTTGGTTTCAGCTATGGTTTCATTTAAATTTAATCAAAATCCGTTTAATAGTTTTAGAGTTATAATTTGAAGACGGTTTTTTGTTAAAACTATTAAGTGGTAGGTTGTAAAGTATTTTCCCCCTACCTCCACCCAATAATAAATAAATTATAAAGTTTGAGAACATACATACATTCATAATAATGTTAACATAATTCCTGGCATTCTTTATCTTAAGTGAATGCTTGTTTTACAATTATTATACATTATGATTAATAAACCTATTTCAATGTTTTACATGTAACATCAATTAGTAAATAAATTTTTCCCGTTTTTGCAACATCTTTCTTCGATGCTCCTCTCCTGTTGGTCGTAGCGTGATGTTATATAGCCTAAACTCTAAAGCCTTCCTCAATAAATGAACTATACAACAAAAAAGTAGTTCGTGAGATTGGCGCGTTCAAACAAACAAGCTTTATAATGAGTATTTGTATAATAATTGTTGGAAGTGTCAGACAAGTCAAGCCATTTGGGAGCTTTCATCGAAGACGCTGCCTAATCCCTTTGAGATATGAGAAAACAATACAAAACGGGATATTCCTCTTTTATAGATGTACAAAAAAGTCTTTCTTGGCATATATGTACCTTTCAAGGATAGCTTACTATATCCATTCTTTTATTGGCTTACAAAGTTCGCCAGCTCAGCTAGTTTAATTAGCTAGTTTAAGTAATTCTTTTTTTGTTATATTGCTTATTATCTGGAGAAAGTACTTATTAAGAATTAAGAATTTTTATTTTTTTAACAATTAACAATTTATTTCGTAATTTTATAATATGACATATGTCAGGCTTCCCTGTAAGTAATTCAGGATACTTGTGATGGGAATGCCTCACTCTTCCATCATGGTAACAAAAGATTTACTACTAATATAAACAAAACTTACAAAATAAAAGATTTTTAGTATTAACAAAAATTATAAAATTAACAAATTGTGTTAATAAGTATGAGCATATCTGTGTGTATGTATGTGTGTGTGTGTTTGTATAGTAGTCATGTGTGTGCGAGTATTTGTATGTCCTACGGATGAAAGATTCCTTGGGATCGGATGTAAAGCCACATACAGAGTACTTTTGAGTGTTTATGAAAAACTTATGAAATAAATAATTAAGAAAGTTGCGCGGAACATGAGAAAAATTAAGAAAACTTTTCTAATGTAATGTTTTAGCGTTTGACAAAACTGTCAGTTTTTAAATTATTATGCCAATTCGAATTGAATATTCATAGTTAAGACGGGACAGCGTATCTGGGAGCTGTCATCGAAGACGCTGCTTAATCCCTTTGAGATATAACAAAACAATGCATAGTGGGTTATTCCTCTTTTATAGATGTACAAAAAAGTCCTTTATGGCATATATGTATATAATATATGCCGGCAAGGACTAGTTAGATCTATCTTTCAAGGTTTCCTATACCCATTCTATCTTTTATTGGAGGTACAAAGTTCGCCAGGTCAGCTAGTTTATAGATAAAAGTCCGGCAAAGTATATTTCTATATCTGCGTTAATTGATATGTACTGTTGCCTATATTGGTTTACGCAAACATAGCCATTATGAGATCGACATATTTTCTTATCGCAAAAAATCTATTAAAATACTAATCTTTTCATATCTTATCAAATAAATCAGTAAATAAAGTAGTTTGATATATCAACTAAGTTTAAAATCAGATAGGGTCTGATTAAAATTTAACATAAAATAACAATTAGACGAAAACTATTTTTCAATACAGAAGCACTATTATAGTAAAAGTATTGTCTTTGTCTGCTTGGGGGGAGGGGGGTCCTCAAAAACTCAGTTTCTTCACGTGGAATTAGCACCACGCTCATTGCTAAAACTTTCTTATTGCACTCAATTTGTAAGGCTCTCTCCGTAAGAAAATTATATTTAAAAAACACAATATTAAGAGAATTATGAAACTGTACATTTTTATACAAAAAGCGATAACGTTTCCCCCCCATAAACATAGGCTAATTTTCAAAATTTTTTCGATATGTTGTAGATAAAATGAAAAACTAGGTCCATGCGTTTTTGTTATAAATAAATATTACGATATGCGAATGATAGTTATTAGCATCTAAATATCTATTTTTTGACTTAAAATCTTCCTCGAGCGTTTTTATTTTTTAAAATTAAACTAAACTAAATTATTAAAAAAGATAAACGTGTTGATTTTGATTATATTTTTTAAAATAGCCGCGCCGCGTATCGCCACTTCACAATCCTCTTGAACCTTTTTGAGGTTGAGATTCCATCTCAAAAATTAACTTAGTTTGATTAAAATGAAACAGATGGCGCTGTAATAAATCAATTGTGTATTCTGTAAATATTTTCTCCCGACTCTTTCATTTCACTTGCAAACTTTATTATTTACAACATTTAGGGGCTACCATAAGGGGCTACGGTGAATTTTGCTGTTTTCAACTCCTATAAAGTAGGTGTTAACATAGTACCAGAACTCAGAAAACGATATATTTTGTAGAATGGTATCTATTCTTTACTTTCGTCTTCTTGAAATTTCGAAAATAGAAATATATAAAGAGATTTCTGAAATTTCCTGAACCCCTTTAGTCCTGCTAAAATCATTAAAGGTTCTGTCATTGCGCGTCGGAAAGACATGATATTTATCTTTATTAGTAGACAATAGTGTACGCTATAATTTCGTCAGACCCGTTTGTTCGTCAAGTATGTAGTTTTTGAAAAAAATGCATAATTCACTGCCCAGCGCGAATCTAGGTTCGTAGTGCTCTGCGCGGGCGACTGGCGGTAGTCACCGCTAGGCTTTCGGACGGGGAGAAAAATAATAAATTATAATCATGTATCTTTCAAAAATCATTACACACGACAAGCTAAATGTGATAAAATAAATGTAATGCGTTGTGTAAAATATATAACGGAGATTTTTTATATAGGAATAAGGCTTTTCAATATCATAATAGAAGCAAAATAATTTCAATTTAAATTTTGCAAAAATTGTATATAAAACCATATTTAAAAAAACTAGTATTACGAGGTAACTGTAATGTAATAATTATGAATAAATTGCAGACGGAGCTATGTGCATACGACTTCCTCTGCTTCACCCCCTCAAATATGTAAAAGCTAGCTTCTTACCGCGCCTGAAGCTTTGATGATATATTTTATTAAATTACATTTTATTGTTATGTTTATTTTTGTGTAAATGCTGTATATAAAAAAACTTAATGGATATTCATATTTTTACGTGTTTTTTCTCTGTCACTAAGTAGAAAATTTAAAATTTACAAACCAATGATTAGTAGACATTGATAGAATATTTTTTTACATGGGCAACATCTTTTGCAAATAAAGAAATCTTTTATATTATAACAACCTTTACGACTTTCTAGGGTTGCAATAAAATTCCCGTCGGTGTTTAGATAAAATCTAAAAGATGGCGCTATCCAGAATTCATTTCACCCGTTTCAGTTGTCATAGGATTAATGAAAATTTGTTTCTTTGATTTTGACATTTCTATATTTCTACTGGCTGACCCGGCAAACGTTGTTTTGCCATATTAATTTTTGGGGTGAGCTACCCTTATCACTTAGGGGTATGAAAAATAGATAGTAGCCGATTCTCAGACCTACTGAATATGCATATAAAATTTGGTAAAAACAGTAAAGCCGTTTCGGAGGAGTAAGGTAACTAACATTGTGACACGAGAATTTTATATATAAGATAATAGCTGTGTCCTGAGATTTCCATACATACATATCCTTAACAGTTTTACAGAAACAGAATAAATATATTGACAATTAATACATAGAAGATATTATAGAAAATCGCAAACATTTAAAGTGGTTATACTTATCCTTACTAATATTATAAATGCTAAAGTAACTTTGTCTCTCTGTCTGTCTGTCGCAGTTTCACGCCAAAACTATTGAACCAAATTAAATGAAACTTGGTACACAGACTGTCAAGAGCCTGAAACAGGAAATAGGCTACTTTTTAACGCGAAAAAGGGTTGTAAGGGGATGAAAAGTTCTATGGAAATATTGTCACTTTAGAGTTAAAAGCTTTTAGGCTATATAACATCACATTACGATGAAGGTAACGCAGGTGAAACCAACGGGCACTGCTAGTTTGTGATAAATTCTTTTGTATTAAACATGTCGAAAGTTAAACCGTCTTCAATTTCGCTTGTATATAGGTTTAATGCTACTCAATAACAGATGGCGACGCTTGTTCGAAGCGATAGTAATTTTTCTATACGAAATAATGTTAATTTCAAATTTTTAATTCAAGTTTTAAATACTTTCAATACTAAAAACAATTTTAACAGAGTTAAAAATCTTAACACTATATTATTAAGTAACAGCCTGTCTTTCATAACATTACAAGACAATTTGGGGCTACAGATTTTTATAAGTTACATTAATATGCGAAGCATAAGATTTTTAAAGTTGTGTTTGTGCGTTTGTGGGTGTGCAGTTTTTATTAATTTATAGCTCAATGGCTATATAATTGGTGTGGCAGCGACATCTTTTTCGCTCCAATAATACTCCCAAACTTTTATAATAATTTAATAAGAATTAAAATGTTGTTACAAGAGATTACATTATATATCAATTTAGAATAATTTACTGCGAGTCCGGACATCAGAAGGTAATATGAATAAGTGAAATATATCACTACATAGTATAAAACAAAGTCGCTTTCTCTGTCCATATATCTTTGTATGCTTAAATCATTAAAACTACGCAACGGATTTTGATGCGGTTTTTTTAATGGATAGAGTGATTGAAGAGGAGGGTTTTTATGTATGTTTTAAACCCGTGCAAAGCCGGGGCGCTAGTAATAGAATAATTTGGTGATGTAATAGTTCCTTTCCAAATTCTATAAGATTTGAATTTTGAATTTTAATTCTTTAATTAAACACATGCCAAAGAGTTACATCAATAAAGAGGCCATAAGAAATTCGCTACAAATTCTTCAATTTTCAAAGAAATTACCATAAAACAATCATATCGTAGATTTGTAGTTCATAGAATCTTAAGCCTTCGCCAAAATAATATTTGAGGTATTCTAAATGGCTTCTTGAATGCCTAACAATTTGAAACTAAATATTTTGAATTGAGCCTGGTTAGATTTTAGATTTTGACATAGTTCAGACTGTAAATGGTGACTGTCATTCTTAAAATTCTTTGGTGGGGTTGCCATGTAAATTTATTTAGTAATGCGTAATGACGCTCGTACTGAAACGAGTTTGATTAAATTTGACACAAAGACAGATAAGTGCTTGGGAAAGTATATAGCTCACCTTTTATTGCGAAAAAATTACATACGAGGCTTGAACTTACTGAAAATTTTAAAATTATTTTTTGCATAAATTGATAAATTTTGACGCTCTTATTCTCTGAAACTAAAAGTTCTTGGTAACTTTTACTTATAAAATAGTATTAAATAGTTATTATTACAGTCTATAGCGGCCTTGGTTTTGGCAACATATTTCAATTTATTTAAATATATCCAAAATTCAGCAGCATGATTTTCATATAATACGCGACAGCTGTTTTTTGAGATCGTGGACTAAATTAGTGGAGTAAGTAAACAAAATGAAATATATTTTATAACGTTTATTAAATTGTGCTAAAATCTATAGTGGTTTTATTATGAAATACTTTTTAATTTTTAGAAATAAAATCCCAATCATAACAATAAAATTACAAAAAACGCACAGTATTAACTGACAATTCCTTGTACTGTATTTACGTAAAAATTCTATCTAAACATATGTCAGTTCATAACAGAGAAATATCACAAATTTATTTAAAATAATAATAATAATAAATAGTTTAATAATAGAAATTACAATTATAAAATTATTAAATAAATGGCGCGTGTCAGTTCTGTGATAGGGCAGTTGTATGTGAGTTGTGTCAACGGAATTTAGTAATAGGGCTTTTGAAGTGGTTGAAAAAGAATGGAAGTTTTTAAGAAAGTTATCAAGTCATCCAAGCAGTAGTGTGCGTAATGTTAATTTTATTGATTCAATGTATTTTTATGCATAATTTTAAAAAATATTAGCATTTTCCACTCCTCTATATAAACTATAAATGTGGGAAATTTCATACTCTTCCGTCCGCGCAATTTTCGTAAAAAGGGGTACAAAGTTTTTGCTTCACGTATTAATATTATGATAATTAGAGTTTTTCGGTGCTATTTAACATCTTAGTCTAAAAGTGTTTTGTCTGTTTGTGCCAGAATGAAATAAAATAAAAAATAAATATGAGAATAATCCAAAATTTTATGATATCAAATCAATAAATAGCGTCATCAAGACCACATAACTACATAGTCGCTTTTTCTTTCCCTATATATTCCTTTGTATGCTTAAATCTTTAAAACTACGAAACGGATTTTGATGCGTTTTTTTAATAGATAGAGTGATTGAAGAGGAAGGTTTTTATATATGTTTTATACCCGTGCGAAGCCAGGGCGGGTCGCTAGTCACTACATAGTATAAAACAAAGTCGCTTTTTCTTTCCCTATATATTCCCTTTGTATGCTTAAATCTTTAAAACTACGCAACGGATTTTGATGCAGTTTTTTTTAATAGATAGAGTGATTAAAGAGGAAGGTTTATATGTATAATATATCCGTGTGAAGCCGGGGTCGCTAGTGATAAATATGTATTTCATATACATATTTAAATAAAACACTGAACGGAAAATGTAGTTCATTGTAAAAAAATGTTTTAAATAAAAATTCATTTGAAAAGCGTAAATTCACTGTCCTTTCAATTTGTTATTAAAATTAAATTTAACTGAGTTCCGAATAACGCACTTAAACGAATATATTTCATGAACACTTTTTCATGAATTTTTATGTTTTTAATAACACAAGTCAACAAAAGAATTTTTTTGTGTCTGTTTTTAATGACTATTGTCTGAATGTTTACATTGAAAAATAACCAAAAACTCAATTTATACAAAAAAGTGCTTTTGTACTTTATACTATGATAAAAAAAATATACAATTTTTGACAAATGCTTAGAGGTTACTCTTAAAAGCAAACTTTATGAGATAAAAATATTATTTCTTCTATTAATAAGATATAAGAAATCAAATTCGGCTACACAGAATTCAGACTCAAAAATCGTGTGTGCATGTGTCAATCTGCTATTCTCAAATTCTTTTTCTTCTTGAGGTGTCATCTCCTACCGAGGTTTTCTTGGAGTGTCATCTCCTTTCATTAAGGCTATCTGAACTCTGGAAACAAGGATCTCATGCTCAGGTTGAACCATGCCCTAAGATTCCTAAGCCACGAAGTCAAAGTCAAAAATATATTTATTAATTGAAATTATATTTGATCATTTTGAATCGTTTAAATATTATGTAGTTTATGAAAATAATTATTCTTAAAATTATATATTTGGTTTTATGTAAGAGTTAGAGCAGGTTCCTTCTCAAGCTTTTTTATCATCTAAGTAATCCGTTATTTTATAAGCTTTTTTATAAAGTTTTCTTTTAATTGTTTTTAAACTTATTTACAGTTTAAGCAAATCACTTGGGAGTTTATTATAAGCGTATACATTGCCCTTTAAAAGATTTACTAACTTTATGGAGCCTACTAGTGGCAACAGCAAGTTTATCTTTATTCCTAGTATTAAATTCATGACTATCACTGTTTGTCTAGTCTATAAATAGTTTATAAGTAGAATCCAAGTAAAGATCATTAAAATCAGTCCAGCCGTTCCTGAGGTATAAATTTAAATCCGACTTCGTTTATAGATTAGCGTATATAATCCACCATAACAGTGGATTAAACAAGAAATTAAAACAATTGTTTAAATGGATTATGTCTTACAATCCGAGTAGAATAATATTATAATCTGTAACATCTGTTCTGGCAGCCCCGGTTTCACTAACACCGGTTAAGATTTAACTTAATTTCTGTTTACTTAGCAACAACAACTTTTTATTACAACAAGAAATCTTGCAAGACTCAGATTTACTCAAACATTATATCAAGCGAGGAAATATATATGTCAATATGATAAGACCTTTTGCAGGTCGCAAAAAAACATCATTAAGATACAAATAATATACACAAATCGGAATAATTTTTATGTTCCGTATAAAGAATATTGAGTTTACAGTTTTTAATTATTCATACTAAAGAAAAAACATATATTTCATCATTTACAATTATGACAAATAACTAAGAATATATTATAACATAAAAATTTGGAATACAAAATACACTAAAATATAATAAAATAAGCTTTTCAATTATAATTTAAAATTAAAATTGCATACTAATGTGAAGTATATAATTAAGTATATATAAAAATTATGTAAATTACACAATTAATTGATAGTTTAATATAATTTTACTTCAATATCTAGTTTAATTTAAAATATTCTTAGTAGGTATATTATGTTTAATTATATATAATTCATTTATATATACAATAGTTTTTTCAATATTTCTCTGCCTTCGTTTTCGTCATAAGGATGTTAAAAGAAATATAGATTTACCTTAGGTTTTTTATTAAATATTTACAATAATGTACTAAAATATATTTACAAAAATACAAAAGGCTCATCAAAGCCGTTACCGCGTACCATCAAAGCGTACCCAAAATACTGGCTACATTACCGCGTATAAATTACAACGACTTTTAAACTGCTTTTTTCTATATTAACTAACATAATTTTTTTCATGTAATTTTTCAAGCGCTAACCCAAGCTTAAACAAGGGTTAAGTAATGAGTGAAGTCGGGCCGTCTGTTGTTGTCACTTGAATATAATTATCATAAAAATACATTTTAATTGAGAATTGAAATTTGAGACGCGATTCTTGACCCCTCGCCTTTATTAATAAATGTATAATCACTTCATAGTATAAAACAAAGTCGCTTTTTCTGTCCCTATATCCCTTTGTATGCTTAAATCTTTAAAACTACGCAACGGATTTTGATGCGGTTATTTTTAATAGATAGAGTGATTGAAGAGGAAGGTTTTTATATATGTTTTATAGACGTGCGAAACCGGGGCGGGTCACTAGTAAAATTTATTTATACTAATAGTCGGCCATTGGTCGAAATTCGAGCATAATTCAACAGTAAGTCATGTATGTTGTGTGTCATCCAAGCAGTAGTGTGCGTTTAATTTTAATTAATTTAATGTATTTCTAATGCATTTTATATAAAAATGCTTTATGCACTTCTTATCCATATAAACTTTAACTGTGGCGAATTTCATGATAACCCGTTTGTGCAATTTTCGTAAAAAGTTTTTATTTCACGTATATGATCATAAATATTACTACTTACCTCTTTCGCTTCATTGGATTTTTACACGAATATATTTTTTAACAATTTTAAGGAGTTAAACTTAAAAACTACTGAACGGATTAAAATGCAAGTTTCACCAATAAATAGAGTGATTAATGAGGAAGGTTTAAGTATATAATTTTTCAAGGTTTCGTGTAAATTCGTTGAAATATGATGATAATTGTAAAAAGTGTAGCAAATAGTATTTATAATGATAGTATGGTTGTATGGCTACTAAAGAACGGATAAACATCCCGTATTTGCGATACGTTTATTTATATTCTGTCCACAATCGTCGATTTTCCCGTTAAATGGATTTTAAAAGCGTGTTTCAACACTTTGGACGGTCTTAAACGAGAGGGTTAATAATAATGTTAAAATTTAAAAAAAAAACTACGTCAAATTGACACTAAACGCCTAAACCACTGAACCGATTTTCTTGAAATTTGACACACAGATAAGAGCCTTTTTGCAAAAAGAGACAAAGTGGTTGAAATAGGGTTTGTATGGAAATTCGTCATTGTTGAAGATATAAAAATAGATTAAACATGCGACCGAAGTCGTAGGCAAAACTTTCTTTTATTTTTGTATTTTATCTTTATTTTTTTTTGCCTGGCACATTAGATATTTTTTATGTATAACTGCAATCAATGTAGCCAAGCGTTCAGTTAAGAGAGTGAGCTAATTCCTCGGCCTACGACCTCAGACCTGCTGAACATCAAGACCGGCCAGGCCAGTGCGCGCACCTGTTGCCGACAAGTTTGACGAGAAACCTCAACTGAGCGTTCACTACATGCCCACCGAACTAATCTATCATTAATATCTAATTATACTTATTTTTTTAAACTTTTCACCCATTTGTCGAAATTCGAGCACAATTCAAGAGTAAGTCAGGTATGTGTATGTCATCCAAGTAGTAGTGTGCGTTTTATTTTAATTAATTTAATGTATTTCTAATGCATTTTATATAAAAGTTTATTTACTTCTCTCTATAAACTATAAGTGTGGGAAATTTCATACTCCTCTGTCCGCGCAATTTTCGTAAAAAAGGATACAAAGTTTTTGTTTCACGTATTAAAATTATGATGATAAACCGGTGGATTGTTTAATGTATTTAATTCCAATTGTACACTCTTGAATAATGCCGTCCCGAGGTGTAGCGTCCCCAAACAATTAGAGCATGACTAAGCAAAGAGGGGATTTGTCAAAAACATCCTTCAAAGAAATATTACATTTTTTACTATTTTAAAACAATATTTATTACTGACTAGCGCACTTTAAAGTTCTAAATAACGTGTCACCTAAAACATAATTCAATAGAAAATTTATGAGGAAACGAATTTTCTTCATAAACACTTTTTCGTGATTTTTCTATAATTTTTAACAGTTATTCTGCTACTCTATAATTGAACGAATCCAATAAATCTGAGATCATCAATATCCAGCCATTTTTGAGTTACGTATTTTGTAATTAATGAAGTTTTTTATAATTAATGAACTTTTAGTAGGTCTGAGATTAGGTCGTAAACTTTTTGTACCTCTAGCGATATTGCCAATCCCATTTTTTTAGAAAAGATTATATATTGATTTTTTTATGATTTGGCATCAAAAATTCTTCTACCACCAATCTCCACATTGTAATTGCGATATTGGTACTGTAAATATGTATATTTTAGTTCCTTTTGGAGAAGACTTTGGGTCCATGGGAGTCAGAAGCGGGTCGATTATTTAAAGAGTAGCTTAGTTGAGACCACAGGAAACCCAAAAACTGGCTCATATTTCGGCCAACGCGTTACTATAGCAATACGACGCCAGTAGCCGAGGCAAGAGATTTTGCCTATTTCATAAAATTTTATATTTACAATAATGTACTTAAATATATTTACAAAAATACAAAAGGCTCATCAAAGTTGGGGTGCGTACCCAAAATACTGGCTACATTACCGCGTTGTATTGTCATTTTACACAATTATATTTAATACATATAATTGTGTAAAATTCGTCTGTCACAAGAGATGTCACATCGCAGCGTTGGTATCCAATTTCGTTCGAACCTATAAAGGTTTCTTAATACGGACGTAAAAAAGTAACAATCGTATAAACATGTAACACCGTAGGCCATCAATGTATCGAGAGTAGGTTTAAGTGATAAATAAAAGCGATATTAATTCCTTTTACACATTTATTTCTGAATGGCCCCATAATTTTCTTTTTTCGTTTGTTTAGCTAAAACTCGAGAACAGCTGGGCTGATTTAGCTGATTTTGTTTGAAATGTTCGTCGTAATTAAGGGAAGGTTTGAACGGTGAGAAAATGTGGAAAAATTTCGAGGCTTTTCATCTCCCTCTTTCAACCCTTTACAACCTTTTTTTCATTAAAAAGTAACCTATATCCTTTCTCAGGCTCTAGACTATCTGTGTACCAAATTTCATTTAAATCAGTTCAGTAGTTTTGGCGTGAAAGCACGACAGACAGAGAGACAGACAAAGTTATTTTCGCATTTATAATTAGTAAGGAATATTATATATGAAAATTCTAGAAAAAGTGTCTATGAATTCAGTTTCTCTTACATTTTCTATGGAATGATATATGATTTTAAATTCAGAAGCTATACAAAGTTAGTACAGTGCATAAAAAAAGAGTGAAGCCTCTAAGAAGAGATGTCAGATCTCTTCTAACTTGCACCTAACACCGACTGTCACCCCTGATCCAAGTTTACATTGCAATGTCAATGTTTGTTTAACCCTAATAATACTGTAATTGAATCATCTGAGGTGTTTTCTAGGATTTGGGCGCTTTCAAAGACCACACTGTCTTTTTGGATGATGTCAAACGAAGTTGGATCAGAAATTTTTCGACTAAACTTATAAAATATTTATTTCTTTACAAACAAGATGCGTTCAGAAATTAATTATCCGACTGAAAATAAAAGAGAAATTTAGATAATTATTTATTTACAAACAAGATGCGATATTATTAATAAATATTATTATTATTGAGAAATTATTAATTTTGCGACTAAACTTATAAAGTGAAATTTAAATATTTATTTCTTTACAAACGAAATTCGTTCAGAAATTAATTTTGCGATTAAACTTAAAGAGAGAAATTTTAATTATTTCGTTATAAACAAGATGCGTTCAGAAATTAATTTTGCTACTAAAATTATAAAGAGTAGTTCAGATATTTATTAACTATAAACTATTGTATATCGTTTGTTATCAAGATATATTTTTACTGACTTCCAAAAAGAAGGAGGTATCTACTCACTTCGACGCTATGTTTTTTATGTTTGTTACGTCAGAACTTTTGACTGGATGAACAGATTTCGATGTTTCTATTTTGTCTCAAAACTGGTGCTTCCCGTGTGGTCCTATTTCATTAAAATCTGTTCAGTAGTTTTAGAGGTACAATTTTAAGTCGGTTTTTTAAATTGTAACACTATATTATTATATAGCTTGATATATTTTACAGTTCAAACCGCCAGCTACTTCAGCTGCTTGGTTATAGTATAGTTAAGTATATATTTTACTAAACCGTTAGATGTCCATATTGAATTCGAATTTGTAGGCATAATTAAAAATACCAAACAAAATTTATACTAAAGTTTTCTCTAACCCATAGTGGGGCAAGGGGCAGACACATTGCTGTGTCTGTTTCACAGCCTTCTGTGCCTACCCAACCGGAATATTTATTAGTCCCCGGGATTCGAACCCAGGACCTCTGGCGTAACACGTAGACGCTAACTAGCCACACAGTTCTGTGCATAAGATATTTATTGTTTATTGATCATCCTTATCTGTTACCAGAGAAAATGCCGCCTTTTTTTCTGTCATTTTTAACGGCAATGGCGGCAAATATTACGTTCCGAACACACAACTGACAGTTATGTCAAACGTCAAACGATAACAGAAAAGTTTACATTGTCAAAAGCACTAAGAAGGTGACATTAGGAATTGCCAAGTTTTATTAAATTTCTTGATTGATCTGTACTTTCATAAGAACCTTCTCCTGACAATAACAAACACAATTTTTTTAATCTAATTTGTTGCGGTCGTTCGGAAGTTATGGGCGTACATACATTCCGGCGATTCTTATTTATATAGAGTAGTTAATTTCATCATAACGTGATGTTATATAACCACATATGTTACATGAAATAAAAAACTTAAATAAAAGAACTTTATAAATGATCCCACAGGAACACACTACCGGTATATAAAGTGCCCTATATAATCCAGAGCATATTCTATTTCAAATTTAATTCCAATCCATTCAGCCACAGTGATTCAGTCACAGACATCCAAAAATCTATAAAATAAAATTGAAGTGTTTTTTTGTAATATTACAATATTTTTTACTAAATGTCTACCTTCACGGTTGACCGCCGCCTTGGTCTAGTGATAAGCGCGCAAGCGTTACAACCGAGAGGTCCTGGGTTCGATTCCCGGCGGAGATAAAAAAAACTCGGTCTGGCAGGACATAGCAGGCTGATCACCTACTTGCCCCTAAAGAAAAAATCGATCAGTGAAACAGATATGAAATGCATCTGCCCCATACCCCACTAGAGGACACGGGACTTCACTTACACTACCTACACGGTACATATACCAAAATAATTTTTTACAGTTTTTGTCTGATTTTGACGGAACTATTGGCAGATAGCTGATGTAATAAGGAGTAACTTAGGCTACTTTCATTTTAGAAATTAATATAAATAAATAATAAAAAAACTATCCCGCGCGGACGAAGTACATAATACATTTCTATTAGTTTGCTGTTCACTATTTAACTCTGTTTATAGGCTAAACGGTTACGACGAAATTAACGCGGGCAAAACCAATTGGGAGCTAGTTTAATATTAGACTGGCAATACATTTTCAAGGCTACTACGCGAAAAAGGCTCAATATTTTATGTTTACCAATTACGAAACGAAATACTAATAACTGTACATTTTTGATCTGACCCCAAACCCCAAAGATGTAAATGCGAGACGACTGATAAATAAAATAAGAGGCTAAACGGAGGTGAGACGAGCAAACATCTTTTGATAGGGTTGTCACTACCAGCAATGATTATACAGGTAAACGAGATTTTTGAGTCTGAGTTCTACACAGATCGTTCGGGTACGTTCTGTGTATCCGATTTTGTTTTTTATCTAATTAATAAAAGAAATAATCAAAAATAAAAAATAGTCTAACAGGGTCACCGCGGTAAGGCTCTGGAACTCACTTCCTGTTTCCATTCGTTTGGCTCCCACCCTGTCTTCCTTCAAAACTCTCCTCCACTGGCACTTCTTGTCCTTGTCTTATCCTACTTCTATAAACGTTCGTGATTCATGCAACAGCTGATACCGCTTAGACTTTTTAGTTTTTAGTTTGAACCATATTTGTTATTGTTAAGGATTTAGTAGTTTTCGCACTTCATGCACTCTCCCTTCATTACTTTTTTATTTTCCTTGTTGGGTTGCCTGGAAGAGATCGCTGATTAGCGATAAGGCCGCCCGTTGCACTCCATTTAGCTTAAGTTATTATCTGTATCCTATTGTTTATTGCAACGAAGTGTTAATAAATAAATAATAAATAAATAAATAATATTTTTATCTCATAAAGTGCTTTTAAGAGTGGTAACCTCTAAGCAATTGTCAAAAATCGTATATTTTTTCCATCATCATATAAAGTACAAATGCAAACTTTTTTTATAAATTGAGTTTTTGGTTAGACTCAGTTATATATACATATTTATATTTGATGACTGATTGGGGCAATTGGTAGTACACTGCCTTGTACCGAAAGGTTGGTTCAAATCGCGGTAGGTTTAATTTGTGTCATGAGCACGAATGTTTGTTTCGTGGTTGTATTAACTTATGTATTTATTGTGGTACCCTAGTTTCTGATTACCATAACACAAGTGCTTTAGCCTACTTTGGGATCAGAGCAATGTATGTGAGTTGCCTAATACCTTCTATGTATGTCCATTCCTAATACAGTAGTGTACTTGAATTGATGATAATTAATGTTTCAGGGTAATGAAGATGATTGCTTTGAAATAAAAAGATTTGAGGAACAGACTTAGAAGAAGAGAATCTTAAGTATAAGTAAAAACGGGCTTATTTCGACTCTTCAACGACTTTCTTCGACAACTCGACGACTACCATGCGCTTATTTTGCATATTGAGCCGGCTGATCCTGCCATCCCAGCTCCTCCGAAAATTTTATCAAACCAGTCAATAACCTTGGGGAGAGTCCATGGTGACCCCTAGTGCTTGGCCCGGTGTTTACGCCCGTGCACTCCAGAAAAATGTAGGCAGCCATCTCTTCTCCCTTCAAGTAGAATTTTGGAACTTATATCCTAAATACACAAATACACCCCACACAGAAACGCACATATACACACATGCTCAAATTGTAATTTTATGATTATGTACTTTTGCAGCGTTTTTTCTTTTCAAGCTTTTGGTTTTAGCTTAATTAGGTATGGTAGAGCCACCTGACACAGGCTATGCAAGGTGTAGATATATAGTTATAAGCTTTTATTATTTTTTATATAAACATTTTTTTGACAGATTCAGATGTCTGCTTCATGCCCTGCTTGGGGTTAAAATAAATAACTTTTATTACTATATTTATGGCAAAACTAGCGTCCATTTATCTCCTATTCTATAAAAAAATATTGAATAAAATCGCGCGAGTGCCAGCCCTATCGGCTAATATGTGAGTGACAGATGGTCATAAATTACATTCGTCGTATGACGCCCAAGGGTTAGGGTTAGATTCGATTCAAGACTTTATGGCTCTGTACCGCCATATTGTACTTTTATTTACGGGGATCCGGATATTTTAACCACGGATATCCGTTTACGAGTCGTTATCCAAACCTAGCGCTGATCAAACAGACTATATTTTATTTTTATTAAATATTTACAATAATTTACTTATATTTACAAAAATACAAAAGGCTCATCAAAGATGGGGTGCGTACCCAAAATATTGGCTACATTACCGCGTTGTATTGCTATACTAACGCGTTGGCCGAAATTATTTCTATTTTTAACCGACCTTCAAAAAAACCAAAAAGGAGGTTATCAATTTGTTTTTTTTTTTAGTATTTTCAATTAGTAACTGTATTGGCAATTAAATGTTTGATTATCTGTAGCGTCTGTTTCGTCCTGTGATTGTTTATTAATTTTGTTATTTGGCTAAACAAAAAAAAAATAGATTTGAAAGTGATAAACTAATTAAAAGAGAGCAATTTGAATTTATTTAATACAATTTTTACGATTATTTTGGAGCTCTATTATAAAATTTCGTTGACATATAAATCTCATACAACTATCACTGATTTGACACGCACCAAATGTAATAATTTTAAACTTGTGAAATTGTCAGCCTCCTATGTCCTGCCAGACCTGGGAATCGAACCCAGGACCGCCCGGTTGTAACGCTTACGCGCTTACCACTTAGACCAAGGAGGCGGTCGTGTTGTAATATACTTGTCAACAAATAATACGAGTCAGTGACAAATTCCTTTGCATGCAAATTAATAGTGTTATATAAGTATACTAGCGACCCGCCCCGGCCTTGCACGGGTATAAAACATATATATAAACCTTCCTCTACAATCACTCTATCTATTAAAAAAATTGCATCAAAATCCGTTGCGTAGTTTTAAAGATTTAAGCATACAAAGGGAATATATAGGGAAAGAAAAAGCGACTATGTAGTTATGTGGTCTTGATGACGCTATTTATTGATTTGATATCATAAAATTTTGGATTATTCTCATATTTATTTTTTATTTTATTTCATTCTGGCACAAACAGACAAAACAGTTTTTGACTAAGATGTCAAATAGCACTGAAAAACTCTAATTATCATAATATTAATACGTGAAACAAAAACTTTATAGATACCCCTTTTTACGAAAATTGCGCGGACGGAGCAGTTTGAAATTTCCCACATTTGTAGTTTATATAGAGGAGTGGAAAATGCTAATATTTTTTTAAAATAATGCATAAATATACATTAAATCAATAAAATTAACATTACGCACACTACTGCTTGGATGTGGATAACTACCATTCTTTTTCAACCACTTCAAAAGCCCTATTACAAAATGGCGTCTTTATATTAAAAACTTTATATTAAAGAAAATTATAAATAGGTATACAACGTAAATGAAAAAAAAGGTCGAATTTGGTAATAAATTCAAATCACGCTTATCGCTAACAAGTGATCTCTTCCAGGCAACCCAGGCATTGGCGAGGAGACCAGACTGAAGTAATTTGATCTGGAAACGGTGAGTAATGATTATGTAGCAAAATTTATACATCATTAGCAGCTTTGAAAAGTATAATATTATGAAATAGCTTCATAAAAGCAATTTTATTTTGTAATAACACTCATTTACCAGTATAAAACCGTTTAAAGATGTTTATTTCTGCCATATCTCAAGGACTGGGTCTATAAAATATCCGGGGAAATGGTTAAGTTAGATTTAATATGGGAATTATGGTTCTGTAGATTGAATTTACTGTTGTAAGAGTTTATTTGAATGGAGTTATCTAAGAAATTGATGAGTTAAAAATTATTTTATTATTAGCTGTGGCCTTTGTTTTCACCCGCGTTAATTTATCGTAACGCGATTATGTGCCTATAAACAGAGTTAAATAGTGAACAGCAAAATAATAGATTTGTATTATGTACTTCATCCGCGCGGAATAGTTTTTTATTATCTTATATATAAAACTAGCGATCCGCCCCGGCTTTGCACGGGTATAACACATATAAAAACCTTCCTCTTCAATCACTATCTATTAAAAAAACCGCATCAAAATCCGTTGCGTAGTTTTAAAGATTTAAGCATACAAAGGGATATAGGCGAAGAAAAAGCGACTCGTGTCACAATGTTGTTAAGTTACCTTACTCCTCCGAAACGGCTTTACTGATTTTTACCAAATTTTATATGCATATTCAGTAGGTCTGAGAATCGGCTACTATCTATTTTTCATACCCCTAAGTGATAAGGGTAGCCCACCCCAAAAATTAATATGGCAAAACGTTTGCCGGGTCAGCTAGTATTAGTAGAGATATAAAGTCTGCGAGGTTTTTTCAAATTCACCAGCGAACCCTAAACTTCGCATCAAAGTATCACTCCAGAATATTGCGTGTGTTACTCAGCAATAAAAACATAAATGTGGGAAAATAATTGTAGTTACCCGACCCTCGGGAGAAATTAGCTATTTTCTACCCCTCACTATTATAAATATTACATTAGCGAGTAAACTACTAAGAAACTACATAGTTTTTTATTTAAATTCTTACATGAAAACCCATCAGAATTCTTACCTCGACGCGCGTCGCTTAACTTCAATAATCGATGGATATGTATTGTAGAACAATTTGAATTGATGACAAATTTATGAAATGAAAATTTCCCGTTTTTGCAACATTTTTCATCATTGCTCCGGTATTATTGGTCGTAGCGTGATGTTATATATTTCAAAGTGTTTCTAGATAAATTGTCTATCCAATACAAAAAGATTTTTCAAATTCGAACCAGTAGTTCCAGATATAAGCGCGTTCAAACACACACTTCAGATTTATTAATATAGAATTCAGATACAAAAACAAAATACTAGTTAAGAGCATTTTCTTTGTATACCTAACCGCCGACGTTAAAAGAGGGATTTTATTTAGTTTTACATATCTGTGTGTTGGTTTGTGGCATTGTAACTCTTAAACGATCGGATTTCGATTTCTTAAATCGAATAAATTATGAGATTAATTATTAGAGATGAGAGAATTTTAATAAAACATATATAAAAACCTTCCTCTTCAATCACTCTATCTATTAAAAAACCGCATCAAAATCCGTTGCGTAGTTTTAAAGATTTAAGCATACAAAGGGATATAGGGGAAGAAAAAGCCACTTTGTTTTATACTATGTAGTGATATTTAGTGTTGTTTTTATTTTATAATCTACTAGCGACCCGCCCCGGCTTTGGACGTGTATAAAATATATATAAAAACCTTCCTCTTCAATCACTATCTATTTAAAAAAACCGCATCAAAATCCGTTGCGTAGTTTTAAAGATTTAAGCATACAAAGGGATATAGGGGAAGAAAAAGCGACTTTGTTTTATACTATGTAGTGATATTTAGTGTTGTTTTTTATTTTATAATCTACTAGCGACCCGCCCCAGCTTTTTACAGGTATAAAACATATATAAAAACCTTCCTCTTCAATCACTCTTATCTATTTAAAAAACCGCATCAAAATCCGTTGCGTAGTTTTAAAGATTTAAGCATAGAAAGGGATATAGGGGAAGAAAAAGCCACTTTGTTTTATACTATGTAGTGACTAGTGACCCGCCCTAGCTTCGCACGGGTATAAAATATATATAAAAATCTTCCTCTTCAATCACTCTATGTATTAAAAAAACCGCATCAAAATCCGTTGCGTAGTTTTAAAGATTTAAGCATACAAAGGGATATAGGGGAAGAAAAAGCCACTTTGTTTTATACTATGTAGTGAAGTGGGTCGATTATATGGTAGTAATGCAGCTATTATTTTGGTTGCGCGACCCAAATTCGATGGCTCATCAATTTTGTAAATATATTTAAAACTTTTTATTATTCATATAAAAACTTTTACAAATCATTAATAAAGTAAATAATCCTTTGCTCTTATAACTCTATAATGTCAATTTTGACGTGCGTTTTGAGAATTTTTGAGTTGTTTTATTAATATGGGATTGAGTAAAAAGAGGTAAATATTAATATTTTATTGTAAATGTATGTTGCTGGTAGACGTAGACCAAATTTAGGACGACGAAAGCTCCCGTAAGTGAGAATTTATGATGGATAATATATTGATAGAGGTTTACATTATAATGGCGCCCGGTGTCTTTTTGGCGATTGCAATGTCAATATGTTTTTAATACGTGAATTACTGAGCTTTGACAATTTGAAATGACAAAATTACATTATTTAATTATATTTTTTTGTTTTTAGCCACGGAAAGAAAGAACACAAAGAAACACAATCGCCAGTGTTGAAAATATTCAAGGACTTTCGGTATGACCATGATACAATATAGCCTATTGCAATCAGAAAGAGCTTAGCTTTGCATAAATAAAAGAATTATTCAAATTGGTCAAGTTTATTAATTACTAGTGGACACCTTTCGAGTCGCTTCAGAGTTCCAAATTATAAACGTAATTCCATAGAAAATGTATGAGAAAACATATTCTCTTCGTAAACAATTTATCAATTTTAATAATAACTAGCTGTTGCCCGCTTCGTCAGCGTCAATTTTTGTTATTATGATCGCGATTAAGAAGTTTTTAAAATAATACTCTTTCATACATATTTCTTGGGTAACTTGAACCGTTTACGCAGCACACGCAACAAAAGCCCTCAAATATGGATAATTTTCCCCGTTTTTGCAACATTTTTCACTGATGCTTCGCTCCCATTAGTCACAGCGTGATGTTAAGCTTAAAGCCTTCCTCGATAAATGTACTATCTAACACAAAAAGAATTATTCAATTCGAACCAGTACTTCCTGAGATTAGCGTGTTCAAACAAACAAACTCTTCAGCTTTCTATTATTTAATTAATAATTATTCTACTGTACTTGGATTAGACGAATCCAAATAGAGCTCATTAAAATAGGTCCAGCCGTTCTTGAGTTGTGGTTTGAATGACATATATATATATTTAATACTTTCTTCAATTTTATATGATTTTTGATTGTTTTAAGCGACCCAGAGAAGGCAACTCTGCTAAAGGAAAAGGCAAAGGAAAAAAAGAGAAAAACGTATTGCGGATTTCGGAAAACCGATCATGTAAGAAATGTTGTGACGATTAAAAAGGATGTTATAAACACCTGTTATAACCAGGTTCTGGGTTTGAATCCCGGGAGACAAATGTTTCGGTTGGGTAGACACAGGAGGCTTATCACCTACTTGCCTCAAAAGAAAATGAGCAGTGAAACAGATACAAAAATGTAGTTGCCCTATGCCCCACTACAGGTTACGGGAATTCATTATTTTTTGTGATGTGTTTGTTTGTTGCATCTTCGCCCCTAAATGGATTTGCATGTATTTTTCTTTGAAAGAAATGAGTGAGATATTTGTAATTATCATATCAGGTTTTTAAAATTGTCCTCAATAATTTTTATATAATAACAAAAATATAAAAGGTTCATCATAGGGGTGCGTACCCAAAATACTGGCTACATTACCGCGTTATATCGCTAATCGCTATACTAACGCGTTGGCCGAAATATGAGCCAGCTTTTGGGTTTCCTGTGGTCTCGACTAAGCCGATATCTCTTTAAACAATCGACCTCAATAATTTTTTTTTTACTCGTTCAATAATGATTATATCTGATTTTTGCTA
Organism: Aporia crataegi; assembly: GCA_912999735.1. Taxonomy (NCBI): domain Eukaryota; kingdom Metazoa; phylum Arthropoda; class Insecta; order Lepidoptera; family Pieridae; genus Aporia; species Aporia crataegi. The sequence continues at coordinate 1,057,704 of OU538754.1, read as the reverse complement.
AGAGACGCGAAATTTAAAAAAAAACCATGTTATTTTATAGGACTTCGTAAACGGATAAATAGGCTTCATAAGGCTAAGATCTCGATCGCTTAACAAAATAATTACAAATTGTTTAAACAAAAAAAAAACAGATAACATATTGTTACTCTAAAACTACTGAACAGATTTTAATGAAATTTAAATGGGACCACACGAGAAGCACTAGCTTTCAAATAATAGAAGAATCATCGAAATCAGTTTATCCAGTCGAAAGTTCTGGGGTAACAAACATTAATAAAAATACAGTCGAATTAAGAACTTCCTCCTTTTTTGAAGTGAGTTAAAAACGCATCCATAGACACATATAACACTCCACATTTTTGCTAGAGGTTACAGTGAAAAAATGTGAATTTGGTATTTTATTTTTTCAGAAAACCTACGATTCTAGTAGTACAGATTTAAAACAGACAAGACAGAAAACAAATCAAAATGTTAAAGAAGGTAAAGAGGTTAGTTTCGACTTTGATTTGTATGTTTTTTGTATGTTAAGTCCCGTACCAATACCGCCTCTGTGGCTCGACCTAATTGGACAAAGTTAATAAGTCAAAAACTAATTGATCATAATACGTGAAGCAAACACTTTGTACCCCTTTTTACGAAAATTTCGCGGATGGGAAATTTTCCACAGTTAAAGTTTATATGGAGAAGAAGTGCATAGAGTAATTTTTTATATAAAATGCATTATAAATACGGGGTCCACCAAAAAACTTTTTTTTTTTGAAATTGCAATAAAAAAAAAACTACTGACTATTTTCTCAAATTTCTTTTTTTATTTGAAAGTACAATCCTTCCGGTTGGTAATGGAAAATAATTTCATTCAAATGGCTGCCTCGGCTGGCCATGCAGTAGCCTACACGATCGGTCCAATTTTAAGCACATCCCCATGCATGTGCAGTCCCCCTAGGGGGTCGCGACCCACAGGTTGAAAAACATTGCTTTAGAGTATACGCGTAGCCGACTCGTTGCAGTCCGTACGCGGCTTTAGATTGCTCATAAAGTGATCTTATCGCACCGCACTCAAGTATGTAAAGGTAACTAATCTGTGATTATATTAATGTGTGATTAATGTGTATAAAGTATTTTAGAATAATAGATTGTAAAACTGATGTAAATAAATATACTAAAGTACCCAAAGTCCCTTCCAAATGGAAGGGGAATAGTTAGAGACTAGTTTCCTCGGCCCCGGGGCGTGAGTCGCCGGGAGGTAGGCCACTAGAATTTAAAAAAATAAAAAAAAAACAAATCTGTGACATTTCGATTACCATTACGCACTAATGCGATAAAACCTTGATGGATTTTGAAAATTCATTCACATATAGGAAGTTCTAAACGATATACCTTATTGTATGTACCAACATATTTTCGTATATCTTAAAAATATTATATTAAAATATAAGGGTAATATAAGATTTTGAGGATTCTAAAGTGATTTGCTTTTGATGAATTAAATCTAAAACTACTGGATGATTTTGAAAATTTTTCACTGAAACTTATTTTGAGTGAAACAAGATATATTGTATGTCCTTGAATAGACACACTCGCGTTTAAAAACTAGTTTATTATATATTATGTTATTTGTTAGCAGTTACAATGCGGTGGCGTAAGAGAGACATGGTGGGCTGAGGTTGGTGTTAATATCATATTAATAAAATAAGGATTTTTTATACATAAACATACAAGCTGTGCCCCTTGGTTTCAACGGCGTTAACTTCGTCGTAACGTGATGTTAAATAGCCTAAAAGCTTTTAGCTCTAAAAATGTCGATACTTCTATACAACTTTTCATCCCCCCCATTTGAACCCCTTACAACCCTTTTTTCGCATTAAAAAGCATATCTCCTTTCTCAGACTCTAGACTATCTTTGTACTAAATTTCATTTAATTCGGTTCATTAGTTTTGGCGTTAAACCGTGACAGATAGAGAGACAGACAGAGTTACCTAAGAATTTATAATATTAGTAAGAATATATTATGTACTATCAGTTCATGTTATAAAATTTGTCAAGGTTATGTGTAAATTGATTGAAATGTGATGATAATTGATGGAAGTGTCGGAGAAAGTCAAGTCACCTGGGAGATTTCATCGAAGACGCTGCCCAATCCCTTTGATATATAACAAAACAATGCATAACGGAATATTCCTCTTTTATAGATGTACAAAAAAGTCCTTAATGGCATAAATGTACCTTTCAAGGATAGCTTACTATACCCATTCTAACTTTTAATAAATAATTAAAAACTCATATTATTTCAGGCTGATAAAGATAAATTTGCTGACGACACCACCTGTTCTTGTGTTTCATGCGCGTGAGTTTATTTGATAATCTATGTAATGGAGAATGTTCACACATTTTGATTTCACCGTATTCTCTATTGAAAATGGAAAAATCGTGTGAAAAAAACAATTTGATATGTCAATTTGTTTCTGAGATACAGAATTTTAAAAGTAGGACGACGTGACGTCATTTTACAACAGCTCGCGCAGTCCGTCGCGTCGCTGCTTGAGAAGAAAGAGAGAGAGAGCGGAGCGTTGTACTGTGACGTCACGCAGCTGACGAATTTTAAATGCATATGAAATCAAAACTAAAAAAAAATGTATTTATTTCTAAATAAAATGTTTGCAATATTTTGGACAAGTCCTTCCTGTAAGTAAACAGAGTTACTTGTGTTGGGAGTGACTCGCCGACTTCCCTTATGGTATTGACTTGTATGTTAAGAATATAATAAAAAATAAACTTAAAAATAAAAATAAAACTACTTGCTCTTTTTGAATAAAACAAAAACTAATGTATTTGTATACATAAAAGCTCTACTGTGAAGTTTCAAGCGATTTTGCGTAGCAAGTAACATTCTCCATTGGAGACATTTCTGTGTCTACCATATCGAAATATTTGTTCCGGGATTCGAAAGCAGGATCTACAAGGCAATATGGAGATGCATACACCATTCAGCCATGGAGACAGTTTTAGTAGTTAAATATTATTGGGTTAGTTTCTGCTATTATAGAATTGTAGTAGGTTCATGTGAAGATTAATTTTCACTACATAGTATAAAACAAAGCTTTTTCTGTCCCTATATCCATTTGTATGCTTAAATCTTTAAAACTACGCAACGGATTTTGATGCGGTATTTTTAATAGATAGAGTGATTGAAGAGGAAGGTTTTTATATATGTTATATATCCGTGCAAAGCCGGGGCGGGTCACTAGTCACTACATAGTATAAAACAAAGTCGTTTTTCTTTCCCTATATCCCTTTGTATGCTTAAATCTTTAAAACTACGCAACGGATTTTGATGCGGTTTATTTTAATAGATAGAGTGATTGAAGAGGAAGGTTTTTATATATGTTATATATCCGTGCAAAGCCGGGGCGGGTCACTAGTCACTACATAGTATAAAACAAAGTCGTTTTTCTTTCCCTATATCCCTTTGTATGCTTAAATCTTTAAAACTACGCAACGGATTTTGATGCGGTATTTTTAATAGATAGAGTGATTGAAGAGGAAGGTTTTTATATATGTTATATATCCGTGCAAAGCCGGGGCGGGTCACTAGTCACTACATAGTATAAAACAAAGTCGCTTTTGCTTCCCCTATATCCCTTTGTATGCTTAAATCTTTAAAACTACGCAACGGATTTTGATGCGGTTTATTTTAATAGATAGAGTGATTGAAGGGGATATGTTGTGTTTTATACCTGTGCGAAGCCGGGGCGCTAGTAAATTATAAATTAAATATATAATAATGAAAACATACGTTTAACCAAACACAAAAATAATTCTACAAAAAACTAAGTCCAAAAATCTGAAAGTTACTACATATGTATGTACACTGTATATCAAAAATATACAGTCCGTTTTTTCAGACTCAAAAATAACAAATATAAATATAATATAAATATAAAATAAAATAGACTTAGGTATACTTATGAGGCCTATTAAATAACATTATTTTTTGCATAAAATTGTAAATTTTGACGCTCTTATTCTCTGAAACTGAAAGTCTTTGACAAGTTTGACTTATAGAATAGTGTAAAATAGTTATTACTAAAGTCAATAGCGGCCTCGCTTTTTAACAACAACAACAACAACAATTTATTTAAATAAATCCGATATTCAGCAGTAGGATTTTCATAAAATGGGCGACGACTTTTTTTTGTCGTGGACTGAATTAATGGAGTTGGTAAACAAAATGAAATATGTTATAATGACTATTAAATAGTGCCAAACTCCATAGCGGCCCTAAAATTTTGAAATACATACTTATGAAATTTCTAGAAACAAAATTCCAATCATTACCACAAAATTACAAAAATCTCTTTATTGTATATGTATTTTTACGTAGCTCGGTTTATTTACACCACTTATAACTCAAGAACGGATGGACCGATTTTGATGATCTTTGTTTTGTTGGATTATTGAAAATATAGAAAAATCTCGAAAAAGTTTTTATGAAGAGAATTCGTTTACTCATACATTTTCTATGAAATGACGTTTTACGTGACACGTTATTCGGAAATGACGCGATACGAAGTACAAAATTTTAAAAAATATATATAATCAAAAATGTCTGTATTTTTCAGACTCAAAAAAGTGCTCGCATCGGAATATGCGTGCGTCGCATGTCTGCTGGTGCTGTTTTCCGTGACAGTTGTTGGTGCGTTTTGTTTTGTGTTCAAGTCATCACCTGCTGTTGAACCGACGAAGGCTAATCATGGAGTGAAGACGGGCGATGGTGGGAAGAAATTGCAGGTGATGAAGCGGCAGTTGGGTGATGAGAATATGTGAGTGTCATTTTGAAAAATGCAACAAATTACTTAGAGTTATTCAGTATGTTGTCAACCATGATTCTTCTCATTAAACTTTAAGCTTAGCGTCCACCAAGCGTGCCGCATCGGGTAGCATCGCAACGCAAAATTTCGCTTGCATTTTGTATGAAACTGCGTCCACTAGAGACGGGGCAGGCCTGACCGCTACGGAATCCGTCAGCGGATCAGCGAACGTATTTTTCCGTCGATGCGGCCCGGCCCCTCCACCTCTAGTAGACGCATAGAGTGCCGCATTTATGCAGATATTCTAGTAAAATATTATGTGATTTTTTCAAAATTTTCGTATTTTCGTGTAACACGACCGTAAGCTCGCTTGTTATACGTACAACTGACTGTTAAAAATCCGCCGATGCAGCGCGAATTGCCCTGCATAATGGACGCAGTACACAAAAGTTACTTTACTTTACAGTATATCAGACTTAGCTACGACCTTAGCTTTCTCTGACTCTCCTACTCATTTCTTCATCTCACATTAAAAAAGAATCACCCAAATGTATGTAAGCGCATAACTTCCGAACGACTGGACCAAATTGGATGATTCTTTTTTTGTTGTGTTTGTTATTGTCTGGAGAAAACTTTTCTAATGTAATCTTATAGCGTTTAACATAATTGTCAGTATTTAAATTATTATGCCAATTCGAATTGAATATTCATAGTTAAGACAGGAGAACGTTTTTCGGGGTCAGCTAGTTATTAAAAAATGTAATTTGCAAGACCAAAATGTTTGTTTTAGGTCCTGGGATGGCGTGAAAAACTACTACGGGCTATTTGGATCTGGTAAGACCAGCTCATGTGTTCTTTTTGTTTAATTTCCCATAGGGGTAGGCAGTGGGCACAGATGCCACAATCTCTACACACCTCTTTCTCATCCACTCTCAATAAATTCATCATACATGCTCACTTATGGGTGCTTTAGACCTGCCGCTTGTCAAGTGCGTCCTGGATTTGGTCCAGAAGGTTACCAGGTCTACCAGCACCCACATCACCATTCACTCATCTATACAGATAAATTGGAGTGTCTGTTTGAAATATTAAAATAACCGCTTTTGACTAAATGCATGGATATAAAGGGTAAATATACCAAAATAACATTTTTTACAATTTTTGACGGGTCTTTCATTGGTATACAGCTGAGTAACTTACGTAGAAATTAAGAGGATTGTGAAGCTGTTAGATTGTGTGACACTTTCATACAAAAAGCGATAACATTTCCCCCCCCATTAACATAGTCTAATTTTCATAATTTTTGGAAAGGTCCGTACGTTTTTATTTTAAAGAAATATTGCGTATGATAGAAGTTATTAGCATCCAAACCACTATATTTTTGACTTAAAATCTTCCTCGGGCGTTTTTATTTTTTAAAATTAAACTAAACTGAATTACTAAGAAATAAAAACGTACAGACCTAGATTAAGGTGTACTGAATCTAAAGAGACCAAAATTATCTCATTTCGTAAATGTTTAGGGGGGTTAAAACGTCATCGCCCAAAACTATTTTATAAAGGAAATGTAGGTAATTGCCTCTAAGATTTGCAACTCTCTCTATCGCACGTGGAGTGAGGCAAAGCGGTATGAAAGAGATACATTTTTTTAAATACCTACTCACGCCGCGTATCGGCACTTCACAATCCTCTTAATATAAAAAAAATAATAAAAAAATTATTATTTCACGTGGAAGAAGTCCATAATATACATAACTGTTATTATTTTTCTGATCGCTGTTTATAAGCAATATAAAATATAAGTATATAACATCACGTTACGATGAAATTAACGAGGGAAACCAAGGGGCAAAACTAGTCCCATATATCCATAATATTTCACCATACACATACTCATCATAATATGTTAAGTTAGGCATATAGCTTTTATAGTGTAAATATACCTACTTGTAAAATTTTTATCAAATCAAATGTTTCTACAATAATGACATATCGATCGATTACTTGAGTTAAGCTACACGCGACGAGGTCAAAGTTATGATGGGTGACCGTTATATTTTTTTGTAAATTTTTTTTCTTTATTCGAATTTTTATTTTTACATTTTTTTTATAGATTTTGCTGATACCAGAGAGCAAATGGTGAGTTTTTTATTGTCTACGAAAATATATTTAGAAATTATGGACCATTTTTACCGACTTCAGAAGAGGAGGTACTCAATTCGACGTTTTTTTATATGTTACCTTAGAACTTTCGACTGGGTGAACCGATTTTGATGATTGTTTTGTTTGAAAGCTGGTGCTTCCTGTGTAGTCCAACTTAAATTTCATCAAAATCTGTTCAGTAGGTTACAATTTGAAGTCGGTTTTTTGTTAAAATTTTAACACTATATTATTAATCTCTGATTCAAACGAGGAATGTTTTTAAGTTCGACCTTGCTGTGACATTTTAGCGTGTGTCCTAAATGAATGGACACTTTGTGATGAGATTTTATTGTTTGAAATATACGTAATTGAGATATAGAAACAATTTATCAGTTTGAGGTATTTTTATTTGTAACTAGTTGACCCCACGAACTTCGATTCGCTTCATAAACACATTTTCGTGAATTTGTCTATAGTTTTAATAGTTTTTCTATTATTTACGAATAAGACGAATTAACAAAACAGAGATTATCAAAATTTGTCCAGCCGTTTTTGAATTTATTAAAATAACCCGACTGTTTTATTATAATCTTCAATATATATAAAAGTGAATCAATGAAATGTATGTAAACGCATAACTTCCGAACGACTGCACCAAATTGGGTAATTCTTTTTTTGTTTCTTATTATCTGGAGAAGGTTTCTATGAAATAAATAATTAAGAAAGTTGCGCGTAACATGAGAAAATTTAAGAAAACTTTTCTAATGTAATCTTATAGAGTTTCACCAGTCAGTTTTTAAATTATTATACCAATTCGAATTGAATATTCATAGTTAAGACAGGACAACGTATCTGGGAGCTTTTATTAAAGCCTAATCCCTTTGAGATATAACAAAACAATGAATGCTGGGATATTCCTCTTTTATAAATGTACAAAAAAGGCCTTGATGGCATCTATCTATCTTTCAAGGATAGCTTACTATATCCATTCTATCTTTTAATGGCGGCACAAAGTTCGCCGGGTCAGCTTATTAAAGATAATAATAAACAATCTTATATTATGAACGTTTTTTTTATCCCGTGTCCCCTAGTGGGGTATGGGGCAGATGCATTTCACATCTATTTCACTCATCGATTTTTTTTTTATTTTATTTTTTTAGGGGCAAGTAGGTGATCAGCCTTCTATGCCCTGCCAGACCGAGTTTTTTTTTATCTCCACCGGGAATCGAACCCAGGACCCCTCGGTTGTAAAACTTAAGCGCTTACCACTAGACCAAGGAGGCGGTCATATTATGAACGTATATGAACAAATATATTTTTTTATTCGCATCTGTGCGGTCGGTTGAAATATATTGTTTTCGTTGAATAAAAGCCGACACCCGGAGGACATTGATATTATGCATTATGTTTGTTTGTCTGTTGGGGGAAACCCTTTGATTTACTGCGCTGGGAGATATTTTTATCAATCAGGAGTTGCCACTACTATCGGTTTTTTTTATTCTAGTCGATGATATACAAAATGAATGGACTCATTTCGATGTGGCATTTTTTGTTTGTAAACAGCGTTTTCTAAGACATTTTCTGACGTGCACCACCACTCTGTGGAACCAGCGGCCTTCTGAGGTATTTCCAAACCATTACGACTTAGGAACCTTTGAAAAAGGAGCGTATCGCTCTTTAAAGGGCCGGCAACGCACCCGTTGCCCACCTCGCGTTGAGAGTGTCCATGGCTTCTTGTAAGTGACCCTCGTGCCCGTTTGCCTCTTATCCGATAAAAAAAAATCATTTCTCTATTGACAAATTGTTCTTTCTCGTTTTGATTAAAATAATTTTCAATACACTTGCTCATACGAGTAAAGTCACTCTTATCGCACCGCACTTAACTTACAGGTATAAAAAGGCACTTAACCGATAAAAAAAAATGATAATCTTGTTCTAAAGATAATCTTATATATCTATATAATTTCAAAGTCAAAGTCAAAATATCTTTATTCATTGAAATCATATTTGATCATTTTGAATCGTAATTTTTTTATATGATGTAGTTTACAGAAAAAAAAATTATTGTAGAAATATAATAATATAATATTTGGTTTTATTAAGACAGAGTTAGAGCAGGTTGATTCCCAAGCTTTTTTATCATCTAAGTAATCCGTTATTTTATAGTATGCTTTTAATTGTGTTTTTAAAATAAGGCCGCCCGTTGCACTCCATTTAGCTTAAGTTATTATCTGTATCCTATTGTTTATTACAACGAAGTGTTAATAAATAAATAAATAAATAAATAAAATCGATTCGAGTTTCCGTAGTAGTAACCAAATCCCTTGAAGGAGAGATGTTTAGTGGAATACCGCACAATAAAGGGGATGTACCGTCAGCAAATAAGACAATAATATTTTTTTAATTTAATACCATTTTAGTATTGTAAACAGATAAATAAAGTTTCAGTGTCTGTTTATAATATTAAAATAACTGCTTTTTACTAAATGCATATGGGACACACACAGTACATATCTGTCCGTTTATTCCGACTAATATCTGCAACGGCTGGACCGATTTTGACGGGACTTTCACTAGCAGGTAGCTGATGTAATAAAGGCTAACTTTTATTTTAAAATTAATATAAATATATGATAAAGAAATAACTATTCCGCACAGACGAAGTACATAATACATATCTATTATTATTTTGATGTTCGCTATTTTACTGTTTATAAGCTATATATATATATATATATATATATATATATATATATATATATATATATATAACATCACGTTACGATGATATTAACGCGGGTGAAACCAAGGGGCACAACTAGTATAGCCAATTATGTGTAAGTAGTTTTTAATACAAATGTGTTGTTATTAATAAACATCGATATAGAATAGCCAAGACACCATCAAAGCTCAAAATATGGCACAACCAAACTGCTAGAAATCTCATTTAGCACAGTTGCCCTCACAATCGCTGACGATCGCATGACGTAACGTCATAACCGCCTCACTCTCGCGTTGGAAATTAAACTTTAAGTCTGCACAATAAGGTTGTATTTCAAAATTTTAAACTGGCTTTGGATATATTTTGTATTATTTACACACACACAAGTAAGAATGGACACTTTCAACTTGAATTTGTTGGCGAATGTATATCTTGGGTATTCTATATCGATGTTAAAAAAACTTGGTCAGTGAATAAAGAAATATTATTATAAATAAAAGCTCGTCTGCTGACCGTACACGACAATGAAAGCGCATCGGTATTGTTTACGCGGACGGTCTGCGGGATGAATAAGTGGTTTTTTTAAAAAACTTTTCATTTTCCATTTGTATACAAAACTACCGTTTTGTTTGATATATTCATGAACCTTGGACATTGTGTCTCCGTCCGTTGCAAGCTCACGGCTCAGTGAATTCGCGTAGCCCCTAGTGGGGCATGGGGCATGGGGCAGACACATTGCTGTATCTGTTTCACTGATCTTTGCATGCAAGTAGGTGATCAGCTGTGCGTACCCAACCGAAAATTTCATTAGTCCCATCGGTATTCGAACCCAGGACCTCCGAAGCAACATGCGTTAACCACTTAGCCACGGAGGTGGTTGATGTGAATTATGGGCAGAGCCTTGCTAGAGTGGTAAAGGAAATTGAGTATTTTTAACCGACTCCAAAAAAGGAGGAGGTACCTACTCAATACAAAGCTGTTTTTTTATGTCTGTTATGAACTTTCGACTGGGTGAACCGATTTCGATGTTTTTCTTTGGAAGCTGGTGCTTTCCGTGTGGTTTTATTTAAATTTCATCAAAATCTGTTCAGTAGTTTTAGAGTTACAATTTGAAGTAGGTTTTTTTATCAAAATTATTGTTAATATTTTTAGTTATTGTAAACTAATGGATCCCATGACTCACCTTGTCTCACCTAAAACGTCATTCCATAGAAAATGTATGAGGAAACGAATGTCTCTTCATAAGCACATTTTCGTGAATTTTTCTATATTTCTAAGAGTTATTCTGCTATTCTCGGATTAGACGAATCCAACAAATTAGAGTTCATCAAAATCGGTCCATCCGTTCTTGAGCCTATAGTAGTTCTTAATTATAAATTAAATTTATTTGAAATTACCTAATAAAATTGTTAAAGAAATAATGTTTCGTTGGTAAATGTAATTTTTTTGGTTTTTCGAAAAAGAGGGGTAAGATGCAGGTGTGTCTCTGTGGCTTTATAGAACTAAGCTAAAAGCTGGATCATTTTCGATGTGCTTATCAAGATTTGTTCATCCATTAATAATGTATTTGTAGGGGTTTATTGGGTTTGAGGTATCCTTAGCTTATATTTAACTTTATATAACGCGCATTAATTTCGTCGTTACGTGATGTTATTTAGCCTATAAACAGAATAAAAGAGTGAACAGCAAAATAATAATAGGTATGTGTTATAAACGTCCGTGCGGAATATTTTTTTTTTTATTATTTATTTATATTAATTTCTAAATTAAGTAGCCTAAGTTACTCCTTATTACATCAGCTATCTGCCAGCGAAAGTCCCGTCAAAAATTATAAAAAATGACATTTTATTACATCTACCGTGTATACATCCATATGCATTTAGTAAAAAGCGGTTATTTTAATATTATAAACAGACACTCCAATTTTATTTCTCTGTATTAGTCTTCCATACATTAATACCCACAAATCGAATTGAAATTTATGATGTAACAACATTCGTTTAAATTTAAACCTTATCTCGTTGTGATAAAGTTCAAAATTTAATACGTATTTGAAAGCTACCTTTCAAAGTATTTAAATTCATTGAAATATAAACCTTAAGTAGTAGGAATACAGTTAATATTTCAATATGTTTATTTGTAAAGCTTTCTAAGTAATAAATAAGGGCTTTTGCATTTAGCCTTCTGAGAACAATATTTTATAAGAAGTTACGATTGATTTTAACCATGATTTGTTTCGGTTAAAATAAATCTTTAAGTTAACTATATTTTATGTTATACAACTGAAGTTTGAACGCGCGTATCTTAGGAACTAGTGGTTGGAATTGAAAAATTATTTTTGTGTTGGGCAGTCCATTTATCGAAAAAGGCTTTAGGTATATAAATGCAAACGTTCGTCTAAACAACTGAAATTTCTGATGAAATTTGACACAGAGATTGGTAAAGGACATATTGACGATTGATTGGCTCAATGGAGAAGCTTACCATTTTTTAATAGATACATTATAAAAATTAAGGAAAATTAAAAGAAATACGTGAAAGAATCAATAAAATATCTCTAGAAATGAAAAAGTTGCGCTTGCAAGATATGTTACAAGTGGATAGGTCGAATGACGTCACAGGCGAATCATAAATCTTCAATAATCTATTTCTAAGTCATTCATTGATGGGTTTCAAAATTTTTTTCAGAGATCGATTAGTTTTAATCTATATTTTAATACCATTATTTTGAGTATAATATTAACAACATCATTAACTTCTCCATTGGTAAGTACTCCTGCCTTTTGCATCAAAGGTCCCGGGTTCCAATCCCGGTATATGCATTTATTTGTGTAATGAGCACGAATGTTTGTTTCCCAGTTTTGGTTGTTTATAAACTTATGTATTTATTGTGGTACCCTCGTTGATTCTGATTAACATATTACAAAAGCTTCAGCTATTTACTTTGGGATCAAAGTGTCTTTTATTATACAATCGAAAAGCAACACAAGAAATAATGCAATTACACTATGTACTATCTAATTGCGCTTATAAAGTATAGACCAAAAGGTACCAATTTGGGATCAAAAATGTTTTACGTGGGTTTTTGATTGGTGCTGGGCGATTAAACAAAGAAAAGAAGAGTTAGGCCTAAGTTTTTATTAAAAGTACAAATTACATATAATACATTGCAGTAGAGGAGTGAGTGGGCATTAACACCTGCAGATGCAGCAGAGTTGTGCGTTGCAGCTGCCCGTGCGCCAGCCCAGGCTGACGCAGACGCTGTGACACAGCAGGGCCGTGCAGATCTGAGTGACCTTAAACATCGCCATCGGCTCCACCGCATCAAGCTCCGGTTGTGGAAGCTCTGACTCCTCAGCTGGAAGAGATACGAAATTATTTCTTGCAACGGCAGTTTGTGGAGCCTTCTCTTATTTTCCGAGTTAAAAAGGTTTACTAAAGCATCAGAGAGCCTTGCCACTCTATTATTGATAAGACTACAAGAAAGTAAGTACTTACGGCTCGGTGAGGCTTGTATGATGCACACGAGGGTGACAAAAAGAGCAAGGACTAGAACCTTCATGATTATCGATTGAGTTCACTTTACTCTGCACTAAGCACTTGTTTTGAATACACCTCTAGTCCCACTGCGTCGTATTTATATGTAGATTTTGTAGATAGCTTAACTGAAAACTAATTAAAGATGTCGCAATTGCATTGTAAAGCACAATTATCCGATAACGCCTAATCTTTTATTAATCTATTTGGAAGAACTTTAATCAACAATCCAGCCGCTCTTTGTACTTGGTTTTATAATATTTATCAAATTTTACCATTAACTTGTTACAAAACCAGTTATAATGTAGGTACCTAATTATTATTTTTAACATCCAAGTGTTTAACCATAATTTAAAGTATACAATGGCCTATAAACTCTATAAAATAATTAATAATAATTAGGACCACTCATATACATTGCTCTGATCCCAAAGTAACTGAAGCACTTGTGTTATGGTAATCAGAAACAACGAGGGTACCGCAATAAATACATATTTAAGTTTTTGTTTATCACACAAATAAATGCACCTACCGGGATCGAAACCCAGGACCTTTCGGCGCACAAGGCAGGCATTCTAAGGACAGGCCAATTGCGCCAACCGGTAAATATATCACATAGCCAATCATAGATGGCGTGTTTTCATGCAAAGCTTTCCCATTCGGATTATTGATTTAAAAATACATTAATGTATAATTGTTATTAATGTTTCTAAAACGGCATTAAAAAATTTTCAAAACCAGTACTGATACGAAGCTTAATTATCCTTTAATATCAAAATATACGATGAATTGTGAGCAATCTTGAAACGCGCCTTCGATGTTTTCATTTTATTTAAGTTGATATACGCTTGGTCGAGATTCGTATATGGGAGTCCGTTTCTACGCAGGGAAATGGTTTAGTATATGAGCCACTAGGTACCATACCATATAATCATGCGGGGTATGATCGCATCGTGTCTGGGCAGATGTTGGTTATCACCCCGTCAGATGGCGAAGCATACAAGCCTATACCTCCAAAGGGCCTCGAATCTTAAAGCCATCGGAAAAAGGTTTTTCGCCTCGCACCAACTGTGTGTAGAAGATATGACTTCCTCTTTTGTATGACATCTTTATAAAAACTAGCTGTGCCCCGCGGTTTCACCCGCGTTGACTTCGTCACAGCGTGATGTTATATAGCCTTCCTTGATAAATGGACTATCCAACAGAAAAATAATTATTCAATTTAAACCAGTAGTTCCTGAGATTAACGCGTTCAAACAAACTCTTTAGCTTTATTATATTAGTATAAATGAATCACTGAATGTGATGCTAAACGCAAATCTTGGGAGCAGCTGAACCGATCTCCCATTGGTCGAAATTCGAGCACAATTCAACAGTAAGTCATGTATGTTGTGTGTCATCCAAGCAGTAGTGTGCGTAATTTAATTTATTTCTAATGCGTTTTATATAAAAATGCTATATTATTATATATGCTATATTATTGGTCCTTAAAATGCCTGCCTTGTGCGCCGAAAGGTCCTGGGTTTCGATCCCGGTAGGTGCATTTATTTGTGTGATAAACAAAAACTTAAATATGTATTTATTGTGGTACCCTCGTTGTTTCTGATTACGATAACACAAGTGCTTCAGTTACTTTGGGATCAGAGCAATGTATATGAGTTGTCCCAATTATTATTAATTATTTTATAGAGTATATAGGCCATTGTATACTTTAAATTATGGTTAAACACTTGGATATTAAAAATAATAATTAGGTACCTATATTATAACTGTTTTTGTAACAAGTTAATGGTAAAATTTGATAAATATTATAAAACCAAGTACAAAGTGCGGCTGGATTGTTGATTAAGGTACTTCCAAATAGATTAATAAATGATTAGGCGTTATCGGACAATTGTGCTTTACAATGCAATTGCGACATCTTTGATTAGCTTTCAGTGAAGCTATCTACAAAATTTACATATAAATACGACGCAAGTGGGACTAGAGGTGTATTCTAAACAAGTGCTTAGTGCAGAGTAAAGTGAACTAAATCGATAATCATGAAGGTTCTAGTCCTTGCTGTGTTTGTCGCCCTCTTGTGCATCACACAAGCCTCACCGAGCCGTAAGTACTTACTTTCTTGTAGTCTTATCAATAATAGAGTGGCAAGGCTCTCCGATGCTTTAGTAAACCTTTTTAACTCGGAAAATAAGAGAAGGCTCCTCAAACTGCCGTTGCAAGAAATAATTTCGTTTCTCTTCCAGCTGAGGAGTCAGAGCTTCCACAACCGGAGCTTGATGCGGTGGAGCCGATGGCGATATTTAAGGTCACTCAGGTCTGCACGGCCCTGCTGTGTCACAGCGTCTGCGTCAGCCTGGGCTGGCGCACGGGCAGCTGCAACGCACAACTCTGCTGCATCTGCAGGTGTTAATGCCCACTCACTCCTCTACTGCAATGTATTATATGTAATTTGTACTTTTAATAAAAACTTAGGCCTAACTCTTCTTTTCTTTGTTTATTCGCCCAGCACCAATCAAAAACCCACGTAAAACATTTTTGATCCCAAATTAGTACCTTTTGGTCTATACTTTATAAGTGCAATTAGATAGTACATAGTGTAATTACATTATTTCTTGTGTTGCCGTTCAGTCTTTATAAATTTTTATATATATAATGATAAATAAGTCAAGCTGTTAATACCATAGACTCAAGAACGGATGGAACGATTCTGATGATTTCTGATTTGTTGGATTCGTCTTATCCGAGAATAGCAGAATATTAAAATTATAGAAAAATTCACGAAAATGTGTTTATGAAAGGATTTCGTTGCCTCATACATTTTCATATGGAATGACGTTTCAGGTGACACGTGACTTTAAACTCATACTGCCTTATTCCAAAACGCGGTTTAAAGATAGGCCGGGTTTGTTACCAGAGAAAAACCTCATTTTTGTATGAACGTTAGACGTGTATCCTAGCAACCAATACTGAAACTTCTTTAGTCCATATTTTGTCATAAGCCCCAGAAGCGATAAAAACTCGCGGGATCAGCTTGTTTATTTATTTTTTCCTTTATTGTGGTTACGAAATTCCATACAAAAGGTCAATTTCATAATAATATGTAAGATACATTGCGGCAAGAAGTTGAATTAAAATGGCGGTCGTATGCGCAGGTAAAATTATGAAGAAAAGTGTTAGGTTTAATAAATAATAAAAAGTGATTGCGTGGTATTCAAATATGTATATATTTTTATGAATTGTGAATGTGAGGTTTTATTATTTATTTATTCATAATTTTACCTGCGCAGACGACCGCCATTTTGGTTCAACTTACTTGCCGCGATGTGTACAATCACGCATTTCCCAAAGGGGTAGGCAGCGAGGACAGACTGCCAACTGCCAGGGTCCCCACTTACCTTGCTTCAATCAATAAATCCATCATACACGCTCACTCACGGGCTTTCGACCTGCCCCATTGTACGCCCTGGATTTGGTCCAGAAAGGCACCAGGTCTACCAGCACCCACCTCACTCGTATATCATACTTACTCATATATAACTAGAAGACCCGGCGAATTTCGTTCCGCCAATAGAATAGAATGGGTATAGTGAGCTATCCTTGAAATTATATTATATATATTATATATTATCCTTCCATTTTTTGACTAAATTTTTACAAAACAGTTGCCGGGGCTTCCCAGGAAGTAATTAAAAATACTTGTGTTGGGAATACCCCATTTACGGTGGCATATATACATATATGCCACCAAGGACTTTTTTGTACATCTATAAAAGAGATATCCCTTTATGTTTTCGATGAAATCTCTGAAATGGCTTGGCTTTCCGACACTTCTAACAATTATCATCACACTTCAATCAATTAACACAAAACCTTGATGAATTATATACCTAAACCTTACTCGTGAATCACTCTTTCTATTGGTGACACTGCGTTGTAATCACTTCAGTAGATTTTAAGTTTATTGGCAGACGCGTTTTACAATAACAGAATATTATTTATAATATATACTGTAACTACTACCGGTGAACTTCGTTCTGCCAAAAAGCTAGAATAGGAATCGAATATCAAATGTTTGACAGGAAAGTAGGTAACAGTTTATATGGGAAAATTAAATTGTTGTTTTTACTTTCTTCCTCGCAATTTTTCTATAACTTCTCACCTTTAAAACCTTCCCAGGACTACGATAAACATTTCAAAATGAAAATCAGCTAAATCAGCCCAGCCGTTCTCGAGTTTTAGCGAGAAGCGAACGGCAATTGATTTTTATATTTAGAGAAAATATTCTCTTACAACCCAAACCATCCACAATTCCTATATTCCGTATTGGTCACTAGATTATGGTATCATACATTTCACGTTCATATCCCTACTAATGTTATAAATGCGAAAGTTACTCTGTCTGTCGCGATTTAACGCCAAAACTACTGAACCGAATTAAATGGGATTTAGTACACAGATAGCCTAGAGTCTGAGAAAGGACATGGACTACTTTTTAATGCGAAATAAGGGTTGTAAGGGGTTATAAGGGGGAGATGAAAAGTTCTATGGAATATATTTTTAGAGCTAAAAGCTTTTAGGCTATATAACATCAGGTTACAACGAAATTAACGCGGGTAAAACCAAGGGGCACAGCTAGTCAGAATATAAGTAATATAACCCCACTTTATAAGTCGGTTCGCAACCCCCCGAGAGAAGTAAATCATTTTGTGTCGCCTTAAGGTGAGGTTTTATAATGATTTGTTGTACAACTCTTTATTAGGGTTCCTTTATACCTTTGGGGATACCAACGACGCAAAAATGGGGATGTTGTATACCTATGTCTGTGTGTTTGTTGCATCGTATGTCCTAGTTTCTTAACCGACTTCAAAAATAGGAGGAGGTTCTCAATTCGATTGTATTTTTTTTTAATCAGAACTTTCGACTGGGTGAATCGATTTTGATGATTCGTTTTTTGTTTGAAAGCTCATGCTTTGCCTGTGTATGTGGTCCCAAAGATCATCAAAATTTATTCAGTAGTTTATAGTAACAATTTGAAGTCGTTTTTTTTTTGTTAAAATTTTAACACTATTATTTATACATTTTTAATAGTTATTCTGCAACAAATGATGTCTCATTATCTGTCCATCCGTTCTTGATTTATAAATGGTGTAAATAAACATAATTTCTTCTATGTATAATATGGATAAAAATATTTTCCTACGGAACTGAATCTTATAAAGAAATGTCATCATATATCACTTTGCGGCTGCAACTTTTTCTATAGATTTATAGTACTTAAGTGTTGTGGGATTTGAGTGACAAATATTGCAAGGGAATTGTGTTTTTATCCGATTCGGAATATAAGGAACTGTTTTTACAACTAGTAGTGTCCCGCGGATTCACCCGCGTTAATTTCGTCGTAACGTGATGTTATATAGCCTCTATATAGTGTATTATTTCAATTTTCATTTTCAACCAATTCAAAAAAAGATGGTATGTTGTATTTTAGTATGTTTTAAGCCCATCACAGACTTACTACAGGGTGGAAAAAATCTATGGGACCTGGAGGGGAACTACCTTAAATCCTTTAGTTAGCTCATTCTACTGAAAGGAAACATTCATTTATTTTTAAAAAGAAACAAAACTGCATTTAACGATTTTCTAAATTTTGCTTGTCTCACCCGGGAATCGAACCGACAAAAAATTAAAAAATAAATCCTCGCTGTTTTATTATACGAATCGGTAGGATTATTGTTCAGAATAAAATTTGTCTAATAAACCTTTGGTCTTACACTCGTCTGTTGTACGAAATACCCATGAAATTGAATATTTTTTACAAGTTCATTATTAATTTATAATAATAATAATATATAATTATAAGTACCCTAGTACTGTTCACATGTAACAAGTAAATGACACGTTATAATTTTCTTATATATAGGTAGGTGTATAAAGTAAAAAAAGTTTGCTTTTGTACTTTATACGATCATAGAAAAATATACGATTTTTGACAAATGCTTTGAGATTACAACTCTTAAAAGCAAACTTTATGAGATAAAAATATTATTTCTTTTATTAATTCGGTATAAGAAATCAAAATCGGGTACTAAGAACTCGGGCACTAAATTTTTTGACTTATGTAATATATGGACCACCTCCTTGGCCTAGTGGTAAGCGCGTAAGCGTTACAATCGAGAGGTCCTGGGTTCGATTCCCGGCGGAGATAAAAAAAACTCGGTCTGGCAGAGCATAGAAGGCTGATCACCTACTTGCCCCTAAAGAAAAAATCGATCAGTGAAACAGATGTGAAATGCATCTGCCCCATACCCCACTAGGGGACACGGGACTTCTCTATAGGTAGGTGGCAAAGCTACACACTGAGAAATATATTTTGCCTTCATTTTTATGATGGTCGTCCAAGTGCCAATATAAAGTAATCATAGATAAGCAATTTAAATTACTCTTGTATTGAATTAATAGTAATAGTGAAAAACAATATTTTAATAGTGACAAAGAAATAATTACAAAGTAAGGCTAATTATAACAAAATAAAGAAAAATGTGTGTGCGGTCATTCGAAAATTAAGAAAATGTATAGTAAATATTCCTAGCTATAAAAATATGAATATATGTTATAGCTAAGTCTGTGATGGGTTTTAATTGCTAACCAATATAAATATCGATTTTTTTAAAAGAGAGAACACACCCTTTTCAATTCAGCACACATCATCGGTTTAGAGACAGACAATCAAAAACACTGAAATAACAAAGCGATGCCCGAAGCCGATGGCGATTAAAATGGGGCTACACGCGGTATGAATATGAAGAAATGAGTTTCATATTGAGTCTTTGTAGAAAAGGTTATAAGTACTTAAAAGAAATTTTTAAAAAAACTTCAAAATACAATTTATAACACAGCTAAACACGATTTTTGAGTCTGAGTTCTGTGTACCCGATTTTGACTTCTTATACCTAATTAATAAAAGAATAATATTTTTATCTCATAAAGTTTGCTTTTAAGAGTGGTAACCTCTAAGCATTTGTCAAAAATCGTATATTTTTCTATCATCGTATAAAGTACAAAAGCAAACTTTTTTTTATATAAATTGAATTTTTGGTTATTTTATAATGTAAACATTCAGACAATAGTCATTAAAAAACAGACACAAAAAAATATATTTTTTTTGTGTAATGAATAATCCTTATTAATATAATATGCGAAAGTAACTCTGCTTGTCGCGGTTTCATGCCAAAACTATTGAACCGATTTAAATGGAATTTGGTACACAGATAGTCTAGAGCCTGAGAAAGGACATATGCTACTTTTAATGTGAAAAAGGGGTTGTAAGGGGTTGAAAGAGGGGGATGAAAAGTTGTATGGATTTATCGTTTTTTAGAGCTAAAAGCTTTTAGGCTACATAACATCACGTTACGAAGAAATTAAAGCGGGTGAAATCGCAGAACACAATTAGTACAAAATAATTCTACAAAGAAAATCTTTTCACATATTTTCTGTGTAGAATTATTCCAACTGTATTTTTACTTAAAATTTATACCTAAATATTTATCAGTTCATCACAGAGAAATATTGCGAATTACTTTTTAAATAATTAATTATAAATATATATGTTATTTAAATATTATTATACTTATTATATTATTTATTTATTATATTTTTTATACATCACTACATTGTATAAAACAAATCCGCTTTCTCTGTCCCTATATATCCATTTGTATGCTTAAATCTTTAAAACTACGCAACGGATTTTGATGCGGTTTTTTTTAATAGAAAGAGTGATTGAAGAGGAAGGTTTTTATATATGTTTTATACCCGTGCAAAGCCGGGACAGGTCGCTAGTTTATGATATATTATTAAATGTAACATGTCGGTTTTTTTGTAACTTTATTACTAATTTTATAATTAACTAGTAAACCCCGCGAACTTCGTATCGCGTCAAAGTTCCGAATAATAAAGTGTCACCTATAACGTCATTCCATAGAAAATGTATGAGGAAAATGTTTTTCTTTTATTTTATTTTTTCGAAAATTTTCCAAATTCTCTCCGTAAAAACCATCCTTATACTTCAAGGAATATTATAAAAAAAGAATTGGCCAAATTGGTCCAGGCGTTGTTGAGTTATGCGCTTACCAATACATTTTACGGTTCATTTTTATATTATAGATTACAATTAACTTTAAAAATATATATGCAAACTGGGTGGGTACATTTTTAAAACTAAATTGCGCAAATTAACAAGTTCCAGATGCATTTTAGCGTCATTTACACTTAATAACTACTCAGAAGTGTATAAAAGTATTTCACAACGAAAATATTTAAATACCTTAGTACTTAGGTGATACGATCATTTTATAACATGAAAATGTCTGGTGAAAATTCGTACTTTGTAGAGTAAGAGTTAAAACATACTAAGATTGTAAAATAGCTGACCCGCCTTTGTACCGCCTGGCTAAACTATACCGTATAGACAAGTACTTTGACAATTGACGAGTGTTGAAAACAAGATGGCGATCAATATCAAAACCACGTCATTAAATATTTATTCAAAACTAGCTGACCCGGCGAGCTTTGTACCGCCAATAGTAATCTATCCTTGAAAAATAGATATATGCCAACAAGGACTTTTTTGTACATCTATAAAAGAGGAATATCTTGTTATGTATTGTTTTGTTATATATCAAAGGGATTAGGCAGCGTCTTCGATGAAAGCTCCCAGATACGTTGTCATGTCTCAACTATGAATATTCAATTCGAATTGGCATAATAATTTAAAAACTGACAGTTATGTCAAACGCTACAAGATTACATTAGAAAAGTTTTCTTAATGTTCCGCACAACTTTCTTAATTAATTATTTCATAAGAATCTTCAGACAATAACAAATACGACAAAAAATAAATATCCAATTTGGTGCTGTCGTTCGGTAATTATTAGCTTCATCGGTGATTCATTTTTATTTATATGGATTTGAAGAGTTTGACGCGCTAATCTCAAGAACTGCTGGTTCGATTTGAGAAGTTCTTTTTGTTTTGTATAAAGGCGTTGCACCTAAGTGCGTTACTTTATGAGCAAGTGTAATTGTAACTTTTTGTTTATTCTCCATCGAGAATAGAAAAATAAATAAATAAAAAAATAAGAATAGAAAAATAAATAAAAGAAACATCTTTCTCTTCTATCATTATTGGCCACTAGCTGACCCGGCAAACGTTTTTTCATATAAATAATTTCTAGTAAATATTTTGGTATTGACCGCATGTTTTCACCTTCCCTGAATAAATATTACAAAACCAAATTCAGCTAAATCGGCCGAGCCATTCTCGAGTTTTAGCGAGACAAACTAACAGCAATTGATATGTGTCCAGATTTCTTGCAATCTTTTTTTATTGTATTATTTGACTTGCATTTTGTAAATGCAGATACAATGCAGTCACCACTAGAATTTTAATAATTTAAATACCTTAGAACAATGACTCTGAGACTATAATTATCAGCGCACAAGTATAAGGCTTTCAAGGCATTTAACCGACTGTTAATAGTGAAGTAGAATCTTACTACTAAGAGATGTGTATTTTTTGCACAGTTAAAAACTTCACTTGGAAATCTAAAATTCTGATTGACACAATATATTGACTACTAGCGACCCGCCCCGGCTTTGCTCTATTAACAATCTCTCTATCTATCTATTTAAAAAACCGCATCAAAATCCGTTGCGTAGTTTTAAAGATTTAAGCATACAAAGGGATATAGGGACAGAGAAAGCGACTTTTTTTTAATACTATGTAGTGATATTGTTAACAAAAAGTCGTGTCAAAAATATTGTATTTAAATATATGAAGATATATAAATCGAAATTAATACAAAGCTAGACTTACACGATCTAGCAGAACTGCAGTTACAGTTTTTAATTGCATGAAAATGTCTGGGTTTAAACAGTTCGTGATAAACTTAAAAACTACTGAACGGATTGTCATGCGAGTTTTATCAATAGATAGAGTGATTAATGAGGAAGGTTTAAGTATATAATTTGTCAAGGTTTTGTGTAAATTGGTTGAAATATGATTATAATTGTTGGAAGTGTTGGGACGTCCAGCCACTTGAAAGATTTCATCGAACACGCTGCCCAACTTGGAGATACGACAAAATAATGCATAGTGGCATATTTCTCTCTTATAGATGTACAAAAAAGTCCTCGGTGGCATCTATCTATCTCTTAAGCATAGCTTACTATACCCATTCAATCTTTTACTGGCCGTACGAAGTTCGCCGGATCAGCTGTTGTAAATAAACAAATATTAAAAGCTGAACAAAGACGTCTCCATCCCTTCGACTATAATCATAGCTCTTAAGGTATAATGGTAGATTGTCCTTTTGAAAATGAAACTTGAACTTGAATGGACATTTTTATATTTTTCATTGCATTGTCTGCGGTCCGTCTTGCTGCGCTGCCTTTGAATCAACTATTATATATATTCATAGATATTCATAGACTCCGGTCGTGTGGACGTATAAAATATGTAGTATCGGATTTTATTAGGTAGGATACTAAATGTGTATTAAAGTTGTTATTATCAAGGTATCACGGGGCGGTTAATTTAAAGTGAGTATTTATTAGAAAACATTGACAGAGTTAAAGGACAGAGGTCTGCCGTACATCGAAGTTAAGTAGGAACTGCCTCCTCGAGTCCCATACAATTAGATCTTACTTACTACCTGGGTTTCTCAACCCCGCATCAGTCACGCTTTGTTCTTACACTTTTGTTATAATGTACCTTTTTGCCATGAGACAAAGCTATACTTACGTTCCCACGCATACAAATATTTTCTAAACTATCTTAACTAAACATCTGTTATTTGGGAATTTTTCTTAATCCCTTTATTTACAACCTTTTCGAGAAAACACTTACTGCTAAGTACAAAGGTGCAATAAAACAATAAAATAGAAAAAACTTAAATCTAACAATGACCATTCCACAAATATATACCAGATCAATTTAAAAAAGCTTTACCTTGTGTGAAATAATTTTCGTTATTTGTTTTAACTGTTGAGTCCGGGTGTGTAAAATAGCTGACCGTTTAATATACTAAACTTCGCACTGCCAACCTGTATACCCGTTCTAAGCTAAGTAAGATATCATTAAAAGTTGAAATATGTCAGCAAGAACTTTTTGTACATCCATAAGTAGCGCGCACTTCAATCAATGAACTTCATGGCGCCTGCGCACCGATCTCACCACTCTGGGCAGGTAATATGCCTTGGCTAGAAAGATAATGGTAATGAACTTAATACATATCAAAGAAAATCCTATTATGTTTACAACTATCATGACTCAAAATGGACGCATTGTGTTGCTTTACCGAAGTCTTGGCTGAATAATTTATTTATTTATTTTTATTAGGATCTCCAACAAAGAATACACTTTACAAGCTATGCTATTGTACAGTTTAAACATTGTGTTTCTTCAATTAGAGGAGATCACAACATGCAATAGTACTGTACAACAGGAAAGGACTATGACATATCTTATCCATAAACTATCAATACAAAATCAAACGACAAAATCCAACGATAAATTAGGAGCAAAAATATTTAAACATAAAAAAAATAACATAAAAATTAAAGAGAAAACAAATATCAATGAACGACTATTAAATTACGAAGTACTAAACACTCCATACCTAAAAATAGTTACATAACTCAAGCGAACAACAATGTAGCTAATATAATATAACATAGTATAGACAATAATTTGGCTTTTCAGAAATTTTAACTAAGCGTGTTGATTAAGGCGCTGTAAGAAGCTTTTACATATTTGAGGGGGTGAAGCAGGGGAAGTCGTATGCACATAGCTCCGCCTGCAATTTATTCATAATTATTACATTACAGTTACCTCGTAATAATAGTTTTTTTAAATATGGTTTTATATACAATTTTTGCAAAATTTAAATTGAAATTATTTTTTATTTTGCTTCTATTATGATATTGAAAAGCTTTATTCCTATATAAAAAATCTCCGTTATATATTTTACACAACGCATTACATTTATTTTATCATATTTAGCTTGTTTATTGAAAGATACGTGATTATAATTTATTATTTTTCTCGCGGGTGCAGCGTCGAAAGACACAAGCTCAGAGCACTACGAACCTAGGTTGGCGCTGGGCAGTGAATTATGCATCTTTTTCAAAAACTACATACTTTTTCAAAAAACGGGTCGGACGAAATTATAGCGTACACTATTTTCTACTAATAAAGATAAATATCTTGTCTTTCCGACGCGCAATGACAGAAACTATATGGATTTTAGCAGGGGTTCTGGAAATTTCAGAAATCTTTTTATTTATTTATATTTTCGAAATTTCAAGAAGTCGAAAGTAAAGAATAGATACCATTCTATAAAATATATCGTTTTCTGAGTTCTGGTACTATGTTTACACCTACTTTATAGGAGTTGAAAACAGCTAAATTCACCGTTGCTCCTTATGCTGGCCCCTTAAGTAAACAATCAGCCATCATTTCAATCAGCTCCGAATTATATAAATACCATGCGTTGTTTTGTGTATCACAAAGGAATTAGGCACTGTTTTCGATGAAATCTCTCAAGTGGCTTAACTTTTCGACATTACCAACAATTATCATCATTTCACAAAACTTTGATGAATGAAATACCTAAACCTTCCTTGTGAATTGCTCTATCTATTGGTGAAACTCGCATGATAATCTGTTTATTCGTTTTTAAGTTTATTGCGAACAGAGAGGCAGACGCGTTTTATAATGAGTAACAGAATATTATTTAAAATATATGCTGTAACTAGCTGACCCGGCAAATTTCGTTTCGCCAATAAAAGCATGGGAATCGAACGTCAAATGTTTGACAGGATAGCAGGTAAAACAGTTTATATGCGAAAATTAAATTGTTGTTTTTACTATCTTCCTCGCAATTTTTCCATATTTTCTCACCGCTTAAACCTTCCCTGGACTACGACAAACTTTTCAAAATCAAAATCTGCTAATCGGCCTAGCCGTTTTTAAGTTTTAGCGAGACAAACGAACAGCAATTGATTTTTATACATGTATTAGCTGATCAGGCAAACGTTGTTTTGCCATATTAATTTTTGGGGTGGCCTACCCTTATCACTTAGGGTTATGAAAAATAGTAGCCGATTCTCAGGCCTACTGAATATGCATATAAAATTTGGTAATAATCAGTAAAGCAGTTTCGGAGGAGTAAGGTAACTAACATTGTGACATGAGAATTTTATATATAAGATATATCAGGCATGTATATATTTTATATATATATATATATATATATATATATATATATATATATATATATATATATAGGCAACATATATTAGTTCTTATTTAACTGAGGTCAGCTGCTTGTTAATACACTAATAGATTTCTAATAATATCGACACTTAATTTGAAACCTTCATATAAACTTTCCAAATGCCAGGGAAACGTATAAAATATAATCTATTTCGTTGTGTGTGTTAACGCGATGCGTTCCTTTGAATTTATTTAAATATTTTAATAGACGCTTTTTAGCAAATGGTCGATTGTTTGAACGATTTTTATTTACAATAATATATGACGGAGATAATAGGAAATTTGCTATTTAAAAACATAATCTAAACGTCATCCAATGCCTATTTACTCAAAATACATACCCACTAGCCAATTAGGTGTGAGAATTCATTATGTAAGGCAGTATGAAATAGCAATGTGGATTTATAATTTTGAAAAGGTGTGGGGAGCCCCAACGTAAACGTCTATAAATCGATGACCGCCGGCTGCACGCACAAAAAAGTGTCGCGTTCCGCCTGAGCCGAGCGTGTGAGCGAGAGCGCGGAACGAGCGATAAAGAGCCACTATCGACCTAAGAGTGTATTCGTTTCATAAAAGTATGCAAGTTTTCATCAATGTTTTCTTATGACGTTATCACGTCAAATTATGGTTTTATTATGGATTCAATATGAATATATTTTGAAATTGCAAATTGTGACTCGTTAATCTTGGCCTTAACACCATTCAAATTAAGCAGTAATTAAGAACATGTGACGTATAACATGCATATATTATCCTCTCTTTCTAACGTCGCACGTTAGAGCGAGAGGACACCCTCATAACGTCACTTAAATCATCTACCGTCTCGCATTAAGGTCGTACGAGTGAAAGGGACGAAACACAAACATGAACCCTTTAGCAATGTAATAAATTTCTAAGTCGCAATTGAAATTTAACTAAATGGGAATCGATTTTATTATTTTAACTAGTTTTCACTCGCGACTCCGTCTACTAAGGTAATATATATACATAAGTAGCTGTGCCCCTTGGTTTCACCCGCGTTAATTTCGTCGTAACGTTATGTTATGAAGCCTATAAACAGAGTAAAAAGGTGAACAGCGAAATAATAATAGTAGATTACTTTGTACTTCGTCCGCAAGGAATGATTATTTTTTAACATTTATTTAAATGAATTTCTACAATAAAAGTTACTCCTTATTACATCAGCTATCTGCCAGTGAAAGTCTCGTGAAAAATTGTAAATAATCTTATTTTGGTGTATGTACCGTGTATCCATATGCATTTAGTAAAAAGCGGTTATTTTAATTCCTCCTTTAAGTCCTCTTTAATCACTCTATCTATTAAAAAAAACCGCATCAAAATCCGTTGCGTAGTTTCAAAGATTTAAGCATACAAAGGGATATAGGGGAAGAAAAAACGACTTTGTTTTATACTATGTAGTGATGAAATGTATATTTTATTAACTCAAAATAAAGCAAAACTTTAACACAAGATTTAATTTTTATTTTAACTCTTATATAGATGGACCTATTAAAATGAAACATTTGACCTTATTTTTGTATAAAATGGTCAATTATGCTCAGTTAAGCTTATTCTCTGAAACTGAAAGCTTTCGATAAATTTGACTTTAAGAATAGTATAAAATAGTTATTATTATAGTCCATTGCGGCCTCGCTTTTTGCAATATATTTCCGAAATTCAGCAGTAGGATTTTCATAAAATGCAATTAAAGAAAACTGTTTTCTAAGATCGTGGACTAAATTAGTGGATTAAGTAAACAAAATGAAATATATATCCATTAAATAATGTTAAAGCCCATAGCTGCCCCCAAATTTTGAAATACTTATGTAATATTTTGGAAATAAAATCCCAATTTTTTTCATCAAAAAAAGGATCATCAAAATCTGTTCACTCAGTCGAAAGTACTGAGGTTAACGAACATTTTAAAAAAATAGAGTCGAATTGAGAACCTCCTCCATTTTTGAAGTTGGTTAAAAAGAAAATTGAACTTTGGAGAAAATTACCAAACTATAAATAAGGTCTTAAAAATTACAATGTTACATTTAACCGTAAAACGCTTTTCCCACCTGGTCCAAAGTGCCCCGACATATTTATTGTGAAGGGTTAAAATTGCTAATGGCCTCCTAAATACCCCAAGCAATTTAGGGCTTTCTTGGTCACTGTTTATTTTAAAATAATTAAGATCATCTATATAAAATAAAGTCGTGTTATTTTGTAACATTTATAATTCAAGGCCGGATTTCGATGATCTCTGCTTTGTTGAAAAATATTGTGAAAAAATCACGTAAAAGTGTTTTTAAAAGCCTGAGGTATCAGGTTCGATCCTCGGTCCGGAATACAATTTATAATATAATTTGTATTTGTATTCGGTCTCTGGTAACTGCCACTTGCCAGGGGTCATAAGTGGCACGGAGGTGTGGTTGAATTTCTACAGGCTTGCCTGCAGAAATTCCACCAAACCAACAACAAAAAGAGGGTTATCTGGCAGAGATCGCTGATTAGCGTCGCCCGTTGAAATTCATTGTCACGCAGTATTAAAATTTGTTTATTTTTGTATCTTTTACAGAATACTCAAGACGATGGTGTCAGCAATGATTTGGCGTCAGTTTTGGGCCGGGAGAGGATCTCTGAAAGTCCAAATAGTGATAGACTGAGAGGTATTTATTTATTTATTTTTCTTATATTACTATCAATTATTTAGGTAACCTATTTAGGTCACCTAAAACGTCATTCCATATATATGAGGAAACGAATTCTTTTCATTAACACCGGATTAGACAAATGCAACAAATCAGTGGTAATCATAATCAGGGTCTCACCGTACTCGAGTTTAACTAGGTTTTGACCGTGACTAAATCTGCATCTTTGCCTTATTTAATCAAATATATGAAAGAAATGTTTCGGTTAGGTAATAGACCTATATAATGGCCACAAGATAATATGAGCTACGCCATAAACCTTGTAGTCAATAATTTTGTGTCTGCGAGCTATGAGCTACGCTTAAGTATAAGTATAAGTATTGATGGGCTTGTTTTCCGCAACTCGACGTCTACTATGCGCCTATTTTGCGTATTGGGCCGGGCGGTTAGTCCTGCCATCCCAACTCCTCCAAAAAGTTTATCAAACCTCTGGTGTCACCAATAACCTCGGGGAGGGTCCGTGGTGACCCCAAGTGTTTGGCCCGGTAGTTGGTCACGCCCGTGCACTCCAGAATAATGTGGGCTGCCGTCTCTTCTCTATCCAAGCACGCTCTGCAGATGGGGCTGTCTGTAACACCTATATTAAACAGATGTTTGTTAAAAGGGCCATGGCCCGTAATTACATGTGTTAGTTTACGTATTTCTGGTCGTGTGAGTTTCATCAACTTCCGAGTCAGTCTCCGGTCTATACCTGGGAGGGCCTGCTTCGCTTGTCGACATCCGCTCACCTCAGTCCAGTATTTGTTACGCAGCTCCTTGGTGTGTTGCCTTATAACTGATGATGAGCTACGCTTTTCCATAATATGGCTATGGTTCTTTATACAAGAACGTCACACTTATTTCTCGACACCTGCTAACGTTGGGAATGTAGTTGACATAAGTCATGACTTATGTCAATACATGTCTTTACAATAAGAAAATAAGCAAAATATTATGTGCGTTTATGTTAAGTTCGTAAGACACAAGGTTCTTTTCGTATTTATAATATTTGTAGTAATAGTAGGGACTGGTAGAGATTTTTTTAATATTATATTTGTATCTCTTGGTAAAGCGTTCAAAACCTCCAAAAAAATTAAAATATTTATTACTAACATTAGAGGGTATATTTTAAAAATAAAATCAGATGATTAATTCTGTAAAGCGTTAATCGAATGCATCTGTTGTTTTATTATATTTTTATTTATGTTTTCATTAATACGATTATTATTATTTTTTGAGATTTCATTTTCTCAAACACTCTCAGTTACTAAGACCTTGCTTCGAATCCCGATTTTTTAATCATTCTATTGTCTCGTTTACTGTTTTGATGATATTAGAAAAATAAATGGTACGAAGTTATTATGGCTAAATTTTAAGACGCTGATACTTAAAATTGCGGTATCAAAAGTTTTCATATACTCCAGTAATTTGTACATATTATGCTTTATAATATATATTAATATTATGGCGTATAGCACAGAATAGTGGATTACTCAGAATCATTAGATAGACGTTGACAGACGGCATAATGTCAATCTGCAATGGCAGCGAAGCGGCATTTTTTCACATATTTGACGAATCGCTTTTATTACTCCGGCAGTATAATTTATAATAGACTTTTGTTGTAATTAGTTATTAATTAGCCCGTGTGAACAACTATTTTATTGTGATTGCAAGATTAGAATTTAAGAAGCCATCTTTTATTGTTTTGGTCTCAAAGACGCCTACGATTGCTATGATCAAATTGTTAAAGGCCATCCTGTTCTAACAAATATTTTTTCTTTCAGAATTTTACAAGAAACTAATAGAAACGGATGCTCAAATAAAGAAACTTAAAGAATCGATTATTTTAAACTACCAAGGTGATGTTAATACCGCATACGAACGGTTTAAAAGATCTGTTAAACTAAATGCATTTAAAAAACCAAATCAAGATGACGCTGTTAAAGATAAAAAATCTTTAGGACAAGAAGTTAATGGTCACTTAGACATTAAAAACAGTGTTGGTAAGGTTATTGAAACTAAAGATAAAAGAAGAACAAAGAAGAATGCAAAACTTGGTAACGAAACAGAACCAGCCGGTGTGTTTCTGAAAGAGGAGAAAATTGTTGTCAAGTATGGACCTATACAGCGCCAAAATTTTCCCAAATGTCATCGACCACACGAAGAGACACACCACGAGAGAAAACTGAAGCATCCATTTTACAAAATTAGTCAAAGATTCGACGAAATGCTAAATAAGTATGAAAAAACTGAAAAACCAAGTGGAGAGAAAAGTATAGTAAAACACTCTACCGAAAAAGATGTATTTCATTACCTTGATACACATGTTACTACATTTGATGATAATACGATTCTATATGAGTGAGTTCCTCCGGTTTTATAGGCTTTAACAAAATTGCGGATAATAGGACAGGCGAGTCCCCTGATGGTGAGAGATCACCGCCCATGGACAACCACGCTAAACAGTAGAAGTTACCATCGCTGGTATCCTGTGAGCCCGTGGTAAACTCCTAACGAGCCGCCCCAATTATGCATCAAAATAAGCTTCAACATGGCTCCTCCACGGAGGAAACCACTTCGAAGTTTCTCGAAAATTTTAACTCTATACGCAAAAATATGAAATATAACTATAATTTATGAAGATCTGTGTTAATATTTGTAATTAATAACATTTTAGTCAATTTATTTTTGGAATTTTTAGATTTAAAAAATATATTATTCTGTTAGAAGTAATTTTATTGCAAAAAAAGGCTTGGAAAAATTCTAATACCTAGGCCAAAATATATGGCTTAAGTCTTTATATAGCGCCGGAAGTTCTGGGTTCGAATACCACGGTATAATTAATGTTTCGATTGGGTAGGCACATTATCATCTACTTGTCTGTTAAGAATAAGTGTAATAGATGGCTGGTAGATATATAATAATTTCATTTCAGCCGCTATGCAAAAGATGTAAAGCATTCGATAAATCGTAAGTTACTGCAAGTGGATGAAGAAGAGGATTTGGGTTATGAAGACTTGAAAGAGGTTCTAGCTGATGATGGCCAGCCTCATGATGAACTGGATCCACCATTGGAGAGAATTAAACGAAATGTATTAATCTTAATATATATAAATTACGTGTCACATTGTTTGTCCGCGATGGACTCCTAAACTACTAAACCGATTTTAATTAAATTTGCACACCGTGTGCAGTTTGATCCAACTTGAAAGATAGGATAGCTTACATCTTAATTAATAGTCGCAATATTATTTAATTGCAAATTCGTTTCCTCACACATTTTCTATGGAATGACGTTTTAGGTGACACGTTAAAATTCAGAATAATAATATTATTCAATGTTGTAGAATTTATTTATTTTAAATCAAATTTAAAAATCAATTTTAAACCTTATAATTTTCTCATAGCATATAAATTTATTAAGTAAATAAAATATAATATTATTTAAGGGATATTAAAAAGAGAGGAGAAGTTAAATGAGATATTTATATTACAATCATCGATATAGAACACCCAAGATATACAATCAATGCTTGTTTCGATTCCAAAACATTAACTACATATAAAAAGTATCTTAAGCGCCACATAACTGAAAATCATTAAATAAATACATTAATAACTTATAATAAAAATTGATATAAAAAAACACGTTTGCAAATAACTTAGAAATAAGCAGTAGTTCTGTAAACACAATAAAGGTATTTAAACACAAAAGTCGCATTAATAACTTATTTCTAAAATGAAAATTATAAAAACTACCACAATTCATATCGCATCCGGTTACTCTTCACCTATAACAAATCTGCGAGTTTGAACTTCATATCGCACCCTTAGAATGAAAGTGACTCAATTCCTGTAACACTCGATTTTACCATTAACTGACCTTATAAAGCATATTCTAAAACCTTGTAAAGTAGAAGTGACCTATATCTGAGTATAACAGGGGGCAGCGCATGCTTTGGTCTCTTTATATTATTAAGATGTATTCAATACTATAATTTTTTGAAGACTAATGCTCATTAACCACAAATTGCATTTTTTGGTTGCGGTCATTTTCATTCTAAGGGTGCGATATATAATTGACACTGCCAGCGCGGAGTGAATGGTTAGGTTTAAAGACATTTGAAAAAGAATTACAAAATTCGCTTATATGAGAAATACATTTAAATACAATTCTATGCTTCAGTATACATAGTTATTTACAGTTAGTTATTTATATATATCAAATAAAATTACGACTATGCAAAACATTACCAATTTAAATATTGCACACCTATGTGAAACAAAAGTCCATAAAGTCATCAAACTCGACACTAAACCAGTTGGTGTGTGTTATCTGTTTGCCAAATTGTTTTATTACTATTACACCAAATTAAATATTAAGTTCTCATTGTAAGCGAGTTGTATGTTTTAATGATAATAATTCTTTAACCAGAAATATGACACAAGTCGCATGACGTAATGTCATAACCGCCTCACTCTCGCATTGAAAAATAAACTTTAAGTCTGCACAGTAAGGTTGTATTTCAAAATTTTAAAAACTGGCTTTGGGTATATTTTTATTAATATTATACTTTCAACTTGAATTTGTAGGCGAATGTGTATCTTATCTTGGGTATTCTATATCGATGTTTACAATCAATTTAAAGATAATATTCTAAAAATAAAATGAAATTTATTACAGGATGATTCATCGATAAATTCACCAAATAACATGAATTTGAAGGGACCTTTCCTCTACCCAGAGGAACTCCACGCAATGGTACAACAAGCGGCGATAAAAAATTTGCAATTCGATACAAAAGATGACAGTAACATATTAAAGAGGTAATTATTTATCAACGAATGTGGAGTCATTTTAATAGGTGACATTTGACATCTGTCAGTTTTATCTTCATAGTGAGGTGACCTGTTTAAAAACATCGATTAAAGTGAATGAAAATACGGACTTGAAACATATTATGTGAATTTTAGAAATCATCACGCGAATCCATGTCCCATTATTATTTTTTCTCTCGTAAAAAGAATAATAAATATGTTTTATTATAATCACAACGTGGTTATTAATTTATGGTGATATTTCTTCACAAGCAATCGTTGCATTCGATTCTACTTATCAGCTTTCGATTTCTAGAGTAACATCCCTAGTGTTTAAAAAGTGTTAACTGTCACAACATTGTAACGAAGTTCAGTTCTTTAGATCAGAAATTGTTTGTTATGTTTAGAATGGTTTATTAGTGAAAGCAAATCGTAAAATTATTCGCATCGGTCATTATTGCAATAAATATGTAATCGTAATTGAAAAAAGTTAAGCAATTATGCAGATCTAACAAAACGAAAAATATATTATTTTATGCCGCCGTTACAAGGTTACTTTGTTAAATTTTGATGAACTGTCAAATGTTACCTATTATAATGACTTCACTATATTAATTTTATAAAGGTAGTGTTGGTTTGAACGCGTTTATACGCGTAACTACTTGTTCGAATTGAAAATGTCTGATAGTTTAATAAAAGGCTCGGAACATCATAAAAGTGAAGTCCCGTGTCCCCTAGTGGGGTATGGGGCAGATGTATTTCACATCTGTTTCACAGATCGGTTTTTTTTAGAGGCAAGTAGGTGATCAGCCTTCTATGTCCTGCCAGACCGAGTTTTTTTTTTTATTATCTCCACCGGGAATCGAACCCAGGACCTCTCGGTTGTAACGCTTACGCGCTTACCACTAGACCAAGGAGGCGGTCAAAAAAGCAATAAATAATGGATCATTAATTATATTTTGACACCTGAACAATATTCTCAAATTTTCCAAGTAAAATCAAGTTTTTTTGATGTGTATAAAATTTAAAATAAAATTAATTGAGTTGTCGGAATTAATCGGAACATCATGCTATGACAAAATACGCGAGTGAAACAGCAGGGCACAGCTTGTTTTATATTCAATAATACAGTTATTTAGTAAATTTAAGTATATTTCTATGAAATAAAACCATGGACAAGATAATTTTTACCGACTTGAAAAAAAGTAAGTACTCAATTCGACGCTAGTATTTTTTTATGTTTGTTACCTCAGAAATTTTTTTCGACTTTCGACTGGGTGAACCGATTTTGATGATTCGGGTTTTTTTGCCCCACATACCCCACTAGGGGACATGGGACTTCACTATGTTATCATTATTAGCTTCGGAGATTTTCAGGTATCTTTAAGTGACCCGGATTCATTGGTATCGAGTTTTACTTACTAACTGCACCTCGCGGTTTCACCCGCGTTAATTTCGTCGTAACGTCATTTCGTGAACGTAGCTAATCTTAAAAGATAGACATATACTGTCGCGGACATTTTTTTAGATCATTTAAAGAGTAATAATTCTTTCATACATATTTTTTGGGTAACTTGAACCGTTTACGCAGCGCACGCAACGGAAGCCCTCAAACATGGATAATTTTCCCGTTTTTGCAACATTTTTCGCTGTTGCTTCGCACCTATTAGTCGCAGCGTGATGTTTTATAGTTTAGAACCTTCCTCGATAAATGTACTATCCAAAACAAAAAGATTTATTCAATTCGAACAAGTAGTTCCTGAGATTAGCGTGTTCAAACAAACTCTTTCAGCTTTATAATAGTTGGATATAGATATGAGACTTTTATTGGCGGTAAGAAGTTCGCAGGGTCAGCTAGTGAATCTATATATATAAAAGAAAGTCGTGTTTGTTACAACACTTATAACTCGAGAACGGCTGGACCGATTGCCATGGTTTTTGATTTGTTGGATTTGTTTCCGTCCCGAATAGCAGAATACATCTTAAAAACAATGAAAACTCATATGTGTAATGAATACTTAATCATTTCAATAATGCTGATTTGTTTATAACATGTCCAAACATTTGTTGTCCAATCCTGTCAAATAGTGTAACAACTATTTTTTTTTTTAGCTCAAAGAGTATATAACCACTACATATGAATAGCTTATCAAGAAAAATCAGAAAAATCGTTCTCGAGTTATAAGTGTTGTAACAAACACGACTTTCTTTTATATATATATAGAAGATTATTTTGTATCATTGTTTTACGTTCATCAAAGCCTAAATTAGTTCAGCTTAAAAGTAACACGACATTCATTGACTGTTAGGCGGTGCGAAGTTTGCCGGGTCAGCTAGTTATAAAATAAATTTTTCAGCAAAGACATCGACGGAAGTGAAACTGAACGTGAATATTTAGAGCACTATATTGACAGTAAATACGATAAACTTGTTGGTTTGGCTCAAGCGTATAGCGATTATGGCGTTTTTGAAGGCAATGGTCGGAGCACGGAGAAGTCACTACTGCGATTCTTCAATCGGAATCTGTTCAAGAAGGGTGTCTTTGGACGCACAAAGAAAGGTATTTTTTTGCACACTTTGCAGTGCAACGGGCGACTTTATCGCTAATCAGCGATCTCTTCCTGCCACAATTTTTGTTGGTCTGGTTGAATTTCTGCATGTAAGCCTGTAGAAATTCAACCACTCCTCCGTACCACTTATGACACCCCGTCCGGCAAGTGGCCCTACCAGAGACCGAATACAAATACAAATTAAATTATAAATTGTATTCGGGACCGGGAATCGAACCCGGTACCTCACACTCCACCCACCTCCTCCACTCGACATGTTTGCTTTTTTCCTAATATTTCCCCTTATAGTAGCATCGTGTGCGAAGTACAGTTTATAACTGGTTTGTAAATTGTAATTACTGATTAGTTCCCTCATTTTTAAGTAGCTCCATGAGCGAAGGGCCTAACAGACATTTAAAAAATACAATCGAATTGAGAACCTCCTCCTTTTTTGAAGTCGGTTAATGTCTTTTCTCATGCTTTAATCAAATTTCATCAACGCGTAACAACATACTCATAGTATAAAGTTGATTTACAAAAATTTGAATTAGTAAAGATAAATTTTTATTATGAGCAAAGATATGAAATATATTTGTTAGGGCTTGATTCAGTAATAAATAAGAAATTTTATATAGATAATAATTTATTTATCATTAAATAAATTATATTATATATAATATATTATCATTAAATTAGGCATGCGTTGGTATTTTTCCAAAACTGGACTGTCGAATAAAATAAAAATATATTTTTGAAGTGAAAACTTCTTTAGCAACGTTATGATTTGAAAATCGAGGAAACGAAAAAGTGACACATAAATTCATAAGATTTAACGTGAGAGAAAATGAGATCGAAAGCATTATACAGTATTTCTTAAAAATTTTGAAAATTTCACTTCTACCACTTGTGAATTGCACACATGCTTTTTTTAACTGTGAATAACTTTTGTCTTAATCATTATAGTATTTAATAGATCTGGCAACAGCATCCGAAGGTCTGAGGATAGAGTACCGACCAGGCCCGTGCGAGAGCAGCTTGAGGAAACTGATCGGAAAACATGTGAAAATTGTAAAACCCCTAAAACCTTGTCCTACAAAGATATCCACTCCGCCAGATATAAGCGTGCACCTTTTCACAAAAAATAGTCATGTCACCGAGAACAGTCCAATTCAGACCATAGAAATAGATCCTCATACGATAACAGAAATTAAGAAAAGTCTTAAAAATAAAACACATGAAAAATCGTTTAAGTCAAGATCTCTACAATCAGTTGATTTAAATACGAAAGAAAAAAATATTGATGAATCTATCAAAAATAATAAAGATAAATTTAAAGTTGATTTAGTCAATGTGAATGATGAAGGAAATAAAAAAGATTCGTTTGAGTTTGGTGACTTTTTTTCTATGATGGCGGATTGGTTTTTTAAGATGGCGGACGCGTCGGGCGAGTTGGATAAAGCGAAATATATGTGAGTATTCCAAAAAAATAAAGTGAACTGGTATACAGGTACCTAACCAAACTGTGACATTTTAATTACCATTACGCACGAGTGCGATAATGTAGTGAAAACTTTTTGTCAAAACAGTTTCGATACGAAATAAAATAACACTAGATTATTGCATTGAATAGTATAAATTTGTGCCTTACTTGCTTATTTCATGAAATCTAAAAAACTTGAAAAGAGTTGATAAATAAAATTCATTCAAAGTCAACAAGGGCATAAAACTGTCATGTTGCTCTTTGAAACGCGGCGCCAAGCCATATCATTTAATTTTTCAAGTTAATTTTATTGAATTTTAAACAATCAATACTATTTACGTATATTCATATATTTGGCACCACTTTTCAAAAAGCAACATGACAGTTTTATGCTCTTGTTGAATTTTACATGAATTTTATATATCAACTATTCACGTCTTTTTAATTTATATTAGGTTCACTAAAAATACAACATTTATTTTTCACTTTTTAGTCCGCTTTGAGGTCAGTTTAATATTTTAATTTTAGTTTCTAATATACCTACTATACTGCAGTTTTTAAATTTTGCAAAATTTCCAATAATTTTTTTCAGATCAAAACCGCCTAATAAAAGTGATGTCATCTATCCAATATACGATTCGGAAATGATAGATAACATTGGGCACAGATCAAGAATGCTAATGTCACTGGGAAATGTCACAGATGCTAGTTTGACAGAGATGACAGATTCCACAGGTATGACATTTGACTTATGAGACATTTTTTATGTTTACAGTTCATGTATGAGGTACGAATTCTCTTCATAAGCACTTTAGTGATCCTTATTGATATTATAAATGCGAAAGTAACTCTCGTCTATCTGTCGCGTTGTGTTTCACGCTAAAACTACTGAACCGAATTAAATGAAATTTGGTACACAGTTAGTCTAGAGACTGAGAAAGAACATAGGCTACTTTTTAATGCGAAAAAAGGGTTGTAAGGGGTTGAAAAGGGGGAATGAAAAGTTGTATGGAAGTATCGTCATTTATAGAGCGGGTGAAACCGCAAGGTACAACTAGTTTTTCTATATTTTTAATAGTTATTCTGCTATTCTCGGGTCATACGAATCCAACAAAACAGATATCATTAAAATCTGTCCAGCCGTTGAGTTATAAAAGGTGTATATAACTCAACTTTTATGTACATAGATGTGGAATATTTTGTAATATTAAGTATTAAAATTTGTTAAAATTTTTGTAAAATTAAGTTTTTGTTGAATATTTTCAAAATGCTCAGTTGTCCCATTAATTAAGATTTTTGACGTGATAACGTGTTATAAATCGATGAACGCCGGCTGTACTCACGAAAAAGTGTCACGTTCCGCCTGAGCCGTACGTGCAAGCGAGATCGCCGAACAAGCGATAGAGAGACATCGGCCTAAGCGTTTAATAATAATTTAATTCATAAAAGTATGCAATTTTTCATAAATGTTTTCTTATAACGTTATCACGAAAAATTATCCTCTGTAAACCGATTTTACAGACAACCAATATTTTTTATTTGTTAATTATTTCTAGTAAACAATACTATGAACAAAACAACTCTAATATCAAAATCAACGAATAATACTAAAGTAAAGCGAAGCGTTGGAAATTTCATTTTTTGGAATGACATTTACGATGAAGATGAGTACGGCGCCAAGCTTGACTATTTTGACGTAACGAGGACCAAACATGCAGACAAAGGGATGCTTTTGAAGTCAAAAGACTGGTTGAGGGATAAAGTCAAAATGGCGTCGGATAAAATTAAATACGATTTTGAGAGAACCGTGAATTCCTTTAATAAAATCCCAAGGTTTTTTAATTTTTTTTATCAAGTTTTGTAAATATAAAAAACTTATAATTGTCCAGCTTTCACATCTATTGATTTCGATGAATTTTGACACAGATTTAGACATAGATTTAAAATTGCAGTTGAATGTTTTATAGAAGTTCGTCATTTTCAACACAATAGTTGAAAATAAATAGTGTTAAAATTTCAACAAAAAAAAAAACCGACTTCAATTCGTAACTCTGAAACTACTGAATGGATTTTGATGAGCAACAGCTTTCAGACATAAAAAGAGAATCATCAAAATCGGTTCGTCCAGTCGAAAGTTCTGAGGTAACAAACATAAAAAAACATAGCGTCGAATTGAATACCTCTCCTTTTTTGAAGTCGATAAAAAGCAAGTATTCTCATTTTGCCTCGTTGACTCAGAAACGGCCAGGCTAAATTTAATAGGATTTTACTACTAAATACCCGACTTTGTAAGAAATATTTTTGACCTAATCTAGTTGAATTATGTTATTTTAATTAATATATAATATACATATAATATAATAGTCCGGTTGGCGCAATTGATAGACCTTCTGCGTCAGAAGTCCTGGGTTCGAATCCAGGCATGTGTATTTATTTCAGTGACGAGCACGAATATTTGTTTCCGAGTCTTGGTTGTTTATAAACTTATATATTTATTTTGGTACCCTCGTTTCTGATTACCATAACACAAGTGCTTCAGCCACTTTGGGATCAGAGAAATGTATTTGAGTTGTCCCAATTATTGTTATGTTTACAGCAAAACACAAACGAAACCGGAAAAAATGAAAAGTCGATCTGTAAGAAATGTTAACACAAATGTAAGTACATAGAATGCCTATAAATATTATAAAGTAATTATTGTTCACGCCTAAAACACTAAACAGATTTGATGTAACTACTGGTCAGCATTTTTGGCCACAGAATTGTGGTCGAATTTCGACTTAAGATTAAGTCAGGTATGTGTTGTGTGTCGTACAAGCTGCAGTGTTTATTTTAATTAATTTAATGTATTTCTAATGCATTTTATATAAAATTATTTATGCACTTCTCCATATAAACATTAACTGTGGCAAATTTTACGATCGCCCAAAATTTTCGTAAAAAGGGTACAAAGTTTTTGCTTCACATATTAATATTATGATGTAGCAATGAGTTTATAGAGTTTGAGAAAGGTTATGTACCTTTAAGTACATATGAATTTAGTTTTAATTATAGATAAAAATGCCTGTGGCTTGCCTGGAAGAGATCGCTGATCGATAAGGCCGTCCGTTGCACTCCAATGCAACAGTGTGTAAAAAAAATATGGATGAACTTCTAGTCCATACCAATCACACTATTTCCTTAATAAAGTCTTTTTAACTGACTTCAAAAAAGAGGAAGTTCTCAATTTTTTTTAGTTTGTTACCACACAACTTTCGACTGGGTGAACCGATTTCGATGATTCGTTTTTTGTTTGAAGGCTGGTGCTTCCCGTGTGGTGGTCATCATCAAAATCTGTTGAGTTAAAAGAGTTGTTGAAGTTGGTTTTTTTTGTTAAAATTTTAACACTTATTGACTTTTTAGGATGAAGATGTTGACATTGCGAAGAGTTTTGCGGCGTTGAATGCAAATTTGAAACAAGTGTGCAGGGAGGCACTGGACGCTGTGAGGAAAACTCGAAGGGTTGAAGGTTAGAATTTGTCCACACTTGATGGTAAGAGGTGGTTGGCGAAAATGTTATGGGTTCGCGTGCCCGACGCGCTAATGTTAATTGTATTTCTACATCTGTCCTTATTAATATTTTAAATGCGAAAGTAATCTCTCTGTCTGTCACGGTTTAACGCCAAAACCACTGAACCGATTTAAATGAAATTTGGTACAAAGATAGTCTATAGTCTGAGAAAGAACATAGGTAACTTTTTAATGCGAAAAAGGGTTATAAGGGGATGAAAGGGGGGATAAAAAGTCTATGGAAGTATCGTCATTTTTAGAGCTAAGTTTTTAGACTATATAACATCACGTTACGACGAAGTTAACGCGCGTGAAACCGCAGGGCATAGCTAGTTAGTATATATTTCTATATTCGCGTCACCAACATGCGTAATCTTCTATATATAAAAATCAATTGCTGGTCGTTTGTCTCGCTAAAACTCAAGAACGGCTGGGCCGATTTAGCTGATTTTCATTTTGAAATGTTTGTGCAGTCCAGGGAAGGTTTAAGCGGTGAGAAAATATGGAAAAGTTGCGATGAAGATAGTAAAAACAACAATTTAATTTTTACATATAAACTGTTCTACCTTTCCTGTCAAACATTTGACGTTCGATTCCCATTTTACCTTTTATTGGCGGTAAGAATGGTAAAAATTGTGGTAAATCTATTGAATTGAATGGTTTAGTAAATAGTTTAATGTGTATATACTGTGTTTCAAATAGTGTTTGAGTTTGATTATCTTCATTGTTATAAGTTTTCATTTCTATCAGCAGTCCCTATGACTGTCAATTTTTTTTATTTGGTTTCACCACGTCACACTCAGGTTTATTGAAAAATGTTTGTTCGTATCGCGTCAAAGTTCCGAATAATAAAGTGTCACCTTTAACGTCATTCCATAGAAAATGTATGAGGAAAATGTTTTTCTTTTATTTATATTTTTTCGAAAATTTTCCAAATTTTTCTCGCTGTAAGAACCATCCTTGTACTTCAAGGAATATTATAAAAAAAGAATTGGCCAAATTGGTCTAGGCGTTGTTGAGTTATACGCTTACCAACACATTTTGCGATTCATTTTTATATTATAAGATTGTGTAACAATTTGCACGTGCTGACACTGACTGGTAAGAACTTGAAACCCGCACCTGCCCACTTTTAGATTAACGTTTCTTGATTGTTCCAGTTCGGGAAGACGAATCCCAAGCGACGGGGCTGATGCAGAAGCTGGTTCAACTGATGGGTGATTTGGTTAACATTCAAGTTCAGCAAAGGACTTGTACTAGTATGTAAAACCTGACAAATGACATGTAGAAGTTCTAATTTTTTTAATGGATTATAAAAATTCGAGTAAAATAAAACAAACGCGTGAAAAAATCGATAAAATATCTCTAGAAATGAAAAAGTTATGGGACTTTGAAGTTTGCAAAAATTTATTGCACGCGGATAGGTCAAATGACGTCACAGGCGAATCAGAAACTAATAATCTATTTCTAAGTCATTTATTGATGGATTTACAACATTTTTCAGCG
This sequence comes from Aporia crataegi, assembly GCA_912999735.1. Classification (NCBI taxonomy): domain Eukaryota; kingdom Metazoa; phylum Arthropoda; class Insecta; order Lepidoptera; family Pieridae; genus Aporia; species Aporia crataegi. The sequence goes on along the minus strand of OU538754.1, from coordinate 1,014,576 downwards.
ATTGATTAGTTTTGATCTATATTTTAATACCATTATGTTGAATATAATATTAACAATATCATGAAACTTCTCCGTTAAACAAAGTCCTTTCGTATTAAAAGCCCTATTAGAAAATTTCGTTGAAACACAACTCTCATACAACTGTCCTATCACAGAACTGACACGCAACATTTATTTAATAATTTATAATTAAATTGTGTAAAAAGCAATTTGTAATATTTCTCTCTTATGAACTAATACATATTTAGGTATAAATTGTACGTAAAAATACCTACATAATGAAGAGAAATTGTCAGTTAAATTTGAATGTTTTTGAAACTTTGTGTTTATGATTAGTATTTCTAAAAATTTCATAAGTGTTTCAAAATTTGGTGGCCGCTATGGGCTTTAGCACTATTTGATGAACATTATAACATATATTTAATTTTGTTTACTTACTCCACTAATTCAATCCACGATCTCAAAAAACAGTTGTCGCCCATTTTATAAAAACCCTACTGCTGAATTTCAGATATATTTAAATAAATTGTGATATATTTCAAAAAGCGAGGCCGTTATAAACTATAATAATAACTATTTTATACTATTCTATAAGTCAATTTGTTTAAAAACTTTCTGTTTTAGAGAATAAAAGCGTCAAAATTGATCATTTATGCAAAAAATAAGGTTAAAATATATCTTAAACCCTACAATATTTCAATGGTCTACAACTGTAAAGATATAAATTCTCCTTTTCCAGAGCTTCCAGCCGACCTTCGTGGTTTCCTGGAGTGGCTGGTTGCACCAACGGAGGATGAGCCATACGTTGACAATCTGTCTCCATCTTCTCATCAAATGTTTCCTGACGAAGGATATGGTAAATGTCTTTTATTCACGCGATAAACCCGAAACTTTTAAAACTCACTTGATATTCGTAACTGTGTGATTTTAAAAAAAACTTAATTAAAATTGTAACTCTAAAAGTACTGAACAGATTTTGATGAAATTTAATTGTTGTTCCACCACATGGGAAGTGCCCGCTTTCAAACAAAAAATTATCATTGGTTCACCCAGTCCAAAGTTTTGAGATAACAAACATAAAAAACAATCATATTAATAATTTCCTCCTCTTTTGAACTCGGTTAAAAATAACTAATACTTTGGCAGTCAATTTAGTAAATTATGGCGTTGAAAGAAGACTGTATTAATATATACCCGTGTGGGCGAAGTTAATTGTAAGAGTTTGTGATAAATAAACTCAAAATTCATCTACTAAAAACCCTCCAAAGGACAAAACAAACCCATCAAAAAAGTTTTATATTTTGACATACAATGTCTTGGGAGGAGGCTTTTACCCGTAGAGGGGTATTAGAACTAGAACAGAAATACAAGATAATTCAAGTTATAAATTTTAATACCACCAATGTACCTAATTTCTGAAAGAAATATAGGCTTTTTGATGTGAAACATTCATAGGTGCACCTAATCCCAATTTCTGGCGTGGCGACGCATGCCGTCGGTGGCGATGTTATTGCCCGCCAGTTCACCGTCCGTTGTTACCTGGGGGGGGGGGGGGGGGGTCGCAGATAAAGTTCCGTTTTTTTCCGAAATGCCGAGTTTAATTGATTTTAATGCCGAGTTTTAATTTAATGAAAATAAATATTTAAGTATTAAATAAACAGTCATTATTTTCTGGAAAAACATCGTAATAATTTATTTTATCATTATGCCATAAATATGTTAATACATAGCTCCTAGATGTTTCACATCTGCCAGGCGTCCCGTGACGGCTCACAAATTTTTTCATTTTCATTTTATTTAATAATATTTAATATTTAATATAATAATATATTAGGCAGCGTTTTCAATGAAAGCGACTTTTCCGACATTTCCAAAAATTATCATCATATTTCAATCAATTAACCATCGAAAAAGAATACCCAACATCACATTCGCCTACAAATGAAGTTGAAGTGTCTGCTTGTGTGTGTAAATAATACAAAAATACTCAAAGCAACTTTTTAAAATTTTGAAATACAACCTTATTGTGTAGGTTTAAAGTTTTATTTTCAACGCGAGAGTGAGGCGGTTATGACGTTACGTCATGCGATCGTCAGCGATTGTGAGGGCAACTGTGCTAAATGAGAATTCTAGCACATTTTGGTTGAGCCATATTTTGAGCTTTGTTGGTGTGTTTTGGCTATTCTATATCGATGCAATTAACACAAAATTTTGTCATTATATACCTAAACCTTCTTTGTGAATTCTATTTGTAAAATTCGCATGATATTCCGTTCAGTAGCGCGGCGGACATTGTTTTATAATATGTTGTGATTTATATAAGTTCATTTGCTTTCCTGGAATTTGAAGCTAGGACCTCGCGTAACCACTTAGCAACCACTAAACAAATCCTTCCTTTTCATCTAATTTATTAAATTTATTTATCACAGGTTGTGAACAGTAGAAAAAGAAAAACATCGTAATATTTTATTTTATCATTATGCCATAAATATGTAAATACATAGCTCCTAGATGTTTCACATCTGCCAGGCGTCCCGTGACGGCTCACAAATTTTTTCATTTTCATTTTATTTAAACTCAAAATTACTGTACCGATTTTGATAATTCCTTCACAGATGAGAAGCTAAGCTGTGTGTGATATGCCCACGCGGACGGAATCATGAATTGTTAGTGTTAAATGTTTTCAGAGAAAACAGCAGATCTGTACCAGCTGCCATTCATAGAGGACACTCATGACGAAGACAGAACCGAGTGCTTGGGGACCATCCGCGCTGTCCAAGATCTTATTCAGCAGTACGAAGGAATGTCTTATGAGGACAAGGTGAGATTTTAATACATACGCACGTACAGTTGAAGTAAAATAATAGTGTTAAAATTTTAACAAAAAAAAAAAACGATTTCAAATTGTAACTCTAAACCTACTGAACCGATTTTAAATTTATTAAATGGGACCACACGGAGCTTCGAAAAAAAAAACACCGAAATTGGTTCACCCAGTCGAAAGTTATGGGGTAACAAACGTTTTTAAAAATTTAAAAAAAAATAGCGTCAAAGTTGACTACCTCCTCCTTTTCTTGAAGTCGGTAAATAAACCACAACCATAGAAACATACGCAACACACACTTTGCTAAAATGCCTTTAATCGTTTCAACTTGAAATTTCATCTGGTTCCATTAAATTTCATCAAAATCTGTTCAGTGGTTAGTTATAATTTGAAGTTTTATTTGTTAAAATTTTAACTATATTATTTCAGTCTAACAACCGTTTCGTATCATTGAAGAGTTGGTGAAGGAAATAATACATACTGATTCGTGCTTATGGACACTTTATAGTGAAGTGGGGTATGGGGCAGATGCATTTCACATCCGTTTCACTGATCAATTTTTTCTTTAGGGGCAAGTAGCCTTCTATGCCCTGCCAGATCGAGTTTTTTTTATCTCCACGGAAAATCGAACCCAGGACCTTTCGGTTGTAACGCTTACGCGCTTACCACTAGACCAAGGAGGCGGATACTTATATAATACACATTTAAATAAATTAACCCAGATACAGTGACTGTTTGGGCTAAAAATCTAATTTATTCATGATTGGCTCCGGATGTTAGAGTGAGTTAGACAAGGCAGGAGGATTAGGAAAAGGCGTGGGCGAGAAAAGGACAGGGATACATTTGCGTATCCAAAATTTAGATTTTTAGCCTAAACAGTGACAATATAATAATGATTATATATTTTTTATTATTTTCAGAGTAAAATGGACGGTGTGAGAGAATATTTAGAAAATCAATTGAAGTATTTGAATGAGAAACTTAACACAATAAATGAAAGTATGGTAAGTAATAATTATCCCGGCGAACTTTGTACCGCCAATAAAAGATAGAATGGGTATAGTAAGCTATCCTTGGAAGGTACATATATGCCAGCAAAGACTTTGGTACATTCATTAAGTCTTAATTATTAAGAGGATTGTGAACCTGTACATTTTCATATAAAAAGCGTTAACGTTTTTTCCCCCATAAACATAGTGTAATTTTCAAATTTTTTGGAAATGTAGATGAAATAAAAAACTAGGTCCACTTTTTATTTTAAATAAATATTGCGTATGATAGAAGTTATTAGCATCTAAATATCTGTATTTTTAACTTATAATCTTCCTTGATCGTTTTTATTTTTTAAAATTAAACTAAACTGAATTAATAAAAAAAACGTACAGACCTAGATTAAGGTGTACTGAATCTAAAGAGACCAAAATTATCTCATTTCGTAAATGTTTAGGGGGGTGAAAACGTTATCGCCCGAAACAATATTTCAAAAAGGAAATGCCTCTAAGATTTGCAACTCTCTCTATCGCACGCCCGGAATGAGGCGTAGTGGTATGAAAGAGATAGCATTTTTTAAATACTCGCGCCGCGTATTACCACTTCACAATCCTCTTAAAGAGGAATATAATAATATATTAGGCAGCGTTATCAATGAAAGCGACTTTTCCGACATTTCCAAAAATTATCATCATATTTCAATCAATTAACATCGATATAGAATACCCAACATCACATTCGCCTACAAATGAAGTTGAAATGTCTGCTTGTGTGTGTAAATAATACAAAATACTCAAAGCAACTTTTTAAAATTTTGAAATACAACCTTATTTTGCAGACTTAAAGTTTTATTTTCAACGCGAGAGTGAGGCGGTTATGACGTTACGTCATGCGATCGTCAGCGATTGTGAGGGCAACTGTGCTAAATGAGAATTCTAGCACATTTTGGTTGAGCCATATTTTGAGCTTTGTTGGTGTGTTTTGGCTATTCTATATCGATGAAATTAACACAAAATTTTGTCATTAGATACCTAAACCTTCTTTGTGAATTCTATTTGTAAAATTCGCATGATATTCCGTTCAGTAGCGCGGAGGACATTGTTTTATAATATGTAATGATTTGAGTTAATTTGTTTTCCTGGAATTTGAAGCTAGGTCCTCGCGTAACCACTTAGCAACCACTAAACAAATCCTTCCTTTTCATCTAATTTATTAAATTTGTTTATCACAGGTTGTGAACAGTAGGAAAAGGGAAGCAAGAAGCAAGAGGAATATTAAATACCCAAGATATAGGCGATTCTTTAATAAATACTTGACAAATTTTGATAGAAAACACACAAAGACGACGCCTCACAGCAAAATGACGAAAGCAAGGAATGACAAAATCAAAAATGAAATTAATGACAGAAAAGATGAAGATGTTAAAGTAACGAAAAATTGTTTTAATGATAAAACTGATATTGATCATTTCGCTAATGATAAATTAACTAATGATTTAATTAATGATAATACGAATAATGATAGTATAATTAATGATAGGACAATGAAGAGAAATTTAAAAGATGTCTACTTTAGGGCTCTGAGTGAAGCGAAGAAGTCGACACCAAAGAAAAATTGATTTATATTAATTTTTGAAATAAATGTTTAAAATTAATGTTTTTTTATTTTATTTAACCGATCTTAAGAGATTCGCTTTCTTGTTTGATTTGGCAATTATTGATGTGAATTAAAGATTTATTTATTAAACATGTGACTATCTCCGTGGTAAAGCGGTTTACGCGTCTTCGTGATGCACCAAAGGTCTTGAGTTCGAATCCCGGAGGAAATTAATGTTTTGGTTGGTAGGCACAGAAGGCTGATCACCTACTTGCCTGTGAAGGAATTGATTAGTGAAAGTGTTATGCCCCATGCCCTATGCCCCACTAGGGATTACGGGAATTCACTAAAAATTTTTTATATTGTATAAAAAACCTTGTTTAAGAAAAACAGCGATAGTCATGAATTTAATACTAGGAATAAAGATAAACTCGCTTTTGTCACTAGTAGGCTCCGTAAAGTTAGTAAATCTTAAAAGGGCAATGTATACGCTTTTATAATAAACTCCCAAGTTATATGCTTAAATTGTCAGTGAATAAATTTAAAAACACAATTAAAAGAAAACTTTATAAAAAAGCATACTATAAAATTACGGATGATAAAAAAGCTTGCGAATGAATCTGCTCTTAATAAAACCAAATATTAAAATTTTTAGAACTATTATTATTATAAACTACATAATATTAATTGACGATTCAAAATGATCAAATATGATTTCACTGAATAAAAATATTTTGACTTTGAAAATAAATCTTAGTATATAAAATAACACCGTTTTTAAATACCTTATAAATATATATTTTTAATTTGAATAATTTTTATTTAGTATATACATGAATGTGCAAATTTCCTTATAAATTCATAACTGAATAAATAAAAAATGAGGGTAGGTACCTACCGCCGAATGTAGATCAGCGGTAGGTAGATACGTGGATTAATCATGCCAACTTTGAAAATTGAATTCGAATTGGCATAATAATTTAAAAACCGACAGTTATGTCAAACTATAAGATTACAATAGAATAGTTTATATTATCAAAAGCATTAAGAAGGTGACATTAGAAAAGTTGATATTGTCGTTAAGTTTTGTTAATTTTTCTAATGTTCCACGCAACTTTCTTAACTATTTATTTCATAAAAACATTCTCCAGAAAATAAAAAACATAACAAAAAAATTTTACCTAATTCGGTGCTTTCGTTCGGAAGTTATGTGCGTACATACATTTCGGTGATTCATTTTTATTAGAAAAAGGATATATATCGATGTCCAATCCAATAAAAATACTTAAGGTATATAAGCATATTTTTGACGTGATAACGTCTTATAAAGAACTCCGGCTGCACGCACGTAAAAGTGTCACGTTCCGCCTGAGCCGAGCGTGCGACCGAGAGCGCGGAACAAGCGATAGAGAGGTACGATAGGCCTCGTGTGATAATAATTCAATTCATAAAATTATGCAATTTTTCATCAATATTTTCTTATGACGTTATCACGTAAAATTAATTGTTTTAGATATTTTTTTTATAACAAGCACAGAAAATTGACAGATCAGTCAATTGATAACACAAGTACAATATAAATCCGCCAACCAAGAGTGAAGATATAGGCCGAAAATATATCAACATAAAATTATACAGAATGGCCCCAACATAGAAAAAAAAGTAAATTAATAGTGATGCAACGAATACTACTTTTACGAATACGAATACGAATACGAATATCAAACCTACTATTCGGCGAATACGAATACGAATACGAATATCTCGCCATGGTAATCAAAGACTTATTTATTTGAATAATGTTTACTCTTCTAATAATTAAAATTTACAACAGGCAAATTTTTATTTAAAAAACATAAAATTTGTAGATTTTCTGGTTTTAGGCGATTTCTTTTTTCAGTCTGGATGTTCCCAGCCGTTGAAAAAAGTCTTTCCGAGGCGACTGTACATGGCTTCAGTAAAAAATATTTTTGGGCGAGCTTTTTCCGACTTGGAAAATGGACATCTTCTCGCCAAAAAGCCAGTGAATCAGCAGTCGGCGATAAATTTGGGAGCTTTAGATAAGCATCTATCTCGTTTTTAGTTTGCGAATCCCCAGAAAATATTGAAATTGGCTCTTCCATTTCAGCCTCTTCAATTATTTCTTGGCATACTTGCCAAATTCCTCTACTTGTCGACGGTTGAGGTTCTTCTGGAGGTCTTGTCGGTCTTACGGCCTCTCTGTTATCAAGAGCAGCGTTAAGAACTGATCGAGCGGTTTCAACGACCACTGGTGAGCTGAAAATCCTTGTTTTGAATCGGGGGTCAAGGATCGTTGCTAATAGATAAGTTTCATCACATTCCATAAACGCAAATCTATTCGAAAGTTCACTGAATAGGGAGTTTCTCCCGGAGCCGCGGAAACTGTATAAACCTATCTATGGCCGGGGAGTCCCCCGTCGCGTCGTCGTTGCGGTTAAGGGCCTCTGCACACGTCATATTTTTACGCGCGTTTTTCAAATCTGCAGTAAATAGAGTTGCGTACAAAAATATTAGTTTTTAAATATTCGTATTAGTATTCGCCGAATACGAATATTCGGTAAATGTCTTCTATTCGGCGAATACGAATATTCGTATTCGTATTCGTTGCATCACTATAAATTAATATATAAACAAAACATTGTTCTCGCAATGTTTTGTAATCTGTCAAGAGATGGCGCTGGTGGCACCTTGAATCGCGCTAACAAAACATTTTCAAGCAAATATATGAACTGCCGAATGTTCCTCAATATACAATCAATATTTTGATCTTTATACCAGGAATTTTTTGATACTCTGAAGTTAAAAACTTCAGAGTTCTATATTTAAGACAAAATCTCACTAAGTGTTAAAATTTCAACAAAAAAAACGATTTAGAATTGTAACTCTAAAACTACTGAACAGATTTTGATGAAATTTAAACGAAAACACCAGCTTTCAAAAAAAGAAACATCGAAATCGGTTCACCCAGTTGAAAGTTCTGAGATAACAAACATAAAAAAAACGTCGAATTGAGTACTCCTTTTTTTGAAGTCTGTAAAAAATCGTCGAACCGTTTCGGAGGAGTTTGAACACACACACTTTACAAACAAATAATAGAAAATACTTCAAGTGATTTACATAAAATGATTAAATTTAAGGACAAAGTATTTGAGAATACAATTAATTTGCAATTTTATTGCAAAATTTCGGGCGCATGTGTTTTTGAAAATGTAATATACCAATTAAATCTCAATGCAGACTTTGTCTGTATAATAATTCTTGTTAATTTGTAGTTCAAAACAGGGCTGTTACGGATATTGAAAAGTAGCTTTTTACTGCGACTCCGTCTGCTATTTCTAAATATTCGACAATGTCAAACTTCCATACAAACTTTCAACCACTAAGTATTTTAATCGCAGTAAAAGTTAATCTATATCCCATCCCAAGCACTAGTATAACTCTGTGTCAAATTTCATCAAAATCAGTTCAGTGCTTTAATAGTGAAAGCGTAATACAGTTACTTTAACATTTTTAATAGAGTTTAATATATATTTTATTAGCTTAATATATAAGCGTCCTTCGTGTCGAGTTGATATGACGTGTAAGAAATTCAATTAGATTTTTTATTTGTTAAATAATTTATTTTTTAAATAATTAATTATTTTTATTTAAATATACAGTTAAATTATTTATAAATTAATTATTGTAATATTCAATAAGTGAAGTCCCGTGTCCCCTAGTGGCGTATGGGGCAGATGCATTTCACATCTGTTTCACTGATCGATTTTTCTTTTAGGGGCAAGTAGGTGATCAACCTTCTATGTCCTGCCAGACCGAGTTTTATTTTTATCCACCGTTAATCGAACCCAGGACCTCTCGGTTGTAACGCTTACGCGCTTACCACTAGACCAAGGAGGCGGTCAATATTATTATATAATATTCAATAGTTTACTTAATAAATGTATAAACTGTTGTTTTCCACAACATTTTATGGAGCGAAATAAATCCTTACTAATATTATAAATGCGAAAGTCTGTCAGTTGCGGTTTCACGCCAAAATTACTGAACCGAATTAAATGAAATATGGTACACAGTTAGTATAGAGACTGAGAAAGGATATAGGCTACTTTTAAATGCGAAAAAAGGATTGTAAGGGGTTGAAAGGGGGGATGAAAAGTTCTATGGAAGTATCGCCATTTTTAGAGCTAAAAGCTTTTAGGCCATTTAACATAACGCTACGACGAAGTTAACTCAGGTGAATATTTATGATTGTGATTGATGCGAATGGCGAATATACTCGTTTTTGATTAAGTTTTTCATTTGAAATAAATTATATCATAACCTCCACAAGTTTATTTTAATTCTGTAAGAAAATTATACAAAATATCGGTTTTCCCTTCGACAGATTTCACTGCATTTTTCTTTATTGATTGATTTTTTTTATTGGGATTTTATGACCTGGTATTGACAACCTTATTTTGAGTATATTTTAATTAGTCTTTTTTCGCGCCCCAAATAAAATGGTGGAAATTTTACTTGTAGCTTAAGGGAATTTTGACCACATCGCAAAGTCACGTTTTGCTGGATTATCACTTTCCTTCAATGCACATTGACGAATAGTTTGGACTTAAAATTCCACCAAATTTACCCATAAATTCTCGAAAATACACAACTTTTATAAAGTAATATAAAACATGACGCGTTCGTTGTTGCGATGGCGCCAAAATTCTTCTTTATCGATTGACTGGTCATTGTCAGTCGATTAGCAAACGTCAATGTGACGTTTCTATTTCGATTGTAATGAGATTTGGCGGGACTGGTTGAAAGTGGATGAAGCAAAAGAGGTGTGTAAGGATCATGCCAGGTGGAAGGCTCTGCTCACTAACTACTCCTTTGTGATATAGGCGTGATAATCATAATATTAATACGGGAAGCAAAAACTTTGTACCCCTTTTTACGAAAATTGCGCGAACAGGTGAAATTTGACAAAGTTAAAGTTTATATGGAGAAGTGCATAGAGCAATTTCACTATCATAATTATACATATAATCATTATATTGGCAGAATATATTATACTATATTTATACTTCAAACTGTGCTATAATTGCTTTATATATAGTTACACCGAAAGCATTTGGTCATAATCGTCAGTACTATGCAGCGTTGTGTATATAACTGATGATTATACAAAATGACGAAAATGAAATGATAATGTACTGACAAAATATACATTATCTATTTTACCAAATTTAGATAAATTATAATTTTTTGTAGTTTCGAAATTTCGATTAAGTCAGCAACAAACAAACAAAAAAACCGTATCGAAATCGTTCCATTAGTTTAGGAGCTACGATGCCAGAGACAGACACACACTCACAGACACTTTTTTGAATAATACAATTTATTTCCATTACAAAATTGATTACTGTTCATTACACGTAGAAAATGCACCAAATGGTCTACGCGGGCTTATGCTACGAATAGTGCTACAACCACAAGTCTACGCCGTAGACATATGTATCCCCTTGTAAGGTGATACAGTTAAGTTATTATTACGGTTATATAATTTACGTGTTTTATAAAGGTTTATCTAGAACAGTCACCTAAACACAACCGGTTTTTTTTCGGATGAAAGTCAATTGTTTTGGTTAAAAATAAATGCTAATGACTACATAGTATAAAACAAAGTCGCTTTCTCTGTCCCTATATCTCTTTGTATGCTTAAATCTTTAAAACTAAGCAAAGGATTTTGATGTGGTTTTTTTAATAGATAGTGATTGAAGAGGAAGGTTTTTATATATTGTTTATACCCGTGCAAGGGGCGGGTCGCTAGTTTTATATAAAATGCATTAGAAATATATGAAATTAATTAAAATCAATTTTACACACTACTGCTTAAATGACACACCTGACTTACTCTTGAACTGACCCCCATTTTCCATGCAACACAAAATTTAATGATCCGCCGAAACTAATCAATGGAATAATGATATGGGGGTGGAAATTGATCAGTAGCTTAAGGTACTTTTAGTGGGGGTTAAATATTTTTGAATTTCGAAAATATTTTCAAATGTATGAAACGCCATCTCCCACAGGATCGCCAATTTGACCGACTCACTGAAAATGTATCTGTACGAAATGGGGTAAAATCGATGGGGGAAACTCGGGGTGAGTTAGTAGTCAATTTGCACGCTTCAATTTTAAAGGGACCTTAGATCCGAAACGTAACAAAAAATACAGGTTTTTTTATTTTCCGTAATAAAAAATCTCAAAGAAAAAAATTATAAGCTTCATAAACGAAAAATCTTTTAAAGATAAACATTCAGTTACATGTGTAATTAATATAAAATACTTATATGTTTATTGACAAATTAAATCACTACATAGTATAAAACAAAGTCGCTTTTTCTTTCCCTATATCCCTTTGTATCTTTAAAACTACGCAACATATTTTGATGCGGTTTTTTTAATAGATAGAGTGATTGAAGAGGAAGGTTTTTATATATGTTTTATATCCGTGCAAAGCCGGGGCGGGTAGCTAGTATTTAATATATGAAGTACACAACGTAAGTACGTACTCGCAAGAAATCGATATATCAAATCCCACAAAGTATTTTAAGCCCCCATAGTGATGTACTTTCTATCGATACTGTAATTAGTGTAAATAATCGAAATTATGACGTCGAGACTGCACTTAACGGACTATTACGATAGGGCTGGGATATTTCGAAAAAAATTCTGGTTGTTTTTAATTCTTTATTAGAATACGTAAATTATAAAATCTAAAACTAATAAATCAATTTAGCAAAAATAATTTCTTTTAAATAAAGTTTTGCGGGCCATAAAGTCTTTATAATTTTATAGCGTATAAAAGTAAATAAAAGTGCTTATATATTATCATTAAAGGCTGATTAATTACCTTTAGAATTAAATATTTTGTTTAAAATATTACTGTATATACTTTACAGAAATAAAGGCTTATTTATTTATTTAATTACCTTTAGTCACATGAAGCTTGAAAGGGGGGAAGGAGTCCGGAAGAATCACGAAATATCAAATGGAAGGAGGGAGTGGTGTAATGAGTCATTTTTCTAGACATTTATATCACAATGCTTAATTTAAAATATTCTGAAAATTTCAAAATATTTTGTACCCAAAAAACCTGATTTTTGATAGGGTCGCCTAAAACCTCATCACATATAACTAGGGAAGGGGGTTAAAAGGTTGCTAAAAACATCACGTGATTAATGGAGTACGTCAAAGTTAAAATATCTATGATTTTTCTATAATTTATAAATAAACTTTTAAAAAGGTTTTCAATTCGGTGTGTAATTATTTTTTTGTTTGTTACACTATTATGAGATGTTTTTGTTCGATAGATTATAGTTTAGATCTCATAAATTTTATCGAAGTTGATTGGAAAGTTTTTGAAAAATTGAAGAAAACTTTAAGATATAAATACCTATAATAAAAACCAATTCTGAATAGATTTTAATTAATATTTCTTCGCAAGTAATTCCATATAAATTTTTTTTAACAAAATATTATCGACACCACCCCATCACTATCGAGTCGCAATGCTATAATTTCCGCAGAAATACAGCACTTACCGCCGGTTACTTTCGATACACCGTTCTGTATACAGGCTGTGAGCAAATGCGAAGTAATTTTTAACATCGACGAAAAAGGGGTGCTGTTTCATGTGTTTGTTTGTCTTCGTCATCGGAGATCAACGAATGTACTCATTTTTACCGACTTCAAAAAAGGAGGAGGTACTCAATTCGACGCTGTTTTTTTATGTTTTTTATCTCAAGACTTCCGACTGGGTGAACCGATTTCGATGATTCCTTTTTTGTTTAAAAGCTGGTGCTTTACTCCCATTTAAATCTCATAAAAATCTATTCAGTAGTTTTGGGGTTACAATTTGAAGACAGTTTTTTTTGTTAAAATTTTAACAAAATATTATTGCAAGTTGACATGACGATCATAGATTTATGACAATTGTTAATTTTTTTATTGATTGATTAGTTTTGATCTATATTTTAATACCATAACGTTGAATATAATATTAACATCATAAAACTTCTCCATTCTTTAAAAAGGCCGGCCACACATCCGTAGCCCAACTAGCATTGCCGCATATCCTAACTAAGCCTCCTACCAATTTGCCTCCTATACTATAAAAAGTGAACACCCTGTATAATAATGAGTGAGCACGTACACTGTATGTATATTTAAATTTGATACCCTGAGTGGAGTGAATATAAATGTTTGTATGTACTATGATTACTACGTACCGGCTATAAATTTTATGCTTTATGTTTAGTTTCAGTTTTCGGTAACTACGAAGTTTTTAAATATTTACCCCACTGCTGTAAAGAGAGTTATGTCTAGAACATTTTAACATATTAATATACAAGTGGACGAGGAAACGAATTCTCTTTATAAACACATTTTCGTGAATTTTCCTATATTTTCAATACTTATTCTGCTATTTTCAAATTAGACGAATCTGACAAATCATTCATCATCAAAATCGGTCCATCCCTTCTTGAGTTATGAAGGGTTTAAATAACCAGACTTTGTTTTCATAAGAAGATTACAATTATATTTAATTACATACATAATAGTTCAATAAATTACAAAAAATATTGAAAATAATTAAAAATCTATAAATAAAAATTATTTTAAATAACTGGGACCACACCAGAAACACCAGCTTTAAAACAAACAGAATCATCACCCAGTCAAAAAGTCTGAGGTAACAAACAAAAAACAGCGTCAAATTTAATACCTCCTCCTTTTTTGAAGTCGGTAAAAATACATTTTGAACCAAGTATGAAGTATCTTTCAAATTATCATTTTATAAGTCTTAATTAATTTACGTAAGATTTAAACGCGCGACAAGTGTTTTTTGAGACCGTGGACTGAATTAGTGGAGTAAATAAACAAAATAAAATATTTTGGGTGCGCACCCTAACGGCTTTGATGAGCCTTTTGTATTTTTGTAAATGTTTTTAAGTAAATTGTTGTAAATATTTAATAAATTAATTTAAAAAAAATATATGTTATAATAGTGCAAAACTCCATAGCGGCCCAGAAATTTGGAAATAATTCTGAAATCTTTTAAAATAAAATTCCAAAATAGGTACTTTACGTAAAATCTAAGTATTTGTCAGTTAAAGGAAATATCACTAATTAATTTATAAATTGTTTAATAATTGAAATTACAATTGTAAAATTATTAAATAAATGGCGCGTGTCAATTCTGTGATAGGGCAGTTGTATGAGTTGTGTGTCGACGCCATTTTGTAATAGGGCTTTTAAATGACATATTATAAATACAAAATTACTGTCTGCTACCACTGCTACGATTTTGATGAAATTTAGTACAGAGATAAACTAGAATCTTAGACAGGCTTGGGTTGAAATATCCAAAACACATCGAGTGTAGCATATGTGTCAATTTTTATCAAAATCGGTTCAGTGTACAGTCTTATAATAGACAGACAGTCACTTTATAATAATAGTAAGTGAAGTCCCGTGTCCCCAAGTGGGGTATGGGACAGATGCATTTGACATCTTTTTCACTGATCGATTTTTTCTTTAGGGGCAATTAGGTGCTCAGCCTTCTATGCCCTGCCAGACCGAGTATTTATCTCCACCGGGAATCGAACCCAGGACCTCTCAATTGTAACACTTACGCGCTTACCACTAGACCAAGGAGGCGGTATAAAATATTACGCATTCTTATTTATCATAACTTAAAATCTATATATTGTATTTACGTTACTAAAAATAAAAATAATTCGTCCGTTTGAAATAAATACGGAAATAACTGTTTGTTACACTTTCACGCCTTAACCGATTTTGATGAAATTTAGTTAAACTAGTGTTTGGAGGACATAGGCTTTTGTTTCGATAAAATGACTTAAAGTGGTTTAATGGAACTTTGTAAGGAAATTCGTCGTTGTAAGGATAAACTAAAATAAATCGACCACCTCCTTGGTTTAGTGGTAAGCGCGTAAGCGTTACAATCGAGAGGTCTTGGAGTCGATTCCCGGTGGAGATAAAAAAAACTCAGTCTGGCTGGGCATAGAAGGCTGATCACCTACTTGCCCCTAAAGAAAAAATCGATCAGTGAAACAGATGTGAAATGCATCTGCCCCATACCCCACTAGGGGACACGGGACTTCACTTTTAAGGATAAACACTTTTATATGGTTACTAGCTGAGCAGGCGAACTTCGTACCGCCAATAAAAGATAGAATGGAAATCGAAGGACAAATGTTTGACAGGAAAGTAGGTATAAAAGTTTATATGGGAAAATGAAATTGTTTTTTTACCATCTACCTCGCATTTTTCCATATTTTCTCACCGTTTAAACCTTCCCTGGACTACGACAAACATTTCAAAATCAAAATCAGCTAAATCGACCCAGCCGTTCTCGAGTTTTAGCGAGACAAACGAACGAATTTTTATATGTGTTCAAATGTTGCAGTCGGTTAAAGGGCAGTTTAAAGAAACAATCTCCAAATGCAATTACATTCCCACTCACGTCCAGACACACTAGTTAATAATCCAGCTTCGCCTGCACTTTACGACGCGATTAAATATTAACTTTAATATTATTGTGCAGTTTACTGCCGTTGAGAAAATAATTTTCTTTTATTGTATTTTCTTTAGGGAAAACTTAAGGCATATCTTTACGACACTAAATAAAACAAAATCACCCGCCGCGTCTTTCTGTTATAAACTTAAAAACTACTGAACGGATTATCATGCGAGTTTCACCAATAGTGATTCATTAGGAAGGTTTAGGTGTACAATTTGCTTTTAACCGACGTCAAAAAAGGAGGTTCTTAAATCGACGCTATTTTTTCTGTTTAGTACCTCAGAACTTTCGACTGGGTGAACTGATTTCGATATTTTTGTCCCATTTTCATCAAAATCTGTTCAGTAGTTTTAGAGTTACAGTTTGAAGTCAGTTTTTTTTAATTATTTATTATTTATATTTACGTAAATAGCAAAAATACACCAT
Source organism: Aporia crataegi (assembly GCA_912999735.1). Classification (NCBI taxonomy): domain Eukaryota; kingdom Metazoa; phylum Arthropoda; class Insecta; order Lepidoptera; family Pieridae; genus Aporia; species Aporia crataegi. The sequence continues at coordinate 998,125 of OU538754.1, read as the reverse complement.
TATGGTATGATATGTTAAATTAAAATTGCTCATTAGGGTTTGAGATATTTGAATCAACATATAACTTGACCAACTTTGAGCAAATCATCTATATAAAAATCCATTGATAATAGTCTCACAAAAATATCGAAAACTTTGAAGTATTTGAAGTCCATGAAAAGTAAAATATACACTTTAATAGTCTCCTCCTTTTCTGAAGGTCGGTTGAAAGTGAGAGAATTTAAAGAAATCGTAAATAAAGTTACTGAACAACAAATTTCCCATACAAAACTGGATGCGTTTAGAAATTAATTGTGCGGCTAACTTACAATTTCAAGCCGGCTTCTTTTTAATTAAATTTTAACACTTATTGTGTGCTACAAATTCTTCAAAATCTTTCTTCTACTTTTTCTGGGAATTTGCCGCAAATCGACAACCACACCTTGGTTGTCGATTGGTTGGTCATTGGTTGGTCATATTTAAAAGAACTACTGTAGGCTTTTTAACCGACCTTCAAAAAAACCAAAAAGGAGGTTATCAATTCGACGTGTATTTTTTTTTTTTTTTTTTTTTTTTTTTTTTTTTTTTTTTACCGATGTTCCGCTCGTACGTCGCCATTTGTAAACCGATTTGGATGAGTGAGGTGTCAAACGATAGGGTAACTCGTCGAAGTGGTCCCATTTTTTTTTAGAATTTTTACGATCAATAGTTTTCAGCGTATTGAAAGAATAGTTTCACAATCGGACGAGAAATCGCTGAATTCCGCGCGACCATGTCGTGCTTATTTGCTTATAACTCTATGATTTATGAATCCTTATCGATGAATTAGATGTTATTCGATTTAAAATTAAATTTGCAACAAGAGAGAATAAAAATCAAGATAACTTGATTTATAGTTTTAGAGATATTGAGGTTATAAAATAAAAAATTGAAAAATCTTTAATTAGTTCGCTTTAGCAATAGAGATGTCCATGTTGTATTAAATATATACTAATTATAATAAATTGATTTAATTAAACCTCATATTGCCAAGCTTTTGACGGAATTTTATGATAATCTAAGCCATATATTTGATGTTATGGAGCAAAACTTGTCAACAGAGAAAAACATGTCATACCTTATTGTTTACGCGTCCAGTTTAGATCTCTATAGCTCGATGTAATATCAGTTTATATCGATGACTTACATACCATTTTATAAAACATTAAAAGGGTCATATATGATAGTAAAATCAATAAGGTAGAAGAAATACTTCTAGAGATAGAGAGAATATAGTTACTGAGTTCCTACGGGAAATCACAATGTGCGTTCACTTGCTTACTATAAAACACAATGAAAACTTATTTTATATGAACGATATTACTTAAATTTTTAGTATTAAACGATTCAGTTTTGCGTTTTCTTATTTTCATTAATTTGAAAATATTAAATTAAATTAATCAAATTAGTTTTTAGTGTATAAGGTAAGCGTAAAGTCAGAGCGTCCATGTTAGTTTCGTTTTGATGGTATGATAACCAACTATACGGTTTAGAAGAGCCACTCAAAAGTATAAAATAAATTAATTTTAAACAAAAAAATAAAACCGACCTCAAAACGCACTGAAAAGTAAAAAATAAATTTTGTATTATAAATGAACTTACTTTAAATAAGACGTAAATAGTGTTGATAAATAAAATTCATCTAAAATTCTACAAGGGCATAAAACTTTCATGTTGTTTTTTGAAAGGCGGTGCCAAATATATAAATAAAGACTGAATGAATATTCCTGGACCTTAATAAAAAAATTAATTGAATGGCTTGGCGCCGCGTTTCAAAGAGCAACATGACAGTTTTATGCCCTTGTAGAATTTTAGATGAATTTTATTTATCAACACTATTTACGTCTTATTTAAAGTAAGTTCATTTATAATACAAAATTTATTTTTTACTTTTCAGTGCGTTTTGAGGTCGGTTTTATTTTTTTGTTTAAAATTAATTTATTAAATGAAAACTTTCCCGACAAATGGTTTGGTACCGCTCTATCAAATGGCCCGCGAGGTGACCTGACTTAACCTTACTCGACTATTTCTTGTGTTACGTTAAGGAGGTGTACAAAGATGACACCATTGAAGACCTTAAAACACTCATAGAGAAAATTTTAAGGCAAATTCACCATCTTCAGATCCGACCGACTGGCGCAATTCTCCTGCTGTCTGCATCGGAAGGTCCCGGGTTCGAATCCCGGTAGGTGCATTAATTTGTGTGATGAGCACAAATGTTTGTTTTCCAATCTTGGTTGTTTATATATATGTATTTATTGTGGTACTCTCGTTTCTGATTACCATAACACAAGTGCTTCAGTTACTTTGGGATCAGAGCAATGTATGTGAGTTTTCCCAATTATTATAATAATTATTAAACTTTAAGATCGTCACCTAAACGAATTGAATGTATTGAAAAAAATAGTAGTTTTTTCGAACATCCACTAAATTAAATTAAAGCATATTTAAACGATGCATTTTATTAATTTTAGACATCATGTTTAATGGGTACATTTAAAGAGATATTTCACAGCGCGAATTTTTTTCGCGCGAAAATAAATCGCACCGCACCATGTTCAATTTTTATCAAATTACAAATTTTATTTTCGCGCGAATTTTTTACCGCCGGTGCAGATACTTTCATAAGATTACATATAAATAAAACGCGCACGCACAAATATACATACACACCCCCCTTTTTTCTATTTTATCGATATAAAAAATAAATTAAATTAAAAAGCACAAGGTTTCATAACAAAGAGTGAGGTATTCCCAACATAAGTATTTTTAATTACTTTCTGGGAAGCCCCGGCAACTGCTTTGTAAAGATTTACTGAAATAAAACGCAATTTATTATTACATATTTTTCTTTATTATTCATAGTGTTAGTTTTATTTTTGAGACATGGAAGGTGACAAAGGACATCTCACAGCGTTTACAAGTCTTCGTCAACCGATGCCTCCGGCAAATTCTTAAAATTTTCTGGCCTGAGACAATTAGCAACGCCCAACTGCTGGAACGCTGCGATGAAACACCTATTGCAACGCAGATCAAAAGGCGAAAATGGAGCTGGATTGGTCATACGCTTCGACGAGGTCCCAATCACATCCCTCGGCAAGCCATGGATTGGAACCCGCAGGGACGAAGAAAGCGAGGCCGTCCAAAGCAGTCTTGGAGGCGAACTATCCTGTCGGAGGTGCGGGACATCGGGATGACGTGGAGCGAGGCCAAACGCGTGGCCCAGGACAGGACGAGATGGCGGAGCACAATGGACGCCCTTTGCCCCGCCTAGGGGTCGTAGGACTATATATATATATAGTTTTATTTTTCAAAAACGTCCGGTTTCGATTTCCGAGCTGCATACAAGTTTTTTTTAAATGTATGAATGTATTTTTCCTTGTAACTAAAATCGATGACCTGGTTCCTAAAAACAGGTCTTCGTAAATCTTATAGTTTCAGACTTTCCCATACTGACCGATCTAAAAATTATGCTCTGTATATAAGAAAAGTATCATCTATTATTCGTGAGAATAGTTTTTATAACCCTATAACTTGGCATTTACGAGGTCCGACAGACCTGTTTTAATATTTAATTTACGGTAAATTAGGGATCTATTGACCGCCTCCTTGGTCTAGTGGTAAGCGCGTAAGCGTTACAACCGAGAGGTCCCGGGTTCGATTCCCGGCGGAGATAAAATAAAAACTCGGTCTGGCAGGACATAGAAGGCTTATCACCTACTTGCCCCTAAAGAAAAAATCGATCAGTGAAACAGATGTGAAATGCATCTGCCCCATACCCCACTAGGGGACACGGGACTTCACTTTTAGGGATCTATTGAGGAGGACCCAAAAAAAATACACTTTAATCTAACCATGTTTCTTTGTCTGTTCGATAAACTCAACCTACTAAATTGATGTTCATAGTTTTCACTTGTGGCGAATTGCGTGTGGCATTTTTAGTGAAGAAACTCTTTGCTATACAATTAATTTAAGAATATGAATTCAAAATTCAAATGATATAGAATTTGTAAATGACATCGTCAAATATTTTAATTCTCTCATATCTTCTGGCATTATTATACATGTCCGGACTAACAGTGAAATATTCTTAGTATTTCATAAATATCTGTGCAATTTCTTATACTTCTTATTATTATATTATTTTTATATTTTTCTCTCCGTAAAAACCAATCTTATACTTCAAGGAATATTATAAAAAAGAATTGGCCAAATTGGTCCAGGCGTTGTTGAGTTATACGCTTACCAACACATTTTGCGATTCATTTTTATGTATATAGATTAACAATGTCTGGGAGTATTATTGAAGTATAAATATTAAATACCAAGGTGAAATAGAAGGAATAGAGGCCCAGGCAATCAACTAAATTATTATAACAACCCGGTATATATAATAAAATGGTGACCCCGACGTGATAAAAAAAATAATCAAAACAAAATTTTCTTTGACGTGATAACGTCTTATAAATCGATGAACGCCGGCTGCACTCATGAAAAAGTATCACGTTCCGCTTGAGTCGAGCGTGCAAGCGAGAGCGCGGAACAAGACAATCCCTGGGGCATGGGGCAGATACATTTCTGTATCTGTTTCACTGATTTTCTTTTAGAAGCAAATATGCCTATCCAACCGAAACATTTATTTGTTTCCCCGGGATTCGAATCCAGGACATCCAACGCAATACACAGACGCATTAACCACTTAACCAAGGAGGCGGCCGACGATCGGCCTAAGCGTGTGATAATAATTCAATTCATAAAAGTATGCAATTTTCCATCAATGTTTTTCACGTAAAATTATCCTCTGTAAACAGACTTTACAGACAATGAATTTTTTTAAATATAATTTGTTCTTGAGTTTTAGCGAGAAACAGCAATTTATTTTTATCACTACATAGTATAAAACAAAGTCGCTTTCTCTGTCCCTATATCCCTATGTATGCTTAAATCTTTAAAACTACGCAACGGATTTTGATGCGGTTTTTTTTAATAGATAGAGTTATTGAAGAAGAAGGTTTATATATATGTTCTATACCCGTGCGAAGTCGGGGCGGGTCGCTAGTATAATTATACAGATTGAACTGCATATAAACTACGCAGCAGTTGAAACTTAAATTCATCGATTGCATTTTCTCACACAAAATGTAAATTTTTCCCATATTGCTTTGACGAATATATAGGACTCTGTATCTTATATCTGATCTTAATAATAATAATTGGGACAACTCACATACATTGCTCTGATCCCAAAGTAGCTGAAGCACTTGTGTTATGGTAATCAGAAACAACGAGGGTACCACAATAAATATATACTAATATTATAAAGCTGAAAGAGTTTGTTTGTTTGAACGCGCTAATCTCAGGAACTACTGGCTGGAATTGAATAACTCTTTTTGTGTTGGATAGTCCGTTTATCGAGGAAGACTTTAGGCTATATAACATCACGCTGCGACCAATGGGAGCGGAGCATTAGTGAAAAATGTTGCTAAAAAGGGATTTTTTTTCCATATTTGAGGGCTTCCGTGCGCTGCGTAAACGGTTCAAGTTACCCAAAAATATCTATGAAAGAATTATTATATAACCTTTTTGCTAACCTAAGGTTTGCTAACCCATTCTCTCTTTTATTTGCGGTATGAAGTTCGCCAGGTCAGCTAGTTTTATAATAAAAGAGGTTCTTGATTGTCTGAACGCAGAATATTGAACCAAAATCTCTCTTTATCAAAGATGGTTTACAGCTTACAGGTATTCAGAATGTGTATACATTTCCTCGGCTTTGTTCATGTATACGCCCATTGATGTGGGCGGCGCCTAACAAAGGCGTGGTCTGAACCCGTGATGTAGGAATTTAATACCTCATAGATGGATGAACATATCATAAATTATAGTTAAAATTCATCTGGATTACATCAACAAAAAACAAAATCTGCTCGTTAAGAAACTGCGTCTCACAGACACACGAACAGCATGGCTATTCTTACTAATATTATAAATGCGAAAGTAACTTTGTCTCTGTCTGATGCGGTTTAATGCCAAAACCACTGAACCGAATAAAATGAAATTTGGTACACAGATAGTTTAGACCTTGATAAAGAACATAGACTACTTTTCGATGCGAAAAAAGTGTTGTAAGGGGTTGAGAAAGGGGATGAAATGTAATATGGATGTATCATCATCTTTAGAGCTAAAAGCTTTTTATATAATAAGTTCCAAGTGAATTTGAATTTAAAAATCCTCTAACATAATGATTATAAATAAAAATATCTCATAAATGTATGAACAAGTAAATTGTAACTAAAATCCATCTCACGTCAGCTGTCAATCAAAAACCGCATCAAAATCTGTGTATTTGTTAAGCTGCGATGGACCAAACAAACACACGTAGGCCCGAAAGATAAAATAACACCCCTTCGCTACTAACTGCTGGATAGATTTTAATAAAACTTTACCTCCGTGGTATTACGCGTCTGTGTAATACGCTGGAGGTCCTGGGTTCGAATTCCAGGGAAACACATGAATGTTTCGGTTTGATAGGCACAGACTGATCACCTACTTGCCTGTAAAGAATCAGTGAAATAGATACATAAATGTGTGTGCCCCATGCCCCATGCCCCATGCCCCACTAGGGGTTACGGGAATTCATCTATATTAGAATGACAAAGACTAAAATTTATAATAATTGACAATATTTCAAATTTCCGAGGTCATGAAAATAAAAATACAGTTTCTTGAGTTTTCCAATCTGATTCCAAAAATTATTTTTTCACATTTTTTTGGGAATTATTTTTGGAGAAAATATATAGAATCAAAAAATGGGATTGTGACGTCATTATTACGGCTCTATAAGTTGTTATCCAGAAAATAAACAGAATAAGTCCGTGAGAAAAATTAGCAAATATTTGTTTTCGTTATGATAAATAATGAAATCTCAAAACTGACCTCATTTGACTTGACATATATTATTTTATTTTTTTTAATCGAAGCAAAGGCATTCAGCCGTATGAATGACGTCACATGGCACTTACGTCTTTTTGAAATAATATGATATTCAAAGTTAAAAAGTTGAATGAAAATTAATATATTGAGGAAAAATAAAAAATATGGGTTTCGTAATTTTAGATTTACTTTCAATTGCGTTTCTAAAATGAAATTTTGAAATGTTGTCAATTGTGTAAATTGAGCAAAATATAACGAAAATATCAAGTAACTACAATTTATTAAGATCTCTATATCCATTTATAAGATTCACACACACTTTTATACAAACAAGACAAGTGGATGAAGAAATTTTAAAAATTGTACATCCATCCAATAATGTCAGCTGAAACAAAACCGCATTGAAATTGGTTTATTATATTGGTTTATTATTAACATGTAGACCCATAGATGAACAGTTATAACACTCCTTTTTTGTCATCAGTTAAGCCGTGGCATATGCCACATACATTTTTACTAAATCGTTGAAACAGTGGGCGTGGTAAAGACGAAAAAATCAATATGTCGCAGACTGCGCGATAAATGAATTTTTCAAAAACACTTTACCGACTTCGAAATAGAGTATTATTATAGGAAAAAGCAGTTTTAAGTTATAAAATATAGCTGTGCCCCGTGGTTTTACCCGCGTTAACTTCGTAACGTGATGTTATATAGCCCAAAAACTTTTAGCTCTAAAAATGACGATACTTTCATAAAACTTTTAAACCCCTTTCAACCCCTTACAACCCTTTTTTCGCATTAAAAACTAGCCTATATCCATCTTCAGTCTCTAGAATATCTGTGTACCAAATTTTACTTTATTCGGTTCAGTAGTTTAGCCAATAAACCACGACAGACAGAGTTACTTTCGCATTTATAACATACGTAAAGATTTTCCTTTGTGACATCCATGTATTTTAAATGTTTTTAACTAGTCTAAATGAATATAAGAGATATTCATAAAAAATATTCATTTATTTATTAAAAGAGTCTCATAAGTTGTAAGACAATAGGAAAATACACTCGTGGACAAATAATACGGGTCAGTACAAAACTCGGTCACTCCGTCTACTGGTTCCTGGTCTTTTAAAGTTCTGCCCAGTTTCTGTTTCAACCCCTTTCAACCCCTTACAACCCTTTTTTCGCATTAAAAAGTGGCCCTTATCCTTCTTCAGTCTCTAGAATATCTGTGTACCAAATTTTACTTTATTCGGTTCAGTAGTTTAGCCAATAAACCACGACATACAGATTTACTTTTGCATTTATAATATACGTAAAGATTTTCCTTTGTGACATCCATGTATTTTAAATGTTTTTAACTAGTCTAAATGAATATAAGAGATATTCATAAAAAATATTCATTTATTTATTAAAAGAGTCTCATAAGTTGTAAGACAATAGGAAAATACACTCGTGGACAAATAATACGGGTCAGTACAAAACTCGGTCACTCCGTCTACTGGTTCCTGGTCTTTTAAAGTTCTGCCCAGTTTCTGTTTCAACCCCTTTCAACCCCTTACAACCCTTTTTTCGCATTAAAAAGTGGCCCTTATCCTTCTTCAGTCTCTAGACCATCTGTGTACCAAATTTTACTTTATTCGGTTCAGTAGTTTAGCCAATAAACCACGACAGGCAGAGTTACTTTCGCATTTATAATATACGTAAAGATTTTCCTTTGTGACATCCATGTATTTTAAATGTTTTTAACTAGTCTAAATGAATATAAGAGATATTTATAAATAACATTAATTTATTTATGAAATGAGCCTCATAAATTTTAAGACAATAGGAAGATACACTCATGGACCAATAATACGGGTCAGTTCAAAACTCAGTCTACTGGTTCCAGGTCTCCTATTCTGCCCAGTTTCTGGAAAACGTTGGACGACTGCGGGATGTGACACGCCTGCTAATCTCGCTGAGTACGAAGGCAGAAGAAGAAGTATCTTCTTCTAGCTTCTTCTAGCATAGTGACGATACGTGTGTCTTCTGCTGTTAGATGATAGTAATTCAATAATGGCCGTGAAAGACTGCTTTCATGCAATTCGCAAGAAAGTCGTCTATATGCAACAGCGTGTTAGAGCCAATAATTGCATACTGGAGATTCTAGGTTAGATTGTCTAATACAAAATAGGTGGATGCGCATTTTATAACTTTTTTTATTAATAAAAATTTTATGAATTTTATATATACTGTAGTTTTATTGGGATTTTATTCTAACTTCACTTAACTTTAGTTAATTGGAATTTTCTTTTATTTTTTGTTTTAATTTTATTTGATATAAAATAAAATTAATAAAAATAGCCTCTAATTGGTATTGACAATATGTAAAACTATAAAACTTATCTATGATTTTATTCAATTAGGTTGTCTTGACATAGGCCTCCTCAAGAAGCTTCCATGTTTCCCTATCCCTGGCTAGAGAACGCCATCCTTTTGGTAGGTCATCTTCCCATCTTTTTAATGGCCATTCTCTAGACCTCTTCCCGTCTCTAGGGCACCAGAACAGCACCACTTGTGTCCACTTTACTCTCCTAGAACGCAGCCCTGTCCAGCGCCACTTCAACCTTTTAATTTTCCCATAGGCATCGGTTACACCTGTATTTTCTCGGATTTTAGTAAACCTCCTGTCTTTTAATCTTATATGCAGCAGATTTTATTTGATACTTTATGTTAATTATTTTAATTTCTTATAATTTTATTGTGAATTTTATTTCGTAATTTCATTTTTATTATTTTTATAACAATTACTAGTGGACCCCGCGAATTTATATCGCGTCAAAGTTCCGAATAATAATGTCACCTAAAACGTCATTCCATAGAAAATGTATAAGGAAAATGTTTTTCTTTTATTTATTTTTTTCGAAAATCCTCCAAATTTTTCTAAGAACCATCATCGTACTTAAAGGAATATTATAAAAAAAGAATTAGTGAAATCGGTTCAGCTGCTCTTTGCGCTTAACAACACATTCACCCATTCATTTTTATATAAATAGTTTCCTATTTTCAATTTTCATATTGTTGTATTTTGCATCTGAAAGATTATAATCTATGGATTTTCATTATCACTACATAGTATAAAACAAAGTCGCTTTTTCTTCCCCTATATCCCTTTGTATGCTTGAATCTTTAAAACTACGCAACGGATTTTGATGCGGTTTTTTTTAATAGATAGAGTGATTGAAGAGGAAGGTTTTATATGTTTTATACCCGTGCAAAGCCGGGGCGGCCCTAGTTCTAAATAAATGGATATTTTATTATATTCTTATCATTTTAATTTGACAGATTGAAAAACAAGCAAGTGTACTCGCATGATTTGAATTTATTACCAACTTCAAACTTTTATTTAAAAAAAAATTCAATTACGTTGTATATTTATCATACGATATTAAAATTATCTTTAATATTCAGTTTTGTAATATTATTTGGTTATATAATATATATTTCTGAAAACTTGACATGTACAAACAGTTTGTATGGGAAAATTAAATTATTTCTTTTACTACTTTACATCTCCGCCTTTGACCACCTCCTTGGTCTAGTCACTGGTAAGCGCGTAAGCGTTACAACCGAGAGGTCCTGGGTTCGATTCCCGGTGGAGATAAAAAACTCGGTCTGGCAAGACATAGAAGGCTAATCACTTACTTGCCCCTAAAGAAAAAATCGATCAGTGAAACAGATGTGAAATGCATCTGCCCCATACCCCACTAGGGGACTTCACTTTACTACTTTACACCGCAACTTATCTATATTTTTCCAATTTTTGGACCTTTCTTAGACATGTAAATATATTTCAAAACCAAAATTAGCCAAATTTATATTTTCTTTATTTTTGGAGTGGAGACTTTGGGTCCATGGCACAGGCAACCCAGTTTCAAACTCAACAGTTAGTATAGCAATACAACGCGGTAATGTAGCCAATATTTTGGGTGCCTCCCCAACGGATTTAATGAGCCTTTTGTATTTTTGTAAATATAATTAAGGACATTATTGTAAATATAGAAAAAAATCTATCTTTATCTGTCTTAGTAAAAGCACTCGGTAGACAGTCAGGCCCCATACCTCACAAGGGTTTACAAAAGCAACAAGTATAAGAAAAAATCCGCTTCATTTGAATATTCGCCCGCGGACTTTTAATATATGGAAAGAATATTATGGATAAGGCCGTTTTATTTTTATTAAAGACTTACCAATAAGTACATAGAGAGATGTAACTAAAATATAAAAATATCAATTCTTACTAATATTATGAATGTGAAAGAAACTCGGTCTGTCTGTTACGCTTTGACGGCTAAACCACAGAACACCTAACCGCTTGAGAAAGGTACCGTTAATTATAAAAAAAAGGTTTGAAGTAGGAGATCAAAGTTTGTATGTCATTTTTTTAACACTTTGTTGTAATGGAGTGCGGGTGGCCTTATCGATAATCCGCAATCTCTTCCAGGCAACTTAAACAGACGCGCGGACAGAGTTGCGGGATAAAATTAGTTATGGATAAGACGTTTATAATATTTATTTATTAAAGACTTATCTAGCAGAGAAATCGCGACTTGGATGATTTATATTTTTAAAGATTTTTATATAAGATGTTCTAATGTAATGGTGATCGATGCCAGAATACTCTTTATTTGTATATAAATTCTTTAAGCTATTTTACAATATAAACATTCAAAGGAACTGAGAGTTTATGCTAACTTGATGATTCTTTTTTTTTAAGGTGGAGCTTCCCGTGTTGTCCAATTTAAATCTCATCAAAATCTGTTCAATTGTTTTAGAATTACAATTTGAAGTCGTTTTTTGGTTAAAATTATAACTTGAATATTATTATGTTAAATATTTAATAAACATTCATTTATTTCTAAAAAAATATATCATTTATGTTAAGATTTTTTAGAGTTGAGGAACTACATATAAAATGCTAAATAATAAGTAGATTTCTAACATTGTTTGGGTTTTTGGCTCTTTATATAACATTATCTGCTAAAATACAATATATAAGTAATATTAAATATATAGAAATATAATAAATACATGTGTTTAACTTGAATTTTATTAGTTTCATAGTTATCGCCAGGAAATTGTAAAGTGTCTTATCCATACAAAACCAGCCCGTATTAAATCTCGGGACAATATCTTTTTCTCAAAGAAACTTATTCTGTATGTAAATTATCACTAATCTCCATTTATATGAATGTTATTGTACTTTTAAAACAATATTTTGAGAATTTCGTACTTGAAATTATTGGTTTATTTAATATTTTAGGCCCAAATTTAATTAATTGTTTTATTGTTTTAAATGTTGAATCTTTGTTTGCACATTAATATTATGCATTAATTTTGATTTACAATAATGTATTTAAAAAATTTCTTAAATATCATCACAATATTACGCGAAGCAAAAACTTTGTATCTCTTTACGAAAATTGCGCGAACGCGATCTTGAAATTTGACACAGTTAAAGTTTATATGGTGTTAACGCCATCTATCGGTGACATGGAAGAGGTTGCGTCGTGTGCAAAGCGGGGAGGAGTGCGAAGCGGGGATCGGCGCGGCCATATTTCTTTGATTGCGCATCACTTCTCTTACGCATTCGAATTCAAAAGACGTGTTAATATTTTCACGCGAATCTAAGTTTAATGTTGTTAACCGTTTTTATATATACCTAATGAGAAATTATAGTCATATAAAGAATACGAATTTTATTCTCAACGAACTTTCTAAAACATATGGAGAAGTGCATAATATGTTTTGTTAAATCTCAAAGGGTTTAAACAGAGAGCTCTTAAAATAAAAAAACTATGAATTTTAGTTTTAAACTTATTTTCTAATTTAAACATGTTATAATAATTTTTAAAACAATTTTCTTAACACGATAGGATTAAATTGAAATTGAGAAAATATCGTATCCAATTTAACTGTTTGTTTCCATTATCAAATACGACGATTTCTCCGTCTTTTTCTTTTAACATAATATATAAAAGAGAATTACTGTAACCCCCAGTGGGGCATGGGGCAGATACATTGCTGTATGTGTTTTACTAATTATTTTCTTTCCAGGTAAGTAGGTGATCAGCCTTCTGTACCTACCCAACCGAAACATAATTGTGTGTCCCTGGATTCGAACCCTAGACCTCCGGTGCAACACCCAGACGCGTAAACCAATTAGCCACGGAGGTGGTTGTATAACATACTATGTATATATAGCTTAATGCTTTATTTTATTAATAATTTTATATAAATTATTAAATGTACAATAAAATAGATATTTTATTTAAATTATATAAGGGGTGAGTAATTACTGATTTTATTAATACTTTTTATTACAAATAGGGTATATTTTTCTTTATGTAAAGACGATATATACAACCCCTAAACTGGATTAAAAAAAGGAATATTTCAAAATGAATGATCAGAACAGATTCGTATTCGTCAAACTTATAAATTTCTTATTGTGAGGGATTTAAAAAAGGTGTATTTTATAGCATACATTAGCTATCTGCCAATAAACACCCCGTCAAAAATAGTCTAGCCGTTTCAGAGATAAGCCGGAATAAACAGATGACAGAGATAAAAATTGTAAAATATGTTATTTTGGTATATGTACCGTTCATAATATATACATCCATATGAATTTAGTAAAAAGCGGTTATTTTAATATTACAAAAAGACACTCCAATTTTATTTATCTGTATAGATAAGGATAAAAGGGACTACTCTCAAATTAAGGACTTCATTTTATTTTAAGTTACACACAACAGAAGACGGTTTTAAATATACAGATTATAAATTGACAAAAAATAAAACCAAATTCTAAAAAGGCGACGCTCAAATACTAAGAAGTGACCATCTTTGAAAATTATAATAAGCGAACACTGAAGCACACTAACAATAATTGAACTAAACTTATTTATAAACTTAAATTTTAACATTTATTACAAAACGTTGAGAAATTTTAGATAAAAAATTATATTAAAAAAAAAAAGAGTAATAAATTATTAATTTTGTAAACATATTGATAAAATTTTAAAACCGTTTCAAAATGGAAACAAACTTCGATAATCAGATAAGGCACGTGTCAGCCATTTTGAATAGCGCTTCCCGCGCAAACTGCTGTCATCTGTCAAATCGAACTACAAACATGGCGGCGGTGTGCATATCGGCTATTAATTTTTAATATTACACCTTTTAGAAGACTTTAAATTCTTAGATTTTGATTAATGTTTCTGGTTATTTGTTTGTTTACTATTGTGTCTTAGAAAAAAAAATTCAACAATTTCTTGTATAATATCATTATTATGCAGTCCTAGTGAACAAAAACTAAAATCCCCTTTTTTAATCTATGACAAAAAAGAGGGATGTTATTTTGACGTATTTATAATTTTGACGTATCTGTCTGTGGGTTCGTATGTCCATCTGTGTGTGCATAGCTCCTAAATAAACCGATTTCAATACTTTTCTTTCAACTTTGGCTTTAAAAAACAGTATTTTTAATTTTTGCAATTTATGAATCTGTTCATTTATTTACGTTAATTCTATTTTATTATTAATAATAATTTATTTTTTTAGTATCTTCAATTTGACTTTTATTAATTAGCCGTAATATTCTCATGTGTGAAAAGCGAAAACATTACTCAACCACAAGCTTTACACGTACGCTTTCAACAAAAGTCCAGACGTTACTGCGATAAACGTTCGAATTTCAAATGTAAACGGATGTATGTGAAGGATATTTCCTGTTACGTTCCGTACCACTGTTTCGGTTATCTTTTTGTTTGGAGCTTTTGTTATTCGAACGTGTATTGAAACTGTTAAGTGATTTGTTCACAACTTTGGGATTACACACGATTTTTGAATTTCAACCGACTTCAAAAAAGGAGGAGATACTCAATTCGACGCTGTTTTTTTATATGTTTGTTACATCAGAACTTTCGACTGGGTGAACCGATTTTGATGATTCTTTTTTTGTTTGAAAGTTGCTTCCCGTATAGTCCCATTTAAATTACATCAAAATTTGATTAATAGTTTTAGAGTTACAATTTGAAGTCGGTTATTTTTGTTAAAATTTTAACACTATATTGTGTATAATTAAGTTTTCTTCTACGTCAAAGTTAAAACACCCCTTTTGCCTTCACAATAGGATACACCTTAACAATACTTGTTAACTTCGTTAGATAACACATCTTGTCACTAACTGTATTGCAATTGGTTAACTTTAACTGGGGTGTCGATTGTTTTGAAATAAAGCTGAAGTGTTTAGTTGAACGTGATTTTCTTTGGAACTGGTGGTTTTAACTGAAGATTTTTTTTATTGAATAGTGCATTTATCGAGAAAGGCTATAGTATATATTATGACAGTAACTGATTTTTGTAAATAATTTTTTAGTAGTTTCGTTTACACTTAAAGTGAATGTCCGTAACCGTAGTGGAGCATGGGGCAGACACATTGCTATGTTTCATTTATCATTTTCTTTACAGGCAACTTTTTTACTTTACCCAACCGAAACATTTATTTATTTCCCCGGGACTCGAACCCAGAACCTCCAGCGTGACGCAGACGCGACACACGAAGTTCGCGGGGTCCACTAATATATATTTTTATTTATTAGACTTGTTAAAGTTATCTGTGGTAACATCAAACAACTTAGACTATGACTAGAAATGTAGAACTGATTGTCTATAACTCTATTTCTTATCTATGTTCTGTGCAACTGTGGTGTGCTAAATTAAAAAGGCATTTGTTAAATCAAAAACCACTCTCTCTTTATTTATTTACAACAAAACAGATACATCATACATAACCGGAACAATACAATAAAGACATACATAAAGAAATCCTTAATAAGATATTTAACAGTAATATATATAGATATATAAACTAGCTATGTTCCGCGGTTTCAATTGCGTTAATTTCGTCGTAACGTGATGTTATATAGCCTATGAACAGAGTCAAATAGCATGATAATAATAAATATGTATTATGTACTTCGTCCGAGCGGAATAGTTTTGTATTATTTATTTATATTAATTTCGAAAATAAAAGTAGCCTAAGTTACTCCTTATTGCATCAGCTATCTGCCATGAAAGTCCCGTCAAAATCAGAAAAAAATTGTAAAAAATGTTATTTTGGTATGTTCCGTGTTTATATAGGCATTTAGTAAAAAGTGGTTATTTTAATATTACAAACAGACACTCCAATTTCATTTATCTGTATAGATAAGAAAACGCAATCATTCAATAAGAAAATGAAAAATTCAAAATCAAGAAAGCTAATTTCAATAATCCATCCAGCTGAAGAAGACCACGAAAAATCTACATCGTGATAAGCATCGCAAGATGTAAACATTATATATACAGGTGTGCGAAGCCAGATATTAGACTTACCAACTCCTTACTAACATTATAAATGCGAAAGTAACTCTGTCTGTCTGTCACGGTTTCAC
This sequence comes from Aporia crataegi, assembly GCA_912999735.1. Lineage (NCBI taxonomy): Eukaryota > Metazoa > Arthropoda > Insecta > Lepidoptera > Pieridae > Aporia > Aporia crataegi. Next base: position 981,698 of record OU538754.1, on the reverse strand, counting down.
GCCAAAACTACTGAATCGATTTAAATGAAATTTGGGACACAAATAGTCTATAGCCTGAAAAAGGACATTTTTAATGCGAAAAGTGTTGAAAGGGGTGAAGAAAAGTTCTATGGAAATTCATTTTTAGAGCTAAAAGCTTTTAGGCTAGAATATCACGTTACGATGAAGTTATCGCAGGAGAAACCAACGGGCACAGCTAGTATGTTATAACTTAAAGGAAGTTACGAAAGAAAATGGAAATCTAAAACTACCCACGCAAACGTATTTAAACTCTAATAATGTAGTTTCGCCACCCAATGCAAATATGAGTAGACGTGAGAACAATGGCGTCGCAAACAATATATGGGAAATTGAATTTTCACTTTGGAATATCGGTTGTCTTTGAACCTGATACATTTTCACATATCTTTTCTATTGTAAAAAGCATATTTAATTCACTACATAAAATATAATAACACAAGTATATAATATAACTAAAAATCAAATCAAGAAATTAATAAATTACAAATTAAATTATTAAAATACTTTTAAAATATATAGTCTGCCTGGCATTAAACTATACCATATAGACGAGTACTTGACAATTGACGAGTGTTGAAAACAAGATGGCGATCAATATCAAAACCACGTCATTAAATATTTATTTAAAACTAACTGACCCGGCGATTTTTGTACCGCCAATAAAAGAGAATGGGTTTAGTAATCTATCCTTGAAAGATAGATATATGCCACCAAGGACTTTTTTGTACATCTATAAAAGAGGAATATCTTGTTATGTATTGTTTTGTTATATCTCAAAGGGATGAGGCAGCGTCTTCGATGAAAGCTCCCAGATACGTTGTCCTGTCTTAACTATGGATATTCGATTCGAATTGGCATAATAATTTAAAATACATAACTTAAAATACTTAACGAAAATATTTATTCAAAACTAGCTGACCCGACGATCTTTGTACCGCCAATAAAAGAGAATGGGTATAGTAATCTATCCTTGAAAGATAGATATATGCCACCAAGAAGTTTTTGTACATCTATAAAAGAGGAATATCTTGTTATGTATTGTTTTGTTATATCTCAAAGGGATTAGGCAGCGTCTTCGATGAAAGCTCCCAGATACGTTGTCCTGTCTTAACTATGAATATTCGATTCGAATTGGCATAATAATTTAAAATACATAACTTAAAATACTTAACGAAAATATTTATTCAAAACTAGCTGACCCGACGATCTTTGTACCGCCAATAAAAGAGAATGGGTATAGTAATCTATCCTTGAAAGATAGATATATGCCACCAAGAAGTTTTTGTACGTCTATAAAAGAGGAATATCTTGTTATGTATTGTTTTGTTATATCTCAAAGGGATTAGGCAGCGTCTTCGATGAAAGCTCCCAGATACGTTGTCCTGTCTTAACTATGAATATTCGATTCGAATTGGCATAATAATTTAAAATACATAACTTAAAATACTTAACGAAAATATTTATTCAAAACTAGCTGACCCGACGATCTTTGTACCGCCAATAAAAGAGAATGGGTATAGTAATCTATCCTTGAAAGATAGATATATGCCACCAAGAAGTTTTTGTACGTCTATAAAAGAGGAATATCTTGTTATGTATTGTTTTGTTATATCTCAAAGGGATTAGGCAGCGTCTTCGATGAAAGCTCCCAGATACGTTGTCCTGTCTTAACTATGAATATTCGATTCGAATTGGCATAATAATTTAAAATACATAACTTAAAATACTTAACGAAAATATTTATTCAAAACTAGCTGACCCGACGATCTTTGTACCGCCAATAAAAGAGAATGGGTATAGTAATCTATCCTTGAAAGATAGATATATGCCACCAAGAAGTTTTTGTACGTCTATAAAAGAGGAATATCTTGTTATGTATTGTTTTGTTATATCTCAAAGGGATTAGGCAGCGTCTTCGATGAAAGCTCCCAGATACGTTGTCCTGTCTTAACTATGAATATTCGATTCGAATTGGCATAATAATTTAAAATACATACATAACTTAAAATACTAAACGAAATGTGTACTAAGAAATGATAAATTATGACAAATTAAACCATGCAGGTTAGAGAGAAGGAGAACGATCGCTGTAGAAAATAGTGTCCCAGAAATATGGACAAAATAAATGAGGGGCTGCGATCGCTAAATAGTCTCAATTCAACTAACTTCATCTAGTTGTACATAGTACATACTCATAAACAGCTAACTTCGCAGATTCTACCAACGGCGGCGTGGCTGGTGGCTGAAAAGTGAATAAATAAATTAAAATTATTATAAATTCTACAAATTTCCAGGGACAGGCGGGCTAATGTTATAACGATTGTTCTTCTCTCTAACCTCCATGTAGAGAAATGAGTACTCTATGATTGTTTATATTACAGATAACACAAGTCAACAAAAAAATCTTTTTTTTGTATCCGTTATTGACTATTGTCTAAATGTTTACATTGAAAAAAATTTTGCTTTTGTACTTTATACGATGATAGAAAAAATATACGATTTTTTACAAATGCTTAGAGGTTACTACTCTAATTTTATGAGATAAAAATATTATTTCTTTTATTAATTAGGTATAAGAAATCAAAATCGGGTACACAGAACTCAGACTTCTTCTCAGGACCGCCTCCTTGGCCTAATGGTGAGAGCGTAAGCGTTACAACCGAGAGGTCCTGGGTTCGATTCCCGGTGGAGATAATAAATTAAAAAAACTCGGTCTGGCAGGACATAGAAAACTGATCACCTACTTGCACCTAAAGAAAAAAATCGATCAGTGAAATAGATGTGAAATGCACTTCACTTTGTGTAATATATGAATTATCTTTAGTAAGCCTAAATATTATGATTGTGGCTTCACCAAAAATAAATAAATAAAAATGTCCCAAGTTCTCAACACAAGTGGTCTGGTGCAACAACAAAAACAAAGTTGACAATTGACAGTTAAATGAATTTCATGCATGCAACTTTGATAACTGGTTTTCAATGTTTGATTAGATTTTAATACACCACAATCGTACATAATTCTTTCATTTTTGTTAAGAGTAAAAAATTAAACCAAAACATATTTAAATGGTTATAAACACCAGTGAATCATAAAGATTTTACTAAAAGTATTTCTCAAGTTCAACGTAAGACAAACAAAATAAGACACGGTGGACAACAAACATTTGATCAGGCCCTTTTATTGGTATCTCGTTGACATTGTGTTTTGCAAAAGATCGAGTAGGTATTGCCATAGAACAAAAAAGAAAGAATTTATTTCATACTAACTGTGACCCGCGGTTTCACCCGCGTTAACTTCGTAATGTTATATATTAAAAGCTTTTAGCTCTAAAAATGACGATACTTCCTTAAAACTTCTAAACCCCTTTCAACCCCTTACAACCCTTTTTCGCATTAAATAGTAGCCTATATCCTTTCTCAATCTCTAGACTATCTGTGTAACAAATTTCATTTAATTCGGTTCAGTAGTTTTGACGTTAAACCACGACAAACAGACAGAGATGATGTAATAATAGATTACTAAAACTAAAAAATAAAGTCAAGTCATAGTATGATATACGTATCTGAGCCCTATTTTATCTCCGTATTTTAAATGAGCAGAGTCAGGTGCAGAGCCAATATAAATTGCAGGTAAAAAGCAGAAAATTGAATGTCGCTTACAGTATCAAATTGAAATCTTATCATTCCGTCTTCCAAATACATTTTTTTGTTAGTTTTTACACGTGACTTTGTTCGCGTTTGGGTATACAATATATCTAATATCATACAGCTTTCTGTCTTTCTTTCTTTCATGCTCTTTAGCATAGCTTTCTATCAGTGAAAGAATTTTCAAAATCGATTGAGCAGTTTTGAATTAATTCATTAGAAAAAGTCCTAATCTCTTTTGACATTCAAAATTTTATAAATTATTTTTAGGCCGTCTCCTTGGTCTAGTGATAAGCGCGTAAGCTTTACAACCGAGAGGTCCTGGGTTTGATTCCCGGTGGAGATAAAAAAACTCAGTCTTTTAAAGTAAAGGTTTTGTACAGTTATTTAAAACAAAACAAGCAAAATAATGTTAATTTATAATTACAGACGACAAAAATTATAATTATCCATAAAAATATATAAACAATATCAAAAAGGCACATAGACACACATACACCAATATCATTATCTTTCCTCCCTTCCGAATGGTCCATGCAAATTTTATCAAACAATGCGCAGTAGATTAACAGAGCGAATGTCAAAATAAATGTCAAAAAAAGATGTAGTATCGTCAAAACTAGATATATCTTAATAAATTTTTTTTTCTTGAAAAAAACAGCGCAAAAAAGTAATATATTTGTCAAAAAAATCGTCCACATAATTCCAATGGAACTCCATATGTATATAGAAATTGCTGCACCTTTCTTCCTGTTCATTTCGGGTTCATTACCTGAAAAAAAAGTTTTGCTTAAATTATATAATGTTAAAATTTTAACAAAAAATTGACTTCAAATTTTAACTCTAAACCTACTAAACAGATTTTAATGAAGTTTAAATGGGACTACATAAAACACCAGCTTTCAAACAAAAAATTATCATCGAAATCGGTTCACTCAGTCGAAAGTTGTTCTGAGGTAACAAACATAAAAAAATTGCATAGAATTGAGTACCTCCTCCTTTTTTGAAGTAGATAAAAATACTTCAAATCAGTTAAATCATATTAATAAAGTCGGTTTATTTACATTTATTAACTCAAGAACCGATTTTAATTATCTGTATTTAGATTCGTTTAGTAGGTATATAAGAATAACTTAAAATAAAGAAAAAATCACGAAAACTATATTTATTCACTATTAGTAATCCGCGGTTTCACCTGCATTAATCTCATCGTAACGTGATTTTATATAGCCTAAAGCCTTCCTCGATAAATGGACTATCCAACACAAAAAGAATTAATCAATTCGAACCAGGAGTTCCTGAGATTAGCGCATTCAAACAAACTCTTCAGCTTTATAATATTAGTATAACACACAATCTTATGAACGAAACTTAAATTTAAGAACGCGCTCAAATCTAAGAACAGCCATCTCATAAAAGATACATTGAATTGAAACAATATAACCAAGCGCAAATATTATTTAAATTAATATTAATACGTCAAGCAAAAACTTTGTACCCCTTTTTACGAAAATTGCGCGGACGGGCGATTGTGAAATTTGCCACAGTTTTATATGGAGAAGAAGTGTATAAAGCATTTTTTTTATATATAAAATTAGCTAACCCGGCAAACGTTGTTTTGCCATATTAATTTTTGGGGTGGGCTACCCTTATCACTTAGGGGTATGAAAAATAGATAGTAGCCGATTGTCAGACCTACTGAATATGCAAAATTTGGTAAAAATCAGTAAAGCCGTTTCGGAGGAGTAAGGTAACTAACATTGTGACACGAGAATTTTAATATAAAGATGTATTAGAAATACATTTAATAATTAAAAGAAACATTACGTACACTACTGCTTGGATGACACAGCATACACACATACATACCTGACTTACATACCTGACTTACTCATGTATTGTGCTCGAATTTCGACAAATTGCCGATCACTAATATAATATAAAAGATCTAACTGATTTACTATTATTAAGATTTAAATTTATTTAAAAACAATTCTACCTTTGTATTTTGTTTTACCTTGTAAATAAATTATGTACTAGTAGTTATAAAATTACCTAATAAATACATTATAGTCAGCATTGGTCCAAATGTGAAACCAAACATGATACATAACAACGAAATGGCGCACGAAGATATACGCCATGTCATGAATTGGCAATAATTACACATTTTTAATTTATTACAAATAAATTAAAACATCATAACACAATAAAAATTTAAAATATCATAGATTGATTATCGCGGCATTGTCGTGTCAAAATGACAATTGTCAATGATAACTATTGTTAACTGTCAACCATGACATTCTGTAAAAAAATGGCTTACTTAAAATATAATTAACGAATGCATTATTTATCACTTTAACATTTAAAAACACATCATTTTAAAATTTTATTAAATCTACACAAACATAATAATTTATTTTGAAATATTTTAAGCAATTAAAAAATATTACACGTGAAGGCTTTTTTTATTTGTATATTTATATTATAGTGGAGTTTTGGACTTATCACAGACTAATAAGGAAATCTGTCATTATTAACCATAGATTATTTATTGTAAGGCTTTTAAAACACCACAGACTAGATCAGAATGTCAAGAAAAGCTATTTTAAAATACATGTAATATTTTTTTTAAATCATTCACTTCCTACGAAAAATTGTCGATCTTAGATTTGATTTTTACACTCGATAATAAACTACAAATTGTTTATTTTTAATATAGATATAACATTATATGTAAAAGAAACTGGACTGAGTGAAAACATGAAATTTTAATATTTTATCGATAGAAAAAAATCACAAAGTTACGTCTAATTTTCAACTAAACTTAATTTATGTTCAAAACTATGTATAAAACAGAGTCAATATTTTAATAAATAATATAAAATTATATTACCTAGTGACTGTGTTAGCGGTTTAAAAAAATATTTTATATTTTACGAGTTATTAAAATAAAACTATTTCGGCGCTTACTACGTTTTTATTCCGCGTAGAACACTCGTTCTGTTTCACCCGGCATCGATACGTTAGACGAGTGCGGGGCTATGTGAAGCGAGCGGGTGAAATCTCATTTTTTTCTAACGTTGTGCGCCCTCTTAAGTATAAGTTTACTGTCTGTGACTGCCTTGTTAACCAAACGAAATGACCGATTTTGATGTTTTTTGCATAAAAGCTTTTAAACACAACACGACTTTGTGTTTACGAAAACTACATCAAATATTTTGTAATTAAAAAAGTAAAATAAATCCTTGGAGACCGCCTCCTTTGTCTAGTGGTAAGCGCGTATGCGTTACAACCGAGAGGTCCTGGGTTCGATTCCCGGTGAAGATAAAAAAAACTCGTTCTGGCAGGACATAGAAGGCTGCCCCATACCCCACTTTTTTATTTATTTAATTTTAAGTCGCGAAACAATCCAACACAAAACATAAAAAATATTAATGCAAAAAAATGACAAAGTAAATAAAAAATATAAAATTATCTAATAAACAATATTTTTTATTTACTGTTGTATAAATTAATTCAAAAGTAAATTAAAATGCACATTTAATGTTGTTTCCACGTGTTATTTATAATAATTGAAACATAAATTAAATGTTAAAATAATTAACATTGCAATTATATTTATAAAGGTGAACATAGAATTCATTCAGAGTTGTTAAAATAATCGGTAACTAACCAGCAACGAAAAAGAGGGGTGTTATAATTGACTCAATGAAATGAGTTGGATGCGGCTTTAATTATAAATAAGCTAACTTGATGATGATTCTAAGATAGAATTTATGAAAATATGTCTATCCGTTTGAGGGTATAACTCTTGTTATATATGTATTGAAACTGGTTAGGGTTTATGTTAATAATTTATAAATTGGTTACAATTGCAAAAACTATTTATTTTTGAGATTTGGATACCTTATATACTATTCAAAACAAATTAACGAATTTGGTTCAGCCGTTTATTATAATAAATAGCTTTGAATGTAAAAAATAATATGTTAAAATTTAAAATCATACTCCATTAACAAACAATAATGAAATTGTTTGGACCGTTTAACAGATACGAACAGACGGACAGACAAATGAGCGAGCGTTTCATTACGACAGGTACAGTTACGAGCGGAAGTGCTTATCATTTATTAAATTTCAAATTCAATTTTTTTTAGCAGTTTTAATTTATAATCTGTACACAATACACAAGTAAATAAAATAAGAAAAATATTTTGTAACATATTTCACAAAACTTAACTAAAATTTGAATTAAATCAAATTGGTAATACAACATTTAAGTGACACAACGCAAGAGTATTTTGGGTACGCACCGTATTTTTGTAAAAATATTTATGTATACACATAAAAAATAAATTCAAAGTAAATTTTAGATATTTTAGGTAATAAAATTAGTTTGACCTTTTTTTTGAACTTTTCAATAAATAAAAATATTAATAACACAAGCATTTTTCCTTGTTCCTATCTATATCTATCCAGATAAATGAAATTGGAGTGTCTGTTTGTAATATTAAAATAACCGCTTTTTACTAAATGCATATTAATAACAAAATAACTTTTTGTACAATTTTTGAAGGGACTTTCACTAGTAGATTATGTAATAAGGAGTAACTTAGGCTACTTTTATTTTAGAAATATATAATAAAAAATAACTATTCCGCACGGACGAAGTATATAATTATAGTTTTATTTTGCTGTTCGCTACTTTACTCCATTTATAAAACATCATTTTACGATGAAATTAACGTGAGTGAAACCAAGGGGCACAACTAGTTATAAATGCATTTATATATGAAATTGAATGAACCTCAAAAATGGATGAAAAGATCTGTCTATATCAATCGCTCGTTCATGTCTCTTTCAAATAAACCGCATAGAAGTTGATAAATTCGTTTATGGGCTGACACAGGGACAAAAAAAATGCAAAAAATAAAAATGGGTTTTTAAAGTTTTAAGCAACTTATAAATTATTAATAAACTCCAGGTTAATATATCAAGTGTATCCCTCAAACGGATCAACAGATTTTCATAAATTATAGCTTGGAATCACCATCAAGTCAGCTTTCGAACAAAGACCGCACCCTTGGTTCGTTGAGTTACGAGACACTATGCTACAAATAGACATACAGACACAGACATTATAACACCCTTTTTTGTCACTGGTTAAAGTTAACGATTATTTTAATAACTTTTTGAAATGAATTATATCTTTTTCCATAGGGATTAAAAAAATGTTATGAAAAAAAACAATTTGAAAATAGCTTTTCGCATCGTATATACACAATGTATGCGAAAAATGCTCATCAAGCTGTAGGTACAGTTGCGAACAAAACGATAACTGCAGTACAGTCGGGAACATACTCATTAACTCGCCGTAAAAAAAAGTGTAAACAAACTTTACGGACAGTTGCTAACATTATTTAGTATCTTAAATTAACTACGTTCGTTTAAATGCTAGATTTCTATACCAGATTTCATCCAAAACCTCTGAGCACTTGTGGAGGTGTGTCTGTCTCACTTTTATATATCCAACCGAACCATTTATGTTTCTTCGACAATCTTCAACTATGACGAACTTCCATACAAATTTTCAGCCCCAAATTTAACTTCTTCAAGTATTTTTTTGCAATAAAAGTTAGCCTATGTAATTTTCCAAGCTCTAAACTACATATGTGTCAAATTTCATTTAAATCAGCTCAGTGATTTAGGCGTGAGAGCCTTATTTATTATTAGTAGGGAAGCAGGGATTAGCTTTACAGGTGACACGTATCATATTGTAAGATTTTTATTTCTTAGACTATTTAATTTTGCAATAACTCCTAAGATATTCGTTAAACTTGTATCATTTAAAGGGCTGTACTATTTTGCATGAGACGATTAAGATAACTGTGTTATTCAATCTGATAAATATTAATACTATCTTTGATTAAATTGGTTCAAAATTACCCCATTCTACGTGACCATTTTGAAAGTTAGAATGGATATAGTGAGCTATCATTAAGAGATAGATATATACCTTGTTAGACTTTTTTATATATCTATAAAAGAGAAATAAACCCACCATACATTGTTTTGTTATATCTCAAAGGGTTTATGCAGCTATGAGAGCTCCCAGTTGATTTTCTTCCGATGTCTTTAATAATCGCCATATTTCAACCAATTTACAAAAACTTTTGGAATCTATCAATTGGTAAAAACTATATGAAATATATAAGATAGCATTTATTCCAGACTTTGACTATGTGGATATATAAAAGAAATAAATTTTCCCGTTTTTCCTACATTTTCAATTAATGCTCCATTTCCATTAGTCGTAACGTGATGTTATATAACTTTTAACCTTTCTCAATAAATTTATTATCCAACACAAAAAGGATTTTTCAATTCGAACCAGTAGTTTATAAGATAAACGCATTCAAACAGACAATAAAATTCTTAAGCTTTATAGATCAAGTAACTCAGAAAGTCCAAGTTGTTACAAACAAAAACGAAAATTTCTCTTTTTAATACCATTGTAGATTAACAGTTTAAACACATTAAAAACAGTTTAGCCGTTAGAAATAAGTTGTTCACGCGACAGTACCAAAAAAATTCACATTCGTAATTGTTTTTAAACTCGTATGAAGTTTTTTAATAACATTTCCATTAAGAGTTTTTAGATTTTTTCAAAAATTCAAGAATTTCAACAATTCTTGATTGTAAAACGAACAAGTTAAATTTAAGACTATTTAACCTACCGATATTACAATGAATACATCATAAATTGATGGACAGATTTTAATAAAGTATTCTTAAAAATTTCGGTTTTTAAGTATAATTTACTAATTTATTTTAAAAAATGCAAAATACTTGTATCAACAAATTATTCAAAATAATATTTTCTTGGGTGAAATAGATGTCGAGTATTAACTGCATTTTCAAAAATTATCATACCTCAATTCTTCGTGGGTTAAATTTAGGCCAAATTTTAATTCAACCGGCTTTAACGGCTTAGCCGAATTTCATGAAATATATAAAATTAATGTCCAAAAAAACTTTATGCTTTCACGCCAAAACTAGACCTATGTTGATGAAATGTGGTACAGATTCTAGCTTATAAAAGGATATAATTAACTTTTTTCGCGAAAAAAGAGGCTTGAAAAAATCTACTTTTGCATATTTTTTATAAAACAGTGAATTCTCGCAACCTTATCAATATTTTTAAGCTCATAAGCTGAAAAATTGCTCATCAATTATTTTATTAAGTCGCTAATTCAATTACGTTTTTCATTAATTAAATTTTAATATAACCTCTGGGTTCTTTAAAAGACGTCATTACTTAATAAATGGATGTGAAAGCCTAAATCATGGATGAATCATGAAACAAAGTAATCCACCACCTCTGTCAGTCTATTCGCGATAAACTTATAAACTACTAAACGGATTATCATGAAAGTTTTACCAATAGATAGAGTGATTCATGAGAAAGGTTTAAGTATATAATTTGTTAAGGTTTTTATATAAATTTGTTGAAATATGATGATAATTGCTGAATGAGTCGGTAAAGTCAAACCAGCGGGAAGCTTTCATCGAAAACGCTGCCAAATCCTTTTGATATATGACAAAGCAATGTATGATGGGATATTTCTCACTTATAGATGTACAAAAAGTCCTAGATGGCGTATACCTCTTAAGGATTGATTATCATACCCATTCTATCTTTTATTGGCGGTACGAAGTTCGCCAGAAGTCTTCAGAAGTATTTAGAATATATCTTAACAATTAAAACATGAAAGTACCTAATTCATTGCGGTAGATAGACTATGGTTATGCGAATCATTCAAATATCAACGTATCTGGGAGCTTTTCAACGCTGCCTAATCCCTTTGAGATTAACAAAACAATGTACAGGATATTCCTCTTTTATAGATGTACAAAAAAGTTGGTGGCATATGTGTACCTTTCAAGGATAGCTTACCATACCCATTCTTTCTTTTATTGGCGGTACAAAGTTAGGGTCAGCTAGTTTTTAATAAATTAACATTAAATTCAGTTAGTAATATCTCAAATTAAAGAAAATGGATTTAGAATATAACTGAAAATTGAAATTTTTGACTCCAATTCAAATGTACCTACATCCTAAGGAGAGTTTTTTAGTTATGTAAAAATTTTAGAGCAAAAATTTAGTTCGAAGGAATAGCAGAATAGCATTTTGATATCATTAAACTAAAATTATTGATTATTTTAAGATATTTATATCAAAATTGATCGCCTCCTGGCCGGGGGACAAATTAATGTTTTCGTTGGGTAGGCACAGAGACCGACCACCTACTTGTTGTAAAGAAAATCAATGAAACAGATACAAAAATGTGTCTGCCTCATGACCAACTACAGAATAATTTATTATACACATCCTTACTAATAGTATAAATGCGAAAGTAACTCTGTCTCTGTCTGTCTGTCGTGGTTTCACGCCAAAACCACTGAACCGAATGAGATGAAATTTAGTACACAGTTATTTTAGAGACTGAGAAAGGATGTAGGCTACTTTTTAATTCGAAAAAAGGGTTGTTAGGGGTTGAAAGGGGGATAAAAATTTATGTGGAAGTATCGTCATTTTTAGAATTAAAAGCTTAGACTAACATCACGTTACGACAAAGTTAATACGGGTGAAACCAAGGGGCATAGCTAGTAAGATATAATTTATTTCGCTTGTAAACTACTGAGGTATAAACTCAAAAACTACTGGACCGATTTTGAAAATTTTTTAATTGATAAATAGATGAATACTTTTATGAGTGTCGTAGGCTATATTTCATATGTTCAGTCGAAAAAAGTCACGTGTAAAACCTAGCAATGTATATTACAAATTACTCTTCGTACAGACATCTAGCGGCGAGTAGCAGAAACATTATTTCAATAAAATATTTATCCTTTCAGAAAGTTACACTACACATCAACAATTCCATAACAAAGAAATATAAACTCTAACTTAGAGAAATAAGATCCTATTTTCATCGAAAAATTAAATAAATTATTAACGAAAATCAAAATAGTTCATTTTCCATCTGTTATTACAATTATTACATCTCGATTACAATTATAATTAGAAATATGAAAGAGATAGTATGTGTTTTAGTTGCAGTTAGAGTGAGATGGATATATTCCTTAGGGTTGACAAATTTTAGAAAAAAATTACAAATGAAAATCCTAATTTTAAAAATAGTATTTCTTTAAAAAATACTAGCTTTCACTTACTTCGTCTCGTAAATAATAAAACATATTTTACTAAAAAAAAGTCCTTCAAATCAAAAGTGGAAAAAAACGTTAAAATATAGCAGTTTGTAGCTTATTACAAAAAATACAATTATTTATGAAATCTATACTAAGTAGATAAATTTCAGCAGATAGAATTACAAAAAGCAAAATTATCTATTTATCAAATTTAAAGTTCTAAAATTATTTTTTATTAACTAGTGGCACATTCATAGATTTGTGGTTTGTTTACCTAAACTACGTTTTCTCACTTACTGTCACATTAAAAACTCAATATTATTTATATTAGTTTTATAAATACATTGCATTAAATAATTTAGAATTAACTTCAAATGTTGTGACTGTGTCAAGAGATGGCGCTAATTCACTTTAAATCACGCTGTCAAAGTTCATACAAGCAAGTCTCCTACATATCAGTGCATTTATATCTAATTTATATAAATCTCGTGTCACGGTGTTTGTTGTCGAACTCATTCGAAACGGCTCGACAGATTTTAATTTTTTTTCACATTCGTAAAATTATTTTTAATCGCAAGAGCGGGTGAGATTTCTGGGCACTATTCGTTTTCCTAAATAGTACAAAAATCAATAAAAAAATCAATTTCAAAATAAAAAACTAGATGCAGGTTCTTTAATATTTAAAACATGAATAAAAATATTTCTTTTATATCTGAAAACAAAAAATATTCCAACCCTATGAATAGTGTAGCAAATTTAGCTGTGTGTGTGAATGTTTTGCATGTGTGTCGTCCGTGTGAGATGGAGGGTTGAAGCGGACGCTGTGTGTAATGACTGCAAAAAAATTTAAGAATTTAAATTCATAGTTGTATTTATTTAGTGACATAAAACAATGTAATATACATTTAATTTGCGTACCTACATTGAATTTTAATCTAAACATGATCATAAAAAATCAAAAGAACAGCTACTTGAAGTTGGCTTTTTTTCTTAAATCTGGGTGCGTTCTTGAACTTTCTTAAATTTAAGTAACGTTTTTGAGTGATCATGTACTATATGAATAAAGATATTTATGAATTGCTAAATAAAAATAAAATTTCTGTCAGAGTTTGTTGGTCTCCTAGATTCTTTCAGCATTGAATTAGCATTGCATAAGTCAATAATTAATATATATCATTAAATGCCGTGAATTTGTATAGAAAATTTATGGAGTTGATTTTCATGCAATATTTGAGGGGTTGGGTTGTAGAAAATAAAACATAATATTGATGCTGCTACCGGTACAACTAATCTCCACCCTCCCGTAATAGGCCATCTCCTAGTTTCCATGGCAACGGTTGAAAATGGCCGCGCATTCCCTCCTCCCGCGCGGCTGTATAAAAACGGCTGCCCGCGGCCAAATCTTCAGAGCGCCAGTGCGTGTTGCAGTGCGCGCATGTATATTTATTTTACGTTCATTCTCGATTTATTATTTAATTTCCGCCTAGCCGAAATAAACTTTTATTATTTTTTTCAGTTCCTTTTATTTCATTTTCTGTGTGGTGCTGCGTCGTTTAAGGTAAGTTTAGGTTAAGATGTTTTGCAGGTCTATTGATCTGAGGATAGCGTTGGGCTTTTCTTATTTATGACCTTAAGGCGTTGTAATAAGGATTCATTTTGTTTGAATTACGATCAAGGTATCCCGAGGTGAAAATAATTAACACAAGATTGAATAGGACAGATATATCTCTTTCATTCTTAATAATTGCGGTTTCATTCCTCTGAAAAGCATTTCAGAGTACATTTTTTCATTCAAAAGATTTTTCTCGAATAATACCGAGGATTCTAAAAGATTGAATGCCTTTATTGAGTTCTTAATCAATTTAACCTCTGACGAAAAATGAGGGGTATCTTCTACGCTACAAACACGAAAATTCGTTCATCCATTCATGTGATATTCTAACATGTCGGGGTTTTTTTAATTTTATTCAATTTCTGATAATTTCATATAGCATCAGAAAATTTTATATTTCTCCATCTCAAGGCTGTATTAAAAACGAAAATATTACAGAAAACCATAATGCAATACCAAAGTGAATTATTATTTAAAATTATAGTCAGTTTTGTCTTTAAATAAATATAATTCTGTTAATTTCTTCTCAGATTTGGGGGCGTTCTTAACGTAAACTTAGAATTGAGTGGCGTTCATATGCGATGTGTTTCTGTAATAAAGATATTTTTGATTTCAAATTGCTCTATTTAGTAATAAATAAAACTAAATTTGCTAAAGGAAAATGATTTTATATATTAATAACAAATATTCTACGCTTTTGAGTGCGAGTCGAGACAAATATTCACAAAAAAAAAAATCGAAATTTAACAAGGTATATATTTTTTAATAGTTTGATATTTTCAAAAAATGCTCAATCAATTTCGATTTAAACTTTAATACACGTCACTCTAAAACTAAAGTTGCTAATGGAAAATGATTTTATATTTTCTTCGAATTATTATATTCAATTTATAACTTTTTACTATATTCCAAAGTGGGTTTATATATTAATAACAAATATTACACGCTGTTGAGTAAGATTCGAGACTATTATTAACAAAAATAAATTGAAATTCATCGAAGTATATATTTTTTAAAGTTTGACATTTTCAAAAAATGCTAAATCAATTTCTCTTTTACACACGAATCTTTGATATTGTTAATTTATCGTCACAACCTAACAAACACAGTCATACTGGGTTCCTCAGTTGAAAATTACTACTTTTCAAAGCATATTTCATTTATTAATTTATATCTTCAACCAATTTCAACGACTTTAAGTTCTTTTTCGAAATAAAAGATATCCCATGTCCTTCTAAACCTCTAGTCTATCTCTGTGTCAAATTTCATCAAAATCGGGTAATAGTTTAGGCGTTAAAGTCAATAATTTTTGAAGTTTTTTCCAAAAACTTACTAAGACTCCGCTGTCCATCCGTCTGTCACCAGGCTATATCTCATGAACCGTGATAGACAAGTCAAACTTTCCCAGATGATGGATTTCTATTACCGAAATAACAAAAAATACAAAAAAAAACAGAATAAAATACATATTTAAGGGGGTTCCCATACAACAAACGTAATTTTATTGCCGTTTTAATAGATAATAGTACGGAAGCCTTCATGTGCATTTCCGACTGCGATTCGATTTTATATAATAGCATATAAAAGGCATTAATATAAATGAGTTAGGCTGCTACTAATAATATTATAAATGCAAAAGTACCTTCGCTTTCACGCCTAAATTTCTCATCCGATTTCGATGAAATTTGACATAGAGATAGACTATAGCGAAAGACAAAGGCTTTATTGCAAACAAAAATTCAAGTGTTTGAAATAGGGGTTCGTTATTTTATTATAATTTGGCAATTAATCTTAAATTATTTAGAATTGTATCATGTAAAGGGTTTTACAGATGCGTATGAAATTTTAAATATGTGTTTTTCACTTTCCAATTACATAATTCTGACTATTTGAAATTTAAAATGGGTATAGTAAGCTATCCTTAGATAGATATTTTTGTACATTTACAGTTTTGTTATATCGGGATTAACAAATATCGATGAATCTTTACGATGCTTCCGCTTTTGAAGGCGGAAAATGGATCAATAAATTTATAATAAAATTTAAAAGATGCATTATTCAAATCAACTTGACTATGCATAATCAAGTGTACTCTAAGCTCTATGAACTGTCAGCAGTTCCGTGTAGACAGAGATACATAGTAAATTTGCAAAATGCAAATTTCTTTTTGTAGTATGCATTATTTACCTTCAGTAGGAATTTTTATCTCAGACATGAGTAAGTATATAAAACAAAGACTCGAGAACGGATGTACCGATTTTGATGATTTCTGTTTTTCTGAATTCATCTAATTCGAGAATAGCAGAAGAACTATTGAAAATATAGATAAATTCACCATTTTAAATATAAATTCATAAATAAGTGTTTATAAAGAAAATTCGTTGCCTCATACATTTTCTATGGAATGACGTTTTAGGTGACACGTTGCTATACGAACTTTGCTGTTTCTAATGAACAGATCATTTTTTGGGGTTCCGTACCCAAAGATATTACTAAAACTCCGCTGTTCATCCGTCTGTCACCAGGCTGCATCTCATGAACCGTGATAGACAATTATTTTCACAGATGATGTATTTCTGTTACGGCTATAACAAAAAAATACTTAAAAACAACATAAAATAAATATTTAAGGGGTTCCCATACGACAAACGTGATTTTATTGCCGTTTTTATAGAAGTACGGAACTCTTCGTGCTCGAGTCCGACTAGTACTTGTCCGGTTTTTTATATATAAAAGCAGATATCTAAATGTATATTGACTAAACTTATCAAAATCTGTTTATCCATTTTAGATATACTAATTTGTAAAATATCGGGTTTTTAAATTATCTATCACTTGTTTATAATGAATAAATTCAAATTGGACAAAATTAAATTCTATTTTGAAAGTTTTATTTCTTCGTTATGAATTAATTAAAAAATTTAGATGTAAATTTTACGTAAAAATAGGTATACAATAAACATAAATTGTCAGTTAAATCTGAGCCTTTTTTGTAACTTTGTGGTCATGATTGGGATTTTATTTCTAAAAATTTCAAATATATTTCAAAATTTTGAGGCCTCTATAGACTTTAACACTATTTGATTGATAACTTAATCCACTAATTCAGTCCACGATTTCAAAAAACAGTTTTCGCTAATTTTATGAAAATCATACCTTTGAATTTCGAATATATTTATGTTATGGACTATAATAATAACTATTTTGTACTATTTTATTAGTCAAATTTATTTATAACTTTCAGTTACAGAGAATAAGACCGTCAAAATTGGTCATTTTAAGCAAAAAATTAGTTAGAATACGATTTAAAAAATTCTGTCATAAATTTCATAGATTCTTATATTTTGGTTTCTTTTGGAGTAGAGACTTTGGGTCCATGGGGCCAGAAGCGCCACAGGAAACCCAACAGCTGGCTCATATTTCGGCCAACGCGTTACTATAACGAAACAACTTCAGTAAACAGTATTTTGGGTACGCACCCCAATTTTAATGAGCCTTTTGTATTTTTCTAAATATATAAATTCTGAATTTCTTAGTGATATAGACTATATTTTATTGTAAGATCCCCTTTTCAATATTCTGTTTGAATTTCCATACAATAAAAATTCATGAGCCATCTTTGATTTAATATTTAGTATACTTACACATAAAAGTGCCCTACGCATATCATGTAGCATCAGTTTTAACCTTCAACAAAATAGAGGGGTGTGATGACGTGTCTGTGTTTTGAAATACAGACCGATTTTGAAGCAATTTTGTTTGAAATACGATCGCGATTGTTCTTAAATATTTTTGAAAATCTATATATTAAGCTGAACTTGGTATCGCCAATGAAAGACAGAATGGGTATAGTAAGCTATCCTTAAAAGATATATGGCACCAAGGACCTTTTAACCGACTTTTAAAAAGGAGGAGTTGGACACTGTTTTTTATGTTTGTTATCTTATAAAAAAAATTCGACTGGGTGACAAACATCGACTGGGTGAACCGATTTCGATGATTCTTTTATTGTTTGTAAGCTGGTACTTTCCATGTGGTCCGATTTAAATTCATCAAAATTTGTTCAGTAATTTTAGAGTTACAATTTGAAGTCAGTTTTTATGTTAAATTTTTTAACCTATATTATTATTGTACATATATTAGAGGAATATGCCATTATGCATTGTTCTGTCACATTTCAAAGGAGAAAACGAGAGCTTTCATCATGAAAGCTCCCAGATGGCATGACTTTTTCATCATATTTCAACCAATTTTCACAAAATCTTGATATATACCTTAACCTTCACCGTCTATTGGGGAAATTCGAAAAAAATGAAGTTTATTATTATTATATATATATATATATATATATATTATTATAATAAAAACTATCGATATCTATCGACTTTATCCCATCACTAGTCTCTCAGACGATATCGACCACGCATGAAGTCTCCACCCAACTCTTATACAAGTTTCCCGGTTTCGCTTACCTTTCAATTGGAATACTACTAAATATGCCGTAAAAGGAATCATTCCCATTCAAAGGTTCGAAACCCGTTAGGTGCATTTATTTATTGCAGGATTCATTTTTCAAAAATTAAAAATTTTGACCGAAATACCGTTCAAATAAAAACATTGTTTTTGTAGTCGGTTAAGTTCTGATTCGAGTCTCAAGTGACGAGCAAATTTATAAATACCCGTAAATAAAATTATCTAGCGAAGTGTTAAGCAAAGTCCATCATCTTAGTTAATAACTCGAAAATTGATGGTAGTCTTGTAATTATAAGTTAATGACGTCAAACTCACTTTATGCCCTCCGTTACTTTGAACTTTGATACCCGCAAATCTAAAACCCGTTAAGAAGAAATATTTTCAACTACGAAATAGGAGACATTAATTTTGACACGTATATTTGTTGCAACGTTGATCCTGAATGAATTCACCAATTTCCATGCGGTTTTTGTTTGATCAACTTTTTTTTCACACTTTGTTGCAATGGAAAGCAACGAGCGGCTTTACTGCTAATCAGCGATCTCTTCCAGGCAAATATTTTGTTGGTTTGATTGAATTTCTTCAGGCAGGCCTGTAGAAGACCGAATACATATACAAATTAAATTATAAATTGCATTCGGGACCGGGGATCGAACCCGGTACCTCAGGTACGCGGTACGCTTATAAAACCTTGAGCCATGAGGCCTCATTTGATTATTGTTATCTATGAATTTCTGTCCATCCATTTAAGAGATATTTGTAAACATTTTTTGTCCTTAATTGATGTTTGATTTAATAAATGATAACTTTTCACTGAATAACACAATTATTTCACCCTTCGATCAAATTTGTGTTTGCAAATTAAATTAATCGCGAAATGGGGCTTTCGGCTGACCCGTTTTTGATGTAATTCAATTTGAAGTGTCAGTTAACATTTTGATTTCGCACTTTCGATTTATACAATGAACAGTCGGGTTATTTACAGCATTTGTAACACGAGAACGGATGGATTGATTTTGATGATGTCATATTTGTGGGATTTGTGTAATCCGAAAATAGCAAGTGTTAAAAATAGAAAAATCAATAACAGTGTGTATAAAGAGAATTTCCTCATACATTTTCTTTGGAATGACGTTTGAGGTGATACATTATTCGGAACTAAGCGATACGAAGTTAGCGGGGTTAACTAGTTTTATATATAACTAGCGACGCGCCCGGCTGTGCACGGGTATAAAACATATATAAAAACCTTCCTCTTTAATCACTCTATCCATTAAAAAAAACCGCATCAAAATCCGTTGCGTAGTTTTAAATATTTAAGCATACAAAGGGATATAGGGGAAGAAAAAGCGACTTTGTTTTATACTATGTAGTGATTTAGAGGTAGATCCGCAAGTCTTTTTCCGCTTACAGACGCTTGTAGATGATTTTCCATCAGCCATTGTTAAAAAAATAAAGAAACATATATATGTATATGAATGTATAATTTTTAAAATGAGGGTAGGAACAATGGATGGGGGAGTAATCGTAATGATCTTGTGTTAATTAAAACCTTAACTAGTGTTATTCGCGGGTTTTGCCTGCCTTTTCATAGTATTTAAGGACTACGTCTGTCTGTTTACCCTTTTTATCTTTAACTAGCTGAGCCGGCGATCTTTGTATCGACAATAAAAGATAGAATGGGTATAGTAAGATTGAAAAGTACAAAATGCCACCAAAGACTTTTTTGTACATCTATAAAAGAGGAATATCTTGTTATGCATTGTTTTGTTATATATCAAAGGGATTAGGCAGCGTCTTCGATGAAAGCTCCCAGATACGTTGTCCTGTCTTAACTATGAATATTCAATTCGAATTGGTATAATAATTTAAAATACCAAACGGAATGTGTACTAAGAAATGGGAAAGACAGTTAAATATTTAAAAACTTAAAATTATGTCAAACGCTATAAGATTACATTAGATAAGTTTATATTATCAAAAGCACTAAGAAGGTGACATAAGAAAATTTAATATTGTCGTTAAGTTTTCCTAAATTTTCTAATGTTCCGCGCAACTTTCTTATTTATTTATTTCATAAGAACCTTCTCCAGGAAATAAAAAACACAACAATTTTTTTTATCCCATTTGGTGCTCTCGTTCGGAAGTTATGCGCTTACATACATTTGGGTGATTAATTTTTTTATATATAAATATGTCAAATAGATGATCTTTTTAATGGCTAAGATTATGTCAACTTTCCAAAAACACCATCGAAATCGGTCTATTTATTAATGATACCATAGATAGTTAAACAGAAATACAGACAAGTCATTCCACCGCTTTTTACGTTAAAATGTAAAAGCTTTAGTGAAAATAATACGCCTAGTTGAATATGAATAGAAACGAGAAATGTGCATTTTGCTATAAAATTTTGGCAGGCGAAAAAAAATTTGTTATTTGTAAATTAAAAAACTAAACAGACTTTAAAAATGATTCTTCAAAGCGAATATTTGAAAGTCGTTGCCTTAGAGTAAAATATGTTTTATTATTTTCTATTGGTTTAACAGTTTTTACTTTATACTGCATTTTTAAGATTTAGTCCAAACCTTTTTTATTACAGTTATTTATATGTAAGTATATATAATCGCCATCAAGACGTATATTCTATCAAAATTATTTCAACTATTCAGTAGTTAAATGGTCCGCATAAACAAAAATGCAATTGAAATTTAGAGATATCTGTCTGATCGCGAAAAACTTAAAAACTACTGAGCGGATTATCATGCGAGTTTCATCAATAGACAGTGTGATTAATGAGGAAGGTTTAGGTATTTAATTTATTAAGGTTTTTGAAAGTTGTTCAAGCCACCTGGGAGCTTTATTCTAAAACGCCAGCCAATCCCATTGAGTTAAGACTAAACAATGCATGCTGAGATATTCCTTTCTTATAGATGTACAAAGAAGTCCTTGGTGGCTTATATGTACCTTTCAAGGATAGCTTACAATACCCATTTTCATCTTTGATAAATGCAAAAGTAACTTTGTCTATCTGTCACGCTTCCACGCATAAACTTCATAAATAAATAACTTAATACCATTGAAATTATCTTGGAGTTTTTTTCACAATAAAACTACTAAATTAAGAAATCCATTTGATTTAACACTCATATATTTTTCAATATAACAGATAGAAAAAAGGCTTTTTTAAAATCGGGGTTAGAAATAATTATATATTTAATACAAACTCGAAAGGAAAAGCTTTCAGATAATTTTCAGCGTCATTCAAAACAGTTTAAGACGAATTGAATAGGCATTTAACTGTCGATCAATCATGTCTTTGAAAATTGTCACATTTCAATCAATTTGAATTGCTTTACAATACATTTATGTATCGGCCTGGTGGTCGGCCATTGGTTGAAATTCGACCACAGTTCAAGAGTATAGTTAGACTTTTTTTTTTAAAGGTTTTACGCTGCTAGCCTGCTGGCTTTTACAAACGCGGACTTGTTGGCGAGCTAGAAAGCTCGGCCGAGTTTATTTTGTTTTTCTACCACTAGCACAAGGGCGTCTCCTGTGAGACTCGAACCTCGGCTTGGGCCGTCGTAGAGGCAAGGATAGCCTGAAGGGCTGGCCGGTATTTGATGAATAAGGGTCCACACCTATGTCGGTGGGATATAGTTAGACTATAGACTATGGAAACGTATGAACTAACGTTCGAATGCAGCGTTAGTGACGCCGGGCGATAGCGGCCTTGCCATGTTTTCACAAGCACTGTCGCGGAATCGCTGCGATCACACGTGAATTTGAGGCTATCTTATTGTTAAAAAATGGACCGAAATAACATATTCACTGGTGAGGAAGACGAAACTTATACATAACATATAAATTTAGTGTCGCAGAATTCATTTAAGATTTAAGTGAAATTTTATTTTATTTGTAAGGCTTACAACAGTATTTACAAAATAGTTAACAAAAAATAATACTTAAATGCTAATAGCTTTCATATATGTTCCTAAAAAAACTCAAGTTCTACTATAAATTAATTAAAAAGCCCAAATACTTAAAGTAAACTTAAGCTATAAATACTATGCGTGCGTATGTAACAGTCTTTGGTGAGAGCATTCTTCGCCGTACGTAAGTAAATTGAACAAAGCGATCGTCTAGGTCAGCGGTCGTCAGACTTTACTGGCCAAGGGCCACACATGACAATGAGAGTATCAGCGCCGGGCCACAGATTATGTGAGCCTTCACGCGCTCTTTATGTACCTACATTCTTTTGAAGAGCCTGCTCCAAGAGCGTTTGCATACTTAAACATGTGTTCAGCTCATTTTTTAATATATTTCGCACTAGCTGTGCCCGCAACGCCGTTCGCGTGGGAGTTGATATCAAAAGAATACTCATACAAAGTGTTCATTAGAATATTTATTTAAAAAAGATAATTTTAAAACATACCTACATAGATAGGTAAGAAATTATTAAAAAGTTCAACGCCGCAATCAAAAATACCTATGTTTATAATTATTACTATAATTAGGAATTATGGTGCTGAACTTTTTTAATTATTTCTTGTATATCGGCGTCTTTTGGACTACATGCAATCCTCATTGTGTCTTCTAAATGAGTGGAAAGACGATTACGGTATTTATTTTTTAAAAAGCTCATTTTCGAAAACGAAGTTTCACAGAGATATGTTGAAGAAAATATGGTTAAAACAAATTGTGCGCAGTCTTGTAAAGATTTATATTTGCTAGGGACATTTTTCCAAAATTCAATGTACTCCTGTTTGTCACGGTGTTCAATGAAACTAGCTTTTAGCTGTGTGTCGTGTTTTAATTCAATGATTTCATTCATTAACTGAGTTTTGGAAAATCCAAACTGGCAAAATAATTTCATATTTTCGTTTTCAAAATGCCAAGGGTTTTCCACAAGTATAAAGCAGTTCTTAATTTTTCGCACATCGTCAAATCTATTTTGTAGTTCTTTCAGATATTCTTTCAAATAGGATATCAAATCTTGGATAGTACTGTCGGGAATAGAAACTTCGGATTGCAGAGCAGAAATAGTAAATATATTTAAATGCATCATCATTTCAATATTTTCGGCAATCTTTCCATACAAACTTTCATCATCTATTTCAACCACTTAAAGTCTTTATTCGCAATAAAAATTTGTCTTTATTCTTTCACAATCTCTAATATATCTCTGTGTCAAAGTTCATTCAAATCGGTTCAGCGATGTAGGCGTGAAAGCTTAATATAATTATTCTCGAATTAATAACATTAAACGGCTATAGAAATTGATACAACGCCTTAGGAAAATTATAGCGTAACCATCAATTTTCATATTCGTAATCATCAAAAGACGAAATGAATCAAAGAAAATTCGCTTTTCCTTTGAGTTATCTTCAGAAAATTATACTTCTCAGAAAGATCACATAACACTTGTGACTTGTGAGTTGTGAAACTGACAAGTGTAAATGAATACAATTTAACACAACTGTTATTTGACACATTGACGTTTGACAGTAGGTACCAACTATGGCACAGACAGACACACACGCAAAACTTCTTTAAATTATGTATATAAATAAAAATGAGTCACCGAAAAGTATGTACGCGCATAACTTCCGAACGACTGGACCAAATTGGATAATTCTTTTTTATTGTGTTTGTTATTTCCTGGAGAAGGTTCCTATGAAAGAAAAAATAGGAAAGTTGCGCGGAACATTAGAAAATTTAAGAAAACTTTTCTAATATAATCTTATAGCGTTTGTCATAACTGTCAGTTTTTAATATGCCAATTCGAATTGAATGTTCATAGTTAAGACGGGACAGCGTATCTGGGAGCTTTCATCGAAGACGCTGCCTAATCCCTTTGAGATATAACAAAACAATTCATGCTGGGATATTCCTCTTTTATAGATGTACAAAAAAGTCCTTGTTGGCATATATGTACCTTTCAAGGATAGCTTACTATACCCATTCATTTATTGGCGGTACAAAGTTCG
Source organism: Aporia crataegi (assembly GCA_912999735.1). Taxonomy (NCBI): domain Eukaryota; kingdom Metazoa; phylum Arthropoda; class Insecta; order Lepidoptera; family Pieridae; genus Aporia; species Aporia crataegi. Next base: position 956,738 of record OU538754.1, on the reverse strand, counting down.
CCGGGTCAGCTAATATAAATTATTATTTTTGTAAAATCGGGACTTTTTGAACTATAAAATCCTTAATAAGTTACCATAAACGGCTTTATTAAACCACAAATACAGGTATTTTAATAAACGCGTTGTTAAATTTAATTTCGCTACGCTTTGAGGTTAAATTATAACTACCAACGTGCGGTTTCACTCCTCGTATTTAGGTATAATATATACTAGGTATATACCTGTTAAACCTATGTACCTAGGTTATGAAGCTTCGATATTGGACCTAGGTATCCTATCTTGAAAACTAATCAAGTCTGTCAAAGGCCGCTATTTGCTTATAAGCTCAATGCTATGCTTTGGGCTCAAATATCTAGATTGGCTAGGTCACAGAATCTTGAATTACCTATGGCCGAAAAGGGAGGTGGTAATTAACGTCTTTGTAATGTGTGTATGTAGCAACAATTTATGATCTACTAGACCCGGCAAATTTTGTACTGCCTATAAAAGATAGAATGGGTATTGTAAGCTACCCTTGAAAGGTACATATATGCCACCAAGGACTTTTTTGTACATCTATAAAAGAGAAATATGCCGTTATGCGTTGTTTTGTTATATGTCAAAGGGATTAGGCAGCGTCTTTGATGAAAGCTCCGAATTTTTCTAAATTTTCTAATGTTCCGCGCAACTTTCTGAATTATTAATTTGATAAGGACCTTCTCCAGATAATATAACTTAACAAAAACAGAATTATCCAATTTGGTGCAGTCGTTCGGAAGTGCGCGTACATACATTTCGGTGATTCATTTATTTATAGATTCATAAATATGAGGTAATTTTTAATATCTTAAATTATAATAAATTAAATATGTGAGTTATATAAGATATTTGAAATACAGATAAAACGTATTTTCATTTTGTATTCAAAATATTTTTAATTCCTTTTTTTATCTTGTATTTAAATACCTTTTGTTTGCTTAATAGCAACACCAATCTAGTTCCTGAACGAAACTTAATTGACTTTTTTTTTTTGTTTGCTTAGTATTTTGTAGATACTGTTTGCTAAAATATTTTTAGAATTCATTCTTTCTTCTCTTTTGGTATGATTATGAGACCTCAAAGAAAAATTAATGATAAAATGTTTGAAGGACTGGTTTTATTTAAGTCTCAATTAAAACCTTTAAAATATTGTTTAATTTGTGTGACTCGAGTGTTTTTATGGAAATTACGAACGACGAAAAATAAGTGGTGCAAAGAAACAAGGTTGATCGGAGGATGTTTTATTACCTTATACAATGGAGAAGTTTACCTTTTTTTATTGATAAATTATAAAAATTAATTTAAAATAACACACGTGAAAGAATCAATAAAATATCTCTAAAAATGAAAAAGTTATGGGACTTTGAAGTTGCGCTTGCAAGAATTGTTACATGCGGATAGATCAAATGACGTCACAGGCGAATCAGAAATACTCAATAATCTATTTCTAATCAGTTATTGATAAGTTTATTAAATATTTACAATAATGTACTTAAATATATTTACAATAATACAAAAGGCTCATCAAAGCCGTTAGGGTGCGTACCCAAAATACTGGCTACATTACCGCGTTGTATTGCTATACTAACGCGTTGGCCGAAATATGAGCCAGCTTTTGGGTTTCATGTGCTCTCAACTAAACGTCGATATCTCTTTAAACAATCGACGCGCTTCTGGCCCCCATGGACCCAAAGTCTCCACTCCAAAAGGAACGAAATTATTTTGAGAGACTTTCATATTTTCGCCTTTTGTTGCTTTCTGCAATCGATGCCGCGCCACCAGCAGCCACGGAAGTCGCATGGAGATGCGAAGATGTTATTGATGGGTTTCAAAATGTTTTGATCTATATCTTAATAACATTACGTTGAATATAATATTAACAACATCATTAAACTTTTTCATTAATCAATGTGCCGAAGTAAACACTTGCCTTAATATCTTGTAAGGCTTTTCAAATTAACAAACAATATTTCGTCTCATGTTTCGCGATTAACTCGATTTACACGTAAAAAATAAACTTACATCTATAAAGAGAAAAAATTGGAGTGTCTGTTTGTAATATTAAAAATTTACTTAATGCCTATATACGGAATATAGTAAAATAATATTTTTTACAATTTTCCTTTGATTTTGACGGGACTTTCACTGGCAGATATCTGATGTAATTTTATTATATGAAAGTCTCATATATTCTTATATTTTCGTTGCTTTTGGAGTAGATAATTTGGGTCCATGGGGCCAGAGGCGCCACAGGAAATCCGAAAGCTGGCTCATATTTCGGCCAATTCGTTAGTATAGCAATACAACGCCAGTAGCCAGTATTTTGGGTACGCACCCCATTTTTGATGAACCTTTTGTATTTTTAAAATATATTTAAGTAAATACATTATTGTATTTAAGTTCTGTGGGTGGGAATTTGTAGGAGTTTCTCAGTAATTGTCTACAATTCCTCTTGTAACACCTTTAAAACAAAGATTTGCTGTCATTTTCCGCCTCCGTGGCTAAGAGGTTTACGTGTTACGCCGATACTGGGTTCGAATCCCGGTGGGACTAATGAAAGTTTCAGTTGAGTAGGCAGATGCCTGTAAAGATCAGTGAAACAGATACAGTATTGTCTACCCCACTAGGGGTTACGGGGATTCATATTTTATCTGGATCGTCAAGACCGTACCCCTTTTCGTGATCGGTTAAATGTTGAGAAGGCATCAAAAGTAAAGCTCGACCTACATACCCAGAATGAATCCCTTTGTCTCGCAAATGTACACTTGGGATTATCATGGTAAGAGCGAGTGATTAAAATCTGAAAATAGGTTACATTCGATACCTGTGGGATGTTTTATTTTCATATTCATTAATATCTCCACCTTTTAATCGACTTCAAAAAAGGAGGAGGTTATTCGACGCTGTTTGTTTGTATAGCAGAACTTACGGCTGGGTGAATCGAATTCGATGATTCTTCTGTAAGTGTGGTTGCATTTAAATTGAATCAAAATCTGTTTTATAGTTTTAGAGTTACAATTTGAAGTTTTTTTTTGCTAAAATTATATTTAAACACTGAAACTATATACCTTTTATTATTATAAAAAAACATTTTCAATTTCACGTGTGATGATACTGAAAAAGACAAATATTACCCTACTTTCGCAATTGGGTAAATTCTCATAAGTACATAGTTGAAAATAATTAAACATAACCAACTTTGGGTAAAATGGGGTAACATTATTAACTTAACTTACATATAAGGCATTCTAGAGTTGAAAGCATTATGATTACTCTATAGGGATATGAACTTATGTCTTATGACATACCCGCGTTGGCTGTGCTGAGATTAATTAGTTTTTTGCAAGTTGTTATTCGCGGCTTCGTCTATAAGACTAACGGTGCTGCAGATATTAACACCGTCTTTGTGCTGCAGAAGATGGCTGTTCGTGCAATTTACAATATGGGTCAGAAGAATCATTGCGTGAAAAATTTAATGGCGCTGATAGATTTGAGCATTCAATTGTAACAGAGCATTCGCCGTTTTTATAGTTGTCGAACTGAACAAAGAGCCGAGCCAAGCATAGAACCAAACATTGCTATGAAAATTTTCATGAGCATTCTAGTGAACGCTCTAGTCAAAACTCGTCAAAAAATATTCTTTACGAAGATGTCAGACTTGACTGTCTTGGATCGGCAAAAAGCTCGAAGCAATGCTCGCTAGAATACTCGCCAGAACGCTTGATAGAATGCTCGCTAAAATGTTCTCGTATTTTTCTGTGATGTAACATTCGCACAAATGCTCATTACAAGTGAATGCTCAAGTTTATCAGTACCTTAAAGAGATGAATATAATGACTTTCACATGTCAATATATTTATGAAAATCTGATATATGTACACAAAAATGTTAACTTGTTTAAGAAAAACAGCGATAGTCATGAATTTAATACTAGGAATAAAGATAAACTCGCTGTTGCCACAAGTAGGCTCCATAAAGTTAGTAAATCTTTTAAAGGGCAATGTATACGCTTTTATAATAAACTCCCAAGTGTATGATTAAACTGTCAATAAATTTAAAAACACATTAAAAGAAAACTTTTTAAAGAAGCTAACTATAAAATAACGGATTACTTAGATGATAAAAAAGCTTGGGAATGAACCTGCTCTAACTCTGTCTTAATAAAACCATATTATAATTTTGAGAATTATTATTTTTATAAACTACATAATATTAAAAAATAGACGATTCAAAATGATTAAATATGATTTCAATATTAAAGATATTTTGATTTTGAATTTAAATAATAGCGGTGTAACTTTCTGGGCCCAGCAGTCATTTAAAGATTTACCACAATAAATAGAGTGGTTTAGAAGGAAGATTTAGGTATATAATTTGTCAAGGTTTTGTGTAAAGTTATTGAAATGCGATGATAATTGTTGGAAGTGTCGGCAAGACACGCCATCTGGGAGTTGTCATCGAAGACGCTGCCTAATCCCTTTGAGGTATAACAAAACAATGCATAATGGGATATTCCTCTTTTATAAATGTACAAAAAAGTCCTTGATGGCATCTATCTATCTTTCAAGGATAGCTTACTATATCCATTCTATCTTTTATGGCGGTACAAAGATAGCCGGGTCAGCTGTTATGTTATAGCTAAGAATAAAACCATATTGAACTCTGCATTGTTTAGTAACTGCCATGTACCACACAGATACGTCTAACACTTCTCTTTGTGCATGCGGTTAAGAATGACCATATAAAGATTTTAAACTTCCAACCGCAAAAAGTTTTGACAACGAACAGTTTTTTTCGCTTTTCATCTCATTGAGAGTGTTTCTATGTTCAAAGTTCAAACTTTGGCCGGGGTTTTCCGCGAGTTTCCCTTCTAAACATGTTAAAAAATTTAGAATTTTCCAAAATAGGTTTTGGTACCACACATTTTTACCCGCTCTGAAATTACCTTTTTTTCTCATTTTTGCAACATTTTTAAATTATGCTCCGCTGAGATAGGTCGTAGTGTGATGATATAGCCTGTATCTATAGAAAGAAAGATTCCTCGATAAACGGACTATACAACATAAAAAAAATATTTCAATTCCTTTGTTGAATGCGTTTAAACAGACAAACACACTCTTCAATTTTATAAAATTTTTGCTTATAGATTATTATAATCTATACTATTACTAATATTATAAAGCTAAAGCGTTTGTTTGTTTGAACGCGCTAATCTCAGGAACTACTAGTTCGAATTGAATAAATTTTGTATTGGATAGTCCATTTATCGAGGAAGGCTTTAGGCTACATAACATCAAGCTGCGACCAATAGGAACGAAGCATCAGCGAAAAATGTTGCAAAAGCGGGGAAAATTATCCACATTTGAGGTCTTCCGTTGCGTGCGCTTCGTAAACGGTTCAAGTTACCCAAAAATATGCATAAAAGAATTATTACTCTTTAAGGAGTTAAATGATCTAAAAAAATGTCCGCGACAGTATATGTCTATCTTTTAAGATTGACTCATTATAACCTTTTTTATGGTAATCAAATTTAGTCGAAATTAATACATTATTGCCAAGTATTTGCCAAAGATTTTTATCAACCTAACATTATTATTAATCCATATCTTAAACTTCTTAATCACGATCATAAAAACAGCAATTGACGGGGACGAAGTCGCGGGCAACAGCTAGTGCATTTATATAATGAAACTGCTGGACGTATTTGAAAATATAATAGTAGAAAACTCGGCTCTTTCGAGTGACAGACTATAATGTACTTATGTAGACAAACTTATGTACCTACTTACGTAGACAGTCACGAAAAAAGATAGTAAAATAAATAAAAAATACAACTAAATTACGCCTATTTGAAGTCGGTTGAAGACTGAAAAATGTGCACGCTCCCGCTAACGATGTATTTAAAAATGCTTGTTTAAAATATTTTAAATTCACAGTTCAAAGGAAACATTCTAACATTTTTCATAAATTTCATACTAGTCGTCAAAGCTTCACACAATTTGAGAATTGCAATTTGTTGTGAGAATACCATTACTATTTAAACATCGGCCTAGGCCTATTGCTAGATTTTAACGGCAGGGTAATAATTTAAATAAAATGTTGTAATCAGTAAATACAATCGTAGAACTAGTACCTATGTATGTTTTAACAATTAGATGAAAATTAATAATCATAATCATTTTATAATGTCGTCCACAAAAACATTACGCAATCATAATCATAGATCATAGAATGCGTTCATTTGATTGGTCGAGCCCCTATCGCTTGAAATAATAACGACAGCGGAAACAGCGCATAACTGAGTGCTTTATGAATATGATTTTTTTAAATCCTAAAATAAACAAAATTTCATTATTGTTTCACAAAAATTATCTATATAATATAGTATAATAATGGTATATTTCAGTTTTAGTCGTATTTTGATATTATTTCATGAATCATCAATGTTTTAATTGTAAACACGAAAATAGCTAGAAAATCATGAATTACGGATTTATTTAATCAATAACGTCAATTAAGTAATAAAAAATTATTGATGTAATATTTTTGTATGTAATTAAATCCTTAAAATAATAAATAGTTTATATTATGTACATTTCATTTACGAAAACATATCTTTATACGCGTCTAGCTATAATTTCCATAGTCAAGCGCTGAAATTGCTGATTGTTTCAAATACAAAAACTCCCAATCTATTTTTATAAGATGTCAGTCATATCGCGTCACTCGTAGAAATAACGAATTTTCAAACAAATGTTGTTAATAATTAATAATTCAATGATTTTAAATACATTTTGTGTTGTCTTGTTTTGTTAACTAATGATTTATAGTGGTTTAAGTTGCTAATTTGTGCACATTTCAGCGGTAAGTTTTTGTTATGTAATTTTATAGCGGTAGGATAAACCAAACTGTAGCTTGGTAGGTACTTAGTCGGTAATGTTTTACAATTATATAGACAAACTTTTAGTTACTAAATTATCGTATAAAGACGCTCCTGGGTATAGTAAAAACTCAACTTGAAAATTTAATTAATAATTTCGGAGATAAGACGCATATAAAACGCGGGAATTTATGAAAGATAATACCTATCTAAGGTTTATTCAATCGAAGAGATTTTTAAAGCAAAGCTACCTAAGAAAGTGACATGAAGTGGGTGCAATAAATTCTATGCTTTTAAACGTTGTTATTGGTTTTAAAATGAATTCAAAGTTACCAACACAGAAAAAATTCTCATGAAAATCAATTTTCTAGGCATTTAGAATATTAATTGCACATTTGTCTCCAATAAAATTATATAAACTTACAGAGAAATATCTACCCCATATCTACGGTAGGTTGAGAGACAATAATAATCTACTTTTAAAACACTAGCAGATTTAACGCGAATTTATAATGAATTTCGGTTACCGCCGTATATTTTCTCAAGTTTTTGCAATGTTTTTCATCAATGCTCCACTCCTGTTGGTCATAGCGTGATGTTATATTGCTTAGCCTACCTCGAAAATTGGACTAATAAAAAAAATTCAATTCGATTCAGTAGTTACTGAGAAAGCCAAACACTACCATAATAGTAGAATAAGTTTTATGACAACTCCTAACATATCAATTAACATATACAAATCATCTTTTTAGAAGTTAGAACAGGCAGGTAGGTATATTGAGTTGTTCTAGATAGATCTTCCAGAATGTGTCTGAATTTTCTGAAGCATTTCCTGCCGCGCACTACTCTATGGTATCAGCTGCCTTCAAAGGTATTGCCGAACAATTATGACTTATGGAACTTCAAGAGTGTACCTCTCTTTAAAAGGCCAGCAGGCTGCAGCCTGCAACGCACCCATGAGTCATGACCCAACTGGCATTGAGAGTCTGGGCGGCGGATCGCTTATAAGTAGGGATGCATCCGATACCGATACCGATATATCGGCGATACTTTGGGTTTGCCGATATATCGGTATCGGCGATATTTTAATTGCCGATACAACGATACATCTGAGAGATTATTTTCCACCGCAGGTCTTATACAGACAGACTTCCGAATTCGGCTTTCTCCGCAAAACTTGAGAATGCTCTGTTTTTTAAACAAAAATCTTGTTAATTTTAATTATTAACAGTTATTGATTTTATTTTAATTGTTACACTTAATTCTTAATTTTAATAGCTAAACCTTGAATCTCATTCAATCTGTTACTGTTTTTATTTTTTAATATAAATTAAAAACTTTAACCAAACTTGTGTTTCATATAATATTTTACCTTAATTTAATTTTAATTCACTAAGCGTTTGTATCGGTACCGGTATCGGCAAAAAGGCATCGATGCATCCCTACTTATGAGTGAACCACCTACCCGTTTGCCTCCTATTTAATATAAAAAAAACGTATTTACCGATTTTCTCCTCTAAATTTGAAAGTACGATGATTTTCTTGTGTCATTCGATTGAGCATGAATGGCACTAAGACTGAAGCTTCAGTCCTCCAAAGGCGTAGCTACCGCCGTATCAGGCGTATCAATGATACGGAGCCCCCGGGCCACAGAGGCCTCTAACGTGAGTAATGAGGCAGGAACGGCTATCAGACTTCTCACTGTTGTCTATAGAGGCAGAAATTTTAGAAAAACTAAAATCGTCTTCAGCTATAGATAATTTAATAAATCAATTTGCCAAAAGCCTAGGAAATTGTATATTTAATTTGAATTGTTTGGATAGCTCAATTTCTAGGAGGCAGCGATCAATAAATATTTATTTTAATTTAATGCAAGCATATTTGTTTCATTTGGGGCCCAAATTAGTTGAATTTTGATACAGGGTCTCGAAGGCATGCTACGCACTGGTAAAAACATAGGTAGGTTATTTTTTATCGCAAAAACGGCTTGCAATATAGGAAATACACAGAGAGTTGTAGGTAAAAGCTAGCGAACCAACTGTTTAAACATTGGTCAAACAATTGTCTTATCTGAACCTAACCAAATATAAAATGGATAATTTTATCTCGCTTGGAAACATTTTGTTATGTAATTATTATTGTAATCACAACTTATTCCATTCGAACATTTATCTATTAGCTATGCCGTTTGTTGTTTTGGGTTCGAAGTTGGTGAAAAATATTTTTGTTGGTTACTAGAAGAGCCTGAGGAAATTGTCAAACAGATGCAGTAATGTATCTGTCCCATGCGTTTTATTACGGTTTATATCAACAGTTTTAAAACAATGAAGGTCGGTTAAAAGTCGCATCAAAGACGCTTCATTCGTTTTGCAGTTCCATCGACTTGCGTCCAGGCCGTTGAGTTATGTCAGGTCTTTTAAAAATTGAGTTCTTACTGAAATGTTCAACAAAGGAACTCTAATGGGTTTGCTAATTTAATTAAAACTTGGGAATTTTTAATTTTATATTCAAGTTTTTTATTCACGACAAATGCCTACTCAACGTACCGCCATTAAAAGATAGAATGGGTATAGTAAGCTTTCCTACAAAGATAGATTTATGCCTCTAAGAACTTTTTTATACATCTATAAAAGAGAAATGTTTTGTTATCTATAGTTCCATACAACTTTTCATCCCTCCCCTTTCAACCCCCCTGTGTGTACTTTTGTTCTATCATCAATAGTTTCCGCAGCGCATGCGACGAAAGAAGTTTTAGGGCACTTTTTTACACCTTGGGCTGTTACTTAAGTTTTAGTAAGGATCCCGAATCTTTTCTAGCAATGTAGATTTCTAATGGTGAAAGAATTTTTGAAATCAGCACAGTAGTTTTTGAGTTTATTCATTACAAACATACACACAAAAATACAAATCTTTCCTGTTTATAATATTAGTTTAGATTGCCATATTTCAACCAATTTACACAAAACCATGTCAAATACAAAAGTAAACTCGTCGAAAATCAAACTATCTTATGGCGAAAACCGCATGATAATCTGTTCAGTACATTTCAAAATAAAAACAGAAATTGTCATATTGAACCAGTGGTTTAGTAGTAATTTTAGACGAACACACAAAAATTCTTTTCCCTTACATTACTTAAGAATTGATTGTTAAGTTCCCCCCTTTATTTTGCATTGCAATGTATGAATGTGTGTGCGTCTATTGAATGGGCCCGGATGGTGTTATGTCAATCCTATCTGGATGACGGGAGGCATGTACAACTAGGCCCACTGTTATTTAGGGATTTTTAGGGATTTTTTCTGTACAATTTTTTTTAAACACGTCTTCAATTTCATGTTTACGAATCTATACTAATATTATAAAGCTGAAGAGTTTGTTTGTTTAAACGCACTAATCTCAAGAACTACTGGTTCGAATTGAATATTTTTTTTTTTGTGTTGGATAGTCCATTTATCGAGAAAGGAATATAACATCACGCTGCGACCAATAGGAACGAAGCTTAGTGAAAAATGTTGCAAAAACGGGGAAAATTATCCATATTTGAGGGCTTCCGTTGCGTGCGCTGCGTAAACGGTTCAAGTTACCCAAAAAATATGCATGAAAGAAATATTATATAACCTTTTAAGTTTAGCTAACCTATTCTCTCTTTTATTGGCGGTACGAAGTTCGCCAGGTCATCTAGTTTATCATGAATGAACAGATTTTGTAACTAAGAACAAACAAAAAACCGCATCGAATTTGGTCTATTACGATGCCACAGACAGACATACAGTTAAATTTGAATCTACTGGATCAATTTAGTTTCTCAGATGGGATTATTTTCTTCTGATTTACATATTTTGCTATATTGTATTCATTTTTTTTTTATCTATACAGATAAATAAAATTGGAGTGTCTGTTTATAATATTAAAATAACCGCTTTTTACTAAATATATATGGATGATACACGGTACATATACCAAAATAACATTTTTTATAATTTTTGTCTGATTTTGACGGGACTTTCGCTGGCAGATAGATGATGTAATGAGTAACTTAGGCTACTTTTATTTTAGAAATTAACATAAAAAAATAACTATTCAGTGTTGATTTTGATTTCGATGAAACCAAGGGGCACAGTCTAGTCAAACAATAATTAAAGATATTTTAACAAGAAACGTTTGTGCAAATTTGACCCATTGAATTAATATCACTGGTCAATTTGATGAACAATTAATCAAATTTTAATTTAATCATTTTTTTTTCTACAAATTTAGAGAATTGGATTAAGGGTTTATGTTTAAGGGTTTGGGTTAGTCTAAGATTGTCCCACTTTTTGGGACAATAATGCGTCCCCTACTTCCACACATCTGTCCCGCACGTGGGGACAAAACGTGGGAACTGGGAACCAATTGAATTTGTCTATGCATCTGTTTTGGTTAGAGGTCAAAATTTCGGTGTTATCCAAATCAAAAATTCAATTTCTTTTCGTTTTGTGATTTTTTTACCGACTTCAAAAAAAGGAGGAGGTTCTTGAGATAAAACTCGCGTGTTTTTTTTAATGTTTGTTACCTCAGAACTTTCAGGACTGGATGAACCGATTTTGATAATTTTTTGTTTGATAGCTGGTGCTTCCCGTGTGGTCCCGTGGAGTTACAATTTGAAGTCGGTTCTTTTGTTAACATTTTGACAATATATTATTTATTTTTGCGCCTAAAACGCCAGAAATGTACCGTATCTTTTGCAATGAACCTTGGCGCCTCTTTTACAATCTGTAAAAGAGTAGTCATCAGAGATCAACGTCCTATTCGAATCGAGTCATTATCAGTGGGTTATCAAAGGCCTTATCAAAACACGCTATCAGAGTTAACGAGGTTACACAAATATAACATTTGTACATTTTAATAGAATACATTATTATGCGAATGTATGTATATTGTATAGCACTGCATCGTGGCTTTACCCGCATTAATTTTGACGTAGCGTGATGTTGTATAGCCTTACAGTGTGAAATAGCGAACACCGAAATATGTATATTATGTGTGATGGTGGCGCCATCGAGCGGTGAGGCTAAGTACTTATCGGACCGCCCGCGTAGCTTATAAACAGAGTTTTTAAGCTATATAATAACAGCACTATAATTATAGTTTTTTATTATTATTTATTTACATTAATTTCTAAAGTAAAAGTAGCCTAATTTACTCCTTATTACATCAGATATCTGCCAGTGAAAGTCCCGTCAAAATCAGAAAAAAATTCTAAAAAATGTTATTTTGGTATATATACCGTGTATTCATGCATTTAGTAAAAAGCGGTTATTTTAATATTACAAACAGACGCTTCAATTTTATTTCTCTGTATAGATAAGCCTTCCTAGATTTAGAACTATCCGAAACTGATTTTTTCTATTTAAACCACTTGTTCCTGATATTAGTGCGTTCAAACAGACAAACTCTATACTCTTTTTCAATCAGTCCAGTAGTTTTTGAGTTCATAAATCACAAAGAAAAAATCTTATTCCTTTAATATATAACTAATATTATAAAGTAACTCTGTCTGTCGCGGTTTCACGCCAAAACTACTCAACCGAATTGAATGAAATTTTGTACACAGATAGACTAGAACCTGAGACAGGCTACTTTTTAAAGCGAAAAAGAGTTGTAAGGCGTCGAAAGGGGGCGATGATGTATGGAATCGTCATTTTTAGAGCTAAAAGCTTTTAAGCTATATTACGTTAGGATGAAGTTAACGCGGGTGATTCCGCGGGGCACAGCCCGTTTATTCAAATAGGTGACGTAATAGGTATTTTCTAAGAAGCAAGTTATCAAATGTCATGACTAATCGGTCAGCAGTTTTCTATCTCGCTAATATAAACATACAAGTGTTATGTTACCTACGAGATTGACACTGGTCAACGTTGTAAGGAACTGGCTGACCCGTTGTAAGCCAATAAAAGATAGAATGGATATAGTAAGCTATCCTTAAAAGATAAATGCCACCAAGGACTTTTTTTTACATCTATAAAAGAGGAATATTCCAGGATGCATTGTTTTGTTATATCTCAATGGGAATGGACAGCGTTTTTGATAAAAGAATGGGTATAGTAAGCTATCCTTAAAATGAGGCATTGATAAATAATAAATCTAAAGCTTGCGCTTGCTTGAGTTAAGCGGGTATCGAATGTATGGGAAAACAAGCATCGACGCGTCTAAATTAGAAGGTCGTATGCGACAGTCTTTTACGGCAAAAACTTATTAGTACAAAATAATTGAAGTGTATATAGGCTGATCTATTTAAAAATTAAGGAATTTTTTGATCCCGTATGCCTGTAAAATCTATGTTTAATAAGAGGTAACTGACTTTTCTCTGTTACGAAATTCAACCAATTGTGTAACGGCAAGTGAAAATGAAACCCATATCATGAAGTGGCATATAGTCAAAAACTAATTTCCTAAGTCTTAATTTCTGAAGAAAATCGAATTTCCTGCGCTTGTTTTTTCATTGCGTCATCTTATGAGATAGATAGATGCCACCCAGGACTTGTTCTGTATCTTTTAACCCTTCACTACATTGTATAAAACAAAGTCGCTTTCCCTGTCCCTATATCCCTTTGTATGCTTAAATCTTTAAAACTACGCAACGGATTTTGATGCGGTTTTTTAATAGATAGAGTGATTGAAGAGGAAGGTTTATATATATGTTTTATACCCGTGCAAAGCCGGGGCTGGTCGCTAGTATCTATATATATTTAAAAGATTAGCTTTGGTGTGTCTCTCTGAATAATTTGTAGCATAAAAAATTCGTTACATTGTTGGCATAATTTTAAGTTTTCATAGGTTTTCTTTTTTGTTTCTCGGTTTAATGTTGTTAAATTAATGATGTAGTTTTCAAGAAATGTAAGAAACTGTAGGTCTATTATTTTGCTAAGTGTTTATGTATTATATATAAAGTAATAAATGACTTTGTTTCTAAATAAATGAATAAAAATATCCCACCATGCCTTGTTACCGACTTCAAATAGAAGACTTCAATTCGACGCTATGTTTTTTTTTGTTTCTCGGTTTGAGTTATGAATGGTGTAAATAACCCTTGAATTTCATACGTAGGTTTATAAAATTAATACATATATCGATGAATCAGTGAAACGGGCACAGAATTGTGTCCGCCCCATGCAGTTTGGGAATTCTAATAATTCGCATTGTATTTAAAGTATTGTACTATTATTGTTCGCAAGTCATTGTTAACGCGCAGCTGCCATCTTACAATTACGTTGCCATGGCAACCGGAATCAGGAAACTGCTGTTAGCCAATCTTAGAGTAAGATCCCAGAGCCATAGACACAACCTATTTTTTAAAAGATGAAACATTACGTTATAAGTAATGTGCAATGGACTTAGAAAGCTTGAGTTTTTTAAGAGGATTGTGAAGTGGCGATACGCGGCGTGAGTAGGTATTTTAAAAAATGCTATCTCTTTCATACTGCTTTGGCACACTCCGGGCGTGCGATAGAGTTGCAAGTCTTAGAGGCATTTCATTTCCTTTTTGAAATACGTTTTCACCCCTCTAAACAAAATGAGACAATTTTGGTCTCTTTATATTCAGTACACCTTAGGTAATCTAGGTCTGTCCTTTTTTCTTTTTTAGTAATTCAGTTTAGCTTAATTTCAAATTAGGAAGATTTTAAGTCAAAATTTTCATACAAAAAGCTATAACGTTTTTCCCCCCATAAACACAGTCTAATTTTCATAATTTTTGGAAATGTTGTAGATAAAATGAAAAACTAAGTCGTACGGACTTTTTATTTTAAAGAAATATTGCGTATGATAGAAGTTATTAGCATCTAAATATCTGTATTGACTTAAAATCTTCCTCGAGCATCTATTTGCACTACATAAAGCAATTCTATTATTACGTCCTGTTTTTAAATTGAATTGTCCTGGTTATTCCGATTTGAAATCCTAGTTTTTTAAATTTGGGGTTGGCAACCCTAGTCTAATGGCTCTGGGATCTTGGACTATTAGATTTTCAACAGTCAAAGTGACTTATCGCACCGCATTTAGGTATATAATGGCGTTTGTAACCAAACTGTGACATTTCGATTACCACTACGCACTAGTGCGATAATGTGGTAAAACCTTTTTGTTAAACCTCTGTTCTCAAAAATGAGTTTAACGCAGGAATGTGTCATCTGTGTAGGTATATAAAATAATGACGGATTTGTTCGAACACTTGTAACTCGAGAACGGCTGGACAGATTTTCATGGTTTTTGATTTGTCGTGTCACCGTCCCGAATAGCAGAATAACTATTAAAAACATTGGAAAAGAAAAGACATTTTCCTCATACATTTTCTATTGAATGGCGTTTTAATAATAATAACATTTATTGCAAGATCATTCCCATAGCTTTGTTAGTAGACTTTTTTCTTAAAACCTAGTGTTAGTTCTTATATCTATTTACTTAAAAATTAACGATACCTAAAAATAAAATAAACAAATTAGTTTTAGGTGACACGTTATTATTCGGCACTCTGAAGCGATACGAAGTTCGCGGGGTCCACTAGTATTATATAAAACTTTCAGTTAAAAAGGCGCGGAATTTAATTAGAAATTAAATTTAATTAAACGGCGGGACCGCGAAAATATAACGGTTGTGTTCTCGTTGCCGAATAATTTCAAAGATGGCCGCCGTATGGGCAAACAACAATTGACCCCGATACGGGCCTAATAACGTCCCCCTCTGAACGTAGGGCTGGCAACTTACACTTTTTGTTTATGTCAATGGTTTCCAACCATTCGCAGAAGCCAAATGGTCCGCGATAAATTTTAAATGTAGTAAAAAAGCAATCCTTACTAATATTCTAAATGCGAAAGTAACTCTGTCTGTATCTCTGTGTGTCGCGGTTGCACGCCAAAACTACTGAACGGAATTAAATAAAATTTGGTACACAGATAGTCTAGAGCCTGAGAAAAGACTGGTTACTTTTTAATGCGAAAGGGTTGTAAGGGGTTGAAAGGGAGGGATGAAAAGTTGTATTGAAGTATCATTTTTAGAGCTAAAAACTTAGGATATATAACATCATGTTACGACGAAATGCGGGTGAAACTATGAGGAACAGCTAGTTTCTTATACTTCGAGAAATCACTCTGCGCTATTTTATGGTTTTCTCAACGAATTATTTATTTTAGGATGTTCTGCGTTGGTAAAAACAAGGCGAGGAATCGTTTGAGTAACAAGATGTCAAAGCTCAGAAATCATATTAATAGAAAATTACAGAAGCTTATCCTAAGAATAGTAATTATTTTCATGTAATTTCCATTAAGTTTTCATTAAGTTTGATTTTGATTATAAGTTTATTTTTCACATAGCTATTCGCTTTTTACTCTGACATCTCATTCAAAGGGAAAAAACCCCTCTTTCGTAGCTCGGTTAAGTCGAGCCTTAAATATCTAAGAATGCAGACAAAGTCAGGGCAAATGTCAATCAGTATAAATTAGAAATATTGTCTCAAAGCGTTTGGATCAATTTCGCTTTATCCATTTAGGGTTGTCGTTCAAAACTTTTTGTATTATTATGTAATTATTAACTGCACGTTAAACATTTATTTACAAGTAGCCCTTGGTTTCATCCGTCAATTTCATCGTAGCGTGATGTTATATAGCTCATATTATCGAATCAACAGCCTAAATATAAGTTTTAAGCTTTTTAGCTCTAAAAATGGCGATACTTCCATAGAACTTTTCATCCCCCCTTTCAACCCCTTACAACCCTTTTTTCACATTAAAAAGTAGCATGTGTCCTTTCTCAGGCTCTAGACTATCTGTGTACCAAATTTCATTTAATTCGGTTCAGTAGTTTTTGCGTTAAATCGCGAGAGAGTTTCGCATTTATAATATTAGTAAGGATAATGTATGATAACTTCTCTTGAAGTAAACATTATTTTTTCTTCTACCAATAGATATATAATTTTAGATGATTCATTTCTAAGGATTCCGTTTTCAAAAATCCAAAATTTAATTTTTAACGAAATATCAAAAAAATTATCAGTCATATGAGTATAGATATGTAAGAATTGTGTTTTATCAATTATCGATTATAAAAACTACATCAATATCTGTTAATCGCCTCTGCTATCTTCCGATACAACCTTCACATCCGCTAGCTAAAATAAACTTTAAATTCAATAGACATATCAAATAGTTATCAGCTGTCAAAAACACTACTGTGTTATCTGTGCTCGGGACAATATCATCTGTGCAAGATTTATTTTCTGTCTCGGCAATGCTACCCCAATTCTGACGTATAATGTTATGTCAAAATCAATTTTCGTCTTGTCATTCGATTTCTAAACTTTTTTTGTTTATGTCTACTTACTATAATGTAGAGGTTGTCCTTAAATACGGGAGTTGTTTTTTTACCGACTTCAAAAAAAAAGGAACTAACGCTATTTTTTATGTGTGTTGAACTTTCGACTGGGTGAACCGATTTCGATGATTTTTTGTTAGAAATGTGGTGCTTCCCGTGTGGTTTATCAAAATGTGGTCAGTAGTTTTAGAGTTACAATTTGAATTTTGATTTGGTTTTTTGTTAAAATTTTAGCACTTATTTTATAGTAGTTTCATTTATAATACAAAATTTATTTTTTTATATTTACGCTCAGTTTTCAAGATATTGAAACAATAGTCGAGCGAAGCATTTTTTATGCCCTTGTTGAATTTTACATGCATTTTACTTATCAACACTATTTACTTCTTTTTATTTATAGTAGGTTAATTTATACAATTTATTTTTCGCTTTGTAGTCCGTATTGGCGGATAAAACTGTTTGACAAATGACGTGATCAAAATGAATTCTTAGCTACAATGTATGAAGGCCTGTATATTTATGAGGAATTCGCATTTGTTATTAACATAGGTTTTTTCAAATTGTTTTAACTGATGAGTTTTGAATAAAATTGCCAAACTGAAACACCCATTTTATTTCGTTGGATGTTAAAAAAAAGAAATATCAAGTTTGATATTTGAAAACAAAAAATGGTAACAAAGATGGCGGAGTCATTTGAATTTCGAATGTCGAATGTTATCGCGCGGGGTCAGCGCTTCCTATCGCTTATCGTCGCTACTTCCCGTTCGATATTTGAAATATTGCATTTTTTTAAACTGATTCCCCGAATTTCGTTTGACGGTTTTTAAATATGGAATTATTGTTTTTTAATTATTTTTTATGGCCAGACCCGTTTTTTTCTTGGCAACTAAAAAGTGAAATTGGTTTTAAATAGACTTGAAAATGTTCGATATTTCAAAAAAAAAAATGTTCACAGATTCTTCGAATTTTGTTTTTTTAGTATGGAATATTATTTAATATTTTATTCCTTTATATGGTTTATTCCGTTTCGTTGTTCATATTATTGTCACGTCTCTGAATTGCGTCTTATGAAATAAAAATATGTAGGTATTATAAGAATTGTTGATAAGGCAAACTGTAATTATGTACGGCCATCCACGAGTCAAATAACACCCGTCTTTACGTCAAAGGTTAAAAGCAACGTTCTATATTTTATGAGAATGCAAATTTATTATTGATGTGTTTTTGTATGGAGTCCCTTAAGATATTGAATATTTTCTTTGTTACACACTCTACCCAATAATGTAGAACAACATGTCAAATTACTATGAATTTTTTGTTATCATAAAAGAAAAGTAATTATTTTAGTATTTTTTTTTTAAATTAACTAAATGCTATTTGCGCTGTCCTATGGCTTAGTGGTTTAAGCATCTGCGTGTTTCGTCGCAGTTTCTGTTTCGAACTCGTCCCAAGTTCGAATTCCGAGTAAAAACAGATATGTACAATTCTTTTCAACGATAAATAATATTATTAGAATAAACATTAATAAAATGTTTTTGTTATAGGTAGTGCCTTGCTGATTTAACTGATTGGTAAGTACCACTTTGAGATAATTTTACGTTTAACTATACCATTTAAACTACTCTTTGGAGTATGAAAAAAGCGGTTCGCCGTCCATGGACACCCTCAACGGCAGTTGGGCCACGGGTGCGTTGTCGGCCTTTTAAAGAAACTCTTTTCTTGAAGCCTTTAAAAATTAACATGTAACAGAATCTTATCTTCATAATAATAACCTTTAACACTAAGACATCTACTTCCAAATTTTTTTTTTTATCATATAGGGGGCAAACGAGCAGGAGGCTCTTACGAGAGGCATTCCGCCGCCCATTGATACCCTCAACGCCTGTTGGGCCACGGATGCGTTGTCGGCCTTAAATTTTCGTTTAGTGTCCTCTTTATTTAACGTGTCGAAAAGGGTGGTGTGCGAGTTTAGATTTGTCTTGAATTTCACTTGTTGTGTCGAAAGCCGTTTCTTTATTATAGAACAAATGTCCCATATTTTATGGCCACGAGTGTATGGTTATTCGGTGTTACAGTTTGTGACTCGGTGTATTACAAATTCAAATTGATGTTTTGAAACCCTGAATGTCCAATTGATTTTTAAAATGTAGGTGGATGCATAATTTATTGTCACCTACCTCGCTTTCGAAAAAAATTGTCTGTTTGCATTTATACATACCGTGGGCGCGTGAATTAAATTTATTTACTAGCTGAAATACCTGGCTTTGCTTGGATAGTTAACATTAGCAAGTGAAATTGGTCTCAAATTAAAAAAAAATCACTCCCATAACCTGATACAGATTAATAAAAGTATATGAATTTTTGTCTGATTTTGACGGGACTTTCACCGGCAGATAGCTGATGTAATAAAGAGTAATTTAGGCTACTTTTTTGCAAGAAATTAATATAAATTAATTATAAAAAAATAACTATTCCGCGCGGACGAAGTACATAATGTACCTACATATTATTTCGGTGTTCGGTATTTCACACTGTAACGAAATTAACGCGTGTGAAACCAAGGGGCACAGCTAGTCGATCTTAATTTAGAAGTAGAAATTTTCAACGTGCGTATACAGACTAGATGTAGATTTTTAAACAAGTCTAGATATTTTTACACAACTTGGCCCCTGGGTATGGTTGCCAACTTTTTTTACAAGAAATAAAGTATATTCAGGTCTATGAAAAATATGAAACAGTATTTTATTTATTTATTGTTTTTAATACATATTTTTAAGAGCTTCTCGCACAACTTACTAATTTACAATCTTTATTAAAAACTTCATACGCCTCATCACAATTATAACTGAAATTTAAATAAATAAAGAGCTCATTTTTATTTAATTAATAGATGCTCTATTTCAGTGAGCGCCCTCTGACTAAATAAAAACGAATTTGTGTGAGTATCTAAGTATAACACATAATAATTTGTTTGCATTTTGATGCTGAAAACAGTATTTTGTATACTTATATATTTTTATTTTATATATTATATAATTTAGTGAAAAACTGTATAAATACTGTTTAAAACAGTATAGTTGGCAACCCTACCCCTGGGACCGGATTATTGTTTATTAAACCCCTCGTCATCTCGATGTTGATGTCTCGGTTAGGTTTTGATGCTTGTGTTTTCAACTAGTCTTCACTACCGACTTTGCTCGCTTGTGCAGCGCGGTTTCACTCGCGGTTAAATTCGTCGTAACGTGATGTTATATAGCCTTAAAGCTTTTAGTTGTAAAAATGAAACATCAATACAACTTTTCAACAACGAACGCGTCATGTTTTATATTATTTTCTAAAAGTTGTGTATTTTCGAGAATTTATGGGTAAATTTGGTGGAATTTTAAGTCCAAACTATTCGTCAATGTGCATTGAAGGAAAGTGATAATCCAGCAAAACGTGACTTTGCGATGTGGTCAAAATTCCCTTAAGCTACAAGTACAATTTCCACCATTTTATTTGGGGACTAATTAAAATATACTCAAAATAAGGTTGTCAGTACCAGGTCATAAAATCCCAATAAAAAAAATCAATCGATAAAGAAAAATGCAGTGAAATCTGTCGAAGGGAAAACCGATATTTTGTATAATTTTCTTACAGAATTAAAATAAACTTGTGGAGGTTATGATATAACTTATTTCAAATGAAAAACTTAATCAAAAACGAGTATATTCGCCATTCGCATCAATCACAATCATAAATATTCACCTGAGTTAACTTCGTCGTAGCGTTATGTTAAATGGCCTAAAAGCTTTTAGCTCTAAAAATGGCGATACTTCCATAGAACATTTCATCCCCCCTTTCAACCCCTTACAATCCTTTTTTTTAGTATATGTCGTTTCTCAGGCACTAGACTATCTGTGTACCATATTTCATTCAAATCCGTTCAGCTGTTTAGGCGTGATTGAGTCACAAACATCCTCTTAAACTTTCGCATTTTTAATATGAAAGTGAAGTCCCGTGTCCCCTGGTGGGGTATGGGGCAGATGCATTTCACATCTGTTTCACTGATCGATTTTTTCTTTAGGGGCAAGTAGGTGATCAGCCTTCTATGCCCTGCCAGACTGAGATTTTTTATCTCCACCGGGAATCGAACCCAGGACCTCTCTCAGTTGTAACGCTTACGCGTTTACCACTAGGCCAAGGAGGCAGTCATGTTTAATATGATTAGAGATTTCATGGATTACACAAGTCAACACGAATTTAGTGCCCGAGTTCTGTGAACCCGATTTTGATTTCTTATACCTAATTAATAAAAGTAATAATATTTTTATCTCATAAAGTTTGCTTTTAAGAGTGGTAACCTCTAATAATTTATCAAAAATCATATATTTTTATCATCATATAAAGTACAAAAGCAAATTTTTTTTATGAATTGAGTTTTTGCTTATTTTTCAATGTAAACATTCAGACAATAGTCATTAAAGGACAGACAAAAAAATATTTTTTTTTTGTTGACTTGTGTTATATTAAGTTCATAGATAACCAGTTATTAATATATATCACTTAAATTACACAAGTCAACAAAAAAAATAAATTTTTTTTGGTCTGTTTTTAGTGACTATTATCTGAATATTTAAATTGAAAAATAACCAAAAACACAATTTATATTTTAAAAAAAGTTTGCTTTTGTACTTTATACGATGATAGAAAATATATACGATTTTTGACAAATGCTTAGAAGTTACCATTTTTAAAAGCAAACTTTATGAGATAAAAATATTTTTATTTTTATTAATTAGGTATCAGAAATCAAAATCGGGTACACAGAACTCAGACTCAAAAATCGTGTTTACCTGTGTTATTAATGATTGAACTGACGAACAGATGATCATGAAATTTGTCACAGTTAAAGTTTATATGGAGAAGTGCGTAATTGTTTTAAATATAAAATGCATTAGAAATGTATCAAATTTATTTAAAACATTACGCACAATACTGCTTGGATGACACACAGCATACACACTTATCTGACTTACTCTTAAAATGTGCTCGAAATTTGACCAATGGCCGACCACTAGTAACAATTAATAAAGTCAAAGTCAAAATATCTTTATTCATTGAAATCATATTTGATCATTTTGAATCGTCATTTTTTTTATATGATAAAAAATTATTGTAAAAAAATAATGATATAATATTTGGTTTTATTAAGACAGAGTTAGAGCAAGCATTCCCAAGCTTTTTTATCATCTAATTTATCCGTTATTTTATAATTAGCTTCTTTATAAAGTTTCCTTTTAATTGTGTTTTTAAATTTATTCACTGACAATTTAAGCATATCACTTGGGAGTTTATTATAAAAGCTTATACATTGCCCTTTAAAAGATTTACTAACTTTATGGAGCCTACTAGTGGCAACAGTGAGTTTATCTTTATTCCTAGTATTAAATTCATGACTATCACTGTTTTTCTTAAACAAGTTAATATTTTTGTGTACATATCAGATTTTCATAAATATATTGACATGTGACTGTCATTATATTTATCTCTTTAAATATACATTTGAAAATATATTTTAGTATGACTCGAGAATCACTCGAAAGCAAAACAAGCATTTTTTATTAATTTTCAACCCTAGATGTTCCTACGGGATTAGAATTTATCCCGTGCATCCTTTGACAACAGGAGTTGGTAGAAGTAATGAGTTCCTATTTCTGGCTTAACCGACTGCGTTGGGGAATAGTATCTACTTCTAATATACGAGCCGTCGCGTCATTTCGAGATACGAATGGTTTGTTTACACTTTACACCACAAATTGGAGTTTTAAAAATCATGGACATGTTGACAAATAAGTCATAAGTGGATGAATAGATTTCGACAAATTGTTGCTAAGAATCACAATCGCACCTCTCATACAAATGTAACATTGTCCATTGAAAATACATTGTACATCCGTAAACGAGCTGTCTATGACGCCACACACAGACACATACAGATACGCGTCGATTTTTACACAAAGGTTTCATTCATTTCGTCGCATTATGATTATGAATCATAATTTGAAAATAAGAAAATTGAAAAAGATGATTCAGAAGTAATATTGAATTTTGTTTAAAATAATTAAATTAGGTAGGTACCTTTTTGCAAAATAAAACTTGATTTCCTTATGTTGTTTGTATTATATGTAACCGTGGTTTCGCAACTACCAAATCCCTAGTTCTAATCATATTTCTTCTAATCCAGACAACTCCAGATCTATTAAATCTAAATGCTATAAATCCACACTGAGTTTTTTCAAAGATAGTTAAATTTCATTTCATTATATCAAATGAATATATCCAAGCTAAATATTAAATTTTTGAAAGAATGAATGGTTTTAATACTGAATTTGCTGAACAGGATCCTTTATTTCAATTCTGTTTCCATAATAAAAAAATTCTGCCTTTTAAATCATGGAATTAAGATTATGATCACTTTGTTGAATATCTCTTAACAGGGTAGAGGGGATTTATCCGAGTTTGAAGTTTTAACTTCAAACTCAAAGCGACACATAATATAGTCTTTCTCATTAAATACACTATCTTACATAAAAATAATTTTTCATTAGGTTAGCGCGTTCGCTAAAACAAATATAAAACTGACAAAATGGCTTTATTATTGCATATAAATATCAACCAAATAATAACCCCATTCTACTCAAAAAGCGTCCAGCGTCCCGTCGGTGAAAGAATTTTTAAAATCGGTCCAGTAGTTTTTAATTTATTAATTAAAAACGAAATATACAAATTCTTCCATAAGCGCATAAGTATAAATGTTCATAGTGAGTCGTGAATTTCATGTTCTAAATTAATTCCTAATCAAAATTCCGCGCGTGTATTGAGTCATTGAGCCAATCGTGAAACAAGATGGCGGCCTGGGGGAGCGTCTGCGCATATCTCTAGGGTTACCAGTTTATTAAACTCACCACAATTTACAAATGACGTCAAATGGTACTGATTTATTTATTAGGTTTTTTTTTATCTTTTTTTACGTGATTATAGAATATTTTTAACTGATTAAGCGCGTATACTTATCGCATATTATTATATATCACCGATGTCTCACGTGCTTTATAGCCTAAAAAATGGTAAGAAATGAGGAATAGAAATTAAATGTTTTCCTGTTATTATTAACTGTTTCGATACGTTGTGATTAGGTACCTACCCTTGAGCAGTTATATAACGTTTGGATAATATAAAATTTCACCTGGCAACCCTATGCGCCCGCGTTGGGGAAGGCGCGCGATTGGACGCATCCTGTCGCAAATTGAACGCCGCGGACGTCCGCCGCGCACGCGTTCCCATTTCGAAATTTCGAATTCCATATTTGAATTTGTGCTCGCCGTGACTATGTTTTTGTGTCTAATTCTCAATTTGAATTTGTGACTGTGCTTGTGTTCAACTTGAAAATCGATTCGAAATTTGAATTTTACTGTGCTTATTTGTGTCTTCGATATTATGGTGCGTATTTAAAAATTCAGAATTCTAAATTTAAATTTTTACCCTCTTGTAGGTACTGTGCGTTTACGCAATATTATAATATTATTCTGCCTTATTCGACTTAAATATCTACTTAATGAATTCTGTAGGTAGGTATATATCCATAAAAGATAGACAAAATATATCTTAGACTGTTTTCGTATGTCTTTAAAAGAGGAACAATTATACCAATTTTTATAATCAATTTTAATATTTAAGTTCTATAGTATGTGATGATTACTTACCATTGTAAAAAAAAATGTTTAATTAATCTCCGCTTCGAAAGAGTCCCTACCTACCCTCTTTCCAAACTCGGTACTTATAATTATGACAATACCAAAAAACTAGAGTCGAGTTTTTTAATTAAGCCCTCCGATAGCGTCTCCTTTACAAAGCTAGTAATTATGGGGAAAAAGTGCAAATAAAAATGGGAAAAATGGAAAATTCCAACGCAGCCTATCTTGTTGAGTGGTCTTTGTTACGGAGAACAGTGTATTTTAAACAGTAACCACACCGTGAACTGTTCTTATTAATTTAAAACAATTTATTGACTTTAATATACGCATATGTTAAAACTGTTTTTTTACATGTGTTACTCGCATTAATAAAACACTGTTAAATAGACAATGTATTAGACTATTATTCGTGGATTTGTTTGCATTAGTTTATACCTTTTTTGAGACGGGTCAGTGTGGGTAGGTACCTACTAAAGTAGCGGCAAGCTATGATGACCTACATGGATATTACATTAGTGATATGAAAAAAAAAAAGAAAATAGTCAGCTGTCATTTCAGAAATCAATGACAGATGACTATTATAGCTATTTCAATTTTCACTACTATATTATTTACTAGCGATCCGCCCCGGCTTTGCACGGGTATAAAACATATATAAAAATCTTCCTCTTCAATCTATCTATTAAAAAAACCCGCATCAAAATCCGTTGCGTAGTTTTAAAGATTTAAGCATACAAAGGGATAATATAATAATAAGGGGCATCTGAAGGTAATGCGAATGAATTGAAGAAATATAATAGAATGAAAATATTTAGGCGATGTCCTTTCCAAATTCTATAAGATTGTAATTTTGAATTATTATTCTTTTATTAATCGCCTGGCAAAGAGTTACATCAATAAAGAGGCCACACGCAATTCGCCACAGCTTCATATTCTAACAATGTCGCCTGACGAGTTAAATTTTGAAATATCAAAAACACTGCCCGATCCCTTTGAAATATGACAAAACAATGCATGGTGGGACATTCCTCTTTTATAGATGTACAAAAAAGTCTTTGATGGCATATTATGTCTTAAGGATAGCTTACCCATTCTATCTTTTATTGGCGGTACGAAGTTCGCAGGGTAAGTCGTTGAATTTCAACAGGCTTGCCTGCGGAAATTCAACCAAACAAACAAAAAATTGTGAGTTGCCTGGAAGAGATCGCTGATTAGCGATAAGGCCGCCCGTTGCACTCCAATGCAACGGTGTGTAAAAAAAAAAACAATTGCTGTTCGTTTGTCCCTAAAACTCGAGAACGTCCGGGCTGTGGGGTTCACATATTTCGAAAATATGTACAATACGTTTAAAGATGTAAGTTTCGTATTAAAAGAAAATGTTTTTTTATGAGGAATTTTGATTCTTAATACACAAACGGATAAAGTCGGTTTTGGTTTGAAAATTTAATTATATTCATGTTTGCACTTTTTTGGAAATACAATGCATTCAATATTCGTATAAAGTTGAAAATGAAAGGTCTTTAAAGATTTGATAGTTATAAAGGAATAATTCTTAAGAATTTCTTATAAATGGATGGATAGTTTTTCATAAATGTCAGCCAAGTTCCATTTCAATTATGTAGACCTAGTCCTAGATGTTGCCCGCGACTTCATACGCGTTAATTTCTGTTATTATGATCGCGATTAAGAAGTTTAAGATATGGATTAATAATAATGTTATGTTGATAAAACTCTGGCAAATTATTGGCAATAATGCATTAATTTCGACCAAATTTGATTACCATAAAAAAGGTTATAATGAGTCAATCTTAATAGAGAGATTCATTTAAAGAGTAATAATTCTTTCATACGTATTTTTGGGTAACTTGAACCGTTTACGCAGCGCACGCAACGGAAGACCTCAAATGTGGATAATTTTCCCCGTTTTTGCAACATTTTTCACTGATGCTTCGCTCCTTTTGGTCGCAGCGTGATGTTATATAGCCTAAAGCCTTCCTCGATAAATGGAATATCCAACACAAAATTTATTCAATTCGAACCAGTAGTTCCTGAGATCAGCGCGTTCAAACAAACAATCTCTTCAGCTTTATAATATTAGTATAAGTAGATTCGAAAAATCAAAATCGATGAGGTTAGGAGCTACAACAGACAGACACACGAACACGTCTTAAACGGATCAGGTGCGCATATTAAAATCATAAAACACATCTTTATTCGTCGACGGTTAAAAATAAAGCTCCCTTACAAATGCTACGATTTACCTGATAAATGTATGTATGTGACATTAGTTCTTATTTCTATGTACATAAAGCTATTTTTGCTTGCGTTTTTTTTAACAATGCATACATCTGCACAATTTGAAAATAGATTTTGTTTTGAATACGTCTTTTGTTCACTTGCAGATGGCAGCCAACGAGGCTCTTGAATGCGGTGAGTCCTTTTTTGCAATATTTTTTCTCACTTTTAAAGTAATCAAATATGAAATTAAGGGCGTTATACATACGAATAATATTAATAATTTCGTCAAGGGGTACGTACGGTAGACTCGATCGAAATCTTAACTGAATAATAAAACATAAAAAATTAAATTCGAGTCGACAACATAAATATCCAACATAAAATTCGGCTTGTCAAGTATTTTGTTTCATTCTAATGGAGCTGAAAGACAAATCGCAGTCGCCATATTGGCCGCTAACAATAGAAATATCTACTTACATTTTATACCTACATGTGTATTATGAGACATTTCACCCGAGCGAAACCGTGTTTTCATCTAGTATGTATGTAACATGAATTTATGAAGAATTCTTACTTCCAAAGATAGTATGATGTACTAGACTTGAGTGATTCGTTTTAAATAGGGATGCCGATATATCGGCGATATTTTTATTGCCGATACAAAGATACATCTGAGAGATTATTTTCCACCGCAGGTCCTACACAGACAGACTTCCGAATTCGGCTTTCTCCGCAAAACTTGAGAATGCTCTGTTTTTTAAACAAAAATCTTGTTAATTTTAATTATTAACAGTTATTGATTTTATTTTAATTGTTACACTTAATTCTTAATTTTAATAGCTAAACCTTGAATCTCATTCAGTCTGTAACTGTTTTTATTTTTTAATAGAAATTAAAAACTTTAACCAAATTTGTGTTTCATATATTTTTACCTTAATTTAATTTTAATTCACTAAGCGTTTGTATCGGTATCTTATCGGCAAAAAGGCATATTGATGCATCTCTAATTTTAAGATACCACAACAAAATCCCAAGCGAGGTAGTAATGTCTTTAAATAAATTTAATTCTTACGTTAATAGTAAACATTTTGAGTGGAGACTTTGGGCCCATGGGGGCCGAAAGTACCTCTATTGTTTTTCGAGATATCGACAGCACAGGAAACCCCAAGGTTGGCTCATATTTCGGCCAACGCGTTAGTATAGCGATTAAATGCCAGTAGCCAGTATTTTGGGCACACACACCCCAAAGGCTGATAAGCGTTTTGTATTTTTGTAAATATATTTAAGTTTATATTACATTGTTGTAAATTGTTTTACTTATAATAATGTACTTAAATATTGTATCGTAATTTTTAGATAATATTAACATAAATTTTTAAAATAAAAACAATAAGTTTATATAGCGATCCGCCCCGGCTTCGCACGGGTATAAAACATATATAAAAACCATCCTCTTCAATCACTGTATCTATTAAAAAAAACCGCATCAAAATCCGTTGCGTAGTTTTAAAGATTTAAGCATACAAAAGGATATAGGGGAAGAAAAAGCGACTTTGTTTTATACTATGTAGTGATAAATAAAAATGAATCACCGAAATGTATGTACGCGCATAACGTCCGAACGACAATTGGGTAATTATTTTTGTGTTGTGTTTGTTATTTTCTGGAGAAGGTTCCTATGAATAAATAATTAAGAAAGTTGCGCGAAACATTAGAAAATTTAAGAAATTTTCTTTTCTAATGTAATGTTTTAGCGTTTGACATAACTGTCAGTTTTTAACTTATGCCACTGAATTGAATATTCATAGTTAAGACAGGACAACGTATCTGGGAGCTTTCATCGAAGACGCTGCCCAATCCCTTTGATATATAACAAAACAATGCATGGTGGGATATTCCTCTTTTATAGATGTACAAAAAAGTCCTTGGTGGCATCTATCTATCTTTCAAGGATAGCTTACTATACCCTTTCTATCTTTATTGGCGGTAAGAAGTTCGCCGGTTCAGCTAGTTTGAATCATTGTCATCTAAATTCGTAGTTATTTTGATTTAAATAACAAAGTTCTTGTTGAATCCCTAGATTAGTAAACGAATGGATTATGAACAATATATTGACAGAAACAATTCATCTTAAACAGTTCAGACGTCCATAATTAGTAAATTGACCCTTCACTTGAAGTACGCAAAATATTAGTTTTCACTGACAATGATTAACGATTGACATGATTGGCTAGAGCGAGACGGATGTACCCTTAACGTTATTGGTTAGAGCGTGATGGAAATACATTTCAACTCTTCGTAGATTATTATCCTGTGAAATTTGCCTGTGAAGAGGTTCTAAGGCTAGCCGCTAGAGGATATAATAATTGGAAGTTTAAATTATTTAAAAAATCGACTTCAATTTGTACCTCTAAAACAACTGAACAGATTTTGATCAAATTGAAATGGAACCACACGGGAGGCACCAGCTTCCAAACAAAAACTTACCTCAGAAGAAGAATCGTGAACCGATTTCGATGATGAAAGCTGGTGCTTCCTGTGTGGTCCCATTCAAATTTCATCAAAATCTATTCAGTAGTTTTAGACTTACAATTTGAAGTTTGAATTTTTTTTGTTAAAATTTTAACACTATTTTATATAATATTATATTTTTAATTTGTTTACTCTTTTTTACCGACGCATTTGGTAGATACATTGACACAGACACACAAACAAACCACACAACGACCCTCTTTACAACGTATCGTTATTTTTAGATTAGAACAATGTAACACTGTTTACTTAGGACCATACCCGTTTGTATGTTTGCACGCTTTGATCCCATTAATTGCTGTTTACGTCGAGTTTTTAACTCGGTCGAATTACAAATTTGTTTAGTGAAATCTCGTCACCACAAGAGAAAGAGACGGATATATTTGCGTCCGTTTCGCAATCACTTTCTGTACAGCCGAGTTGGTGGCTTAAGAGGATTGTGTGTGATGAGTGAAGCTGTACATTTTCATACAAAAAGCGATAACGTTTTTCCCCCTATAAACATAGTCTAATTTTCAAAAATTTTGGAAATGTAGATGAAATGAGAAACTAGGTTCGTACGTATTTAATTCAAATAAATATTGCGTATGATAGATGTTATTAGCATTTAAATACATATCTTATATTTTTGACTTAAAATCTTCCTCGAGCGTTTTTATTTTTTAAAATTAAACTAAACTGAATTATTAAAAAAGAAAAACGTACAGACCTAGATTAAGGTGTACTGAATCTAAAAAGACCAAAATTGTCTCATTTCGTAAATGGTTAGGTGAAAACGTTATCGCCCAAAACTATTTTAAAAAGGAATTGTAGGTAATTGCTTCTAAGAATTGCAACTCTCTCTATCGCACTCCCGGAGTGAGGCAAAGCGGTATGAAAGAGATAGCATTTTTTAAAATACCTATTCGCGCCGCGTATCGCCACTTCACAATCCTCTTAAGGCCAGCGCTACACATGACGGAAATTCCGTCGCGGATCTTACGCCGAAGAAACAAATTTGCAAATTTACGCTTTAAAAACGTAAATTTGCAAAATATGTGACGTCACACTAGGAAGGGGGGGAGTCTCACAAATATGAACAGCTGTAACAAGGACCCCCCGTCCTTGTCAAAAAATCGTGTGACGTAATTTATGGATGGCCCCTATGCTATGAGAGTGTAGGTGATGTACCTCCACTCTGGTGTCACGAATTCATGATTCGCCATTATCTTAGTAGTTTGATAAATTAATTAACTTCACTTTATAATAATATAATTCTACTAGCTGACCCGGCAAACGTTGTTTTGCCATATTAATTTTTGGGGTGGGCTACCCTTACCACTTAGGGGTATGAAAAATAGATAGTAGCCGATTCTCAGACCTACTGAATATGCATATAAAATTTGGTAAAAATCAGTAAAGCCGTTTCGGAGGAGTATGGCAACGAAAACTGTGACACGAGAATTTTATATATTAGATAAAGCACAATGATATAACAACTTTCAATTAGAGACTCATAAACTTAATCAGAGCGACTGTTCAGTTCTAAAGCTAAACCCCGAATGAATGATTTTTGCGCTGTCTTGAACGCGTTTCTTAAAAGAAATCAACGGAGGCTTCCGATTGGCCGCCGTCAAACGGGTGACTTGCCAGTACAAATAATACTTAGAATACTTTCAAATACAATAGTCAATAGAATTGTTTTAAAATTATTTAGATATGATCGTATTATCAATAAAACTCCTTAAAATTATTATAATTATTTAAAAATCATCACAGTAGGAAATGCTTGATTAAGTGGTCTGAGAAGAATTTACCTCAAGTATTAAATATCGCAGCACCGCATACATTATGAGAAGCAGGGCGTGAGTGCTGCGAATCCATTAGAAAATGAGCGATTTTACAGATGACGTGCCTCAAAGGGAAATGCAATTGCACTATGCATTATCGCGAAACAGATTGTGATTCAGAATGCCGAGATGCGATACGTTTACTTTTATTCAACTGCTAGCTGACCCGGCGAATTTCGTACCGCCAATGAAGGTAGGATGGGAATCGAACGTCAAATGTTTGACAGGAACGGAGGTAGAACAGTTTGGGAAAATTAAATTGTTGTTTTTACTATCTACCTCGCAATTTTTCTATATTTTCTCACCGCCTTGGATTACGATAAACATTTCAAAATGAAAATCAGATAAATCGGCCCAGCCGTTCTCGAGTTTTAACGAGACAAACGGACAATTGATTTTTTATATATGTAGAAGACTAGCTGATCTGGCGAACTTAGTACCGCCAATGAAAGATAGAATTGACAGTAAGCTCTTAAGATATATGCCATTAAAGACTTGTACATCTATGAAAGAGGAATATTGCAGCATGTATTGTATTGTCATATCTCAAAGGGATTGATTGGGCAGCGTTTTCAATGTAAGCTCACGGGTGGTTTGACTTGCCGACACTTTCAACTTTACACAAAACCTTGACATATTATATACCTTCTATTGGTGAAATTCACATGACAATCCGTTCAGTAGTTTAAAAGTTTATCACGAACAGAAAGGCGCGGTGGACGGCTTTGTTTTATAAATATGTAGCTAGTGGATTATATATAAGATACGTTTGTAATATCTGTAATAAATTTGTGATGCAAAATGTTTATCACGCTGACTGACGGTGTTACCCCCGTAAAAAGTGCAGCTGACAATTTCCTTTATTATTTTTAAAGCATAAAAATTAAGATATATTTAATTTTATATGGTATAAAATCAATTTATTTGTCACATTTTAAATGAGGTTTATGCACGTGAGTGACATTGAATCCCCTCTCGTCAATGCAGCTGACGATTATTTTTTAAAAAATATGTAATAAAAACAATAATTTAATAGAGTTTCGCTTGGTATAAAAATCATCGTAGCAGATTTTTTTCCAATGACATTTTCATGCTGCCTCCTTTAGCTCCACCGCAAGTGCGACAACAGACGCTTACTTTAGTGATTTATGATCATTTAACAACTGTTTGAAGTAAAATTCATTCGGTATAAAATTACTATAATTATTATTATAATTACTTAAAATTGATACGCTGCCTACCGTACTTATAGGTCATTTACGGGTTCCATATTTAAAAACGAATTCCATATTTTAAACGCCATACGATCAAACTCAGAAACCAACCATTCCACTTCGCAGTTCCGCCGCTAGATGGCGCTGTACTAAATAACAAGAACGTCAATAACCATACATTTTTGATTGGTAAGGGCCTCTCCAGTCCCAGAGCGATGTGAACATCAAATTGGCTGGATGTGGAATTAATAATTCACACCGTATAACCAGTTTTGTTGTAATGAACGAACCGGGGTGATGTAATATGTATGCTGATGAAGATTAGACAGCTCATTGTCCTTGACTTCGGTTGTGGCTTGGTCTGTATCGGAAAAGGTTGTAAGACACAGACCCGTATGCGTTTGGGATTTTGGTGAAAGCTGATGGGAAGCTAAGGAAGATCCCATACATTTTATTTTTGATTTCGGCGGATTTTTACCGGCTTCCAAAAAAGAGGAGATACTGAATTCGAGGCGTATGTTTTTTTTACGTTTGTTACCTCAGAACTTTGGACTGGGTGAACCGATTTTGATGATTTTTGTTTGAAAGAGTTTTAGAGTTACAATTTGAAGTCGTTTTTTTTTAAAAAAAATTTTTAACACTTACACTACATTCCCGTTAACCAACAAAAACTCATCACAAACGTTCCATTCGTTTAGATACTCGGATGTCATAGATAATGGTCAGTTTGTTGATTGATGCGGGTTTTCTTTTATTAAAAAACTCATGAATACTCATACATTTAGGAGATGTTATTTATATTAAACTGGCTGTGCCCCTTGGTTTAACCCGCGTTAATTTCGTTGTAACGTGATGTTATGAAGCCTATAAACAGATTAAAATAGCGAACAGCAAAATAATAATAGTATTGTGTTCTTCGTTAGCGGGGGATAATTATTTTTTTATTGTTTATTCTTATTAATTTCTAAAATAAAACTAGCCTAAGTTACTCCTTATTACATCAGCTATCTGCCAGTGAAAAACCCGTTAAAATCAGACAAAATTTGTAAAAATGTTATTTTGGTATATGTACCGTGTATAAATGCATTTAGTAAAAAGCGGTTATTTTTAATGTAACAAACAGACTCCAATTTTATTTCTCTGTATATAGATGTCGTTTTAAATTTTCTTAAATTTCCGTCGAAATGGTATCTTCGATTCTTAAAATCATTTGTATCTACAATTTAAGGTCCCCCTGTAATGTCGTTTAGTCAATTTCGAATCACCCTATACATAAAATATTTCGCAAATGATCATTATGCCTTATTTACGATTATTCTTATCAGAAATTTATTTCATACTAGATTTTACGTGCGAGTTTGTCCGCGTGGGTATAAACAATACTAGCTGTGTCCCTTCACCCGCGTTAACTTTGTCGTAACATGATTTTGTATATAGCCTTTTAGCTCTAAAAATGACGATACTTAAAATTTCATCCCCCCCTTTCGACTCCTTACAACCCTTTTTTCGCATTAAAAAGTAGCCTATGTCCTTTCATAGGCTCTAGACTATCTGTGTACAAAATTTCATTTAATTCGATTCGGTAGTTTTAGCGTAAAACTGCAGACAGACAGAGTTATATGCATTTATAATATTAGTAAGGATAGCCTTACATATCTTGCTTCCCATGAGTACCTACTATTACAAAATGGCGTCCACACACAACTCTCATACAACTGCCCTATCACAGAACTGACACGCACCATTTATTTAATAATTTATAATTGTAATTTTGATTATTAAACTATTTAAAAAGTTTTTTAAAAAGCAATTTGCTATATTTCTCTGTGATGAACTGATAAATTTTTAGGTCTAAATTTTAAGTAAAAATACAATTGCAATAAAGAGAAATTATCAGTTAAATCTGAGCGTTTTGATTTGATTGGGATTTTATTTCTAAAAATTTCATGAGTATTTCAAAATTTGGGGGCCGCTAATTTTATACATATTATCATATATATTTTATTTTGTTTAATTACTCTGCTAATTCAATCCACGATCTCAAAACAGTTGTTGCGCATTTTATGAAAATCATACTGCTGTATTTCAGATACATTTAAATAAATTGAAATCTGGGTTTTTTTCATTTCTTTTTTATACAACAAAATGTTAATAAATAAATTTATTTCATAGTACACCGCGGTCTCTCCTCTCATTTTCCGTTTCTGCAACATTTTCCATCAATGCTGCACTACTATTGGTCGCAGAGTGATGATGAAGATACTTATATAGCCTACAGCCTTCCTCAATAAATGGACTGTCTAACACAAAAAGAATTTTTTACATCGAGCCACCAGTTCCTGAGATTAGCGTATTCAAACAAACAAATTTTTCAGCTCTATAGTATTTAGTATACAGGCCTGTATGTTTAACAGACATCCCCTATTGTTTGTACCCTAAGCGGATTTTGTCTGTGTCCATAAAACTATTGAGAACTTTTTTTATAAATTTTTAATCTCGTTGCGTAAAAGTTTCTGTTAGAGTAAAGAATGTAACGTGGATTTTAATAGAATAAGTTTTGTTTAACTTTCGTCATAGCTTTATTGAGCTTTATTCACAGAGCTTTTGGAACTATACGATGTGTATTGAGGCCTCATGGCTAAGCGGTGTTATAAGCCTACCGCGAAGCCTGAGGTACCGGGTTCGATCCCCGGTCCCGAATACAATTTATAATTTAATTTGTATTTGTATTCGGTCTCTGGTAACTGCCACATGCCAGACGGGGTGTCACCAGTGGAGGTGTGGTTGGATTTCTACTTGCCTGAAGAAATTCAACCAAACAAAAAAATTTGGTTGCCTGGAAGTGATCGCTGATTAGCGATAAGGCTGCCCGTTGTAATAAATTGCATTTTAAATTCGGATTAAAGTCCTTAGCAATTAGTTTTACGTAAGATTTAAGTTTAAAGATAATAGAGAAGTTTAATGATGTTGTTAATATTATATTCAATGTAATGTTATTAAAATATAGATCAAACTAATCAATCACTGAAAAAAAAATTGAAATCCATCAATAAATATCTTAGAAATAGATTATTGAAGTTTACATATTTCGCTAATATAATAATTTGGAACTAATTTTAAGAAAAATATTAGCATTTTCCACTCCTCCATATAAATTATAAGTGTGGGAAATTTCATACTCCTCCGTCCGTGCAATTTTCGTAAAAAGGGATACAAAGTTTTTGCTTTACGTATTTATATTATTATCACTACATAGTATAAAACAAAGTCGCTTTCTCTGTCCCTGTATCCCTTTGTATGCTTAAATCTTTAAAACTACGCAACTGATTTTGATGCGGTTTTTTTAATAGATAGAGTGATTGAAGAGGAAGGTTTATATGTATAATGACATCCATTGAATAGTGGAGAAATATTTATTTTAGAGGTTTCTAGTGTGATGTCGTAAATAATTACATTTTTCCGCTTACATTGCAAACGCAGGCTGAACCTTACGACATTTACCCGTAAATAAATAAAATGTTAATAAGATTTTCTTTAGAAACATTAAACATACAAGAATTGTTTACAAAAACGTCTTCTGGCTTAATTAAAATTATTAATTAAAAACAACAGCATGATAACAAAAAATGCTATCTTCGTTTCCCCGGGATTCGAATTTAATGTCACCGAACTTAGGTAGTTAGAAAAAAGATTGGGTATGAAATAAATTGTAATTAATCGCCCCGTCGGCAATTTTATTTAATAAATGGCCACTTTAACCTTTTTCAGCCGATTTTAGTGTCGCTTAATTATTAATTATGGTTGTTGTAATCAACTAATAACTTTTACTCTACTATCTGCGTATGTTGAATATAGCCTGGCTTATTTTATACATATAATATATATTTACAAAAATACAAAAGGCTCATCAAAGTTGGGGTGCGTACCCAAAACACTGGCTACTGGCGTTGTGTCTATGCTAACGCGTTGGCCGAAATATGAGCCAGCTGTTGGGTTTCCTGAGGCGCTTCTGGCCCCCATGGACCCAAAGTCTCCACTCCAAAAGGAACGAAAATATAAGAATGCATGAGACTTTCATATTTTCGCCTTTTGTTGCTTTCTGCAATCGATGCCGCGCCACCAGCAGCTACAGAAGTAGCATGGAGATGCGAAGACGCCAGACCTACAAGCGCCTTACCACGGCTCCAAGCAACTGAAGTCATACCATCAGGACGCCCGTCACTGCGTATAATGCCATTCGGCTCTAAAATGGTCGGCACATGAATGAAAACTAGCTTTTATTTACATGAATACGCATAACCTCTAGTGGGATATGGGGCAGACACTTTTTTTTACACACTGTTGCAATAGAGTGCAGCCTTGTTAATCACCGATAATCCAGGCAACCCAATTTATGTTGGTTTGGTTGAATTCCTTCAGGCAAGCCTGTAGAAATTAAAAACCTCCGTGCCACTTATCACACCCCGTCCAGCAAGTGGCAGTTACCAGAGACCGAATACAAATTAAATTATAAATTGTATTCGGGACCGGGGGTCGAATCCGGCTTATAAGACCGCTTAGCCATGAGGCCTCTGTCACACTTCTGTTTCACTGATCCTCACAGGCAAGGGTGAACCGAAATATTCATTTGTACCGCCGGTATTTCAACAGCATCACGCAGACGCGCCACAGAGGCGGTTGCTATAAAAAAACGATACGTTAACTGATGGTTGTATTACTAGTATCAATCATGGCCGATGCGAGGGAAAAAGTGAAACGGTCCAGCGGATTCGTCAGCTGGGGCAAATGGACCGAACGTTGATTTACGATGTTCGCTCGAACACACCGAACAATCGAAGTCAATTTTACAACGTGCAATTTAGTGTTTCGAGAAAACTTATAATATATACCATAAAGCTGTGCTCCGCGGTTTCACTCGCGTTAATTTCGTCGTAACGTGATGTTATAAAGCCTAAAAACGGAGTGAAATAGCGAACAGCGAAATAATAATAGTTTTATGTAATTCGTCAGCGCGGAATAGTTATTTTTTTTTATTAATTACTAGCGACCCGCCCCGGCTTTGCACGGGTATAAAACATATATTAAAACCTTCCTCTTTAATCACTCTATCTATTAAAAAAAACCGCATCAAAATCCGTCGCATAGTTTTAAAGATTTAAGCAAACAAAGGAATATAGGGACAGAAAAAGCGACTTTGTTTTATACTATGTAGTGATTATTAGTTTCTTAATTTAAAGTAGCCTAAATTACTCCTTATTACATTCAGCCAGAGAATGTACCCTCAAAATCAGACAATTTAAAAAAATGTTATCTACCGTGTATACATCCGTATGCACTTAGTAAAAAGCGGTTATTTTAATATTACGAACAGACACTCCAATTTTATTTATCTGTATATATTATGTAACTATACGTCTGTTACTAGGTGCTTAAGTTACTAAAAATAAATTACAAAATTTAATATTTTAATAATCCTACTGATAAAGTTGAGTTTGGATGTTTGTGAGTCAATCACGCTTTACTGAACGAATTTGAATGAAATTTGTCATGTCAATATAATATGCTCTGGACTTAACATATATATAGTACTTTATATACCGGTAGTGTGATAATTTAGAGATAAAAGTATTCTATTTTTTTTTACTCCAGTATAAAATTGTTTGAATTTAATAATCATCATGAAATGTATGAGGAAACTAATTTTCTTTATTAACACTTTTTTCGTAAAATTTTCAATATTTTTATAGTTGGTTCTGCTATTCGGGACGGAGGCGAATACGACAAATCGAAAACCATGAAAATTGGTCGAGCCGTTCTCGAGTTATAAGTGTTCGAACAAACCTGACTCTTATATTTTAAAATATCAAATTATTAATTCTATAATGCGTTGTTAAATGATATTTTATAAGTTTACAGTTAAGAGCTTCTGTTTAAACTGTCGCTTAACTAAAACCTTAAGCTATTAGGCAGACAAAGTCATAGACTTGGAATAGTTTACTGGATATTAACGATCATAAACTGCAATAAACACAATACTGCATCGGACATTTAGTGGCTGTCGACTAGTTTATTGTTGCTAGCTCTGGTACCCGGGTTTGCTTTGGTACCTAACTGTCTCTTACAAGTAGGGCTGCCATCCGTCCGGATTTGTCCTAGTTTGGAAGACGTCCGGGGAGCGTCCGGGCGGGGTTTCAATTGTAGTCCGTGATTTTGATCAGATCCCGTTCCCATAATTAACTAAATTAAATATTGTTAATTGTATGGAAAAATAAGAAATTAAACAAGTTTTTCATTTAATTTTACTGAGTAACTAATATTGGGTTTTTTTTATCTTTTATTGAATACCTAAGAAGGTTAAAAAAATAAAGCAAAATTACTCACTTGTAGTCACAAAAACGATTAAACACTATTTCATGCAACAAAAGAGCCTTACAATTAAAGTTCACTTCTATCAAGTACGGAGTAAAATATATTTCAATCAAGATGTAAGTAAATGAAAAAAGTATTGAAATGTCCGGGGTAAAAGCTCCTAAATCCGGGGAACCTACGCTTCCGGTCCTGGGGGGCAGGTTTTAGTGATGGCAGCCCTACTTACAAGGGCAGTTACAACTCACCGACATGTTAGTAAATGGATAATTCATAATTTAATCTACTTTAAAAAAGAATTTATGATGAATTTATTAATAGTGGATAAAGCGAGAGATGGGCGTGGTAATATTCTTCTCCATATAAACTTCAACTGTGTCAAATTTCATGATCTGCGCAATTTTCATTAAAATTTGTGAAACAAAGTGTTTGCTTCACGTATTGATTTGAAAAAACTACTGTTGTAGAAATAAATATCTTGAATCGAATTGAGTTTGGGTAGAGTAATGTAAGAACAGAAAAGAAGCTGTAGTGGTAGCCTTCTGCGCCAAAAGGGTTCGAATCTTTATTATACATAAACTAGCTGACCCGGCAAACGTTGTTTTGCCTTATTAATTTTTGGGGTGGGCTACCCTTATCACTTAGGGGTATGAAAAATAGATAGTAGCCGATTCTCAGACCTACTGAATACGCAAAATTTGGTAAAAATCAGTAAAGCCGTTTCGGAGGAGTAAGGTAGCTAACATTGTGACACGAGAATTTTATATATAAGATTATAGTTTGAATACATTAAAATTCGATTCGTGTTAATCCATTGTTTGTTACAAAAATTGTCATATATTATATTATATAGGTACATATAGTGTATAACACAATCAGTCATGCTTAATTTTTTAATAGATTTCACCCTAAATCTATAACAATGAATATATTTTACACAAGACGAATTATGTACCAACGCAATTTTACTCTTTAGAAATAACGATTGCAATTTTCTTGGCAACACATAATTAAATGTATTTATGGTTCATTCTTCTAGATAAGGCAAATTTTACTAAAAAAACACGCCATCTACATTTAGTAACTAACTAATAACTAATATATATATTTTTTAAACCCTTTTTGTTTTGGGTTTTGTTATTTATAAATAAAAAAAATTGATATATATCGTGGAACCCAGCTTGATATATATATCTGATTACGGATATATATACATTGATATATTATATCCTCTATATCTGGTTATTTGGTACG
Organism: Aporia crataegi; assembly: GCA_912999735.1. NCBI lineage: Eukaryota > Metazoa > Arthropoda > Insecta > Lepidoptera > Pieridae > Aporia > Aporia crataegi. Next base: position 916,327 of record OU538754.1, on the reverse strand, counting down.
CAAAACCGCTTGAAACTTTGTCACAGTAGAGCTTTTATGTATATGTAATTTATACATAAGTTTTTGTTTCATTCAAAAAGAGCAAGCAGTTTTCATTTTACATGCATTTAAAGTTCGTCAGCTGGCTCTCTCTCTCTCTGTCTCTCTTCTCAAGCAGCGACGCGACGGACAGCGCGAGCTGTTGTAAAATGACGTCACGTGGTCCTACTTTTAAAATTCTGTATCTCGGGAAAGTATCAAATAGTGACTTTTACACGATTTTTCATTTTCGATAGAGAACACGGTGGGCTAAAAATAAAAATGTGTGAACATCCATGAAATGTTAACAAGTAATAGAAGGCAATGGAAGCGTAGTCAAGCCACGCAGCCTCCGCGTCACTAATTCAGCAGCCACGCTGTGGCTCCGATGATAACAGCGGTTATGGAGAAACAGTTTTGTATGGTATGCCTGTTTTATGGGTATTTTTGACGGCACCGATGCAGAGGGTGTTAAATTTGACCTGTCCGTGCGTCTGGAGATGGACAATTTTCTGTAGAAATTTTGCCAGTTTTTGTCGTAGCGTGATGTTATACAGCCTATATCCTTCCGCAATAATTGGTTTGTCCAACACAATAAGAATTTTCCAATTCGAACCAGCAATTCTTGAGAAAAACAATCAATGAAAATATATCTTCATAGGTAAAAAAATTACTCTTACTAAAAGTCTATACACGCCAACGCACACCATACACCCTTGTTCCATGTCGCAAACAATTTCGCGATAATGCAATTAGGTGTTCTCGCACAGCGCCATCTAGTCTCGCATTTCGCAAATGGCGTATTGAATGCGCAGAACGGAACTCAAACCGCCCAACGTAGCGCTTAAAGCGATTGAAGAGTAAAAATATTCTATCATCAGTACACATTAATAAGAAATAATGTCTTTTATTGCTCTTTGCTGTGTTTATTTTAATAATATATATCTGGTTTTTTTTACACCATTAGTGAAACATTCTTTGTATGCATCTTTACGTATATCTTGTATTATTAATCACTAATTTAAATTATAATTTTAATTACGACGGGAATTGTATCAAAAACTTAAAAAATCAATTATTAATAAACGCAATATGTCGCCAGTTAAAACGTAATATATTTTTACTTTGTTAATGCATTTATTGTCTTATATACTAAGGAAACGTGTAGATAAAAAGGGTTTTATAATATCTAAGCTAAAACATTACTTTTATAATACAAGGAAAAAGAACTAAAATTACTCAAATGAAGTGCTTTTCTTTTCTTATTACGTAAAAAACAATTTTCTCCAAATTTACTATAATTATATTATTTCTATCAGATAGTCTCTTAGGGGTCAAAAAATTATTATAACATTTTAAATATTATATTATTTTTCGCATTAAAAAACTAGACTGTACCAAATTTCATTTAATTCGATTCAGTAGTTTTGGCGTTAAATCGCGACAGACAGAGAGAATTACTTTCGCATTTATAATATTAAGTATGGCTAGTCGTCGATAGCCCTTGTGCAAGCAAAGCTTCAAAAATCAAGCGCTTTTTGATACCCCTACAGTCGTCAATAGATTGCAAAGCGCAAATAGTAAGCGCTTTCTCGCTACCCTACAGCGCTGTCTCCCGTTAGAAGTTTGAACTGCGCACGTCAGTCTCCCGTCGGCCGCCATTACGGCTGGGTCATAGTTCGAAATTTGAATTTTGTTCTTTATATAATTTCAACACTTGCTGTCTCACAGGTATATATATCATTTTTACATTTCATTTAAGCTTATACATTATTATATAAGCTAACATCGTTCAAATTATCATCTGGGGGCGTTTTTATCTTAATCAAGAGACACAACTATTGATCACTAGCTACCCGCCCCGGCGTTGCGAGTAAGTCGAATGTTTTGCGAATTGAAAACTACTAATTGAAATTTTTCAAATTAATAAAGATAACGTGTCGTGTGTGTCTGTTTGTGGTGATCAATGACCGAATAGATTGACAGATGATCGCTTATCAACGTCACTTTTATAGACTGTTCAAGAACGCCCAAATGAGAAGAACATACAACAGACTTAGACGGTTTTGCCCGAGTATGTTCACAAAGGAAACATTGAAATGGAGCATTCAAATGACTAATCGGCAGTTTTTATCACACCTTTATCCTTAAACAGCTCAACAGAGTGTTATGTATTTTTATATAAAGATAATTTATGTGTGTGTGTAGTTCATTCTAATTTTACAATTATTATGGAGAAATATAATAAAATTGCGTTTTTATTCTTTCAGAATTTCTACGTAACCAAAAGCGGCTCAGCCAGTCGTGTTTCAGTGATGGTGCGCAACGCTAAAGGAAGATGACACTTAAGGAAAGTATTTAACTATCTTTTTATTTATTTCAAATACTAACTGTGCCCGCGGTTTCACCCGCGTTAATTTCGTCGTAACGTGATGTTTTATAGCCTATAACATAACGTTACGACGAAGAAAGAGTTACTTTCGCATTTATAATATTAGTAAGGATTTTGTCCATAGCTGGGCGCAACCAAAAACTACTGGATAAAAGTGAAGTGCCCTGTCCCCTAGTGGGGTATGGGGCAGATGCATTTCACATCTATTTCACTGATCGATTAGGGGTCTTCGATCTTTAGAGGCAAGTAGGTGATCGGCCTTCTATGTCCTGCCAGACCGAGTATTTTCTATCTCCACTGAGAATCGAACCCGGGACCTACGCTTGTAACGCTTACCCGCTTACCACTAGACCAAGGAGGCGGTCAAAAACTACTCGATGTATTTTGATAATTCTTTCACTGGATTGAAAACTAGACACATAAAAAGTCTTTGTATGAAAAATTATATCGCAAACAAATAATCTGATATTTTGTTACAATTCTATATAAATAAAAATGTATCACCGAAATGTATGTACGCGCTTAACTTCCGAACGACTTCACCAAATTGGATAATTCTTTTTTTTGGTTGTGTTTGTTATTATATGGAGAAGGTTCTTATGAAATATTTAGAAAATTTAAGAAAACTTAACGACAATATCAACTGTTCTATTGTAATCTTATAGTTTGACATAACTGTCAGTTTTTAAAATGTTTAACTGCCGTTATTTCTTATTTCTTAGCGCACATTCTATTTGGTATTTTAAATTATTATACCAATTCGAATTCAATATTCATATAATAGTTTAGAATAATAATCAAACCGGTGAAATGTTTTTTTAAAAAAAAAATTTTTTTTAATTTTAATCAATCATATGACTGGACTGAAATTTGTTGGTCAACCCATATGCAATATATTTATTGACATAATTAAATATAAAATATGTGTCATCAAATAAACATCTCGGTAAAGGTCGTTGTATATCGGGATCTTAGACAAAGAATATAATATTATAAATGGATGAACAGTTTTTCATGAAGCAAAGCTAAGATGTCTATCATTGACCGATTGTCAGTCTCGAAACAAAGGATAAACTCATCAAAATAGATCCACTCGTCTAGGATACACAATGCCCACATACATTGACCGCCTCCTTGGTCTAGTGGTAAACACGTAAGCGTTACGAGAGGTCCTGGGTTAGATTCCCGGTGGAGATAAAAAAAACAGTCTGGCAGGGCATAAAAGCCTGATCACCTACTTGCCCCTAAAGAAAAAATCGATCAGTGAAACAGATGTGAAATGCATCTGCCCCATACCCCACCAGGGGACACGGAACTTCACTTACTTACTTACAGACATACATGTAAATATATAACACTTTCTTCTGCCATCTTGATAATGTCCAATGATAATAAAACAGTTTTATGATAAAACTAGCTGTGCCCCTTGGTTTCACCCGCGTTAATTTCGTCGTAACGTGATGTTATGAAGCCTATAAACAGAATGAAATAGCGAACAGCAAAATAATAATAGATATGTATTATGTTTACTTTGTCCGCGCGGAAAAGTTATTTTTTATTATTTATTAATATAAATTTCTAAAATAAAAGTAGTAAAGAAATGAATATCTGAACTTCTATGTATAAGTTAGTCGCACAATTAATTTCTGAACGCAACCAGTTTGACACGTACGAACAAAGTTTATATGGGAAAATTGTTGTTTGGTAACTTTTGCAATTTCTTTAAATTCCCTCACTTTTTAACCGAATTTCAGAAACGGAGGAGACTGTTAATTCGACGTGTATTTTTTTAATATTTCATGGACTTCGAATATTTCAAAGCCGAAATTGGTCATGCATTTTTATATAGATCATAGATACATACATCCATATGCATTTAGTAAAAATCGGTTATTTTAATATTACAAACAGACACTCCAATTTTATTTATCTGTATTGATTTTTAAATTGGGTAGTTTTCACAACAAGCAACTGGAACACGTATGTATGTCTGTCTGTGGCATCGCAGCTACTAAACGAACTTTGTTGTAAATCTGCGTGATCTTAACTAGAGTTTACCAATATCTGTTCATCCATATAAGATATTCTAATTTGTATACTTGTTGAAATATTAATCTAATAAATTTTTCTCTCATTTTCAGATAGATGAAGTAAGGACAAACAATCATATCTTGACTTTGAAATATACCTAATATTTCGAAGGCAGGATTATGAATTACAACGGAAACGAATGTTTCGAATCACAAGATCCAAGATGGCGGCCAGTTGAAGTGTGACGTCGCAAGATGGCGGCCAATTGAAGTGTGACGTCGCAAGATGGCGGCCAATTGAAGTGTGACGTCACAAGATGGCGGCTATTAAATACAGAGTCGTTCCCTTGTCATTCTTCTAGTCCTGTATGTTATACAACTGGACGGAGAACTGATAAGGGCACGTCTTGTATAATGTCTACGAGGCAAGAGAGAAGACAGAAGAGAAGAAAGAAGTTTCACTTGGAATGTTTGAAATATTCGTGTCGTAGTGTTGCTTTGACACTTAAAAACACATTTTATTATGAAAAGCGTAAATTAAGAACAGAAACGTAATATTATTATTAATAAATGACGAAATTTTGACACAGGGTTGACATCTCGCTCTGTCATGTTGTTCTAGAAAAGTTGTAAATTACTGTAGAAACTCGATTGAGCGGACTAATTGTTGTCCTAAGGCAATTCGGATAATCGAAAATCCGGATCGAATGTATGAAGAAAAGCGTTTTGCGCATAATATGTAGTACATAATGTTGTGTTTATGAAAAACCACAAATACATCAACGAAAATCAATGTTTATTTTTTAGGAGATAGATTTTTCAACATATATGCACTTATTTATGTCAACACGAATTTAGTGCCTGAGTTCTGTGTACCCGATTTTGATTTCTTATATCTAATTAATAAAAGAAATAATATTTTTACCTCATAAAGTTTGCTTTTAAGAGTGGTAACTTCTAAGCATTTGTCAAAAATCGTATATTTTTTCATGGTATAAAGTACAAAGCAAACTTTTTTTTATAAATTGAGTTTTTGGTTACTCAATGTAAACATTCTGACAATAGTCATTAAAAACAGACACAAAAAAATTATTTTTGTTGACTTGTGTCTGGTCTGTTGAATTGGTCGAGATTGTAAGGATAATCGAGTTTCTACTGTATTAATTTAAAAAAATGTATGTATGTTCATCAGCCTCTGCCTTAATGACTAACAAAATGCTTATTGTTGATTTTGACATTAATTAACTAAACTAAAAGTTAAAAATTATGGTTATTATAAATACAATAAAAATATCACGCCTGTTTAAAATCGACAACAATTTTATAAACGTGAATTTTGCTATAACATTTTGGCAGGCGCAATAAAATAGTTTGCATAGATTTTGTATATAAGCTAGTAATAGATTAAATGTATGGTTGTTTGTTAAGTAAAAAAGTTAATCGACTTCAAAATTAATAATTAGAAGTACTTAAGTGCTAAATTGAAATAATGATTCTGAATATTTGAAAGATGTTTTAGGATTATTTTATAATTTTCTGTTAGTCCAGCACCGATTGACTTATAATAATAAAAGCGTCAATATTAACCATGTTATGTAAAAATTCAGGTTAAAATTAGGGATGCAACCGATACCGATATTTTTATTGCCGATACAACGATACATCTGAGAGATTATTTTCCACCGCAGGTCTTATACAGACAGACTTCCGAATTCGGCTTTCTCCGCAAAACTTGACAATGCTCTGTTTTTAAACAAGAATCTTGTTAATTTTAATTATTAACAGTTATTGATTTTATTTTAATTATTACACTTAATTCTTAATTTTAATAGCTAAACCTTGAATCTCATTCAGTCTGTAACTGTTTTTATTTTTTAATAGAAATTAAAAACTAACCAAACTTGTGTTTCATATAATATTTTACCTTAATTTAATTTTAATTCACTAAGCGTTTGTATCGGTATCGGCAAAAAGGCATCGATGAATCCTCATTCGTAGCGTTATGTTATATAGCCTAAAAGCTTTTATCTCTAAAAATGACGATACTTCCATAGAACTTTTCATCCCCCCTTTCAACCCCTTACAACACTTTTTTAGCATTAATACCTATGTCCATTCTCAGGTTCTAGACTCTGTACCAAATTTCATTTAATTCAGTTCAGCAGTTTTGACGTAAAACCGCGACAGAGTTACTTTCGCATTTATAATATTAGTAATAGTATGTTATTGTGAAACTTAATTTCTTTGATGTACCCATCTGTTTTGTTTCTTGTTGTAATAAATATAATAAACGTCATTTCATAATAATAATTCGTTTTTAAAAAAGATAATAAAAGATATCCAATTTTAATTAATGTAATCAGAAAGTTGAAATAAAACAATTTTAATTTTATACACTCGTGGTCATATAATACGGGTCAGAGACAATCTTCTGTATCTTGCAAATTAATGTCACATGCTTTATAGGTACAACTTTATATTAAAGAATTTTAATATCGTATGATATAAAACCATAAATGTTATACAACGTAATCGAAAATAAAATTGAATTTGATAATAAAATCACGCGTGTACTCTTGCTTGTTTTCTTACTTTTGTTTCCAATCTGTCAAATCAAAATGATAAAAGGCAGCTATCGTCTTTTGCGGTCATTATTGAATTACTATCATGTAACAGCAGAAGAATGTATCGTACTATGCTAGAAGAAGTCAGCAGTTCAGCGAGAGCAGCAGGCGTGGCACTTCTCACAGTCGTCCAACGTTTTCCAGAAACTGGGCAGAATAGAAGACCAGGAACCAGTAGACCAAGTTACCAAGTCGTACTGACTCGTACTAAATGTCCAGGAGTGTATTTAATTGTATATGGAAAACTTTTTTAAGTATCCGTATTAAGTTTGTATAAAAAGATAAATAAACAAATTGACTACATACTTCTTTTATTTACGTAAATACCTGACATATTTCACTGAATTAGATAGAGATTTTTTGAAAGAATTAATCAAAAACTATTGAGACAATTTTAAAAGTTATTTTACAAAGCTTTTGGCAGTTTCTCTGATGTGACCAGTCTGCTTAGAGGCAGCGCCTTGGAGCTTATTTTTGAAGTAAAAATTTTGGTTGTGATTTGATGAAACGAAAAAGAGAGACAAATTCATAAGATTTAACGTGGCAGAAAATCTGTAGGAAGCATTGTACTCTTTCTTAAAATTTTTGAAGGTTTCACGTTTACTACCTGAGAATAGCAGATGCTTTTTTATTTAAAATATGATGTAGGTATATATTTAATTAATTGCTTAAAATATTTTTTATTAATAGATTTTGAGGCTTATTGTCTTCATACTCGTTATACACTCGATTTACTTTAAGGCGCTGTAAGTAGTTAGCTTTTACATATTTGAGGGGGTGAAGCAGAGGAAGTCGTATGCACATAGCTCTGCCTGCAATTTATTCATAATTATTACATTACAGTTACCTCGAAATAATAGTTTTTTTAAATATGGTTTTATATACAATTTTTGCAAAATTTAAATTGAAATTATTTTTTATTTTGCTTCTATTATGATATTGAAAAGCTTTGTTCCTATATAAAAATCTCCGTTATATATTTTACACAACGCATTACATTTATTTTATCATATTTAGCTTGTGTGTAATGATTTTTGAAAGATACGTGATTATAATTTATTATTTTCATCGCGGGCGCAGTGTTGAAAGACACAAGCTCCCCGTCTGAAAGCCTAGCGGCGACTACCGCCCGTCGCCCGCGCACAGCACTACGAACCTAGTTTGGCGCTGGGCAGTGAATTATGCATCTTTTTAAAAAACGGGTCTGACGAAATTATAGCGTACACTATTTTCTACTAATAAAGATAAATATCTTGTCTTTCCGACGCATAATGACAGAACCTATATGGATTTTAGCAGGAGTAAAGGGGTTCAGGAAATTTCAGAAATCTCTTTAATTATTTATATTTTCAAAATTTCAAGAAGGCGAAAGTAAAGAATAGATACCATTCTACAAAATATATCGTTTTCTGAGTTCTGGTACTATGTTTACACCTACTTTATAGGAGTTGAAAACAGCAAAATTCACCGTAGCCGTTATAGCATATTATTATGCTATTTCGTTGATGTTCCTTCGTATTGATGAAGAGACTCCATTCAACAAGTTAATAGAGGCTGCGACATCCCATTGTAGTCTTGCTATTGCAGATAAATAATAGTTCTAACCGGACCACGTCTCCCAAGTGAGTTTGCCTCATAATTATACAGATAAATAAAATTGGAGTGTCTTAACTTTTTACTAAATGCATGGATGTATACAGGGTACATATAACAAGGTAACTTTTTTACTAATTTTGATGGGACTCACTGACAGATATCTGATGTAATAAGGAGTTGTGGCGAATTGCGTATGGCCTCTTTATTGATGTAACTCTTTGCCAGGCGCTTAATAAAAGAATAATAATTCAAAATTCCAATCTTATAGAATTTGGAAAGGACATCGCCAAATTATTTTCATTCTATTATATTTCTTCAATTCATTCGCGTTACCTTCAGATGTCCGGACTCGTAACTAAATTATTTCTTTTATGTAAATTAAATTTGTAAATAGATATTCAGCATCTTAATTCTCACTTCTCCACGACGTATCCAGCCAAAAACTACTTTTATTTTAGAAATTAATATAAATAAGTAAATAAGACTTAGAGAGTAAGTAAGAAGAGAAGTCGGTTACGCGTAGGGTTGCCAACTATACTGTTTTAAACAGTATTATACTGTTTTTCACTGAATTATACTTTTTACTGTTGAACAAAAATAAAGTATACAAAATACTGTTTTAAGCATAAAAATGCAACACATTATTATGTATTATACTTAGATGCTCACACAAATTTGTTTTTATTTAGTCAGAGGGCGCTCGCTGAAATAGAGCATCTATTAATTTAATAAAAAATAAGCTAGTCATATAGGCTATGCACGATCACCTGTTCTCGCAATTTTCGTAAAAAGGCGTACAAAGCTTCACGAATTTTCATACTAGAAATTGTACAGATACGTTTGTATGTTTATGCTTGTCTACACCTCCATAATATTATTTTGTTAAAACACACTATCGTATTTGAGCCCAGACTGCCACCTGCCATGATCCCTAGGTACATACCTCTGGCTTCATCCACTCTCAATAAATTACATGCTTATTTACGGGTGCATTCGACCTGCATCTTCTCAAGTACCTCCTGGATTTGGTCCAGAAAGGTACCAGGTCTACCAGCACCCATTTCATTCACTCGTCCTACTTCACTTATAACACTAATTTTGAAATAACTAAATTACACTAGTTTTGTTTGTGTACCTCAGAATGGACACCTTTTTCAAAAGATAAATTTTAAAAATTAAGGTAAAATAAAACACGCGAAAGAATCATTCAAATATCTCTAGAAATGAAAAAGTTATGGGACTTTGAAGTAGCGCTCGCAAGAATTGTTAGACGCGGATAGGTCAAATGACGTCACAGGCGAATCAATTCAATAATCTATTTCTAAGGAATTTATTGATGGATTTCAAAATCAGTGATTGATTTAATTTTGATCTATATTTTAATACCAATATGTTGAGTATAATATTAACATCAGTAAACTTCTCCATTGACGTGAATTTTCGTATTTAATTTTTGCATGTTTTTGCCTTTAAAAATATATTTTGATACAATCTTACACGTTAAAATTTATACTCCCTCGTTCGACACGTTCCTAATGCGGGGACACGTGTCTCATAAGATCAACCTCGGCATTATGTCAATGGTTTTTCATTTGTATACATAATTAGTACACTATACACATGTTTAAGTCTAAGATCCCGATATACAACGACCTTCATCGAGACGTTTATTGGATGAACGTATTTTATATTTAACTAGCGACCCGCCCTGGCTTTGCTCGGGTATAAAATATATATAAGAACCTTCATCTTTAATCACTCTATTTACTAAAAAAAACCGCATCAAAATCCGTTGCGTAGTTTTAAAGATTTAAGCATACAAAGGGATATAGGGGTAGAAAAAGCGACTTTGTTTTATATTATGTAGTGATTTAATTTGTCAATAAATATATTGCATATAGGTTGACTAACAAATTTCAGTCCAGTCATATGATTAATTAATAATTTAAAAAAAAAAAATTTAAACATTTCACCGGTTTGATTATTTAGATTATTTTTATATAGAGCTCACCCATGAGGTGGACCAATTAGATCAAACGTGCTCTGAACTATCCACTCCATGACTGCATCAGCAGCAGCTCGGGAGGATTGGCGCAGGGTTGTAAAGTGTTAGTCACTACCACTCTGTCAAGAACACAAAGCCTAGGAAGGAAGAATTCTTTGTCTGTTGAAGGAAGAATCATTTTTATCTTTAATTTTACTGAAAATGCGAAACAAACAATGTAATTGTTATATACAGAATCTTAATTAATTACCAAAATAAATATTGTACCTAAAACTTTTCCCATTTTTGTCGCGAACAATTTCAAAGTCGGGTTACACTGACTCCCGAATCCGAGGTTAAAGTAACCGTAATATTTAATTTTAGAATTGTATGTTAATTTACACTATAGTTGTCAAATATCACACTGATTTTTCGCTTTTTTGCCACATTTTTATTAAATTAAAATTTTGTAAATGTTATAAACTAACTGGCATTGCGAACTGTGAACACCCATTAAAAGATGTCTTAATATAGCTTTAAAAATAAAAAAAAGTTGAATTAGTTTCTTACATTTAAATTCATTAGTAAATAAATGTTGTAAAACATTTATTAAAAATTTAAATTAAGTTCTTTTTATAAAAGTCCCTGTTTGACAGTGCAAACATTTTTGTTTGTTGTTATTATTTATCTTGCAACCACAATAATTTTTAAAACCCATCTTGTTGACAGGTAAATCATGGTGGTCGCCACAGGAGGTCCAAAAAAACTACAGTGATTTTATAAAACTAATTTAATTAATAAACTATATCCTAATATAATGCGTCTATTTTAGCTCGATGCTTGGTAGATTCTCATTCTAGTTAACAATTCTAAGAGAACTTAACCTAAGATTGTCCCACACATATCTTATTACTAAGATTTAGAGAAATGTACTAGGGCTGTCGCTCGCTGAACACGGTTCTCACGCAGGTGATTGCGTAACAGGTAGGTACAAACAATTTGTTTGAGAAAATAAAATATTTATTAACAATAATGTGCTTAAATGTATTTACAAAAATATATTAGTCACAACGAAGCCGTAAAATAAAAGTATGTCATCACTTTATTTGCAATTACTTTATATTCTCTCACCAATCGAACCTTCTTTATATAAATATTTCAAAATTAGTCAAACCAGTTCAGATGTTCTCGAGTTTCTGTGAGACTAACAAACGTCATTTGTCCTTGATACACTTAAAATAAGTGTTTGATTTGCAAAAACTAAATTAATATTTTAGCTAAATATACAAGTAACTAAAAATACAGGACAATGACTCAGCAAATATGTTGGATAAATATATAAGGAATAATATACAAAAGAAGGCATCATACAAATCACACAAAAGAAAAATTAATAGCTTAAAATTTAAACTGTGGTTACGAGATGTCAGTGGAACTCCGTGCCTCAGGTGTTTCTTATAAACACTGAGTGACTCGTCCTTTTATCTTACCACAATTTACTTTTACTAAGTAAAATATTACCTTACCTTCGACTTCTTATATTAAAGCCTTAAAGATTTATAAATTTACAATTTGACACCTAATTACAATAAATTGTATAATAATTACTTTTTTTAGTACCAACCGTGTTCAACCAAACAAAAACTTAACATTATTATATACTAGCGGACCCGGAACTTAAAACCGACTAACTAGCGGCGAACTTTGTACCGCCAATAAAAGATAGAATGGATATAGTAAGCTATCCTTGAAAGATAGATAGATGCCACCAAAGACTTTTTGTACATTTATAAAAGAGGAATATCCCAGCATGAATTGTTTTGTTATATCTCAAAGGGGTTGGGCAGCGTCTTCGATGAAAGCTCCCAGATACGTTGTCCTGTCTTAACTATGAATATTCAATTCGAATTGGAATAATTAAAAACTGACAGTTATGTCAAACGCTACAAGATTACATTAGAAAAGTTTTCTAAATTTTCTCATGTTCCACGCAACTTTCTTAATTATTTCTTTTTTAAAAACCGTCTCCAGATAATAACAAACATAAAAAAAAGAGAATCATCCAATTTGGTGCAGTCGTTCGGAAGTTATGCGCTTTAACATACATTTCGGTGATTCATTTTTATTTATATTATATCTAGATAATGTTTGCTTATCTACTGCGAGCAAACTCATAGCAAACGGCTAGTTCATAGATTTATAATTGAAAAATAAAGTTGAAGTATATTTACGAACTTAACTGAACACGGTCCAGTTTCAAAATACTTTTGAAAATTCAACAAATACGAAATTCACGTACTCTTCACATTAGCCAAGTGATGGGCGCGTATCGAGATAATATAAAATATATTTATTTAACACAAAGACTTTTCAAATTTATAACTCAAGATGGGCCTTTGATGATGTCCATTTTGTTGGATTCGTGTTATCCGTGAATAGCATAATACACTATTCAAGATATAGCCCGGGTGAAACCGCAGGCCACAGCTACTAAATAATTTTTTTATTAAATATTTACAATTATGTACTTAAATATATTTACAAAAATACAAAAGGCTCATCAAAGTTGGGGTGCGTACCCAAAATACTGGCTACATTACCGCGTTGTATCGTTGGCCGAAATATGAGGCAGCTTTCGGGTTTGCTGTGCTCTCAACTAAGCGTGGATATCTCTTTAAACAATCGACGCGCTTCTGGCCCCCATGGACCCAAAGTCTCTACTCCAAAAGATGTTTCAGATTTTGATGAAATTTAAATGGGACCACACGGAAAGCACGAAATCAAATAAAAAAAGAATCATCAAAATCGGTTGACCCAGTCGAAAGTTCTGAAGTAACAAACATTTAAAAAATACAGTCGGATTGAGGTACTCCTCTTTTGAAGTCTTTTAAAATACAAAAGGCTCATCAAAGCCGTTAGGGTGCGTACCCAAAATACTGGCTACATTACCGCGTTGTATCGTTGGCCGAAATATGAGGCAGCTTTCGGGTTTGCTGTGGTCTCAACTAAGCGTGGATATCTCTTTAAACAATCGACGCGCTTCTGGCCCCCAAATAAAATGTGTTACATTTAGACATTAATCTTATAACTTCTTTTTTCGTCTGTGGTTCAGTTATTCAAATATCGATAACTGAGCACATCATTGCTACTTTTCGCAGCACTCAAAGCCAGTGGAATAGTTCACAAAAAATATATTTTTTAGCATATTTGCTACTTGTATGTTCAGATCTATTTTGATGCTATATTAACATGCCCCGGCGTCGCTTGTGTTTAAAATAAATAGATACATAACTATACTAAAAAAAATGATCCTCAACAAATCAAAAAGGTATCTGGTTATAGCTTCTAAATAAACCGATTTAGATGCGGTTCTTTTATTTGACGGACGTTCGGTTCATGCATTTATGAAATATTCTTTGTAATTTACACACTTAGGATAAGCCCTGAGACGCCAGTAAGGCCGCGGGTGCGTCGCCGGCCCTTTTAATGAATTGGGCTTCCGGTAACTTAACGAAACGCAACAACCAAGTAGCCCCACTTCTTGTGTGTGTTGTGTGGGAGTGGTATTGCAGTGGTTGTTCCAGCCTGCTTTGGTTGAAACACGAAGACAACAGCATGGCATTCCCACTTCAATTGTCAACAAGACCAAACCCTAAAACCCATTTTTTTCAATAAAAACAAACCTAGAACCTTTCTCTAGCTATAACTTATCTCATAGTTTATCAAAATGACAAGCAGACAGAATTACTTTCGCATGTATTAGTAGGGATTAAATACAGGACGTACAGATATTAACTACAGTTTTAACGAATGTATTTTTCATAATATGTTCCTTTAGAAGATATTTTTAATCACACTTCATTGGTAATATTTTGTGAATGTAAATTTTTCTACTTCATATCAAAACTAGCTGACTCTGCTATCTTTGTACCGCCAATAAAAGATTGAATGGGTATAGTAAGCTATCCTTGAAAGGTACACATATGCCACCAACTTTTTTGTACATCTATAAAAGAGGAATATCCCAGCATGCATTGTTTTGTTATATCTCAAAGGGAGGCTTTGATAAAAGCTCCCAGATACGTTGTCCTGTCTTAACTATGAATATTAAATTCGAATTGGCCTAATAATTTAAAAACTGACAATTATGTTAAACGCTAAAACATTACATAAGAAATGTCAAAAGCACTAAGTAGGTAACATTCGAAAAGTTGGTATTGTCGTTAAGTTTTCTTAAATTTTCTAATGTTCCGGACAACTTTCTTAATTATTTATTTCATAAGAACCTTCTCCAGATAATAACAAACACAACAAAAAAAGAATTATCCAATTCGGTGCAGTCGTTCGGAAGTTATGCGCGAACATACATTTCGGTGATTCATTTTAATTTATATAGATGTAGTGATATGTGGTAGCATCTCTTATACATACATATATAGACATATATATATAGTCAGCTAGTTTTAAATAAATTACATACGAAGTCACGGGTAAAAGCTAGCTGTGTATGCCCCACTGGGGGCGTATACAAAATATAAACAGATGTAAATCATTAGGGTTCGTGACAAAAGCTCGCGAGAACGGAAAGCACTAATTGGTAGAGCCTTAGGCACAACGGATGTTCGGAGTGAACTTCGGAGACGGATTTTCAATAAGTTTGCGACATTAACTTGAAAAATATTCAATAGATACTTTTCACCGGATTAAAATGTGTTATCACAATTTTACAACTATGTTATTTCGTCTACTATTGAATTTTTTCATTATCAATCGTCCATTTAGGCTGTAAAATGAATGAAACGCCACACCATGTGCCTATAGTAAAAGCGTGGCCGATCGACGGGCTTTTTTTTCTTTGATTTCTCCAATTTACAGCATCGCTTCCGGAAAGCAGCCTTGGAAGGTTGCGCGGTTTTTGGGACAGCCTATGATGGTTGGAGTAAGAAAGAACAAACTAAAAATACGCACAATGGCCTAATTAAGAGGCTAAGTGCGTACTACGCCCCGGAAAAAACTAACTAACTAACTAACTAGGCTGTAAAATACTTGAAACGTCTAAAAAATTTGTATTAACTAGCTGTGTTTGGCGGTTTGACTCACATTAACTTCGTTGTTCAATCATAATTAAACTTACTCCATTCCATTATAGTTCTTAAAAATCTTACTAGATCTGTTTCCTTTCGTAAAATAGAAATGTATTTGTTTATCGAATCTTTGCTATTTATAATTTTCAGGCGTTTTTTTTTTAAATTATTTTTTTATAAAATAGAATTGAGAATGTAGAAGAATACTACGTAAATGGATGAACATATTTACATAGATTATAGCCTAGACTTGGTTGTGGTCAGAATTTATACCAGTGTATATGTATGCCCCGAGGTTTAACACGATAAATACATTATTCGTTAATGGAAATGCATTTTACTATTTCGACATTGAATTGATATAACTAGCCCCCGCCCCTAGCTTCACTTGGGTTGCTCTATCTTACCAATGTCCGTTAATATTTTATGCGCATTTATTGAGCTGAAGTCTGAGCGAGTTTAATTTTAAAAGCAACATATTTTTCCATTGCCCTGTAGGGTCAGTATTTTTTAAAGAATTGAATGCATCAATTTTTTCTTAACTAAAACATTGCACAATAATCTTTTGGATTCAAAGCGCCTTCCAATGTTGTACTTTAAAGTATTGTACCTGAAATTATATTCAACCTGACGTAAAAATTAGACATGTCTGTTTGTACATCTGTGGCATTGAAAATCGCATGTTTCGATAGTTTTTTTTGTTTGAAAACAAAATTTAAAATGTACATATGAAAACTCAATTGATATTTATTCTCTATTACTAATTTAAAACTTTCCAAAATTACTGGATATGACAAAATCCATTTAAACAAGGAAAGCCATTTTTTTAAAATAATTAGTATTGTCTTTAGCTTGACAGTTGACATTACCTACTCCACAGATTAGATTGTTATATTTATATGGTCCTTTAGACAAGATAATGACCATACAGATTTATAGCGTTAATGGGTGTCCAGATGGTGTCAACAAATAGAAGTGACAGTAGGTATTTACATTCGTTTTACAGGTCAAAAACCAGTTTGAACTGATAAAGCGCGTATATTTAAACTATAATCCAACAATTTTCAATTTAATTAAACTATAATTCTATGTGGTTTTAATTTAAATAAAATTACAAATGATCAGTGAAACAGATACATATATGTATATGTCCTCGCCATGTCCAATAGGGGTTAAGGTTTTTAATTAAACTATAAGTCAGTTGCCAAAATCCATCAGCCTTCAAATACGATTCGTGCAAACAGATGGCGCTAAAAATATCTTCAACTGTCATTTGACAGTTGACATTTTTTTTCTTGTTTTTTATCTGCAATCGGCTCTACAGAAATAATCAGATGATATCTGGGATATTTTGACAGTTGACATATGACAATTGAAATCTTTGTTAGTCGCCCGCAGGCCGTATTTATACTGTAAAGCACGCGAAATGAAAATATTAATAATTGTGATAAATATACGCGAAAAGTGATATTAACAATTAAGATAATATAAGTATATATTGAGTGTTATCGTCAAACATTTTCGCAGTCGGATAAAATATCGTGAAGGTATATGAAAAGTACTTCAATTTATAAGCAAACTCGAACAATAGGCAGTATTTTCATCATCTCCCCCTAAAAGTTGCATTGTGACTAAATCTAGCCCTTGTCGCTGTAATATTACCAATTCGGAATTTTCATTATACTTCTGGATTGTTTAGGATTTGTAGCTTTGTCTAGATAAAACATATATGCTTTTTTGCCATACACCATCACTCTAACTACCTTATGAGTTTCAGCCCGTTTTCCTCTCTATAAAAAGATTTATATGTAGAATATTCAAAGACGTTTCTATCATCTAGAAACAACTATTTAAGTAGTAAATTTCCTTAATATCGGTCCAATTTTATGCCTGAAAGCGTATCAGACAAAGTGACTTTCACATTTATTATGTTAGCTGTGTCCGTGTGTTACTTCACCGAGCCACAAACGAGACCTCGTGGGTAGATTTAAATTTCAATTGATTTACCAATTACTACCCCCAAAGTTAGTCAAAGTCAAAATATCTTTATTCATCATTATAAGGTTATTAAGGGTATATGAATAAGGTGTATAATATATTATTATAATAATTATTATTAATATAATTATTATTATAATACTTATTATTATATTATATTATAATAATAATTAGCTCTAAAAATGACGATACTTCCATAGAACGTTTTATGCCGCTTGTCGTGGTCTCGCGTCTCGGTCTCGGGACGCGACCTTAAGGGACGGGGGAAGAAGAATGACCCTATGCCACGTACTTTAAGGTTTATATTGTGTTACTTTGACTATCCGCCACCGCCGCCACGTCTCTTCTGTATATCCCGCGCCTAACGCCTGTTGGACCACAGGTGCGTTGCCGGCCCTTTAAAAAGAGGTACACGGTCTTTTCTTTAAGGTAATGATGGTTCGGAAATACCTATCTTCCTTAATGTTCCTTGAATTAAAACGAGATATTATAACACTTAGATTTGCAAATATCGTCTTACATGAAACTATAAAACTTGACTTGCCTGGAAGAGATCGCTTGTTAGCAGTAAGCCCACTTGTCACTCCCATTCAAGTTTTGCTGCATAATATTTAATTTGCAACAAAGTTTTATAAATTTCCGTTTCGTTTTAATAATTATATCATTAAATTGCCTAATTTGACGATTTAACGGTAGCACATCTAGATCTCGCAAATCCAGACTTATTGCGGACTGACTGAAGTGGCGCGAATCATTCGCGGTTGCATTCAATATCTATATAGAGTTGAATTTTTAAATTTTTCAAATTCATTGAAATATTGAATTTTTCAAATTTCAAAAAGGAAGTTTCTCTGTAAAACTATTTTTGGGTTTTTATATGTGATTGGAAGGATAATTGCGAACCTGTTTTAATGTTTCTTTTTTTATTCAAAAGTTCAATCAATTTTATCCAAATTGATATCTCTTTTGGAAAAGTTAATGAAAATTCGTATACCTAAACTACATGTTAGTTTCAAGCTCTGTTTTTTTCTGAATTATATTTATTTAAAATAAAATTATATAAAAAATAATTATATCAGGCATATGAGATATGGTCTTAAAATAAGATGTACAGAGAATTAAACTGCATTTAACTACAATTGGCGAGCATTTTAATACCTTATCAGATACCATACATTCTAAATTTGATACTTTTATTACAAATTATTTTTTATGCGTTTCTTTAACTTGTGTAACCAATTAACTTAAACTTTTTACCGACTTCAAAAAAGGAGGAGGTACTCAATTCGATGCTGTTTTTTATGTTTGTTAACTCAGAACTTTCGATTTCGATGATTTTTATTTGTTCCAAAGTTGGCGCTTTCCGTGTGGTTTCATTTAAATTTCATTAAAATCTGTTAAGTAGTTTTAGAGTTACAATTTGAAGTCGTTTTTTTTTTGTTAAAATTTTAACACTATATTATTTAACCGTACCTTCAAAAACATCAGAAAGTAAGTCAATTCCACGTATTTTTATGTGTGGGCCCGCGATATAAAACTATATCATTTTAAACAGCTCTATATAGATATTAAATAGTAATAATTTAGGATTAAAATTTGCATCAGTAGTGCGTTTTCTTTCATGAACACTTGATACCTTGAAATCTATTCAAATAAAAGATATTTAAATCGATATTTCATGAATTCTACGCTATATTATGGGAAAATTAAATATGGCTTATATTTCCATATATTTCACGAAAAAAAATTAATTAGAGAGTGTATATGGAGAATGTTACTAGGTACGCAAAATCGCTTGAAACTTTGTCACAGTAGACCTTTTATGTAAACAAATACACTAGTTTTAGTTTTATTCAAAAAAGCAAGCAGTTTTGATTTTACATGCATTAAAAGTTCGTCAGCTCGTGTCAACTGTGTGACGTCAGAGTACAACACTCCTCTCTCTCGCTCTCTCTTCTCGAGCAGCGACGCGACGGACAGCGCGAGCTGTTGTAAAATGACGTCACGTCGTCCTACTTTTAAAATTCTGTATCTCAGGAACAAATTGAGGTATCAAATAGTTTTTTTCACACGATTTTTCCATTTTTAGAAATAAATATCAAAATGTGTGAACATTCTCCATTGTTATTTATTTATTTACAATGTTCTTAATATTTAAAAATTTACAAACGGCTCATCAAAGACAAATACTCAAACTCTAAATATTATATAAGATAAGATTTAGAGTGTATATATGAACTAGCTGTGTCCCTTGGTTTCCTCGCGTTAATTTCGTCATAACGTGATTTTATATTATAGCCTTAATCCCAAACACGCAATTAAGTTTCTTGCTGTTGCAACTCGCCGATAGGTGGCTCTGTACAGAGTTTTATAATATATTTAAATTTTTATTATTTATGTCTGTCTGTATGTTCGTTCCGGCTAATGTCTGAAACGGCTGGACCAATTTTGACGGGACTAATAAGCAGATAGCTGATGTAAGAGTAACTTTGGCTACTTTTATTTTAGAAATTAATATAAAGAAATAATTCTGCGCGGACGAAGCACATAATAGATACAACAGATAAAAAAAACAGATATCATCAAAATCGGTTCATCCGTTCTTGAGTTATAAATGGTGTAAATAACCCGAATTTCTTTTATATAGATTGTTTAAGTAAGTTTCTCACTTCTACCTCCGCAAAAGATCTTTTTACTTACCAGGGTGGCCTGTTGACCATGTCTGCCAGATCATTTTGTTTTATTTCTTGTGAATATAAGTATTTATAAATAAACGAAATACTTATTATGTAGATAATATGGTTATTAATTATTACTAAGCACTTTCATCTTTTTGTCAATTGGATATTTATATTTAAACGCGGGGTCAGTAAACTGTTCAAAATCCAATCGTTTTTTGCAGAGCCCTTCAAATGTTTATATAACTGTACCGCGATGGATGTCTACGACTGGTTCTAGTTTGGGGCTTTGAAAACCGCGAAAATAAGCAGAGGTGAGAGCGATTTAAACCTTTCCATTACACTGTGCCTAACCAAGCGACACGTTTATTTGTTTCCCTGGAATTTGAACCTCTGGCGCAACAAGCAAATGCGTTTATTAGATACAGAGGCAGTTATAAAAAAATATTAGTTAATATATTTCTCAACGTAAAAATAACAAAAACATTATGATTTTAATTATACATTAAATAATCGCTGTCAAATCTAATTGAACTAGTAGTCAGCCATAGGTCGTAATTCGACTACAATTCAAAAGTAAGGGCTTTCGCACATGGGTCGTAGGCGTAGTTGTCTTGTGAGCGAATCGTTTTGTAATACCTCAGTTGAAATCATAGCATCAAGCGTACCAGATGTGTTTGGGGAATTTATTGATGACCTTACCTTCTCAGACAAAGAGGATTTCTTGTTATTTGATTTCGTTAGAAGTAGAAAGCGACATGCTCATTAGATCCATCCATACATAGCAAATAGTTACAAGAAAAGATTGTTTGATGCACGTGAACTGTCAGAAAATGATAATAAATTCCGCAGTTTTTATCTAATGAGGAAGGATTCATTTACAATACTTCAAAATATTTTGGAACCACACCTATTGAAAAATGATACTTACATGAGAGTTCTCCGTTACATCTTTTCTAGAGTAATCACTTAATGGATAATATAGGCAAGGAAATATTTCGATTAGGCTCACAAATTCTATAACTTTTCCAGTATTCATTCTGTCTAAAAGTAGTATAAAACATATGTTTGTTAAAAAGGCCATGGCCCGTTTAAAATAAAAATTAACCGCTTGTTTTGTGGCCATTTCGTAATTTGTATATTATCGCCGCGAGGTCATTGACTCAATTCGTCATTAATTCGATAACTATTGAGCAATGCATAAAAAGCTTAAATTTGATTAGATTAATTAGATTAATAATAAAAGTTTTTACAAGTATACGACAAAATATGTATTTAAACATATTATTATAGATTACTAGCTGACCCGGCAAACGTTGTTTTGCCATATTAATTTTTGGGGTGGGCTACCCTTATCACTTAGGGGTATGAAAAATAGTAGCCGATTCTCAGACCTACTGAATATGCAAAATTTGGTAAAAATCAGTAAAGCCGTTTCGGAGGAGTAAGATAACTAACATTGTGACACGAGAATTTTATATATAAGATTATACTTATTAGAATATAAAGTATATTAATAAAGTATAATTTTTTTAAATTATTATTAAGGTTTCGATCGAGTCTACCGTACCCCTTGACCAAATCACAACATAGTATAAAACAAAGTCGCTTTTTCTTCCCCTATATCCCTTTGTATCTTTAAAACTACGCAACATATTTTAATGCGGTTTTTCTAATAGATAGAGTGCTTAAAGAGGAAGGTTTTATATATGTTTTATACTCGTGGCAAGCCGGAGCGGGTCGCTAGTTATATATAAAAGAAAAGATTACTGTGTTATATAATTTGGAGATATCTCCGATTTAATAGTTTTCAATTAACATACATAACATTCTACCACTTTTTAAGTCAGTACAGGCAAAGTGAGGCATCAGAACAAAGGTATAAGATATGAAATGGTCAACTTTGACGCTCTAATTTTCTAAAACTGAAAGCTATTGACAACTTTAACTTTTAGAATAGTATAAAACAGTTATTATTGTAGTCCATAGCGGCCTCACTTTTTAAAATATATTTCAATTTATTTAAATATATCCGAAATACAGGAATATGATTTTCATAAAATGCGCGACTATTTAAGGCCTATACACATGGTTATAAAACGTCCATTGTGGCGGCACAAGGCTTATAAACTCTGTAACATTTAAGAAACTTAAATCCTTTTTTGGCTTCATTTAAAAATATATATTTATATTAATTTAGTTTAAAAATTAAAACTATATAAAATACAGGGTTTCTGCACCCTGTGCTGCACTGAATAAGAATCTGGTGCATATTTAAGGGACGTGAAGTAAAAAAATCTATAGTTTTAATTAAGTTTAATATATAAGAGAAAACAAATATGAATTAAAGTTTTTCAATAAAACATGAGTAACAAAAGCTTTTTTGCACTGAACACATTCAGTTATTGACTTTTTTGTCAGCTTGGCGACTGGTTAATAAGGTTCGGAGTTTTGTGTAACAATTCTTCTTATCAAAACAACATATTTAAATGAAAGATAGGAGAAATATTCCAAACATAGATTATTTTGTTATATCAAACTCTCAGTCGATAAACATACAATCCTACAGACTTAATATATAATTTACAATTTTAAAATATTCAAATTCTTAAGTTGAATAACCTTTTTAAGAATTTGGTAAACAAACTATATTTATCAAGGCATCGATTTATGAAGTGTGCGCGATGTTGATTGCTGGTTGTAGATAGAAACCCGTTTGGGCAATCTGCTGGTTTGAATCCCGGGGACAATGTTTCAGTTTACTTGCTTGTAAAGAATCATTGGACACAGAAATATCGGCCTTTTCTACTAGGAACCGGATTGAATTTACGCTACAACAAGCTGACCCGGCGAACTTATCGCCTATAAAAGATATAATGGATTTAAGCTTTAAGAGATAAATATATGCCATCAGACTTTTTTGTACATATATAAAAGAGGAATGTCCCGTTAATGCATTGTTTTATATCATAAGGATTGAGCAGGCTATTCGATGAAAGCTCCCAGACGGCTTGACTTTTCCAACACTCCCAACAATTATCGTCATATTTAAACCAATTTACACAAAACCTTGACAAATTATATACTTAAACCTTCCTCATGAATCACTCTATCTATTGGTTAGTTTCGCATTAAAATCCGTTCAGTAGTTTTTAAGTTTATCGCGAACATATACGCGGCAGCGACTTTGATATGTAGTGACACTAATATTGCAAAGAAAATTTGATAATGATTTGTCTCTACTACAAAGTGGAGGCAAAAAGCTTTCCTCGTAATATTTACCTCGTAATCTATCGTCTAACTGTCCGTCTGTACATTAATTCTCTATGCAAATACCTATCAGGGTAAAATTACTGCATATAGTCTAAGAGATCACTAACAAAAATTACGCTGACTTAGGAATCTTATTTATTCTGCACCTATAATCCTTCTATATTCTTTAAAAAATATATAATATATAAATACACACAATTTATTATGTGTATTTATGGTATGAGATTCGTAGAGTATATTTTACCCATCTACCCCCACCTAAAATTGTTATTAGCGAGAGCGAGTGTAACCGCTGGGTCTTTTGCATCTAAACTAGTATAGACGTAAAAGTTTAAACATATAATAACATATATCACCCACCATGCTTCTCTCGCCTTTTCGCTTTTACTTCGCCCACGTAGACACATTTTAAACCCATTTAGAAACCCATTTTTATTTCTATATCTTCAGCTATTTTGGAAAATAACGAACTGCCATATAAACTTTAATCCTCTATTTCAAACACTTTTCTTCACAATGAAAAGAATGTGTCCGTACCCAAGCTCTAGTATGTCTGTGTCTATTATCAAAATCGATTCAGTGGTATGGGTGTGAAAGCGACAGACAGAATTACTTTCGCATTTATAATATTAGTTCGGATGTCACTTAAAAAAAATCAATTCCATCTATGATTCTTAAATGGTCCAGTAGTATTTGAGTTTTTCTCGTAACAAACGTAACGCAATTGACCCTAAGCCAGCTCTTAGACTATACCGGTCAGGTATATAACCTCTTCCTAGTTTTGACCTATTCATAGTTGTGGCCATCTTCAAGACAGATGTACGTATCATTTATTAATATTAATATTTATTTTTCTTTAAAATTCCTTTTTATAAAAGTTCATCAAAATTACTTCGGCTTTTTTAGCGGTTAAGCTGCCAAACAAATGAAAGTAGCTAAAAATCTGTTTTGTGAGGTCTCTATCAAGATTTATCAAAATCGCTCCTTCTTGTTTTATTCGTTTATATAAAATTAGGATAAAAAATGTGCACTTCTATGATCTCGCTTGTTTATGTGAAAATTTATCAAAATAAGTTTGTTCACGAGAAATTAAAATTCATCAAATTCAGTACAATTTTTTGTGGTTTACGCGTCTGCGTAAAGCCGGAGGTCCTGGGTTCGAATCCCGGGGAAACAGATGTTTCGGTTGGGTAGGCACAAAGCTGATCATCTTCTTGCCTGTAAAGAAAATCAGTGAAACAGACACAGAAATGTGTCTGCCCCATGCCCCACTAGGGACTACGGAAATTTACTTTTATATGCAGTAATTTTGATATAACAAAACTGATGAGAACCAGAAGTTATTGGATAGCTTTACTAAGCTATACCTTAGTGTTTTGTTTTATTATAAGCTAGCTATTGCCCGCGACTTTGTCCACGTTAATTTCTGTTATTATGATCGCGATTAAGAAGTTTTTAAAAGAATATATTGTAAAGTACTCTTTCATACATATTTTTTGGGTAACTTGAACCGTTTACGCAGCGCACGCAACGGAAGCCCAAAATATGGATAATTTTTCCCGTTTTTGCAACATTTTTCACCAATGCTTTGTTGCTATTGATTGCAGCGTGATGTTATATAGTCTAAAGTCTTCCTCGATAAATGGACTATCCAACACAAAAAGAATTATTCAATTCGAATCAGTAGTTCCTGAGATAAGCGCGTTTAAACAAACTCTTCTGCTTTATAATATTACTAGTGAACCCCGCGAACTTCGTATCGCTTCAGTTACAAAACATCTTTCCATAGAAAATGTATGAAGAAATGAAAGTGTATGTAAACCGACTTTCTTTTATATATTACTAGCCACCCGCCCTGGCTTTGCACGGGTATAAAACATATAAAACCTTCCTCTTCAATCACTCTATCTATTAAAAAAAACCGTATCAAAATCCGTTGCGTAGTTTTAAAGATTTAAGCATACAAAGGGATATTGGGAAAGAAAAAGCGACTTTGTTTTATACTATGTAGTGATATAGATTTTACGTTTAACTATAATTCATTATAAGTTAAAAAATCCACATATTAATGAACACACCAACGACGCAAAAACATAGGAAAATGTGATTATGCCTTTATTTTGGAATTTATTACATATAACTACAAATTACATCAAAAGTTAATTTACAGTTACTTTTTGATGCAATATTATAATTTACGTGTGGTCCGAAGTTCGAATACCGTTAGAAACCTGTCCCAATGTATGCTAAGTTATGACCGCACTATTACTCGACTGCGACAGCTCAGAGTTATGTTAGCTATTAAAAATTAATTTTAACCGACTTCAAAAAAGAAGGTTCCCAATTCGACGCGTTTTTTTGTTTGTTACCGCAGAACTTTCGACTGGGTGAACCGGTGATGATTCTTTTGTTTGAAAGCTGGTGCTTTCCGTCCCATTTAAATTTCATCAAAATCTGTTGAGTAGTTTTTGAGTTACAATTTGAAGTCAGTTTTTTTGTTAAAATTTTAACACGTTATTACCTATATATATTACTAAGTAATGAATTTAAAATTTCATCAAAATGTGTTGAGTAGTTTTTGAGTCACAATTTGTAGTCGGTTTTTTTTGTTAAAATTTTAACACTATATAAACCTATAAATATTACTAAGCAATGAAATTAAAATTTCATCAAAATCTGTTGAGTCGTTTTTGACTTATAATTTGAAGTCAGTTTTTTTGTTAAAATTTTAACACATGACCATTGACCTATAAATATTACTAAGTAATGAATTTAAAATTTCATCAAAATCTGTTGAGTAGTTTTTGAGTTACAATTTGAAGTCAGTTTTTCTGTTAAAATTATAGGTTTAGACAAGACATGTATGACTTCTCATTTAAAAAGTTATAAATTGATAATTGAATTCCGACTTTATAATTCTACTACAGACAAAGAAAAATAAATTCATTAAATTTGTTTTTAACAGTAAAATATTAATAAAGTAATGAAATTTACAATAATTTACTTATATATTTACAAAAATACAAAAGGCTCATCAAAGTTGGGGTGCGTACCCAAAATACTGGCTACTGGCGTTGTATTGTACTAACGCGTGGCCGAAATATGAGCCAGCTGTTGGGTTACCGTGATTTCAACAAAGTGCGTCGATATCTCTTTAAACATTAAATATTTGAATACATTTTAATATTGTTTTGTATTTTTTCAGAATTTAAAAATGGCGCTTAACAGCTTAAGCACACTGCTGCTATTTTTAGCAGCGGCAAGTTGCGGAACTGCGACAACTTTACATAGATGTAAGTACTGCTAGTTGCTACTAGGCACTAGATGGCGCTGTTCTTAAATATCAACAAAATGTTAAATTTTTGACAGTGAAGTATGAATTTTTGTTAAAATTTTTAAGTAAGCGAAGTCTTGTTTCCCCTAGTGGGGTATGGGGCAGATGCATTTCACATCTGTTTCACTGATCGACTTTTTCTTTAGGGGCAAGTAAGTAGAAGTAAGTAGTTCAAAAGTAAGAAGAAAAAGTGTTACAGATAACAGACAAAACTAAATACAAGTATTCGACAAAGTATGTCATTTATGTAACTTTTATAAATTTTTCAGCTCGAAGACAAGCCCCGGGTAGCATCTTCACAGTCGGCAATGGTGAGCAATGCCTGGGATCTGACAGGTCGACGGGTGGTGTCTGCCTGTCAAGAAATCAGTGCAACACGCAGGGCGGGAAGGCAATAGGCTTCTGCGGTGTTTTTGCTACTTGTTGTTCTTGTGAGTAAGCTTCTTTTGAATTCGAATGCGTAAGAGAAGTGATGCGCAATCAAAAAAATATGGCCGCGCCGATCCCCGCTTCGCACTCCTCCCCGCTTTGCACACAACGCAACCTCTTCCATGTCACCGATAGATGGCGTTAACATAAAGATATTTATTTCTTCTGACAATGAACAAGTATCATACGCTATAGTTACGCAATGGAGAAGTTTCATGTTGCTAATATTATATTCAACATAATATTAAAATATAGATCAAAACTAATCAATCAATGAAAAAATTGAAATCCATCAATAAATTAATTAGAAATAGATTATTGTATTTTCTGATTCGCCAGTGACATCATTCGACCCATCCGCGTGTAACAATTTTTGCAAGCGCAACTTCAAAGTCCCATAACTTTTTCATTTCTAGAGATATTTTATTGATTCTTTCACGTGTTTGTTTCATTTTTCATTAATTTTTATAATTTATCCATTTTAAACGGGCTAAACTTCTCCAAAAGGTATTTCTTGATAGCTTATATGTTAATTTAACTTCAAAAAAACCAAAAAGGTGGTTATCAATTCAACGTGTATTTTTTAGTTTTTTTATAGTAACTCTTAGCGTCGCCTTGTGTATACTAATTATAGTATAATAATAATTAAACCTAACGAAAATGTTGGATTGTCATTTGATTCTTTAATGAAATACTAGGACGTGCAAAAATGAATTCTTTAATCAATAGTACAAGATATCATTTGACTTTTTCGTTATTATAAAATAAGTCAGTGATAAAGTCAGTGAACGTCTTCTTCTTTCTCCACTTTCTCAAATAGAAGTTATAGTGTTAGTGTGGTTACAGTCTCTATATGTTCGGTGAAATATATTTAAAGTTAAAGACCGAAATGCTGGTTTCTTTTCATAACCTCCCATAGAAAACTTAAGACAATTATACAATCTCATTATATCTGTGGCCCGCGGTTTCACCCGCGTTAATTTAGCCTACAAACAGAGTAAAATAGCAAAAAGAAAAAAATAAATAAATATTAATACTTCGTCCGCGCGGAATAGTTATTTTTTATTATTTATTTACATTAATTTCTAAAATAAAAGTACTAAGTTACTCCTTATTACATCAGCTATCTGCCAGTGAAAGTCACGTCAAAAATTGTAAAATTTTATTTTGGTATATACACACATCCATCTGCATTTTGTAAAAAGCGGTTATTTTAATATTGTAAACAGATACTCCAATTTTATTTATCTCTTCTATATAATAATAACAAATAATAAATGCGTTTTATTTTTCACTAAATTTTACAACAGTTGCCGGGTCTTCCCAGAAAGTAATTAAAAATACTTGTGTTGGGAATACCTCACTCTTTCTTATGAATACAATGATTTAGATCTACAATATTGAAATTTTTTTTTAATACAATGTGTTTCCTAACTTAATACTATTTTTACACTAGGAAAAAGAGAAAAAATGCGTGCGTGTATGCGCTCTTATATGTGAAAGTGTGTGTGTCTGTAGTGTGTGACAAGTTATGATTGTTATGTTTTTAAACTTTCAGTAAATGCATGTGACGTACGGACAAACACAAAAGTTGCTGTATTCATCAACCCACCGTTAAACAGAGAGTCATCTGGTCTAGAATGTTCCTATAACGTGGAAATAAACAATAACAATGTTTGTCAGATACGAATTGACTTCGAAACATTCAATCTCGCACCGCCTACAACTGTGAGTACCAACTTTTAACGAATACTTTTCTCGCACTGCCAGCAGGCTCCGGTGCCATGCTTGCTCGCGAGGCTAAATGATTTTCTTGTCTCTTCGCCGGAAAGCGACCTTGCCGGCCGGAAACCATTGAGTTTGGTTGACGGTTCATGGGTGTTTTTGTTGCTATGTTTCACTTCTTGTTCTTGGCTTAGGCCGTAAATGTGTGTATAAATAAATAATATTAAATAAATAAATAACATTTAAAACAAAGCCGTCCGCGGCCTCTCTCTTCGTGATTAACTTAATAACCACTGAATGGATTATCATGAAAGTTTCACCCATAGACAGTTAATTAAACATATGAAGATACATAAATCGAAATTAATACAAAGCTAGACTTACAAGATCTAGCAGAACTGCCGTTACTGTTTTTAATTGCATGAAAATGTCTGGGTTTAAACTGTTCGTGATAAACTTAAAAACTACTGAACGGATTGTCATGAGAGTTTCAACAATAGATAAAGTGATTTATTAGAAAGTTTTAGATATATAATTAGTCAAAATTTTGTGTGAATTGGTTGAAATATGATGATAATTGTTGGGAGTGTCGGAAAAGTCAAGCCACCTGGGAGCTTTCATCGAAGACGCTACCCAATCCCTTTGTAATATGACAAAACAATGAATGGTTAGATATTCCTCTTTCATAGATGTACAAAAAAGTCTTTGATGGCATATATGTATCATTTAAGGATAGCTTACCCATTCTAACTTTTATTAGCGGTACGAACTACGCTGCGTCAGCCTTTTTTGATACAAAGTAGCTAGTAAAAAATAAATTCGTTTCATTTCGTAACTTTAAGTATAACTTTCCAGGTGGAATCTGTGGACAATGTGACTCACAGACCTGGCTACACCTGCCGCAACGACATCTTCCAGGTGACCAATCTTCATGCGAATTCCGATATTCTACCACCTTTGTGTGGAGATAACAATGGTCAACATAGTAAGTACAATTTGGCTGTGATATGAAAATGAAAAATATATTTCTCAACATACGTTAACGGTTTGGAATAGAAAATATAGCCACAGAATGCCACCCTAAACTTTAAACATGTGAAAATTAACTAAAAAAAAGTATTTCATGGTATTTTTTAAAATATATTAAGCTGTTTTAGCGGGACTTATCGCGTATAGAAACTTTATTTATTTACCTTGGCGTTTCGGCCGTGTTGTAACGGCCGTGGTCATGAGAACTCGGGGTAAATAAATAAAGTTTATATGCGCGATAAGTCCCGCTACATTTGCTAAAAATAAATTCAAATTGGGAAAGTTTAAAGTTTATGAAGCACTAATTTACATTTCAGTTTTTATAGATGTGTAATTTTTTGATAATTTAAATCGATTATAATTATTTACTTTTATCATTCCTATGAAACTTTTTATGTACACTAGTTGTGTTATATTTGTTAATGAAATAAATAAGAGTAGGTTTGGGTACTGGTAATTAATGAGAACATACATACTGACAAGTATGATAAAAATAATGTATGGTGAAGTGGCTGCTGGTAGACCTTAGTAAAATGTATATAAATTTTAGTAGAATAAATAATATGAAGTGTTTAGGCTGATAAGAAGAAACAGTAGACACACGCCTCAATAATAAAGTGTTAAAATTTTAACAAAAAAAAACCGCCTTCAAATTGTAACGTTAAAACTACTGAAATGATTTTGATGAAATAGGACCACGCGTAAGCACTGGCTTTTAAACAAAAAAAGAATCATCAAAACTGGTTCCCTCAGTCGAAAGTTCTGAGATAATAATCATAAAAAAAACATAGCGTCGAATTGAAAAGTTCCTTTTTTGAAGTCGGTTAAAAACATCTATTTATATTAAAATCTTTAGCTACAAAATATCTAATTAAATTAAAAAACTTTTATTCGCGACTCCATTGATTGATCTATTCAACCTCCTTAAGAATTTTTTCGGGATATTTGTGGTTCTGTGTGTAAATGTTTCATGTTCCGGCTGATCAATTGACCAATGGAGAAGTTTAATAATTTTTTTAATATCATATTCAACGTAATGGTATTAAAATATAGATCAAAACTAATCAATCACTGAAAAAAATTGTTGAAATCCATCAATAACTTACTTAGAAATAGATTATTGAATTGATTCGCCTGTGACGTCATTTGACTTATCCGCGTCTACCAAATTCTTGCAAGCGCAACTTCAAAGTCCCATAACTTTTTCATTTCTAGAGATATTTTATTATTTCACGTGTTTGTTTTATTTTACTCAAATTTTTATAATCCATTAAAACTAACTTACCATTGCCAGTCAATCAGATAGACAATCTCCCATCTAATGGATTCTTGTATACATTCCAGTGTATGTCCGTGTGAATGCTTCGACCAACAGCAGGTCCATTCGGCTGAATTTTAAAATAGCTGATCGCAACACACAGCCAAACTTACCACAGGCAACATGGAAAATAAAAGTCACACAACTTGAGTGTTTTAACACTCTGGGGTAAGTCTTTATTAACAGTTGCTTAAGAGAAAGAAATTAAAACGATTTATTATTTATTTATGCATGATTGCCCAATGCCCATAGTAAATAAAGGGGGTTCGAACCCCTGTGAAAGATGAGCATCTGGTTACCATAGTCAAAGTCAAAATATCTTTATTAATTACTAGCGACCCGCCCCGGCCTTGCACGGGTATGAAACATATATAAAAACCTTCCTCTTCCTCCTTCCTAAAAAAAACCGCATCAAAATCCGTTGCGTAGTTTTAAAGATTTAAGCATACAAAGGGCTATAGGGGAAAAAACGACTTTGTTTTATACTTTATTAATAAATTAATTACATATGTAGTTTTTAAGAAATAATTATTCTAAAAATAATTTTATTAAGGTTTTATTAAGAGAGAGTTAGAAAATATTCTCAAGTTTTTTTATAATCTAAGTAATCCGTTATTTTATAGTAAGCTTTTATAAAGTTTTCTTTTAACTTTTTCTTTCTTTTAACCATGCTAACTTTTAACCTTAACACAAGTCCTTCAGCTATTTATTTTCGGATTAGAGCGATGTATGTGAGCTGTCCAATTGTTAACTCTTATTTTATCTTAAATATACATGAATTACATTAAAAAATATATTTTGAAAAAATGGTCTGCATCTGATGCCAGGAACAGAGCCCTTAACACCAGTTGTATATTTCATAATTATTAACACAGAACTAAAAATAATTGAATCAATTTTTAGAATTAATTGTGTTTCTGTTTATCAGATGGTGTTTCTAGCGACAAGGCACACTACACTTACTTATTTCACCTTAATTTTTATAATTTAGCCATTAAAAAAACGTAAACTTCTCCATGAATTATAGAATTAATTTGAATTATTCCAGCAAATACAGAGATGGTTTCTTAGAAGCGATCACCTCGTCTCTACCAGCAACGCCGTTCAGTTCTTCAGCTGATAGGGACGAGTATTTCATTGGTAAATATGTTTTTTTTTAATAGTCCGACATAAAAAAGGAAAAAATAGACCATTTAGCCAAGTGGCCTCATGGCTAAATCTTATAAGCCTACCGCGAAGCCTGAGGTTCGATCCGCGGTTCCGATTACAATTTATAATTTATTTAAGAATGTCACTCACGCAAAATCGCTTGAAAGTTAGTCACAAAAGAGTTTTTATGCATTTGTAATCGGTCTCTGGTAGGACTGCCGTTGTTGCAGCAAAGTGTACTTATAAAGAAAAATATAATAGAAATATTGCAAGGCAAACACTTGGAGGGTAGAAGGAAATAAGGTTGAGGTGTCTGTGTGGTAGCTCCCTAAACGAATGGATCAATTACGATGCGATTTGATAACTGATTTTGCGTAAAGGTTTCTTTCTAGTAACATAAAATGATTTAAATGTGTGATGTAAAATTTTAATAACTAGTGCTTAATATTCTTTCGAATATTTTCTTTAGAAAAAACTCTTTTGGGTGGTTTTTTTGTTCGCAATAAACTTAAACACTACTGAACTGATTATCATGCATTTTACCAATATATAGAGTTATAAGGAAGTTTATATATAATGTCAAGGTTCTGTGTAGATAGGTTGAAATATGATGATAATTGTTGGAAGTGTCGGAAAAATCAAGCCATCTGGGAGCTTTCATCGAAGACCTTTGATTATAACAAAACAATTCATGCTGGAATATTCCTCTTTTATAGATGTACAAAAAAGTCCTTGATGGCATAATACCTTTCAAGGATAGCTTACTATACCCATTTTTTATTGGCGGTACAAAGTTTGCCGGCTCAGCATTGAAATATATATTTAAATGCCTTCAGCTCCTCCCGGCTGTCTGCAATACTACCCCGATCGCACGGGTTTCTTCGAGTCGTTCAATTATAACCGTGGCGCGGGACCTTACATCGCAAACTTGGCTTATGCGACCTGTTTCAAACGTAACTCGGATGTCTGTGGTATTAAGTAAGTATTTCTACTTATTAACACTAGTGGTCTAAGTGACCGCCTCCTTGGTCTAGTGGTAAGCGCGTAAGCGTTACAACCGAGAGGTCTTGGTTTCGATTCCCGGCGGAGATAAAAAAAACTCGGTCTGGCAGGACATAGAAGGCTGATCACCTACTTGCCCCTAAAAAAACCGATCAGTGAAACAGATGTGAAATGCATCTGCTCCATACCGCACTACACGGGACTTCACTTTTAACACTAGTGGTCGCTCATTGGTCGTAATTCGACCATCATTCAAAAGTAAGGTATGCGTGTATGCTGTGTCATCCAAGCAATAGTGTTTATTTTAATTCAATGTATTTCTAATAGGGATGCATCAATATGCCTTTTTGCCGATACCTATACAAACGCTTAGTGAATTAAAATTAATTAAGGTTATATGAAACACAAATTTGGTTAAAGTTTTTAATTTCTATTAAAAAATAAAAACAGTTACAGATTGAATGAGATTCAAGGTTTAGCTATTAAAATTAAGAATTTAGTGTAACAATTAAAATAAAATCAATAACTGTTAATAATTAAAATTAACAAGATTTTTGTTTAAAAAACCGAGCATTCTCAAGTTTTGCGGAGAAAGCCGATTTCGGAAGTCTGTCTGTATAAGACCTGCGGTGGAAAATAATCTCTCTGATGTATCTTTGTATCGGCAATAAAAATATCGGTACAGGATGCATCCCTAATTTCTAATTCATCGTAAACACAAAATTACATTAAATGATCAAGTAAAACACTAACTTAACATAGAACGCTTTCTTGTGATTTTATTTCGTATCGAAACTCTTTATTTGTGAATAGAGGTTTAACAAAAAGGTTTTACTATAAAATCGCATTAGTGCGTAATGGTAATCAAAATGTCACACTTTGGTTACAAGCGCCTTTTTATACGAGAGTGCGATAAGAATCACTTTATGAGCAAGTGTATTGAAAAGTATTTTAATAAAAACACAAGAATCAATTTGTCAATAGACAATTTTTTTTATCGGAAAGTAGGCAAACGGGCTGGAGGTTCACTTACGAGGAGCAATCCGCCACGGGTGGGTTGCCGGCCTTTTAAAGAGCGGTACGCTCTTTTCTTCAACGTTCCTAAGTCGTACTGGTTCGGAAATACATCACAAGGCAGCTGGTTCCACAGAGTGGTGGTGCACGACCTTAGAAAACGCTCAGTTGTAGAAATTTCTAAACTTATGTCTTCAGATTAACAGCAGCAAGTTTCGAGATGGCCTACCGCACTGAAGAGAACATGTATGTGGACACGGACTGTCAGGTGAACCCGGTGACTCAGGGTTCGAGTCAGTCGGAAGACTATCTCTTCATTCCTGAAGCAGAGACTGCTGATGGTCTACGAGGATCAAAGTTCTGCGGGCCGAGTGCTTCGAATGAGATTATTGCATGTGAGTGTAATCAAATTGTTGGCCGAAAGAAACATTTGTTTATTTTTTAACACTTCGCTGCGATGGAGTGCAACAATCGCTAATCAGCAATCGCTTCCAGACAACCCAATGTATGTTGGTTTGGTTATATTTATTCAGTCAATCCTGTAGAAATTCAACAGCAGACAGACAGAAAAAAATTGTGAAAAAAATATTTAGGTATATGTACCGTGTATACATTAATTTTAATATTACAAACAGACACTCCAACTTTAATTATCTGTATAGATTACTTCGTATCGCTTCAGAGTGCTGAATAATAGTGTCACTTAAAACGCCATTTAAGAAATGTTTGAGAAAATGAATTCTCTTCATACAACACTTTTTTCGTTAATTTTTCATATTAAGAGGATTGTGAAGCTGTAAATTTTCATACAAAAAGCGATAACATTTTTTCCCTATTATACATACTTAGTTTAATTTTCAAAATTTTTGGAAATGTTGGTGAAAATGGAAACTAAACTGAATTACTAAAAAAAAAAACGTGCAAACCTACATTAAGGTGTACTGAATGTAAAGAGACCAAAATTATCTCATTTCGTAAATGTTTAGGGGGGTGAAAACGTTATCACCCGAAACTATTTCAAAAAGGAAATGTAGGCAATTGTAAGACTTGCAACTCTCTCTATCGCACGCCCGGAGTGAGGCAGCGGTATGAAAGAGATAGCATTTTTTAAAATACCTACTCGCGCCGCGTATTGGCACTTCACAATCCTCTTAAATTGTTTCTGCTATTCTCGGAATAGACGAAGCCAACAAATAAGAGATTATCAAAGTCGGTCCATCAGTTCTTGAGTAATAAATGGTGTAATAACCCGACTTTGATATAATATAATATACTAGCTGACCAGACAGAACTATGAATATTGAATTCGAATTGGTATAATTAAAAATATCAAACGGAATATGTACTAAGAAATAATAAATTATGACAGTTAAACATTGAAACAGTTGACAAATCTCAAATACTATGAGATAACTTTAGAATCGTTTATATTGTCGAAATCATTAAGGTGACATTTAAAAAAAATATATTTGGTTATTGTTAGGCTTTCTTAAATTATCTTATGTGCCGCGCAACAGTTATTTATTCCATAAAAACTTTCTCCAGACTAAAACATACACAACAAAAAAGGAATTGTCAAATTTGGTGCAATCGTTCGGAAGTTATGCGCGTACATACATTTCGGCGATTCATTTTTGATATAATTATATAGAAGACTTGCTGACCCGGCAAACTTTGTTTTGCCATATTAATTTTTGGGGTAGGCTACCTATATCACTTAGGGGTATGAAAAATAGATAGTAGCCGATTCTCAGAACTACTGAATATGCATATAAAATTTGATAAAAATCAGTAAAGCCGTTTCGGAGGAAGGTAACTAACATTGTAATACGAGAATTTTATATATGATGTATAATAGATTGTTTAAATTTTTTCTAGCAACGCCCCCTGGACCGCTGTACGTGCACTTCCACAGTGACAATTTGGTCACAAACGATATTCCAGAATCGGGTTACAGATTCAACTACAACGTACTGAACAATTGTTATCTTAGAACCAACACTTTCCCATAGATGGCGCTTAAAATAAAAAAAATATATGTGAGGATTCATATTTTAAAATAAAATTGTAATAATGCAAATGTATAAAATTCATTACTAAAGTAATTTTGATGTACATATTTTTAATTTAAATATGTACTTCAAATATTGTCCAAATTAATGACATAATGTAATGTTTAAGATTACATTTGGTAATAATATTTATTATATTGTTAATTAAAAGGTTCTAAGTATTACTTAGTAACAACGTTGTTCTCTAGACGGCGCTTTACTCAATAATAAACCTTAAATATAAAAATTAATTCATTGACATCTTTATTATAATAAAATTAGTAATGTATATTTATTTAACATTTATGTAGCCCATATTGCCATAATAATTAAGTCTTTAATGTAATGTTCTCCATGACTGGTAAATGAAGCTATAATTAAAATTAGCCTTTTTCGTTATTGGTTAATATTACATTGAAATAATTTAAGTATTGGTAGATTTAATATTATTAAATAGACTGAGATGGCATTTATTAAATAAATATTTGATTACATCTTGTTTTATTGTAAACAAACAATACCAGCGGCTTCTTCCGGTAAAATATAATGTTACTCGAAAAAGTTTATCACCAATCAACCATTTAATTACCAGTGAAATGCCCATCAAAACCGGTGAAGCCGTTTCGGACAATGTCGGAAGAGACGGATAATTTGCGTATTATTACAAATAATTTTGCTTTTTTGATTTAACGTGTAAGTTATACGTTTTAGAAATCTATTCATACATAGTATAATCCATACTTTCTGTCAAGTGCCGACGATTACATGGTCCACGGCTAATACTGAACATTTATTTCACATTGTTACACAGTCCTCAAAAATACAAAACAGTAATAAAATGTATGTATTGACTGCACCGTGAGTAAAAAGTATCGTAAACCTAGGGTTGTAATAAAATACAAAATTGATAGTTATTTTTCAATTTATTTAATTTAGACGATACTAACAAGTAGCTCAAGGTCGTTGTAATCTGTTTATGACCAAAAAAATTTTTTAAATTATTATTATAAGCAGCATAACAATTTTTTTATATCCACTACACAAAAAATGGCTATTAAAAAGTATTCGTACATTTATTATATTTCAAGTTGAATCGTGTGTTTGTTTATCCAACATATTTTTTTGTACGTATCGTATTCGAAATTTATTCTTAAAGCGCAATATTCAGTTTTATTTACACTTGTGACTTGTATAGACGCGTTAAATAGCAAAAATGGGCCGTAAAGGAAAAGAAACGAGTGAAGAGGAAAGAAAATTAATTATTAACTTACACAATCAGTGCAAATCATTAAGTCAAATTGCAAAACTTGTCAATAGACCACGCTCAACTGTGTGTTGATCGATTTGGTGCTAATAAAACTGTAAAAAATAAATTTAGAAGTGGATGTCCGTTAACAGTCACGCCGCGCTTAGAAAGAAAAATTGTTAATTGTGTAAAAAAAAATCCAAAAATTAGTGCTCCTCAAGTATTACAAGTAATTAATATTAACAATAATTGTTAATTAACAGTCAGTACTGTACGAATCATCTTACGAGTAATGATTATCATGGTAGATCTGCGCGCAAAAAGTATTGGGTGAATGATATTAATAGACAAAAAAAATTATAGTTCGCTAAAAAATATATTCATGAAGAAAAGAATTTTTGGCAACGTGTTATTTTCACAGATGAATCAAAATTTAATATTTTCAAATCAGATGGGCATTATAAGGTATGGAGAAAACCTAACACGGAATTTAAAAAAGAAAATGTATGTCCAACAGTAAAACACGGTGGCGGATCTGTCTTAGTATGGGGTTGTATTAGTGCTACTGGGGTGGGAAAGCTTGCTTTTATTGATGGAATTATGGATCACAACATATATATAAACATCCTAAAAGAAAATCTTCACTCAAGTGCAGCAGAAATGGGTTTTAAAAATGATTGGATACTTTTACAAGATCCTAAACATAAAACATGGAATACTAGAGCATGGATCCTATTTAACACACCAAGTTACCTCAAAATTCCTCCCCAATCAACTGATATTAATGTCATAGAGCATGTGTGGAATTATCTAGACGATAAAATTCGAAAAAGAGCAATTTCAAGTAAGAAAACGCTAAAAATTGCACTTCGCGAAAAATGGGAACTGATACCACCTTATGTCTCGAAACTGGTTGATTCGATGCCGCTGAGACTCCAAGCTATTATCCATAATAATGGTGTACCAACAAAATATTAATTATTAATTTTTTTCATTGTTTTAAAATAATTTTCTAAGTGTACGAATACTTTTTGTTAGCGGATTTTCACATAGTCGATATAAAAATATTATTTTACTACTTATAATTGTAATTAAAAAAATTTTTTTTGTCGTAAACAGATTACAACGACCTTAAGCTGCTTGTTAGTATCTTCTAAAAAAAATAAATTTAAAAAATAACTATTAAATTTGTATTTTTTTTATCACAACCTTAGGTGTACGAATACTTTTTACACTCACTATGTGCAAACGATGATATTATTTTAGCAAAAAATTGCTTCAGTCGTCTCCGCAAAATCATTGTGAAGCGTGGCTGCCCAACAAGAGACTCGAGCTGTACTAGGCTGTTATGAATTACGAAGAGGTCTTTATAGAAAGGTACATTTCGATACAGGGCCGCGCCGACCCCCCACAGCGCCTGTGTGCGAAACCTATGAAGCGCCTATTTTCACGAATCTTCATGTTTAAACATTTTTTAAAATTAATTGTTAATTTTGACCGAAATAATATTTTTAGCAAAAAATTGCTTCAGTCGTCTCCGCAAAATCATTGTGAAGCGTGGCTGCCCAACAAGAGACTCGAGCTGTAC
This sequence comes from Aporia crataegi, assembly GCA_912999735.1. Classification (NCBI taxonomy): domain Eukaryota; kingdom Metazoa; phylum Arthropoda; class Insecta; order Lepidoptera; family Pieridae; genus Aporia; species Aporia crataegi. Next base: position 876,765 of record OU538754.1, on the reverse strand, counting down.
TAGGCTGTTATGAATTACGAAGAGGTCTTTATAGAAAGGTACATTTCGATACAGGGCCGCGCCGACCCCCCACAGCGCCTGTGTGCGAAACCTATGAAGCGCCTATTTTCACGAATCTTCATGTTTAAACATTTTTTAAAATTAATTGTTAATTTTGACCGAAATAATATTTTTAGCAAAAAATTGCTTCAGTCGTCTCCGCAAAATCATTGTGAAGCGTGGCTGCCCAACAAGAGACTCGAGCTGTACTAGGCTGTTATGAATTACGAAGAGGTCTTTATAGAAAGGTACATTTCGATACAGGGCCGCGCCGACCCCCCACAGCGCCTGTGTGCGAAACCTATGAAGCGCCTATTTTCACGAATCTTCATGTTTAAACATTTTTTAAAATTAATTGTTAATTTTGACCGAAATAATATTTTTAGCAAAAAATTGCTTCAGTCGTCTCCGCAAAATCATTGTGAAGCGTGGCTGCCCAACAAGAGACTCGAGCTGTACTAGGCTGTTATGAATTACGAAGAGGTCTTTATAGAAAGGTACATTTCGATACAGGGCCGCGCCGACCCCCCACAGCGCCTGTGTGCGAAACCTATGAAGCGCCTATTTTCACGAATCTTCATGTTTAAACATTTTTTAAAATTAATTGTTAATTTTGACCGAAATAATATTTTTAGCAAAAAATTGCTTCAGTCGTCTCCGCAAAATCATTGTGAAGCGTGGCTGCCCAACAAGAGACTCGAGCTGTACTAGGCTGTTATGAATTACGAAGAGGTCTTTATAGAAAGGTACATTTCGATACAGGGCCGCGCCGACCCCCCACAGCGCCTGTGTGCGAAACTTATGAAGCGCCTATTTTCACGAATCTTCATGTTTAAACATTTTTTAAAATTAATTGTTAATTTTGACCGAAATAATATTTTTATTATATATTAGATAATATTTTCCTAAATACGTAGGTAAAACCAGTTAGCTTCCGCTTGCCAATTACTTCGAAAAATAAAATATGAATTAAATTTCTTCATACTTTATTTATGATATATATTATACTATTATATATTATATTATTACTATTATATATTATATTATTACTATTATATATTATATTATTACTATTATATATTATAAATTATTATACTTTATTACTATTATTTATTATATATTTTATTATTTATATTATATATTATTATATATTTTATACTATTGAATGGCTTTTCTAAGCCGTATAGTTTGTTACCATACATTCATACTTGTATATAAAATGAAACTATACAATGCACGCTCTGACTTTTTAATGGTAACAAGAAGACGCAAAAATGAATTGTTACAAACTAAAAATTAAAGTAATATCGTTTATACAAATTGTGTTTTCATGGTGCTTAGGGTTCATAATCGTCGTTCGAAATCATTGGACTTTGTTCTTGGTAAATCAAGCTCGAGAAATCATGTACCTATATAGAAATTAAATCACCGTTTGTTGTGTTACGTGGTGGCGCGGGGCGCGGGCCAAAGCGCAGCGGCACCCTTTGATCTCACTGCAAGCGCAGAGTTCTTACTTTTTGAACAGACTGGGAAGAGTTCACCAAATTTAGAATCGATGTACAACGGATTGCTTTCAGTTAAGCCTACTTCAACTGAAAATGAAAGAGCGTTTTCAAAAATAAAAATTCAAATATAGCAACACTTTATTAAACTTATCCAAAATATAAAAAATATTTTACACAAATGCAAACTTAATAATTAAAATGACTATAATATGTGATGTTATAACTATATAAGTTTTAAGAAACAAAATGTCAACACTTTCTTCTTAATAAAACGATTGTGTCAATAAAGACAGACATATTTTTGTATCTGTTAGCTATAAATAGTAATAAAGTATTAAAAAATCACAATTTAATATAATCGTTGTAATACAGTCTTAATATATATATTTTTAAACTTAAAAATACTAAAAAAACAATTATTAACGCCATCTAGCGGCGTGAAGTGCTGACAGTTAAAATTTAGTATTATTACAATTACTATAAATTATGAATCAAAATTACCACAAAAATACAGTGGGAATTTTAATATTTTTGTCATAAAGTAATTTATTATTTTTGGGTAATTATTTGCCTCAAAATTACCCAAACATTAATGGGTTTTTATTTACATATTCAGAGAAATTTATTTATTGACACTAAATTGCACAAGGAAACAAAAATAATTATGGGCGGCGATATCGCTAACAACCGATCTCTGTCAGCCAACTCAATTTATTTATATCTTAAATTGTATAAATTTACCCAAAAATTAATTTGAGGGTCAAAATTAATTACTTCGGGGCAGTGGTGTCTATAACCTTTGAAGTCAGTAGAAAAATATATTCTAGCCAGAAATATATAATAACATACAATAACTTATCACATACGATACATTCTAAAACTCGATGATACATAAATGCATTTTTAATTTGCAATTAACTTAAATAAATTTAATTATATCGATACAATGCCAGCATTTGGGTAGACACCCCAACTTTGAAGAGCCTTTTTGTAAATATTTTTAAGCACTTGTAAATATATGAACATAAAGAAATGTATTAATTAATAAAACAGTCGGGTTGTTAACACCTTTTATAATTCAACAATGGATGGATCGATTTTGATGATATCTGATTAGTTGGTTTCGTCTAATCCGAAAATAGCAGAATAATTATTAGAAATGTAGAAAAATCCATGAAAAAGTGTTTATGAAGAGAATTTTTTTGCTCATACATTTTGTATGGAATGGCGTTTTAGGTTACACCTTTTTGGACCCTTTTGGGTCTGACTGTATGCGGTTTTTGTCACCATTACACCCTACGTATAATAATATGTCTAGAAACGTAACTCTCATACAGATAGCGCTTCAAAAATGAACCCACCAACATTTGTCCTTGACAAAAATCAAGGTCAATACGTTCGCACGTGATTGGTCGCGTCAAGGCGATGTGAGCAAGTGATTGGTCGAAGGCCACGCAAATATGTACCATGGTATCTATTTGCGTGGTGCCATTTTTGAGTTTGATTTACACTTCTAGACATATTTTTATTCGTAGATTACACCACTGTTATTGGGTCAAAATAGCCCAAATATGAAATTGTTTGTTATGTATGTTTGTTATTAGATTTATGTCTATCTATAAAACGGCGGTCCCCGGCTAACTGTGTATGTGGATAAAGGTATGCCCTTCGACCCATAGATCGGTTCTGGAGCATTTTCGTACTCAACGTCGTAGTAGATGCCGGTTTGATTCTGAAAAATAAAAATATGTTATCATTAAGTCTTACTATGAAAGGTCTTGCATAACTACCAAATATTATTGAGCGTTCCATCTTATGGTTCCAATGCCATTATGTTGGTTGCACAGCAAAAAGTGTTGCCTTAATAACTTAAATGAAATACATTGAATTATGGGAGATTTCATAATTTTTTTCCCTCAAAGAAATTTGATCTTAAAAATATTTATTCATTAATATTCGTTAACTTCGTAACTTTCTGCATGTGAAAGATTTTTAAAAATCTGTCCTATTAGACCGATCGAGATAATTATTTATAAACAAACCTTTCCTTTTATTAAAATAAGTATATTAAACAGAAAACCACAATAAAACAAAACATTATTTAATGAAATTAAAAACGGCAATATACAGGGACCTATCAAACTGGTAACCCTTTTGATTAATAGACAGGGGAGCCAACATAACGGCTTTAGAGGCAAGTAGGTGATCAGCCTTCCCTGCCAGACCGACTTTTTTATCTCCACCGGGAATCAAACTCAGAACCTCCCTGTTGAAACGCTTACGCGCTTACCAATAGACCAAGGAGGCATTTTTGTCATTACAATATATCATTTTAGAGTGTAAAAATGTATAAGTAAATGATAGTAAGTACGAATTTTTTTTGATTCGAGTAAATTTAGTTCAGGGTGGTTAATGCTACGAAGTGCTACTAAAAAAAAGATCAATCTACGAAATACTACTATAACATTATGCTACCATGAAATGAAGGTTTACAAAATTTAAATGAATCCATAACGCTACCAAAACTACTAAATGCAACTCTGGTAATATTACTAAATGCTACCATATTTATAATACTAAATGCAACCCTGGTAATATTACTAAATGCTACCATATTTATAATACTTAATGCAACCCTGGTAATATTACTAAATGCTACCATATTTATAATACTAAATGCAACTCTGGTAATATTACTAAATGCTACCATATTTATAATACTAAATGCAACCCTGGTAATATTACTAAATGCTACCATATTTATAATACTAAATGCAACCCTGGTAATATTACTAAATGCTACCATATTTATAATACTAAATGCAACCCTGGTAATATTACTAAATGCTACCAAATGCTTACAAGTATTACCAGATTACTAAATAGCACCAAATCTTGTTAAATGAAATAACTTACATGCATACTCCTTGAGCGAGACTTGGGCCTCGGCACCAGGAGGTCTGCGCGATCCTGGACGTGACTGGATGCATCGGAACTTGTCGATTCGGACGCCATGTGGTTCGTATAACCTGAAACATACAAAAAACATATTAAAACTATGAAAATCAAAGTACACTTAAATAAATAAAAGTGATTTAATTACAAATCGGATATTGTTGAGTGATCTATATAAATAAAAATGAATCACCGAAATGTATGTAAGCGCATAACTTCCGAATGACTGCACCAAATTTGATAATTATTTTTTTGTTGTGTTTGTTATTATCTGGAGAAGGTTCCTATGAATGAAAGCATTAAGAAAGTTGCGCGGAATATTAGAAAATTTAAGAAAACTTTTCTTATAGCGTTTGACATAACTGTCAGTTTTTAAATTATGCCAATTGTAATTGAATGTTCATAGTTAAGACAGGACAACGTATCTGGGAGCTTTCATCGAAGACGCTGCCTCATCCCTTTGAGATATAACAAAACAATTCATGCTGGGATATTCCTCTTTTATAGATGTACAAAAAAGTCCTTGATGGCATCTATCTATCTTTCAAGGATAGCTTACTATATCCATTCTATCTTTTATTGGCGGTACAAAGTTCACTGGGTCAGCTAGTTTTTAATAAATTGTAGCCAAGATACATCCCGATCAGCTTTCAAACAAAACAGCATCAAATACGGTTCATTTCAGATCCTATCTTTCAAGTTGGATCAAACTGCACACGGTGTGCAAATTTTATTAAAATCGGTTAAGTAGTTTAGGAGTCCATCGCGGACAAACAACGTGACACGTAATTTATATATATAAAATAATATCTGTATGCACTTCTTCTCCATATAAACTTTAACTATATTTCACGATTTTTTCGAGCAATTTTCGTAAAAATTGGTACAAAGTTTTTGCTTCACGTATGTATCTTACCATACAAATTATGATGCGATGCAGAAATTTGCCTTGAATTCACTGTGTTCATAGTACCCGTGTGTTGTCCATGGAGACCCATTCTGAAATTAACAAACATACAAATATTCTAAATTCTTGTTTGTAACGAAATTCAAAATACTGAAACAATTTAAAAAAAAAAATACTATACTTATAAAGTTACTGATTTTAATTTTCCATCCCGAAATAGTTTTACTAAACATTAAACAATTAAATATAAAAGTCTCATAGATTCTTATATTTTGGAGTAGACTTTGGGTCCATTTTTCATTTGGGTCCAGATGCGCCACAGGAAACCCGAAAGTTGGCTCATATTTCGCCCAACGCGTTAGCGCCAGTATTTTGAGTACGCACCCAAACTCTGATGAACCTTTTGTATTTTAAAAGACTTCAAAAGAGGAATAACTCAATCCGACTGTATTTTTTAAATGTTTGTTACTTCAGAACTTTCGACTGGGTCAACCGATTTTGAGACTTTGGGTCAATGGGAGCCATTATTTTGGGTACGCACTCCAACTTTGATAAGCCTTCTGCTGTATTAATGTTTACTCATACATTTAACTCAGAATTCATAACTAATAAATTGAAATATTCTATTTAAAAAAAAATCTTGCGAAAATGGGAGTTGAAAGTAAACCACGAGGGTAAAAGATTGGATAGAATTACTCTTTTTATACCTGGGTAAAGGTACCGGAGGTAAAGTCGGATATCCGAACATGGCGGATGATGGCCGCGTCACCATCTGGGCTGGCTCCGGTTGCTGAAATAATAAATTTATTTCTCAGCTTTTTAAACTTAACAAATCTGTGGCTTATATAACACAGAAATAAATATTCCCTCTTTACCAACTTCAAAAAAGGTGGAGGTACTCAATTCGACGCTGTTTTTTAATGTTTGTCACCTCTGAACTTTCAAGTGGATAAACCGATTTCGATGATACTTTTATTGTTTTAAAGCTGGTGCTATAAACCGGCCGTTTAAATTTCATCAAAATCTGTTCTGTAGTTTTAGAGTTACAATTTGATGTCGATTTTTTTTTTGTTAAAATTTTAACACTGTTTTTTTATTAATAAAATAATATTATGAAGTTACTTTATTTAAAAGATTTTAGTATAGCCATACAACGCGGTAATGCCAGTATTTTGGGTGCGCACCTCAATTTTGATGCCTTTTGTGTTTTTGTAAATATATTTAAGTACATCACTACATAGTATAAAACAAAGTCGCTTTCTCTGTCCCTATATCCCTTTGTATGCTTAAATCTTTAAAACTACGCAACAAATTTTGATGCGGTTTTTTTAAATAGATAGTGATTGAAGAGGAAGGTTTTTATATATGTTTTATACCCAAAGCCGGGGCGGGTCGCTAGTTCAAAATAAATGATAAATAATATATTTAAGAGAACTAGTGGTCGACCATTGGTCGAAATTCGACCATAATTCAAAAATAATGTATGTGTGTGTATACTGTGTCATCCAAGCAGTAGTGTGCATTTTATTTTAATTAATTTAATGTATTTCTAATACATTATATATAAGAAAAATAGCTCTATACAATTCTTCTCCATATAAACTTTAACTGTGTCAAATTTCGCGTAATTTTCAAATAAACTTCAAAAAATCCTATTTTTTAACATGCATGAAAAATATTAAAACCTCATTTATGCAAAACCAATGAAATACATAACAATTAATATCTTCATTAAGATGAGGCATTGAGAAAAACAAGCGCAGGAAATTCGATTTTCTTCAGAAATTAAAAGACTTAGGAAATTAGTTTTTGACTATATGCCACTTCATGATATGGGTTTCATTTTCAGTTGCCGTTACACAATTGGTTGAATTTCGTAACAGAGAAAAGTCAGTTACCTCTTATTAAACAGATTTTACAGGCATACGGGATCAAAAAATTCCTTAATTTTTAAATAGATCAGCCTATATACACTTCAATTATTTTGTACTAATAAGTTTTTGCCGTAAAAGACTGTCGCATACGACCTTATAATTTAGACGCTTCGATGCTCGTTTTCCCACACATTCGATACTCCCTTAACTCAAGTAAGCGCAAGCTTTAGATTTATTATTTATCAATGCCTCATCTTAAGCTGAATATATAAAATGTATTAAAAATCCTCAGTTTCTAATAAAAATCCTCCCATTTTTAAGTCAAGCTTACCGCGTAGTGGTTCGCCTGGGCCATGGCTTCAGCTAATTGGGCCCACCGCATTCGCTCTTCTAACGTCACCTGAAATTGCCAATATTTAGTTAATAAAAAAAATGCGTTTTATTTCAGTAAATCTTTAAAAAGGGGCTTCGCAGAAAGTAATTAAAAATACTTGTGTTGGGAAATACCTCGCTTTTTCTTATGAAACCAATATTTAGATTTACAATTTTGAAGATTTTTACAATGTGATTTTTAATTTTTACATCGAGATAAAAGAGAAAAAAGTGGGTGGTTGTATGAGTATGTGTGTGTGCACGCGTGTGTATTGTGTAAATTCGGAATTTTAAAATAATAAGCGGTCTTATAAGCCAACCGCGAAGCCTGAGGTTCGATCCCCGGTCCCGAATGCAATTTATAATTTAATTTGTATTTGTATTCGGTCTCTGATAACTGCCACTTGCCGGATTATTATTTTTGACTGATTTTGACGGGACTTTCACTGGCAGATATCTGATGTAATGAGTAACTTTTATATTAGAAATTAATATAAATAAATAACTATTCCGCGCGGACGAAGTACATAATACATATCTATTATTATTTCGAAATTAACGCAGGTGAACCAAGAGGCTCAGCTAGTAAATAAACAAAAAAACCTAATATTTACCTGATAAGGCGGCTGCCCCACTGGTGGCGTCTTAACAGTGTTAGCTGCCATGTAGTTAAAGACCGGCGAACCCATGCCCATGGCTTTCTGCTCGCGAGTCCATTTGCGACTGGAATTTATTAATTTATTAATGAATTTAAACAAAAAAATTCTAAATTGTAACTCTAAAACTACTGAAAGGATTTTGATGAAATTTAAAAGGGAAGCACCAGCTTTCAAACAAGAGAATCATCACCGGTTCAATTAGTTGAAAGTTCTGTGATAAAAAACATAAAAAGAATCAGAACCTTCTATTTTGAAAAAAAAAGGGGGGGGGTTTCTTTGATGCTAGATTTTTTTGCTCCCAATTTCTATAGCTTCGTTAATCTTCTATTTCAACCACCACACGAAATACCAGCTTTGTAAGCGGCAACCCATTTTTTTGTTGGTGGAGTTTGAATTTTTTTTTAATAACCAGCTAAGCGGTTAGACCGTTATAGATGATTGTAAGTGGTGATGCAGCTTCGTCAGTAAGAGATCCATGTCATGCTGCGTAATTAAGAAAAGTAAGGAACTCCATCTTTCACTGTCTTGGTTAAGAGGGCTCATAACGTTAGAAATAAATGAGATTTCACCCGCTCGCTTCACACCACCCAGCACTCATCTAACGAATCAATGCCAGGTGAAACAAAACGAGTGTTCTACGAAGAATAAAAAAGTAGTAAGCTTCGAAATAGTTTTATTTTAATAACTCGTAAAATATAAAATATTTTTTTAAACCGCTAACACAGTCATTAGGTAATATAATTTTATATTATGTATTAAAATATTGACTCTGTATGCATAGTTTTGAACATAAATTGATTTTAGTTGAAAATTAGACGTAACTTTATGATTTTTTTCTATCGATAAAATATTAAAATTTCATGTTTTCATATAATGTTTTATCTATATTAAAAAAACAAACAATTTGTGGCTTATCATCAAGTGTAAAAATCAAATCTAAGATCGACAATTTACCTTTATACGCCCTTTTAAGGACCATGGACCAGGACTTTAGCAAAGGGATGAAACTCCTCTTGCTCCTACCAGTACGCAGTCTTACTTCCTATCTCCCCCCTTACTTATCCCAATTTTCCTAGTTCCTCATCAAGTTTTTAATAAAACGGAATGCTTTTTGAGTTTATGCTGTTTAAAGGTTCCCAAGTTATAATTCACAAATACCTCTGAACGCTGGGTCCACAGTGTTAGCGGAAAACGCTCAGTCATTGTACCTAACTTAGGCCAGTCATAGGAGAGGGGGTCATAGGGGGTTGACCTCGGAAAATCGACATTCCCATCCAGTTAATAAAAACGATAATTATATATTTAGCAATAAATTATAATCTTAATATTACGAGTTTTTGATCGAGACTACCAGAACTCAGATAATTCTCTGACCGCGTTCTACGCCCTCTATATCGAAAACGGTTCAAGGTATAAAAAAATGTTCAAAAGAAAAGTTGTATAGAATTTAATTTTCTACATATTGATAATACAAATAAATAGCGTAAAACCCATGGAAAACGAGATATTAGCCAAAAAAAAAAAAAAAAAATTCTTTGACTTCTGACTTTTGAACTTGCGGCCAACAAGTTATATGTGAATTTTGAGAATAGTTTTAGGATGTCAAAAGAAAAGTTTTTACGTGGTAATATACTGGGTATGTATATTACCATAATTTTGCCTAAAATGACTGCCCTAACTCCCTTTCAGAGTTCTGGCGGAAGATGTTTGTCTCTTACTTCCCCCCCCCCCCCCTCACACTCACCTCCAAGCAGTAAGAGCAGCAAGAGTCAACGCGATAACAAGGGCAGCAGCAAGAGAAGCACCAACAGCAACTCCGACGACTTCTCCATCGACCTCACACGACGATCCATAGTAACCACTTGAACAGCTGAAACATTTATGATAAACTATCAGTAAAACCCTTTTCCCTTTGGTCTGCATCATGCTTGCGCGAACTGTTCATACAGTTTTCACCAATAATTCATGGTACATATTGGTTGAAATATGATGATAATTATTAGAAGCGTCGGAAAAGTCAAGACACCTGGGAGCTTTCATCTAAGACGCTGCCCAATCCCTTTGTTAGTCAAAGTCAGATTTCAACGAATAATAATTCATTGAAATCATATTTGATCATTTTGAATCGTCCATTTTTTAAATATCATGTAGTTTATAAAAATAATTATTCAAAAAATTATAATATTTGGTTTTATTAAGACATAGTTAGAGCAAGCATTCCCAAGCTTTTTTATCGTCTAAATAATCCGTTATTTTATAGTAAGCATTTTTATAAAGTTTTCTTTTAATTGTGTTTTTAAATTTATAGACAGTTGAAGCATATCACTTGGGAGTTTATTATAGAAGCGTATACATTGCCCTTTAAATGATTTACTAACTTTATGGAGCCTATAAGTGGCAACAGCGAGTTTATCTTTATTCCTAGTATTAAATTCATGACTATCACTGTTTTTCTTAAACAAGTTAATATTTTTGTATACTTAAATCATATTTTCATATTGACATGTGACTGTCATTATATTTATCTCTTTAAAATTTTCACGGAGTGATTCTTTGGGGCTCACATTGTAAATTGCACGAACAGCCCTCTTCTGCAGCACAAAGACGGTGTTAACATCTGCAGCAGTATACCATAAGACATAATGCTGTGAAAGTAGTTGAAATAGACTAACCTAGCTGTGTTAAAAGTGAAGTCCCGTATGGGGCATGGGGTATGGGGCAGATGCATTTCACATCTGTTTCAATGATCGATTTTTTCTTTAGGAGCAAGTAGATGATTAGCCATCTCTGTCCTGCCAGACCGAGTTTTTTTTTTATCTCCGCCGGGAATCGAACCCAGGACCTCTCGGTTGCAACGCTTACGCGCTTACCACTAGACCAAGGAGGCGGTCGGGGCGTGTCGGGGGGTTAAATGGTCTTAAATTATCTATGAAAGCATTTTTATATTGTTAAAAATACGTAAATATAGTGCTAAAGTCCTTCTCTTCTTAAGCTCTTCTCTTCTCTCATACGAGTAAACGTGCAAAAAAGTTGGTGCCATATCTTCAAAGGGGTAAAACCTATTACTAAGACTCCGCTGTTCGTCTGTCATCAGCTCAAGGCTGTATCTTATAAATTCTGATAGACAGTTGAAATTTCACAGATGTATTTCTTTTACCACTCTAACAATAAATACTAAAAACCAGAATAAAATAAATATTTAAAAGGACTCCCATACAACAAAAGTGATGATTTTGTTGTTTTTATAGATAAATGGTACGAAACGTGATGTTATATAGTTCATAAACAGAGTAAAACGAACAGAAAAATAATAATAGATATGTATTATGTCCGTGCGGAATAATTTTTTTATTATTTATTTGTGGCGCGTGTGGCCTTTTATGAAGAAACTCCTTGACACGCCAAGTTAATGGTGAAGTCCCGTGTCCCCTAGTGGAGTATGGGGCAGATGCATGTCACATCTGTTTCACTGATCGATTTTTTCTTTAGAGGCAAGAAGGTGATCAGCCTTCTATGTCCTGCCAGACCGAGTTTTTTTTTTATCTCCACCGGGAATCGAACCCAGGACCTCTCGGTTGTAACGCTTACGCGCTTACCACTAGACCAAGGAGGCGGTCCCGCCAAGTTAATGATTAATTCAAATTCAAATCTTGCAGAATTTGAAAGCGATCTGTGACATCACAATTCATTCTATTACATTTCTTCGTCATGAACCTTACTTTCCGATTTCCTTCTTCTATATTACTTTATCCTTATTATGTGATTTACAATGTAACTGTTTATTTATATTAAACTATCAACTGTCTTGGGAGTACTATGAATCTGCAGAAGTGTAACAGTTACACACCGAGATCGGATGTCGCAGCAACAGTATACGAAATTATCACCAAAAAGTGCCTCTTAATCATATTAATTTTTAAAATATAGATATATTATACATTTTCTAATACACTAGATAAGTTTAAGTATCTCATATCTAAACAATTGGCCAAAAGTGTCTATACTATGTTATATTATATTAGCTACATTGTTGTTCACTTAAGTTATGCAACTATTTTTACACATACAATAAGTTATACATATACCATGTTTGAGTGTTTAGTACTTCGTAATTTAATAGTCGTTCATTGATATTTGTTTTCTCTTTAATTTTTATGTTATTTTTTTTATGTTTAAATATTTTTGCTCCTAATTTATCGTTGGATTTTGTCGTTTGATTTTGTATTGATAGTTTATGGATAAGATATGTCACAGTCCTTTCCTGTTGTACAGTACTATTGCATGTTGTGATCTCCTCTAATTGAAGAAACACAATGTTTAAACTGTAACAGTACAATAGCATTGCTTGTAAAGTGTATTCTTTGTTGGAGATCCTAATAAAAATAAATAAATAAATAAAATAAAAGCAGCCTAAACAACTCCTTATTACATCAGCTATCTGCGAGTCCCGTCAAAAATTGTAAAAATACTTTGGTATATCTACCGTGTATGCATTAAGTAAAAAGTGGATATTGTTACGAACACACAAACCAGCGCCATCTAGCGTCAATCAGTGAAATCCCCTACTTGATACTAGATGGCGTGGAACTATATAGAAGCAATCTCGAAAAACCGGAAACATCCAACCTAATCGTTCACGCGAGTAGAAAGCAAATCTCTGGAATGATCTAGGACTCGTCTCAATCGATATAAATAACCGCAGGAGACGAGCGAGTGCAATTTGAGCGATCTTCGAGGCGACTTCTAAGAGTGAAACCTAGTGAAAACAAATGATATCAGTGAAACCTACGACCTAGTGCTTTGTGTTGGACTTAGTGTTAATAAATAAAGTCTTTGAAAGAGTCAGCAGGTCTTTCTCTTTAGACTCCAAATCTTTCGAACCCCTAGCACGTAACAATATTTTAATATTACAAACAGACACTCCGATTTTATTTATCTGTATCTCACCTACAAGATGGCTGTCCGTTGCTATATTTACAAACTCCCCGTTCATTGCAATGCGACGTACTGCATTCGCGGCACTCGCGACCAGCTTTTACACCCACTGATGGATCTAGAGTCGTATCCGGGCAGGTGCATCTGAAATTGATACAGACTACGAATTAATAATGTCTAGAAACGTAACTCTCATACAGATAGCGTTTCAAAAATGAACCCACCAACGTTCGACCTTGAGAAACATCAAGGTCAATACGTTCGCACGTGATTGGTCGCGTCATGGCGATGTGAGCAAGTGATTGGTCGAAGGCCACGCAAACATGTATTATTTCTACCGATTATTTGTAATCTGTGGCACAATCATAGTAATCGTTTTTATTACATCATTAAGAGGGGCGATACCCGTCTATGAAGTACAATATTATTTGTATGAAATTTTAACTTAAATAATACGAAACTTCATGGTCAAAAAACTTTTAATAGAATGGTTAATAAAACAGTTAATCCAAGTAACAGAATAACTATTACAAATATAGAAAAATTCACAAAAGTGTTTATGAAAAGACATTCCTCGTACATTTTCTACGGAATGTTATTTCAGGTGACACGTGAGTTTAAACTCAGAGGGCCTTATTACAAAACATGGACTAAAGAAGTTCCAGTATTCGTTGCTAGGATACTAAACCAAAACAAATCTTTGTATTAACGTTAGACTTGTATCCTAGCAACCAATACTGGAATATTTTTAATCCAGGTTTTGTAATAAGGCCCAGATGCGATACAAAGTTTTCGGGGTCAGTTAATTATATAATATTAAAATCTAGAGCTACGTTGTGTTCATACTCCTCCGAAACAGCTCGACAGATTTTTATGTATTTTTTAATGGTAGGTATGAGAATGGGTCGTAAAATATTTTTCAAGGTATTTTTCACTCACCTGCCCTCAACCAACCGCCTCCTTGGCTAATGGGTGGGTGTCAATCGCTGTCCTAGGTTCGAATCCCGGAGAAACAAATTAATATCTCGGTTGGGTAAGCACAAAAAACGGTCGATGAAACAAATCCAGAAATATGTCTGCCTCAGGGTTACGGGAATTAACTTCCACACCTTCACCAATAATTTCAAAGTACTCACTTGAAAGCACCCCACGTGTTACTGCAAATGGCCAACTTGTGGCAATCATTCAAATCGGGTGACGAACATTCGTCCACATCTGAAAATTAAAATAGTTTTAACAAAAAAAAAAAACGACTTCAAATTGTAATTCTTTTTTGAATTAGTATGTTCGTTGTTTTAAAATAGTGTGAAGGACCACTCTGACGACATTTAGGGATGGTTTTTGTACAATGAATTGTTCAATGTTCGTTTTGATATAACAATATTTTTATAAAGAGTGACACATATTTTAATGTATACAAATACAATGATAATTACACAAAAAAAATAAAAATTAGAAATTTGCAAAAGTAGCGTCATCTAGCGAGCTTTGAGTTTTGTGGGACCGAATCGAACCACCTTAAGTAGACTTATATTAATACAAAGATAATTTCACAAAAAAATAAAACCTAGAAAAAGTAGCGCCATCTAGCGAGCTTTGAGTTTTGTAGGACCTGATCGAACCACCTTAAGAATACATAAAATTGAAAATCGCTCCATCTAGGAGTGAATAGACAAATCCTCTTTGTAGATTCTATTTACGTTCAAACTGTATAGAAATGACACTGTCTCTTTCTTACACGAAGCATTTATGAAGGCGTAAATGAGAGAAATAGACGATGCACGGCTGGGGCCGGGTGGTAGGTATTTTTCCGATTTTAAGCCCGCGATAAAATCTATGCAATAGCTTAACAGCGTCGAATTGAGAACCTCCTCCTTTTTTGAAGTCGGTAAAGAAATACCTCTCAATGGTAGAACACTGCCAGCTGGTGAATCAACCCACAAAGCAGATGTACCAACGTTGTTGGATCGTCTACGAATTACGCCCAACAAGTGTTTTTGTATGTCCGTCGCGACAGCCGAACGGAGCGTTTCCGGCGTTTCTTGCATCTGAAATTTTTAATATATTTAATATAACATGGACTTCTGTATTGCTAAAGCGAACTAATTGAAGTTTTTTCAATTTTTGATCTTCTAATCTCAATATCTCTAAAAATATAAATCAAATTATCTTGATTCTTATTCTTTCTTGTTGCAAATTTAATACTAAATCTAAAAACATCTAATTCATCAATAAGGATTCATAAATCATAGTTATAAGCAAATAAGCACGACATGGTCGCGCGGAATTCAGCGATTTCTCGTCCGATTGTGAAACTATTCTTTCAATAACCTGAAAACTATTGATCGTAAAAATTCTAAAAAAAAATGGGACCACTTCGACGAGTTACCCTGTCGTTTGACACCTCACTCATCCAAATCGGTCTACGGATGGCGACGTACGGGCGGAACATCGGAAAAAAATACACGTCGAATTGATAACCTCCTTTTGGTTTTTTTTTTTGAAGATCCGTTAAAAATATTTATTATAATAGTCCGTAGCGGCCTCGCTGTTTGAAATATATAAAAATTCATTTAAATATTTCCGAAATACAGCAGTATGATTTTCATAAAATGCGCGACAACTGTTTTTTGAGATCGTGGATTGAATTAGTGAAGTAAACAAAATGAAATAAGTATATAAAATTCATTAAATAGTGCTAAATTCCATAACAGCCCCCAAATTTAAGTTTTTAGAAATAAAATCCGAAACATGACCACAAAATTACAAAGAACGTTCTTAATTGCGTCGGTATTTTTACGTTAAATTTATACTTAAATATTTTTCAGTTCATAACAAAGAAATATTAAAAATTGCTTTAGAAAAAAAATAATTATAAATTGTTAATAATCGAAATTGCAAATGGTAAATTATTAAATAAATGTTGCGTGTCAATTCTGTGATAGTTGTATGAGTTGTTTGAATGGTGCGGATTGGCTTTTTGCTAAAAGACCTTTGCCCCAGCCTGGGGACATAGGAAAAGTTACTTTGTTTAAGGAAAATAGGCGATAGTCATAATTAATACTAATAAATAAAGATAAACTCGCTGTTGCCACTAGTAGGCTCCATAATTAGTAAATCATTTAAAGGGCATACGCTTATAATAAACTCCCAAGTGATATACTTAAACTGTTAATGAATTTAAAAACAATTAAAAGAAAACTTTATAAAAAAGCTTACTATAAAATAACGAATTACTTGGATGAAAAAAAAGCTTGCGAACGAACCTGCTCTAACTCTGTCTTAATAAAACCAAATATTATAATTTTTGGAATAATTATTTTTACAAACTACATAATATTAAAAAAATTGACGATTCAAAATCAATACATAGTATAAAACAAAGTCGCTTTTTCTTCCCCTATATCCCTTTGTATGCTTAAATCTTTAAAACTACGCAACGGATTTTGATGCGGTTTTTTTAATAGATAGTGATTGAAGAGGAAGGTTTTATGTTTTATACCCGTGCAAAGCCGGGGCGGGTCGCTAGCGATCGAATATGATTTCACTGAATATTTTGACTTTGACAAGAATCAAAAAAATAAATGCAATTCAACTCACCAAAATAGTATAGTTGACATACACCTGGCTCTCTTCGTTGTTGTATATCGAGTTCACTGACCCCGAGACAAAGTCATCCGAGAACGGAGTCATTGAGAATGCCGAATCGATCTGAAAAATAGAAAAAAAAACTTAAAAAAAATTTGACGAGAAAATAGAAAAAAAAACTGTTAAAAAAAATTTTGACGAGAAAATAGAAAAAAAACTGTTAAAAAAATTTTTGACGAGAAAATAGAAAAAAAACTGTTAAAAAAAAATTTTGACGAGAAAATAGAAAAAAACTGTTAAAAAAAATTTTGACGAGAAAATATTTTCCGAAAAATTGTTACGACAAACGTTAAAATTTTATTAAAAAATCTGACATTCAAACAATAACGTTGACGAATGTCTTTTGTTAAAATTAATACTCATGTATTTTTTTAATTTACAATTGATAATTGCTCCTGCATTCTGCGCCAAATGATCCTGGGTTTGAACCCCGGGTATTCATTTGTATGATGAGCACCCTTGTTTCTGATAACCATAACACAAGAGCTTCAGCTACTTTGGGATCGGAGCAATGTATGTGAGTTGTACCAAATATTTAAAAAATACACTTACATAGCTAAAATAACATTTTTTTAATTATTTTTGACTAGCTTTTGTCGGCGACTGCGTCCGCGTGTTTGTTAACCTCTTCTAGCATTTGCGATAATAATAGTGTAAAAAATTTAACAAAAAAAAAAACCGACTTCAAATTGTAACTTAAACCACTGAAATGATTTTGATGAAATTTAAATGTGACCACACGGGAAGCACTTGCTTTCAAACAAAAAAATCATGAAAATCGGTTCACCCAATAGAAAGTTCCGAGGTAACAAACAAAAAGTAAAAACTCCTCTCTCAAAGTCTATCTCTGTGTCAAATATCATCAAAATCGGTTCTATTTTGGCGGGAAAATGATATTCACATTTGTAATATTAGTAGAAAAGAACGCATTCTTATTATGGATCAAAGATTTGGACGTAAGAAATTAATTGATAGTTAAAAACATGTATTAATGAAAATCTATATAAATAAAAATGAATCACCGAAATGTATGTACGCGCATAACTTCCGAACGACTGCACCAAATTGGATAATTCTCTTTTTGTTGTGTTTGTTATTATCTGGAGAAGGTTCTTATGAAAGAAATAATTAAGAAAGTTGCGCGGAACATTAGAAAATTTAAGAAAACTTTTCTTATGTAATCTTATAGCGTTTAACATAATTGTCAGTTTTTAAATTATTATGCCAATTCGAATTGAATATTCATAGTTAAGACAGGACAACGTATCTGGGAACTTTCATCGAAGATGCTGCCTAATCCCTTTGAGATATAACAAAACAATGAATGCTGGGATATTCCTCTTTTATAAATATACAAAAAGTGCAAAAAGTAAAAAATACCCATTCTATCTTTGGATATGGACAAAAGAATCTTCAGTGATTTTTTTTTTTTGTTTTTATTTTTTCAAGCAACAACCTTCAAAAAAAACTAAAAAGGAGGTTAACCTCCAAACAGTTAGAGGTGTATTTTTAATTATTTTAATTTAAATTATAAATAAATATTAAATACTCACAGCTCTGACGGCTTCGTAGCTTAATTGTTGATACGGTTCCGAGTCTTTGTCAGCCAATTTCGAATCCCATATAACCTGGAAATTTTTTTTTCAAAATTGAATAACTTACACAAAATCCATTAAAACATATACAGCGACTTCAAATTGCATTAAAAAGTAACAAGTTTTGAAGTTGATTTAAATTGACAACGACTTCCATTTCGATTGGATGAACCGATTTTGATGATATTTTTGTTTGAAAGCGTGTGCTTCCCGTGTGGTCCCATTTAAATTTCATCAAAATGTAGTAGTTTTATAGTTACGATTTGAAGTCGGTTTGTTTTGTTAAAATGTTAACACTATTTTCTTTTTAGTGCACTGAAATCGATTTCAGTTTTCATCTTGGGTTAGGTTAGGTTGGACAAACGCAGATATGTGTTTGTCTGTTTATATAGGTGTACCATCTCTCCAAATTAATCAATTTGAAACATTAATGCGCCAATCCAATTGGTTTTTATAACGTTCGATAAATGGTCTATCCAACACGAAAAATTTCAATTCGAACCATCACTTCCTTATATTATCAAGTTCAAACAAAAAATTTAACCTATATCATACGTGAAGCAAAAACTTTGTACACCTTTTTACGAAAATTTCGCGAAAAAATCGTGAAATTTGCCATAGTTAAAGATTACATGGAGAAGTGCATAAAGTTATTTTATATAAAATACATTAGAAATACATTTAATTAATTAAAATAAACATTACGCACACTACTGCTTGACCGCCTCTGGTGTAGTGGTAAGCGCGTAAGCGTTACAACCTTTCCTGGGTTCGATTCCGGTGGAGATAAAAAAGAACTCGGTCTGGCAAGACATAGAAGGCTGATCACCTACTTGCCCCTAATGAAAAAATCGATCAGTGAAACAGATGTGAAATGCATCTGCCCCATACCAAACTAGGGGGACTTCAAAAAAAAAACACTGCTGCTTGGATGACACACATACCTTACTTTTGAATTATGTTCGTCTATATAATGTTAATTTAGTTATGTATCGTATGGTATGTTTGTATGTATGTCTTACCTTTCTATCATACAGTCTGTCCACTCGCAACTCCAATAACAGTGACACAACTCGTCTGCAAGGGTCGCGGTGTATTCGGCGAGCGAAGCCAGGGCGACATTGACAGCTAGATATACCTAAAAATATATTGTTATTACAAACAACGAAATATATAGATTCTTATATTTTGGTTTCTTTTGGAGTAGAGACTTTGGGTCCATGGGGCCAGAAGCGCCACAGGAAACCCAACAGCTGGCTCATATTTCGGCCAACGCGTTAGCATAGCGATAAAACGCCAGTAGCCAGTGTTTTGGGTACGCACCCCATCTTTGATGAGCTTTTTTAAATATATTTAAGTACATTATATATATTTAAAAAAAAACAACGAAATTGAAGGCAATCACACATATTTACACCATTCATAACTCAAAAAATAGATTTTGATGGTTTCTGGTTTATTGAATTCATCCAATCCGAGAATAGCAGAATAAATATTAAAAGAAAAATTCACGAAAAAGTGTTTATGAAGAGAATTCGTCTCCTCATACATTTCTATGGAATGAAGTTTTAGGTGAGACATTATAACTCTGAAGTTACAAAGTTCCCGAGGTCAACTAGCCACATGTATATCTCATGAATAGATGAACCGATTTTCATAAATTGTAGCTAAGTACCAACGAAGTCCATTCGCTTATGAGCCACACGCAAACACATCACGCTTAGAACACCCCTCTTTTTTGTCGCGGACTAAAACGGGGGTTCCCATAACTTACCAGCTTCCGTTCTACACTTCTCGTTCTGCGCCTGATCACACGTCGAGTCGTCGCCGACTATACAAGTGTCAATCCTGAAATAGGTAAATCAAAAAATCACTAAAAAGTGAAAAATTTATAATTTAAATAAAAATAAATGATGTTGAATAATTCATAATAAATTTAGCATACAATTTTTAAAATTAATTTTTAAATGTGGTTGTACGAAATGTATTTGAGCCCAAATCGGTATGTATTATTTCCTTCACCATCTCTTCTATCAAGGAATCCACTTCCCAATGATGCCCGTCTTCCTCTTTCTCTTTTCAAGACTCTTCTAAATACACATACATTCCCTCTCATTAAATTATTTCACTGTCTAGTCTCCTCTCTTATGAGTTGCTTGTTAGAGATCGCTTGCCAGCCAGGCAACTCATTACACCGTATCCATATTTTGCTAGTATAATGAATTTTATTAATTTTTATTGTTTTGTAATGTTTAAGTGTAAATTCATAAAATAAATGTATAATTTGTTCACTGGCTCACCATAACACAGAGATTAGAGGTAGACGACCGCATTGTGCGGCGTCTACGAATCGACTAAGTTTACCTAGAGCGCGTTATAATAGTAAATTCGAAAGCTACCCTCTCTTGAGACATTATAACTATTAAATATAGTTAAATTTTGCTCACCTGACGGTAGGCTGTGGCCGTCTGTACGTCTGCGGTCGATGTGGTCTACGTATCGGAGGAGCCGGTACATCATCAGCTGGGACTGCCACACCTGTTCCCAATGGAACTGTTGTTGTTTGTGGTGCCACTGTACATTTACGAATGTGTATATTTCTAAATATATAACGTGACAATATATTTACGGTAGAGTAACATAACATAAGGTAAGATGGAACTTAAAAATTATAACTTAACTTATAACGAGTCGCTAAGTTAAATGTGATGATAATTAAGGATGTTTGTGACTCAATCACGCCTAAACGACGCAACCGATTTGAATGAACTTTGGCACGCAAATCGAATATGCTCTGGATTAACATATAAGCTACTTTATATACCGGTAGTGTGTTCCTGTGGGATAATATTTTTATTATATAAAAAAAACGTTTATTTTACGGCAAGGAGATAGTTGGAAGGATGCAGAATGACACCTGGGCTACTTTGTCCCGGTATCCTTAGGGAACTATCTCTAACTAAACACATTATTGTAATTTGTATGTTCTATTTTATACTGGCTGTGGCCCTTGGTTTCACCCGCGTTAATTTCGTCGTAACGTGATGTTATGCCTATAAACAATAAAATAGCGAACAGCAAAATAATAATAGATATGTATTATGTTACTTTGTCCGCGCGGAATAGTTTATTATTATTATTTATGTTAATTTCTAAAATAAAAGTAGCAAAGTTACCCCTTATTACATCAGCTATATGCCTGTGAAAGTCTCGTCAAAATCGGTCCAGCCGTCAATTGTAAAAAATGTTATTTTGGTATATGTACCGTGTCCATGCATTTAGTAAAAAGCGGTTATTTTAATATAACCAGCAGACACACACTTTTTTTTTTAAAGTTTAATATCGAAGTTCAACAAAATATATAAAACTACATATTTATTAAATATTTACAATAATGCACTTAAATATATTTACAAAAATACAAAAGGCTCAATTGTATTGATCTGTATGGATATTTCGAGATAAGAGTATTCCATAGGACGAAATTAGCGGGTGAAACCAAAACACAATCAATAAATAAATAAATTCTAGATAAATTTTTCAATAAAACTCACCAGTCTGCGTCGCAGTCTGAACTTTTGTAGCACTAATGCTGGTAGTTGTGTCAAAAAGGTTTAAATATGTCCGTTTCCCGTCAATCGAAACGAACCCTTGCTCGCCTGATGGTGACACTATGATGTCATCATTGTGAATGTTAATGTTTTCAATGTGTACTGGAAAATAGTGTTAAAATTTTAACAAAAAAAAACCGACATCAAACTGTAACCCTTAAACTACTGAACAGATTTTGATGTAATTTAAATGGGAGAAAAAAAAACAAGCTTTCAAACAAAAAAAGAATCATCGAAATCGGTTAACCCAGTCGAAAGTTCTCAGGTAACAAACATTAAAAAAACAACATTTTTACCTGTAATGTTAGTTTAAGGTTGGATAAATAATGAATGTAACACAATCGACACAGTCTGTTATCTACAGACGTTTGTAAAAGGAAAGTAAAGCACGATAAAAAAAAGTATGAAATTTCATTCTAAGTATCAAATTATTTGCGACCGTCTGTAATATCTACAGACGAAAAGAAATTACTATAATAGAGCACGATAAAATAAAGTATGACAATTCATTCTGAGTATCAAGTTATTTGCGACCGTCTGTAATATCTACAGACGAAAAGAAATTACTATAATAGAGCACGATAAAATAAAGTATGACAATTCATTCTGAGTATCAAGTTATTTGCGACCGTCTGTGATATCTACAGACGAAAAGAAATTACTATAATAGAGCACGATAAAATAAAGTATGACAATTCATTCTGAGTATCAAGTTATTTGCGACCGTCTGTGATATCTACAGACGAAAAGAAATTACTATAATAGAGCACGATAAAATAAAGTAAGACAATTCATTCAGAGTATCAAGTTATTTGCGATCGTCTGTAATATCTACAGACGTTTGTAAAAGGAAAGTACTATAAAATAAAGTATGACGATTCATTCTGAGTATCAAGTTATTTGCAACCGTCTGTAGTATCTACAGACGGTCTGAATATACCACAGATAACACACAAAGAATACGTTAATATTATTAATAATTATCATTCTTAGGCCCGTATTTCATAACGTCTTAGACTAGTCACAATGAATGAAACTTGCTATTTGTGATTGATTTCCATTCTGGTTATGGGCCTTTAAGTGTCTGTAATGTGTAAAATATGATGTTACTGAGTGTCTATTTATAAACGTCTGTAATTTGTAATATTACAGACATTTATAAATGGACACCCAACATCAATTAATATTTTAAATACTCAGATCAAATTTAAAGTTTTTTAAAGGTCTTACTTGATCTTTAAACCTTTTTTCCACTATATTTAAACTAATTTCGTCATTATTTTTAGCCCTGTCACACTAAATTTAGTTTGAAGGAATAACATTATTTTTAGTCACTTAATTAAAACAGAATTTTAGTTTAGTCAAGTTTAGTTTGACTGACCTCTGAATTGGCATTAACTCACCAGAGCCTCCCTTCTCCCCCGGACCCTGTATAGCAGATACGGTGACATCGAAGATCTCCCCATAGCCGGGGAGGTGTTCTGGTGCTGTAATCACTGGAGCGTCCTGTCTGAACCTGGTACCGTGCGGTTTAAAATCCGTATCATCCAGCACAATGCCTGGACGGGGTCTGTAGGGATGATAGGGAACGCCATTTGTTGCTGGGAAAAAATATTATAATAAGATATTATTCAATTTCAATATTTGTTACATGTTTTTTTTATTGGCCTCAGAATATAATCCTTACTAATATTATAAATGCGAAAGAAACTGTTTTTCTGTCTGTCTGTAGCGGTTTAACGTCGAAACTACTGAACCGAATTAAATGAAATTTGGTACACAGATAGTCGTCTGAGAAAAAACATAGACTACTTTTTAATGCGAAAAAAGGGTTGTAAGAGGTCGAAAGGGGGGATGAAAAGTTCTATGGAAGTATCGTCATTTTTAGAGCTAAAAGCTTTTAGACTATGTAACATAACATTACGACGAGATTAACGCGGGTGAAACCGCGGTGCACAGCTAGTAATGAACTATATTATATATATATATATATATATATATATATATAGCGTAGGTTTTGTTAAATTTTTCAGTGACCAATCATTTTAAAAATACTTGAAAACTTACTCGGTATAGGGTGAGTGTTGATAGATGTCTTCTCAATGACTTTATCTGTTGTAGCAACACTCAATGTTGCACCATTCAACACTTCTGTGGGGGTAGCACTAGTGGATGTAACAGAGACTTCAGAAATCGAAGGCTGGATGATATCAAAATCACTATCTTTTATAATTTTATCTTTTATTTCTATTAAATCTTTGTTTTCTATACTGTCTTTGTTTGTCACATCTTTTTTGTTTACCGCTTCTTTTTTATCTGTGGCATTTTTGTTAGATTCTTTATTTATAACGTTGCTTTCTTTGTTATATGCTACCTCTTTTTTATCTGTAGATTCTTTTTTGTTTGTGACATATTTATTATTTATTGTTTCTTTATCTGTCACATTATTTTTAGTTATGGTGTCTTTATTTTTGTCCATTGCATCTTTTTTATCTGTAACCTCTTTCTTGAGGTTGGGCTCTTTTTTATCTGTGGACTCTTTCTTATCTACATCTTTAGGCTTTTCTATCTTCACTTTCTCTGTGGTTATTTCTGTTGTCAATTTTAACGTTGCTTCCGTAACCTTTTCTGTTGTTTGCATCTGTTTCTCCGTTGTTAATGTTAATTCTGTAGTTATATCAATTTCGGTTATATTAACTGTCTCTGGTTCGTGTATCTTATTTCCTGAATATTCAAGTTCACTTGGAATGTCTTCTATTGGTGGTGGTAGATATATTGGTAGAGCTGGATTCGGGCGTCTATTTGGCGGTGGTCGAGGACGTCTCCAGGGTATAGGCCTGTTAAATGGTCTTGGTGGAAGTTCAGGTGGTCGATCGAAGGGATATGGTGGTGGGGTTTTAGTAGGCACAAACGAATGCGTCACCGTTTCATATTCTTCTATGGGTGGGATGTCTGATATCCTTGGAGGTCCTCTGTTATTGATTCTTGAAGCCATAGGTCGCGGTCTACCACTAAGCAGCTGCGAATTTGCTTGCACATTAACATTCCCGTTTAATAGCTTTACCAAACCAGTTATTATGTTTTGTATTTCAGTTTTCTGGCGTCCTTCTCTTAGGGTCAGGGTCGGTTGCACAGTAGCCCTCATTCTGGGCTCCGTAGGTGCGAGTGCACGCCCCTTCGGAGCCCTTTTCCCTTCCCCCGGGAACTTAAAGTCTAATTTATCCCCAAAACCATCTGACAGCATCATAACTTCATCGTCCTTATAGTCTATCGTCTTTGTTGGAGTAATATCGTAGTACTTTCGTTTATTATGAACTTCATAGTCGATTTCGTTATTAGTAAGAGGTATTTCATTTATATTAATTGATCGTGTATTCCTACTTGGCTCTACAGATATTTCTTCTCTATCCACTTCTAAATCTTCCTGTTTCACGCTGGATTCTATCCTGAACGCGAGGTTTTCAACTTCCGTTTTCAGAACGTTTTGAGGTAATCTATCGTTGTGTGCTGATTTCGGTGACAGTTGAGATATGGTGTACATTTCTTCGTAACCTGGAAATGAGAAAGAATTTATTAATACTTCAACAATGGATAATACTATTAAATTAAACTGTTGCCTGCGACTGCACGTGAACCAACCCAAGGTCAATGGATGCCCTAAAAGAAAATATCCGACAAGAGACGGCAAGCATTACAGAATTTACAGAACTTGCTTGTCGCACAGTAATCGATGATTTTAGAAGTTGTTAACAGGAGTGTCTCCATCGTAATAGAATCAGGTTTCGGCGATATATATCAGCGAATATATATCATGATATATATCAATTGATTTTTTCCAGTCTAGTGAACTAAAAAATTTAAAGATTAAAGTTTACCCTGGCAACACGTAGCGAAAAACTACAATTCAGCATATTAATTTAGATTATATAGATATATGTTGAAATGATTAATTGCAACACTGAACGCCATCTATTATGAATATTGTGCACTTGTCATATTATGACGTTTAAAAAAAAATTACATACTCTGTAATCTGCTCTTGTCACCAGTATACATTGTTTTCCGTCGTTTTGCTCAGTTCGTGTTTTTAATTTAATTACCTAGTCAATCAAATGAATACTAAAATATGTACTAACATATAATATTTAATATAGATTTTCTAAAATGGTAACCTCATTTAAAGTTGATGAAATTCCATTTAACTAAACCAGCACGGATAGCTTTTTATTGAAATTATTATTTTTAATTTACATGTGGTAATTTGACACTTACTTAGATAGATAGATAAAAACTTTATTTGCAATTTCAGACAGACACACACACACAAAATACAACAATTATATAGGACACTAGGAAAACAAATAATAATGGAACACAATTGACTAAAACAATAAAAAATAAAATTAAACAGACAATGAATAAATTCAAGTAAAATGTGTGTGTGTGCTGCAGCATGTCAAAAAGGCCTTGGCTCAGCGTAATATTTTGCAAAGCAAAAGAAGCAAAATAACTAAAAAATAAAAAGCCAGACCTATTGAGAACAAGCAGAGCGAGCCTCAATTGAACGTGTATTGTGTACCAAACTACTTAAATTGTCTGTTTGGAGTAATAATGAGTTAGTGAAGTCCTTAAAATGTGGCGTTTCCTAACAATGTGATGTACCGATATGAAAAACAGAGTGCCAAGTGACTACCGAAGATAGCTTTATTTTTGGCAAACGAAGCGCTTGGCTTCAATTGTTCAATTTGTTTTTGTAACAAAAATTTTACCGAATAAAAGCCGATGCTTCCCGTGTGGTCCCATTTAAATTTTATCAAAATCTGTTCAGTAGTTATAGAGTTACAATTAAGTCGGTTTTTTTGTTACAATTATTTAGGTTTAAAGTGACTTATGGGTCACCAAAATCGCAATTTTGTGTGAAGGTAGGAGAGTGAAAGATACTTTACAACATGTCAAATATAAAAAATTCATTTAAATCCTTCGAGCCGTTTCGAGTGCGACAAAGACATGACACGAGTGCATCATGTAGAACCAACCAACCCAACAAAGAAACTATTTGGCTTTCAAAGCATGTTTTCCAAAGAATCGAACTCGTCTACCGTTTATCGTCTATACGAATAGCTGTTCCCATAAGTTGCCAACTGCCGTTGCTTCCGCATATAAGAAAACAATTACTGGGAATCGAACCTCAAGTAGCGGTAATTGCAATTACATAATTCTTCACGCTTGAACGATAACCACCACGCTTTCGCTGTACAAGACTGCCTCCTCGGTCTAGTGGTAAGCGCGTTTTGGGTTCGATTCCCGGCGGAGATAACTTAGAAGGCTGATCACCTACATGCCCTTCAATCAGTGAAACAGATGTGAGATGCATCTGCCCCATACCCCACTAGGGGACACGGGACTTCACTTTTATTCCCTGTACAATGTACATACATAACGCCATCACAGTTAAAATATGAACCATGCTTTCATATTTTGTTAGCCTGATAAAACTCTAGAACGGCTCGACCAATTGGAGTAATTTTGATTTTGAAATATTTGTACAAGGTTTAGAAGGTAAGAATATATACTTCGGGTCCGTGGGGGTCAGAAGTACGTTGATTGTTTGAAGAGACATCGACACGCTTAGTTGAGATCACGGAAACCCGAATGCTGACTCATATTTCGGCCAACGCTTTACTATAGCGATACAACGCAAGTAGCCTTTATTTTGAGTACACTCACCACAACGGCTTTGATGAGCCCTTTTTAACCGACCTTCAAAAAAACCAAAAAGGAGGTTATCAATTCGACGTGTATTTTTTTTTCCGATGTTCCGCTCGTACGTCGCCATTTGTAGACCGATTTGGATGAGTGAGGTGTCAAACGATAAAGTAACTCGTCGAAGTGGTCCCATTTTTTTTCAGAATTTTTACGATCAATAGTTTTCAGCATATTGAAAGAATAGTTTCACAATCGGACGAGAAATCGCTGAATTCCGCGTGACCATGTCGTGCTTATTTGCTTATAACTCTATGATTTATGAATCCTTATCGATGAATTAGATGTTATTCGATTTAGTATTAAATTTGCAATAAGAGAAAAGAGCCGCTTTTAAAAGAGCAACATGACAGTTTTATGCCCTTGTTGAATTTTACACGAATTTTATTTATCAACACTATTTACGTCTTGTATTAATAGTAAGTTCATTTATAATACAAAATTTATTTTTAACTTTTCAGTGCGTTTTGAGGTCGGTTTTATTTTTTTTTTTTGTTTAAAATTAATTTTTATTTTTGTTAATAAATATTGTCTTAAAGAAATTAAATGTTAAGTGGTAAAAAAACAATTTTCCCATACAAACAACCGTATCTTTTAATGGCAGTACAAAGTTCGCTGGGTCAGCCAGTACATTATAAATTCTTTCGCAAGCGTGAATACTATTCAAATCTTTTCAAAATATAAAAGCTCCACTTTGACAAAACATGAATAATACATTATCTCTAATAAGTAAGTGAAGTCCCGTGTCCCCTAGAGGGGTATGGGGCAGATGCATTTCACGTCTGTTTCACTGATCGATTTTTTCTTTATGGGCAAGTAGGTGATCAGTCTTCTATGCCCTACCAGACCGAGTTTTTTTTTTCTCCACCGGGAATCGAACCCAGAACCTCTCGGTTATAATGCTTAAGCGCTTACCATTAGACCAAAGAGGCGGTCAATTTCTCTAATTATCTCTAATAACCGTTCGATATGGTTACCACCGCGATTAATTAACCACCGTCGATAAACGAGGGGTGTTATAAGGTCGAAGTTTCTACATAATTCAACCTATTAGATTACCCATACTTACTAGAAGCTCTAAATTTTAATACTCGAATCAATCCAAGAGTGAATGGTCACACATTCGTCCTTAAAACATTTTTACTCTGACCATTCGTTTATTTTCTTTTTGAGAGTTCACGCCTATGAATTAATAATTAGGATCATAAAAATCATATACAAATATAAATCGATTTTAAGTTTTAGTTTAAATTTAGTTTAAAGATAAAAATAGTATGTATGACTTTATGGTTAATTATTTGCAAGGAATTAAGTCGAAGTCTTGGAAACAAACTAGCTAGGTAATTGGGTATACAAATCAAACAAGTGAAATTATTAATATTACACAAGTCAACAAAAAAATAATATTTTTTTTGGTCTGTTTTTTAGTGACTATTATCTGAATATTTACATTGAAAAATAACCAAAAACACAATTTATATTAAAAAAAATTTTGCTTTTGTACTTTATACGATGATCGAAAATATATACGATTTTTGACAAATGCTTAGAAGTTACCATTTTTAAAAGCAAACTTTATGAGATAAAAATATTTTTTCTTTTATTAATTAGGTATCAGATATCAAAATCGGGTACACAGAACTCAGACTCAAAAATCGTGTTTACCTGTGTTATTCATTACTGTGACTCATCAGACTCTTCTTCATAATTTATAATTTTATTATTTATTTAATTCATTTATTTTACATTGATATTTGTACTAAAAATATGTATGTGTAAATCGACTAAAGGTTGTTCTTAAATAAAATTGATAGTTAATTCAAATCGATTCGGTAACGTGTGACGACGGCTTTTATAATAAACTCCCAAGTGATATGCTTAAATTGTCAGTGAATAAATTTAAAAACACAATTAAAAGAAAACTTTATAAAAAAGCTTACTATAAAATAACGGATTACTTGGATGATAAAAAAGCTTGGGAATGAACCTGCTCTAACTCTGTCTTAATAAAACCAAATATTGTATTATTATTATTTTTTTTACAATAATTTTTTTTCTCTGTAAACTACATTATATTAAAAAATGATGATTCAAAATGATCAAATATGATTTCAATGAATAAAGATATTTTGACTTTGACTTTGACGACGTGACTATAATTCAAACTTGTCAATGTGTCAAATAGAAAATAAACGAATGGACAGACTATAAAAACAATACGTCCTTCTATAACCCCATAGTCATTACAACGATAATAGCAGAACGCTGGACATTTTTGTCTACAGCAGTGTTTTTCAACCTTTTTCATGATGCGAATTTTTTCATGGTATGAAAAAATATTTCGCGACCCCACGACCCTTCGCTTTTTCATCATGCATGTACTACAAGTATGTGTATGTTTCATTGTTACAAAATATATTCATTCCATACGACGTTTTTATGCGTCTCCATAGTTAGGATTCGGATATAAGTACATGATGTAGTACTTATTTTAAACTACATACATCGAATTTTTGTTAATTTATATGTATTAACATACAAAAGTTTATGAGTATATACTTTTGTTAAAATTCTCTTACATAATAAATCAATATTTTTAATCTTTCTTATAAAAGAAGTTAAATCTTAAAGTTCTCTCAACCTCTGGTGACCTCCCTACAGAAGCTTCGCGACCCACACAGATTGAAAAACACTGGTGCACAGTATACCTAAGTGCTTTTAACGAGCTAAATTTCTCGGAAGCGTCGCTTCCGGAAGCCTGCATGGGAGGCTGCTCGGCTTTTGGGATGGTTGGAGTAGAAAGAACAACAAAATACGCACAATAGCCCAATCAAGAGGTAAAGTGCGTACTGCACCCCCGGAAAACTAAGTGCTTTTAAAAAAGCTACACTGGAACTTCTATCTTAGTCTGTTGGTTTCATTTGTATATTATGGTTGTTATAATAGTGCTTTTATTTGTTACCTCTATTGTCTGTGGTTTTAATTTCTATATGTTCATGTACCGTTTCCCTGTTTCTTTGTGTGTACACGCTTTTGAAATTAGGTTTAGTTTTTAATTTTTTTTAATTTTGTCTTCTGTGTTTTTGTAACTTTTCTCAGATGTGTATTCCTCTCTTAAATGAATAATACTGTAAAAATTATCTAGTAGAAGTGAATAAGAAAAATAGCGGTGGTAAGTGGTAACTGTACATCGAACGGTTTCTCCACACCCATCATTCAATACAAGCTAGACTTGACTGCTCACGGTTAGATTGAAATGAATTAGCACCTATATACAGACTCGCTGACCCGGCAAACATTGTTTTGGCATATTAATTTTTGGGGTGGGCTAACCTTATCACTTAGGGGTATGAAAAATAGTAGCCGATTCTCAGACCTACTGAATATGCATATAAAATTTGATAAAAATCAGTAAAGCCGTTTCGGAGGAGTAAGGTAATTAACATTGTGACGCGAGAATTTCATATAAAAGATAACATAAAATTTCTCAAATTCAAATTTCATTTATCCATCAAAATACTAAGACAAATAATTGTCTGTAAACCTTAACCAGTTTGCAGTTGTCTGTTTGTAATATTAAAATAACCGCTTTTTACTAAATGCATATGGATGTATTTACGGTACAATTACAATTTATGACTGGGCTTTCACTGGTAGATAGCTGATGTAATAAGTAGTAACTTAGGCTACTTTTACTTTATTAATAAATAATAATAAAAAATAACTATTCAGTGCGAACGAAGTACATAATAAAAAGTGAAGTCCCGTGTCCCCTAGTGGGGTATGGGGCAGATGCATTTCACATCTGTTTCACTGATCGATTTTTTCTTTAGGGGCAAGTAGGTGATCAGCCTTCTATGCCCTGCCAGACCGAGTTTTTTTTTTATCTCCACCGGGAATCGAACCCAGGACCTCTCGGTTGTAACGCTTACGCGCTTACCACTAGGCCAAGGAAGCGGTCAAGCAGTAGTGTGCGTAATGTTTATTTTAATTAATTAAATGTATTTCTAATGCATTTTATATAAAATAACTTTATGCACTTCTCCATATAAACTTTAACTGTGGCAAATTTCACGATTTACATAATACATATATATTATTATTTCACTGTTCGTTAATTTACTGTTTATAGACTATACAACATCACTTTACGAAGAAATTAACGCGTGTAAAAGCGCGGGGCACAGCTAGTAAATAATAGTTAGAATTTTTACAAAAAAACCGACTTAAAATTGTAACTAAAATAACTGAACAGATTTTGACGAAATTTAAATGGGAGCACGCGGGAAGCATCATCTTTGAAACAAAATTTCATCGAAATCGATTTACCCAGTCGAAAGTTCTGATGTAACAAACATTTAAAAAAACATAGCGTCGAATTAAGTACCTCCTTTTTTGAAGTCTGTAAAAAGAGCGACGAAGAAAAAAATCATAATGTACGGTACATTGTACAATGTTTATAATAATAATTATAAGAAATAATAATACATATTACTTACACTTGGCGTTAAAATTAACCATTCGTACATATTTGAAATTACGAAAGTAAGATAAGGCCACTTATAAGTTATAAGTCTGAACAACATCAGACCGCCAAAAATTCACCTGTAATAACTGTGACTACTACACCATTAAATTGTTTGATCTTGATATTACTTTATCCATTACATGAAATACAACGAAAGCGCGTTACAAGTACAGATAGCGCCATCTCTTGACAACTTATCAAAACACGTCAACTCTTCTCATTCTATGGTACAGCAAGTTTTTTGTATGTCATGTAATTGATTCTATATCAATATATTTTCGATTTTGACTGTAGAACACCTTTTTTGTACTAGTTAATTGGTCATTGACATATGTACTGTCTGATTTATAGCGAACTAGCGGTTAGACACTCAAGTATTGGTAAATGACTTTTCAAAATTTCTTCAAATAAAAAAGTATAATTCTTAAACGAGTCTTCGAAAACAAGTTAATGTTTTAATTATGAAATTAATTTAAGAATTAGGTATGTATATTTTATTTTGTAGGTATATTTATTAGTGATGCAACGAATACTACTTTTACGAATACGAATACGAATACGAATATCAAACCTACTATTCGGCGAATACGAATACGAATACGAATATCTCGCCATGGTAATCAAAGACTTATTTATTTGAATAATGTTTACTCTTCTAATAATTAAAATTTACAACAGGCAAATTTTTATTTAAAAAACATAAAATTTGTAGATTTTCTGGTTTTAGGCGATTTCTTTTTTCAGTCTGGATGTTCCCAGCCGTTGAAAAAAGTCTTTCCGAGGCGACTGTACATGGCTTCAGTAAAAAATATTTTTGGGCGAGCTTTTTCCGACTTGGAAAATGGACATCTTCTCGCCAAAAAGCCAGTGAATCAGCAGTCGGCGATAAATTTGGGAGCTTTAGATAAGCATCTATCTCGTTTTTAGTTTGCGAATCCCCAGAAAATATTGAAATTGGCTCTTCCATTTCAGCCTCTTCAATTATTTCTTGGCATACTTGCCAAATTCCTCTACTTGTCGACGGTTGAGGTTCTTCTGGAGGTCTTGTCGGTCTTACGGCCTCTCTGTTATCAAGAGCAGCGTTAAGAACTGATCGAGCGGTTTCAACGACCACTGGTGAGCTGAAAATCCTTGTTTTGAATCGGGGGTCAAGGATCGTTGCTAATAGATAAGTTTCATCACATTCCATAAACGCAAATCTATTCGAAAGTTCACTGAATAGGGAGTTTCTCCCGGAGCCGCGGAAACTGTATAAACCTATCTATGGCCGGGGAGTCCCCCGTCGCGTCGTCGTTGCGGTTAAGGGCCTCTGCACACGTCATATTTTTACGCGCGTTTTTCAAATCTGCAGTAAATAGAGTTGCGTACAAAAATATTAGTTTTTAAATATTCGTATTAGTATTCGCCGAATACGAATATTCGGTAAATGTCTTCTATTCGGCGAATACGAATATTCGTATTCGTATTCGTTGCATCACTAATATTTATATATTACAACAAGAAACAAAACAGATTCAAAAAAAACGGTCGGTTGGCTGTTAAAAGGCAATAGTTAGTTCTCCTGCCTTCTGCGGCAAAAGGTCCTGGATTCGAATCCCGGTAGGTGCATTTACTTGTGTCATTAGCATTTATTCACTGTAGTACCCCCGTTCACCCTGCATGATCAGAGCAATGTATGTGAGTTGCCCTAAGAATTATTGTAGAAGAACATATCCATAAAAGTTTCACAAATATATATGGGAAAATCAAAGAAGTAAATTTTCACTGTTTTTGAATACAGCTGAAGAGTAGCTGTATAGCGATACAACGCGGTAATGCATTTTGGGTACGCAATACGCACCCCAATTTTGATGAGACTTGTATTTAAGAGGCCTATTATTTAATCTTATTGTTTGCATAAAATGGTCAATTTTGACGCTCTTATTCACTGAAACTGAATGCTTTTGACAAATTCAACTTATAGAATAATATAAAATAGTTATTATTGTAGTCCATAACGGCCTCACTTTTTGCAATATATTTCCATTTATTTAAATATATATGAAATTCAGCAGTATGATTTTCATAAAATGCGCGACAACTCTTTTATGAAATCGTAGATTGAATTAGCTGAGTAAGTAAACAAAATTAAATATATGTTATAATCTCTATTAAATAGTGTTAAAGTCCATAGCGGCACCCAAATTTTGAAACACTTATGAAATTTTTAGAAATAAAATCCCAATCATAACAATAAAATTCCAAAAATCGCTCAGATTTAACTGACAATTTATTTTTATTGCATAGGTAGGTTACGAAAAATATCTACAAGTCAGTTCATAATGTAGCCAGTATTTTGGGTACCCACCCCAACGGCTTTGATGAGCCTTTTGTATTATTGTAAATATATTTAAGTACATTATTGTACATTTAATAAAATATAAATAAAGTTCATACTTCAAATAACTAAGTTACAATTTGAAATCGGTGTTTTTTTGTTAATATTTTCTACAATTATAAAAAGAAAAATAATTTTACAACCGACTTCAAAATGGGTGTATTTTTTAATGTTACCCAATCCTGATGTTAAGAGAATTGTAAAGCTGTACATTTTCATACAAAAAGCGATAACGTTGTTTCCCCATAAACACAGTTTAATTTTCAAAATTTATGAAAATGTAAATAAAATGAAAAACTAGGTCTGTACGTTTTTAATTTAAAGAAATATTGCGTATGATAGAAGTTATTAGCATCTAAATATCAGTATTTTTGACTTAAAATCTTCTTCGAGCGTTTTTATTTTTTTAAATTAAACTAAACTGAATTACTAAAAAAGAAAAACGCACAGACCTAGATTAAGGTGTACTGAATCTAAAAAGACCAAAATTTTCTCATTTCGTAAATGTTTAGGGGGATGAAAACGTTATCGCCTGAAACTATTTTAAAAAGGATATGTAGGTAATTGCCTCTAAGACTTGCAACTCTCTCTCTCTCTTTCGCACGCCCGGAGTGAGGCAAAGCGGTATGAAAGATTTTTTTAAATACCTACTCGCGCCGCGAATCACCACTTCACAATCGTCTTAATTTTAAATCGCTCTAAGTTCGGCCACACCTCGAGTCATTCCTTCACGCACGAACGACTATCGAAAAATCTTTTTAAATTAAAACAGCGGGCGGTTAGATCCACGGTCATCCAAAATAACATTAGGGGTTATATCGCCGTTTTGTACTGAGAAAAGATTTTTTTAACCACGATGAATATCAATTACGTGGCTTTTCAAAAAACTACTGATATAAAAAATACGTGTGGTGTGTAAAGCTATTGCAAAGCGTTTTTTATCAACTTATGCAATTATAGGCAATTATTTATTTATGCAGTATTTATTCACATTTAAAACACTCTATACACAAATTTTACGCGTAAGTACTAAGTAGAATTATAAAAATACAAAGATAAAATTTCTTTTAACATTCAAACTGTATAGAAATGACACTGTCTCTTTCTTACACGTAGCGTTTAAGAGAAATAGATGATGGACGGCTGGGGCCGGGTGTTAGGTTTTTATTTTCGTTACGAAATTTCTTGATTCGGTCGCCGCGCTCAAAGCCCGCGATAAAATCTATGCAATAGCTTAAAAAGTGTTTGTTTGCTCGCGCTTATCTCAGGAACCAGTTAAAAATTCTTTCACTATCCGATAGTCCATTTATCGAGGAAGGCTATAGGCTATATAACATCACGCTACGACTGATGGGAGCGGAGCAATGATGAAAAATGTTGCACAAACGAAAAAATTTAAAACTCGCGTTGCGCTGCGTAGTTACCCAAAAATCACGTATAACGGATTTATTTTACTTTAAAAGTTTTAAGTCTTTATTTATTTACAATTAAGAAGAAAAAAATCAAAAACAAGATAAATGCTCCCGTATTTACGGTCAATGAGCCCTTTTAGAATATATAATAAAAAAGAAACACAAAAATTAATATTTATTTTTAGTGGGCAATTGTTTCTTTTAATCTTCTATAATATAAAAATGAATCGCAAAATGTGTTGGTAAGCGCATTATAACTCAACAACGCCTGGACCAATTTGGCCAATTCTTTTTATAATATTCCTTGAAGTACAAGGATGGTTCTTACGGAGAGAAAAATTTGGAAAATTTTCGAAAAAATATAAATAAAAGAAAAACATTTTCCTCATACATTTTCTATGGAATGATGTTATAGGTGATATTTTATTATTCGGAACTTTGACGCGATACGAAGTTAGCGGGGTCCACTAGTTTGTTTATAAAAATATTGTTTTTTTTTAAATATTAGATTGGATATCTTTATTATTTACTAGCTGTGCCCCTTGGTTTCACTCGCGTTAATTTCGTCGTAACGTGATGTTATATAGCCTATAAACAGAGCGAAATAGCGAACAGCAAAATTAAAATATAATAGATAACATGTATTATGTACTTTGTCTGCGCGGAATAGTAATTTTTAATTATTTATTTATATTCATTTTTAAAATAAAAGTAGCCTAAGTTACTCCTTATTACATCAGCTATCTGCCAGCGAAAGTCCCGTTAAAATCAGACAATAAAGATTAAAAATATTGATTTATTAAGTAAGAGAATTTTAACAAAAGGATATATTCATAAACATTTGTATGTTAATACAAACAAATTAACAAAAATTTGATGTATGTAGTTGTAAAATAATGTGTTTTTATATACTTATATAATGAATATATTTTGTAACATTGTAACGAAGTAGCAAATCGAAGGGTCAGGGATTCGAGAAATATTTTTTCATACCAGGGGGTCGCATAATGAAAAAGGTTGAAAAACACTGTACTAGAGCAAGAGCCCGTGAACCCCAGTCCTTCGTTATTTTATACAAGCTGAAAACTTGTCAGCGCATGCTTCCAACTCAGGTAAGAACTATGGACCAATATGAAGTTTGGGTTACCCTGGCTTTGGCAGGTAAGCGGTACTAAAGGTGTGTAAAATACTGATCTAATTTCGTCAAATAATAAAGTGTGGTTTTTTGTTATTACCTTCAGAATATTATTACAAATCACGTCATTAATTGCCAGACACTTAACATCATGGCAACCCCTTGCCAGACACCCTTAATGTTCATGAAATTATAATTATTCCACTTAAGTTATAGTATAAAAGCTGATTTTTATATATAAAACTTGGGTAATAATTAGATAATGTTCCCTCATTAGCCAGACATTTTTGATAGTTCCAACCCCTTGCCAAATTCACGGGCTCTTAGACCATACAGACGCAAGTTTAATAGATTCATGAACTCACCATAAATAATATTAATAACAGTGAAGAGAACGCATATGCGGCACCTCGCCCGCCATTTCACGGCCATCTTGTCCTTGCACTTCACTTCACACTACACATCACTTCACTTTACCACTTCAACTTTTCACATTGGGTATCTGAAACAAAACCGATTATCAATATATGTATATAGGTTTGACGAACGGTTGGCGCAATTGTTAGTGCTCCTGCCTTCTGCGCCAAAGAGTCCTGGGTTCGAATCCCGGTAGGTGCACTTATTTGAAGAGCTCGAAAGATTTTTTTCCGAGTCTCGGTTGTTTATAAACTCATATATTGTGGTTTTTTCTGGTCACCATAACACAAGTGCTTCAGTAAATAAAATATCTCCATTAATTCTTTATAATATGCAGTCGTAGAATGTTATTCATAAACCACATTAAATATTCAATAACGGCATTTCAATGACAAACGTTAACCGATTTATAAATATATTTTATATTCGTTTCGCGTACGACCTGTGTCATATATATAGCAAGTTGCGACCGCGTACGTCGAAAAACGGGGTATAATCACACTAATGACGTCACATTAACTTACACACTAATGACGTCACATTAACTTAATCTTGTCTACTTAATACGTGTAAACAGGCTATTACGCGAATACAATGGCATCTGTCACATTTTGACAATTGACATCTTTGAAACTACGCGCTCATGCATAATAATATTTGTCTCTAAGTAAATTCTATAATACTAACAAATATAGATCTACATTGTCCATAATAAAATTATGTATTGAGAGCCTCGTGGTCGAGCGGTATCGCCATGGGTACAAGATTCGATTCCCGGTCTGAATACAATTTATTTGTAGATTGTATTCAGTCGCTGGAAAGGCTGACAGAGGCCGGGCAAGTGTCTTTATACTGATATTAATATTATGAGGCCTATTACATGTTAACCTTATTTTTTGGCTAAAATGGTCAATTTTGACGCTCTTATTTTCTGAAACTGAAAGCTTTTGACAAATTTGACTAACAGAATAGTATAAAATAGTTATTATTATAGTCTATAACGACTTCGCCTTATGCAATATATTACAATTTATATAAAATAAGTTTATTTTAAAAATATTTACAATAATGTACTTAAATATATTTACAAAAAAACAAAAGGCTCATCAATTCCGCTGGGGTGCGTACCCAAAATACTGGCTACATTACCGCGTTGTATTATTTATTTATTTATTTCGTTCATATTTAAATAAATAAAAAAATTCAGCAGTATGATTTTCATAAAATGCGCGACAACTGTTTTTAAGATCGTGGTCTGAATTAATTGTGTAAGTCAACAAAATAAAATATATGTTATAATGTCCAAATAGTGTTAAAGCCCATAGCGGCCCCTAAATTTTAAAACACATGAAATTTTTAGAAATAAAATCCCAATCATGGCCACAAAATTCCAAAAAAACGCTCAGATTTAACTGACAATTTCTCTTTATTGCAATTGTATTTTTACTTTAAATTTATACCTAAAATTTTATCAGTTCATCACAGAGAAATATAGCAAATTGCTTTTTAAAAAACTTTTTAAATAGTTTAATAATCAAAATTACAATTGTAAAATTATTAAATAAATGGCGCGTGTCAGTTCTGTGATAGGGCAGTTGTATGAGAGTTGTGTGTGGACGCCATTTTGTAATAGGACTCACTATGTTACATTTTATCATCACACTTGCTTTCGCCCTCATAAACGCGTCGTTACATAAATGGTTTGTCCCAATATTGCGAAACTCGTGAGTCAACTGCATCCGTTTGTGTAACTCTGCGTACAATTTTAAACGTCCGAGAAATGTAAGCGGACGAAAATCTAATCATTAAGTTAGTTAGTTATGTAAAAGCGTTTTTGAAAAAAAACCGACTTCAAACTGTAACCATAAAGTTAGTAAATCTTTTAAAGGGCAATGCATACGCTTTTATAATAAACTCCCAAGTGATATGCTTAAATTGTCAATGAATAAATTTAAAAACACAATTAAAAGAAAACTTTATAAAAAAGCTTACTATAAAATAACGGATTACTTAGATGATGAAAAAGCTTGGGAATGAACCTGCTCTAACTCTGTCTTAATAAAACCAAATATTATATTATTATTATTATTATTTTTTACAATAATTTTTTTTTCTGTAAACTACATCATATAAAAAAAAATGACGATTCAAAATGATCAAATATGATTTCAATGAATAAAGATATTTTGACTTTGACTTTGACTAATACTACTGAATAGATTTTGAACAAATGGGACCACACGGGAAGTACCAGCTTTCAAACAAAAAAAGGATCATCGAAATCGATTCACCCAGTCGTAAGTTTTGAGGTAACAAACATAAAAAAAACAGCGTCGAATTGAGTACCTTCACTTTTTCTTTGAAGTCGGTAAAAATATGTCCTTTCTCAGGCTCAAGATTAGTCTAGACTATCTGTGTACCAAATTTCATTTAAAACGGTTCAGTAGTTTTGGCGTGAAACCGCAACAGACTTCCGCATTTATATTATTAGTAAGGATATTTATTATATATATATAAATTTTATATATTTTAGAGTATTTTGTATTCCAAATTTTTATGTTATAATATTATATTCTTAGTTATTTTATGTAATAATTGTAAATAAAGTGTTAATAAACAATTATTAAAATAGAGAGAGAGAGTAATAAAGAATGTAGATGACGATATTTCAAAGGCCGTGACGCATTCGCGAACCTGTCCTGTCTCAATCTAGGTTAGGCATACAATTATGTTTGAATATTAAATACCTGAATCGAATTCACAATTATGAATGATAGACTCATAACTTTGACGGCCGGTTGGCATAATAGGTAGGGCTGCTGCCTTTTGAGCCAAAGAGTCCTGGGTTCGAATCCCGGTAGGTGCATTTATTTATGTAATGAGCACGAAAGTTTGTTTCCGAGTTGTATATAAACTTAAATATGTATCTATTGTGGTACCCTCGTTTCTGGTTTCCATAACACAAGTGCTTCAGCTACTTTGGGATCAGAGTAATGTATGTGAGTTGTCAAAATTATTATTATTATAAGCGCACACGAATTCGCTTGTAACTCAAAAATTATTGTATCGATTTGAAAAATTCTTTCACAGATATAAAGCTGGGATATTTCTGAATGATATAAGCTATATTGTATACTAGCAAATCACCCCTGCTTCGCTTCAAATGGTTATTATGGCTAGCTGACCCGTCGTCCATACCGCCAATAAAGGCCATCTTAATACACAATTAAGATGACGCATTAAAAAAATAAGCGCAGGAAATTCGATTTTCTTGAGAAATTAAAAGACTTAGGAAGGTAGTTTTTGACTATATGACACTTCATGATATGGGTTTCATTTTCAGTTGCCGTTACACAATTGGTTGAATTTCGTAACAGAGAAAAGTCAGTTACCTCTTATTAAACAGATTTTACAGGCATACGGGATCAAAAAATTCCTCAATTAATTTTTTATTAATTTAAAATTTTATTAAAAAATTTAATTTTATTAATTTTAAGTAGATTAGCCTATATACACACTTCAATTGTAACAGTTTTTGATTTAAACGTAAAAAACTGTATTGTCGCATACGACCTTCTAATTTGGATATAATAATATTTTAACAAAAAAAAAACGACTTCAAATTGTAACTCTAAAACCATTAAACATTTTGATGAAATTAAATGTGACACAGGCAGCACCAGCTTTCAAACAAAAAAATCATCAAAATCGGTTCACCCAGTCGAAAGTTCTTTAACACGCGTCGGATTGAGTGTTTCTCCTTTTTGAAGTCAGTTAAAAATCAGTCAAGCCAGTGTTGATATTTTAAAATATATTCATAATTAATTTTGAAAATCTCGCCATTGCGTGTTTTAAAGGTGGATACAGCAGGTGGGGACCGGTTTGCGGAATTCAGGTAACAGACACACACGCCCTTGAGCCCTCAGACCTACTAAACATTTTATTGACCCCGCATCGCTTCAAACCCAAGGCATTCAAGTTTATATAAAAAATGTATTTAAAACGAATATGCTTCATGAACACTTTTTCATGAATTTTTCTACATTTCTAATAGTTATCCTTCTATTCTCGGATTAGACGAATCCAAAAAATCAAAGATCACCCAAATCGGTCCATCTGTTTTTGAATTACAATGGTGTAAACTTGATTTCGTTTTATATTAGGAGTAGCTTAATTTCGTCGTATTATATAGCCTATAAGTGAAATAGCGAACAGAAAAATAATAATAGATAATATGTAATACTTCATACGCGCAGAATAGTTATTTTTTATTATTTATTTATATTAAGTTCTAAAATAAAAGTAGCCTAAGTTACTCCTTACTACATCAGCTATCTGCCAGTGAAAGTCCCGTCAAAAATTGTAAACAATATTTTTTATATGTACCGTGTATTCATGCATTTAGTAAAAAGCCATTATTTTAATATTACAAACAGAAACTCACAATTTTATTTATCTGTATAGATATAAATTATTTTTCCTTTTTTTACCTTCGACAATGACAAACTTATACAGAAATTTTCAGATCCTATTTCAATCACTAAATATTTTTATCGCAATTAAAGATAGCCTATAATCCTTTCTCAAGCTCTAGTATACCTCTGTGTCAAATTTCATCAAAATTGGTGGTTTAGCCGTAAGTGTAACAGTTACTTTCGCAAACACATTATTTATTAGTTTCTGTTTTTATTAACAATGAAGAAGTTTCCATTTTTTTATTGATAATAATTAATTGATATATTATAAATTAAGATAAAATAAAACAAACACGTGAAAGAGTCAATAAAATATCTCTAGAAATGAAAATGTTATGGGACTTTGAAGTTGCAAGAATAATTGTTACACGCGGATAGGTCAAATGACGTCACAGGCGAATCAGAAATTCAATAATCTATTTCTAAGTCATCTATTGATTGATTTCAAAATCAGTGATTGATTAGTTTTGATCTATATTTTAATACCATTACGTTGAAATTTATTAAATATTTACAATTATGTACTTAAATATATTTACAAAAATACAAAAGGCTCATCAAAATTGGAGTGCGTACCCAAAATACTGGCTACATTACCGCATTGTATCGCTATACTAACGCGTTGGCTGAAATATGAGCCAGCTGTTGGGTTTCCTGTGGTCTCAACTAAGCGTGGATATCTCTTTAAACAACCGACGCGCTTCTGGCCCCCGTGGACCCAGTCTCCACTCCAAGAACGAAAATATAAGAATCTATGAGACTTTCATATTTTCGCCTTTTGTTACTTTCTACAATCAAACATTAAACTTCTCCATTATACGTAAAATATTTAATTCTTTCCCTATATCCCTTTGTATGCTTAATATTTAAAACTACGCAACGGATTTTGATGCGGTTTTTTTTAATAGATATAGTGATTGAAGAGGAAGGTGTTTTATACCCGTGCAAAGCCGGGGCGGGTCGCTAGTAATATTAATAAAACATGAATGAGTTATGTAGGCCACAACACCTGCTGGCACCGTTATGTTAACTTGATGTGCGTACACACGCACTAGTAAATGAAGACTCTATACGCGGCTCGGTCCGCATTTTGTCCAACTAGCTGACCAGGGGAACTTCATACCGTCAAAAGATAGAATGGATATAGTAAGCTATCCTTGAAAGGACTTTTTTACATCTATACAATTGGAAGTTAAAATTAACAAAAAAAACGACTTCAAATTGTAACTCTAAAACTATGGAACAGATTTTGATGAAATTTAAACGGGACCACACGGGAAACATGAGACTGAAAGCAATACACGACAAGATAAAATCTGGTATAGTGAGTATTATATTGAGTTATATATATCTAAGAGTGATATATATAGATAATATCTAGTTTAAATAATTTTAACAAAAAAAAACGACTTCAAATTGTAACTCTAAAACTACTAAAAAGATATTGATGGAGAAAGCACCAGCTTTCAAACAAAAAAAGAATCATCAAAATCGATTCACTCAGTCGAAAGTTCTGAGGTAACAAACATAAAAAAAATTAAAAAAACACGCGTCGAATTGAGAACCTCCTCCTTTTTCAAATCAGTTAAAAAGAGAAATATCCCACCATGCATTGTTTTGTCATACCTCAAAGGGATTTTGCAGCGTCTGATGAAAGTTCCCAGATGGCTTGACTTTTTTGACACACCCAACAATTATCATCATATTTCTACCAATTTACGCAAAACCTTGACAAATTATACACCTAAACCTTCCTCATGAATCACTCTATCTATTGATGCAACTTGCATGCTAATCCGTTCAGTAGTTTTTAAGTTCATCGCGATCAAACAACAGACGCGGGGACGTCTGTATATTATTAATTACCTAGTAGTGATAAAACATTAATAAAATTATTGATTAAAACTGTACCTATGCGTCGGTAATTGAAAAATGTAAATTTTATTTTACGTCCCTTAAAGTAAATATGTATATTTAAGTGATTTTTATACATATTAAATAAAATTGGAGCATCTATTTGTTATGTTAAAATAACTGCTTTTTACAATTTTTGACGGAGCTTTCACTGGCAGATAGCTGATGTAATAAGGAGTAACTTAGGCTACTTTCCATAATACTTAGGTATCTATTATTTTGCTGTTCGCTATTTTACTGTTTATAGGCTATATAACATCATGTTAAAACGAAATTAATGCGGGTGAAACCAAGGGGTCCTAAATATTATAAATGCGAAATTAACTCTGTCTGTCACGCTTTCAGACCAAAGCTACTGAACCAATTTAATTGAAATTTGGTACACAGATAGCCTGAGAAAGGACATAGGTAATTTTCTATTGC
Source organism: Aporia crataegi (assembly GCA_912999735.1). Lineage (NCBI taxonomy): Eukaryota > Metazoa > Arthropoda > Insecta > Lepidoptera > Pieridae > Aporia > Aporia crataegi. Next base: position 832,221 of record OU538754.1, on the reverse strand, counting down.
GAAAAAATGGTTGTAAGGGGAGGACGAAAAGTTGTATGGAAGTATCGTCATTATTAGAGCTAAAAGCTTATTTTTTAGGCTGTTGATTCGATATAAATAAATATGAGCTTTATAACATCACGATGAAATTAACGCGGGCGAAACCACGGGTCACCACTAGCCAGTAATAATTTTTAGTTAATGAGGTTTTTGGAGTCTGATTTCATATTATTATTATTTAGTTATTTAACGATGTACCTAGCTGCATTGATATATTTTTATGTAGTATTCCATCAAATAATTATTTTCAAAGAAAAAGCCTACCACTACCGAATTACAGACTATAATTATATCTATTTAGTAATCATCAGAAAAATTAATGGTGTTTTAAACACCATTTTGAATTATTCAAATACCTACGCGTACCTATAATTTTAAAAAATCTATAGACCTACCTACTTACGATTTAAAGCTATATAAAAATATCCCAATTATAAATAATAGAATACTTACATTTCTGTTAATTTTTCATTAAAAACACAAAAGTATGTTAATAATATAAAAAAAACGTTTCACATTTTCTCACTAAACTTTCACCACACAAGTTCCGCTTACACAATTCATACAAAGAATAAGGAATACACTTAATTTGGCACAATAATTCGTTGTTTAGTGTTTCTTTAATATTAATTAGACAGTAGACTTATTTTAAATAGTTTATAATTATTGATTTATTGATGATAAATATGCCGCTACGATCGCCATTTTAACATGCGCGCGCAGACGAAACCAAAGCAGACTGACTTGATGACTTCGTACTTCGTAGTTCGTCGACGACGAACGGACGAACGATTTTAACGAATGCTAAGTGGGAAAGAGATAAGCGATACAATATTACGTGCGCAAAACAAGGATAGATATAGTATAACATGTTGATACCTACTTGATGTAGCGGTAATTTTTTCTCGCGCTCAACTTTCTAAAAATCATCCAATGTTCAGTTTCTTACTAGGTATTTATTTTGCTTTAATATATTAATGTATCGTCGCTTAAAATACACAAATCTTAGTAAACACAATAGAAAAAACCTTTGAGTAACTACTAACTAATAAAAATAATTAGAAAGTGACTAAAAAAAAAAAAAAAAAATTAAATTATATTATAGGTGTATATTTGTACATAGATACGTAAAATAATTGACGAGTAAAGCAAACTATAATTTCAAATTGTATTAACGTGGCTCGTTGGTCTAGGGGTATGATTCTCGCTTCGGGTGCGAGAGGTCCCGGGTTCAAATCCCGGACGAGCCCGTGGTTAATTTCTTTTTGTTTCTTTATTTAATAATTTTCAAACTTTTAACATTTCATTAACTTATATATGATTATATATATAATTTTTGAGTCTATTATTACAAATAAAAATCTAATCTTTAAATTATTTCTTTATTAGTGTTATTCTATTGAGACTGTGAAAGAAAATTACGTGAAACAATTTATGGTAATTATTTTGACTTTAATTGCTTTGTATTTATTTCAAAAATTAGTTAGGTACATATCTAACAATATATTGCACCGCCGCCGCACCGTCTGACAATATAAAATTACATCAATATGATCAAACTAGATGGCGCATATATTGTAATAAAAATAAAATTATGTTAAAATTTTACTTTGACATACAACTTTTTATCAAATAAAATATGATTTTTTTTTAATTATTTTTCATTCTTAAAACAATACACCGATACTTAACCAAATTATATAATGTGTACATAAACTAGACATTGTACCTACTTTAAATTACTTTAGTTTATTTAATTTGCACTAGATGTCACTATTTTCAATAAAAGTTGAAGAAACTCCAGATATTATACTTTCAAAAAAAATGTTCCTCAAACCTATGTAAAGAACAACAATTTTATTGCATTTCAATTTATATGCATTACAGACCAGGTGTTTTACAAATTACCCCGCCTCCGTCCTCATCCCTGTTCCCTCCGTCCTCCGCTTCTACAAAAGTTTACTAACGACATTTTGTCCTTGTAAAACTTTTGAATCAACTTTTGAGTAGTGTAACTTGTTTCATACAATGTAAACTTTCTAAAATCATACACAGTGGTGTCTTATGTGATTTTTCTGTCTTTACATGATTTATTGTCTAATTTTGTTAAAAACTGGCTGAAAGTAGGTATGTCTGTATCAAGTGGTAATAGCGTTCCCAGTATGGCATCAATAAATGATGTTAGTGCTTTATTTCAAACAGCCAAGAAGTATGAAGAATTAAACGTAATTGGCACAGGTAAACACGATTTCTTTAGCTGAAACTTAAATATAACCTTTGCACCCATGTGCCGGCTAAACTCGCGCATTTTTTTCATTTGGTAAACATTAGTTATACAAGTTTTTTTGTACCGAATGTTTTTAATTTTCATTAGTTTTTAGCTGTAAATTTACTAATAAATAAAAACTAATAATGATTATTTTTGTGTTCATTAGATCACTTCACAAAAACTTAAAATTCATACATGACATGATGGTTTTAATTTTTGTTCACTAATAAAGTCTTAGGACTATATATTCATCAAATAGTAATAATACAGAAATAATCTTGGATATAATTGCCCAATTCTAAAAGAAAATATCTAAACCTAGAAGTAAAGAAAACTTGGCAACATTTTGAACATGAAAGGGCGAATGAAGTATGAAACATTGTCTGCCTCATACTTATTTACCTTTAAATACCTGTTACTTGATATTCTATATATTTTTAGGTGCTTATGGAACTGTATACAAAGCTAGAGACCTTCATAATGGTGGTACAATTGTAGCGATGAAAAAAGTCAAAGTAGCACTAACAGAAGATGGAATTCCATTATCAACGTTAAGGGAAATAGCTCTTTTAAGACAATTGGAGGCATACAGACATCCTAATATTGTCAGGTAATAGAATAACTTTATTTACATAAACATAAAAATTGAAATACAAATAATAATAAAATTAGCTTTTATAATTTTAAAAATTTATTCCCTGTGGCATGCTGGCAGCATTTTCTCACTGGATTGCAATACTAAAGCGAATCAGTTAATAACCTCTGACAAATAGTGGGATGTTATAAGATTTCTTTTGTTATTTCTAATTTCTCTCTTTCATAAAGCTAAGCTATTTGATACTTGCTAATGAGTTAGGTATATTAATTTTGGATTTGTATAAGGTAGTAAGTTATGTTTGTGTGTGTGTGTGTGTGTTCTTTTACACAAAGATATGTTATGTTTTTATTTATATTTTTTTAAATTTGCATGTGTGCTTAGTTGGGCAGTTGCAGTCTAACAAATAAGATTCACCTGGAATGTCGTAGCCCTTAAATGAACCTTTTAAAAATATCAATGTGTTTGTTTTAAACCTGCCATGATCGAGATTGATGTTACTTATAAAATAAATAAATTAAATAAAAATAGCCTTTATTTCTCTAATTGATATTAACAACATGTAAAACTAAAAAAACTTAACTATGATTTTATTCAATTAGGTTGTCCTTTGACATAGGCCTCCTCAAGAAGCTTCCATGATTCCCTTTCCCTGGCTAGAGAAGGCCATCCTTTTGGTAGGTCAACTTCCCATCTTTTTAATGGACATCCTCTTTACCTCTTGATGATGTTACCTACAATTTATGAAATCACATCATCAGTTAACATATTTTAATTTGTAATTGTCGGATGATTTTTAAATTGCCTTCAATGACTGCGCATAGTAGTACCTAAATGAATGAAATGATTTCTATGCACTTTCTTTGTTTAAAAGCTGACATTGGAATGTTTTTTACTTATGTAAATGTGTTAATCCATTTATTTATTTTATTTAGTTTTTATTTTGCATCCAAACATCCTACATTTAAGTGGAAGTGAAGTCCAGTTTCCCCTAGAAAGGCGGTTCCAAATATATAAATTAAAATATTGAATGAATATTCCAGGACTTTAATAAAAAAAATAATTGAATGGCTTGGCGCCGCCTTTCAAAAAGCAACATGACAGTTTTATGCCCTTGTTGAATTTTACATGAATTTTATTTATCAACACTATTTACGTCTTTTATTTATAGTAAGTTCATTTATAATACTAAATTTATTTTTTACTTTTCAGTGCGTTTTGATGTCGGTTTTATTTTTTTGTTTAAAATTAATTAATTAATGGTAAGATCGGGTTGCGGAGAAAATCAGTACGTTCTTCTGTCACAAGAAAATAAAAATATTTACGCAGTACTTTCAAATATATTCTTTTAAAACTTCTTAATCGCGATCATAACAGAAATTGACGCGGACGAAGTCGCAGTAGTTAAGTTATAAAATCGACACAATCTGTTGACTGGGGCATTGAAAGTGAGACAGACTAGACACAGGAAGAGAGGGATTTCTAAGGGGGTGTCCATAAATTACGTGAGGTGTTTAAGGGGGGAGGGGGTCCAATCTCATCTAATCTTACGTTGGAGGGAAGGGGGTCTCGGCAAATAACACCCAATTTTTTCTGATTGAAACAAAAAAATATATACTATTGGTCCATTTAATCCTGATTATACATGCTTAAGATTTGATTTTAAGCGTAATCGTAATACAATTAAGAACTCTCGAGAGATTGTGGATTGGGGGAGGGGGTTGAATAAAATCTCACCGGGGGGGGGGGGGGACAGAAAATTAAAAAAAACACCTCACGTAGTTTATGGACGCCCCCTAAGGGTTTCTTACTTATGATTAATAGGAGATTTTTAAAAAAATTTTTTTTGTCGTTTCAGGTTATTAGACGTATGTCATGGAGGTCAGTCTTTAGAGAAAGATAGCCAGCTAGTGTTGTTCCTTGTTTTTGAGCATGTGGAGCAGGATTTGGAGAATTTTTTGAAAAAAGCACCCGGACCGCTCAGTGAAAATAGAATTAGAGTGAGTATTAACATTAGTTTGAAATATATATACTTTAAGATGAGTTTGTTTGTACCCAATCGAAACATTCATCTGTCTCCCCGGGATTCAAATACAGGACCTCCGGCAAACCGTTAACCACTTAGCCACGGAGGCGGTTGGTGCTGTTAAGGTATGGTAAAATGATAACTATATAGAATCCATCTTTTGATTAGTGAAAGAACTTAAAATCGCTCCAGCAATTTTGAGTAACAAATTAAATAACAAATCTATACAGATAAATAAAATTAGAGTGTCTGTTTGTAATATTAAAATAACCGCTTTTTACTAAATGCATACACGGTACATATACCAAAATAACATTTTTTTACAATTTTTGTCTGATTTTGACGGGACTTTCACTGGCAGATAGCTGATGTAATGAGTAACTTAGACTACTTTTATTTTAGAACTTAATATAAATAAATAAACTATTCAGCGCGGATAAAGTACATATCTATTATTATTTCGCTGTTCGCTAATTTACTGTGTTTATAGGCTATATGATACATTACGACGAAATTAACGCGAGTGAAACCGCGGGACACCGCAAGTCTTCATTTATCCATTTATTATGTTAATATATTGTTACCTATTAAAATATTGGAGTCTTTTATAATATTGAAATTCGCGTGTTTAAATTTTTTAGCCTCTTAAATAAAAAAGTTTACGCGGCCGTGTGTGTCCTTCGTAGCTCCTATACATAACAAAAAAAAACGACTTGAAATTGTAACTATAAAAATACTGAACAGATTTTGATGAAATTTAAACGAGATCACACCTCGAAAGAAAAAAAGAATCAACAAAACCGCTTCACTGAATCAAAAAAATACGGTCGAATTGAGAACCTCCTCCTTTTTAAATGTTAGCTAAAAATATGAATCGATGTGTTTTTTGTTTGAAAGCTGTCATCATCTCGAGCTCTTAGCTGATATTTATGAAAAACGTGTCATCCATTTATGAAGTACTAGTTTTGCCCCGCGGTTTCACCCGCGTTAATTTCATCGAAGCGTGATGTTATATAGCTCATATTTATATATATCGAATCAAGCCTAAAAATAAGTTTCAAGCTTTTAGCTCTAAAAATGACGATACTTCAATAGAACTTTTCATCCCCCCTTTCAACCCCTTACAACCATTTTTTCGCATTAAAAAGTAGCCTATGAACTTTCTCAGGCTCTAGACTATCTGTGTACCATATTTCATCTAAATCGGTTCAGTAGTTTTGGCGTGAAAGCGCAACATACAGACAGATATATTATAATATTAGTAAGGATTAATTTTTTACTTTTTTAAAATTTCATTTCTTTTTTTTTTGTAATTCCAGAGTATGTCCTACGATATTCTGTCGGGAACAGATTTCCTCCACTCCCATCGAATAGTGCATCGCGATTTGAAACCGCATAATCTCCTTGTGACGTCATCGGGTAGGGTAAAACTCGCCGACTTCGGCCTTGCCAAGACCTATGACACAGATATGAAACTTACTAGCGTGGTAAGTATTAAGTTAGTATTTAAGAGGGCGTATAAAGGTAAATTGACGATCTTAAATTTGATTTACACTCGATAATAAGCCACAGATTGTTTTTTAAATATACATATAACATTATATGTAAAATAAACTGGACTGAGTGAAAACATGAAATTTTAATATTTATCGATAGAAAAAAATCACAAAGTTACGTCTAATTTTCAACTAAAATCAATTTATGTTCAAAACTATGCATATTAAAGAGTCAGTATTTTGATACATAATATAAAATTAAATTACCTAATGACTGTGTTGGCTGTTTAAAAAAGTATTGTATATTTTACGAGTTGTTAAAATAAAACTATTTCGGCGCGTACTTTTTTATTCCGCGTAGAATACTCTCGTTCTGTTTCACCTGTCATCGCTACGTTAGATTAGGGTTGCCAGCCGTCCGGTTTTCACAGGACATGTCCTAGTTTTTGTAGTGTCGTGGGATGTCCTGAATAGTTTTTAAGCAGCGTCCTGGGTTTTTAAAGCGCCCTTAAAATGATGTATTTTAAAAATCGGTCGCCACCTGTTCTTTTTTATTAAAAAATATGACTATTACAACGTTATTTGAATATCATTTCATCTATTTTCACTACATAGAGCAGAACTCTATTACTGCGTCCTGTTTTCAAACTGAGTTGTCCTGGTATTGCCGACTTCAAATCCTAGTTTTATTAAATTTGGGGTTGGCAACCCTACGTTAGATGAGTGCATTGACGTATCCACAGAGCAACGAATTTCAGTCGCTCACGCGCTACTAGAGGCGCCTTACTCAACACATTTCATACAAAACGTGTCAGCGGGCGGCACCGTTTACCTTGAGGTTTTGGGTTTCAATGTAATTCTAAAATATGCAAAAATTTGCAAATTTTTATTACCTGTGATATGTTACATCAGAATTTTGTTTATTAACCTTTTTACTATAATTATGGCACCATATCACTGCACACTGGGGTATTTTTACGTTTTTTTTAAGCAAATTTAGCGTGTGTTTACTCTACAACGGTCGACTTGCAAGTATGCGACTTTCGCCTACAGAGCCGGCCCGGCTAGACACGCGGTCTTATTATTAGTTTCGTCTCTAGTAAGCGAGCGATTCCTTGCTCTGTGGACGTATCAAATAGTTTTTTTCACAGTTTTCCATTTTTAATAGAGAATACGGTGGGCTAAAAATGTGAACATTCTCCATTACTATTTGTCAGGTGGTCACATTGTGGTATCGTCCTCCGGAGGTCCTACTCGGTGCGTCTTACAACACAGCGGTGGATGTGTGGTCATGCGCTTGTGTCCTTGCGCAACTGCACACAAGAACTGCGCTGTTACCCGGCACATGTGACTCCGATCAGTTACATTGTATATTCAAGTGAGTTCATTTTTAACCGACTTCAAAAAAGGAGAGGTTTTAAATTCGAATATTAATGTTTTTTACTTCAGAACATTGACCGCTTCCTTGGTCTAGTGGTAAGCGCGTAAGCGTTACAACCGAGAGATCCTGGGTTCGATTCCCGGTGGAGATAAAAAAAAACTCGGTCTGGCAGGGCATAGAAGGCTGATCACCTTGCCCCTAAAGAAAAAATCGATCAGTGAAACAGATGTGAAATGCGTCTGCCCCATACCCCACTAGGGGACACGGGATTTAATTTTTTTTTTTTACTTCAGAACATTCGACTGGGTCAGTGCTTGATAAATTGCGGCTCCAGAGCCGCATGTGCCTCTTTGGCTGCTTAAGTGCGACTCTGGCACAAATTTATATATATTTGATGAATTAATTTTTTTTTTTGAGGCAAATATTGATTTATTAAATATTTACAATAATGTACTTAAATATATTTACAAAAATATAAAAGGCCGAAATATGAGCCAGCTTTCGGGTTTTCTGTGGAATAAAATTGTATTAAAATTAATTACAAGTTCTACATATATATGCGAACAATTTTTTTCAAACATGAACATTATTAAACTGAGAAGTCTCATTGATAAGAATTTGGAATCATGCCTAAAATTAAAAACAACTTACTCAAACTTTCCAAGGAGATGCAAGCACATTGTTCGCATTAATAAATATTTATTAAGTATGAAATATTTGTATAGATAAAAGTAAAGATTTTACGAGCCCATGTTATATTATCCATCATGTTCAGGTTGATAGGCCGCCCTCCGCGTCAGGAGTGGCCTGACAACGTGTGCATAATGGTCGATAGTTTCCCAGACTACCCTCCACAGGATCTGGCTAACGTCTTGCCCCGGATACACCCGCAGGCCTTGGATCTTATTAAGGTAAGACAACTCAGCACAATTTTTGATTGTATCTGTAGATACAAAATTAATGTCACACGTTAAGGGAGAGGGCGGGGGTTGACGAAGTGTGACATTGTGTGACAAGAGGGTGGGAGGGGACCTAAATTTCGTGACGTCACATTTTCAAATCTACGGGTTCAAACACGAATTTTGCACTAGTAACGAAATACTCAAAAACAGTCCAACACTGGGGCATATAGTATTTTTATCGACTTCAAAATAGGAGGAGGTACTCAATTCGACTTTTTTTATGTTTGTTATCTTAGAACTTTCGACTGGATGAAACGATATTGATGATACTTTGTTTGTTTGAAAGTTGTGCTTCCCGTGTGGGAAGTGATTGGGATTTTATTTTTATGTATTTCAAAATTTAAGGGCCGCTATGGACTTTAACACTTTTTAATGGACATTATAACATATACAGAGTGGAAAAAATCTATGGGCCCTGGAGGGGAACTACCTTAAATCCTTTAGTTAGCTCATTTTACTAAAAGAAAACATTCCTTTATTTTTAAAAGAATCAAAACTGCATTTAACGATTTTCTAAATTTTGATTGTTTCACCCGGCAATCGAACCGACAAAAAATTTAAAAAATAAACCCTCGCTATTTTATCATACGAATCGGTAGGATTATTGTTCAGGATAAAATTTGCCTAATAAACATTTAGTCTTACACTCGTCTGTTGTACGAGATACCAATGAAATTGAATATTTTTTACAAGTTCATTATTAATAATAAGTACCTAGTACTGTTCACATGTAACAAGTAAATGACACGTTATGATTTTCTTATCTCTTTAACATCTAAAGACATCGTATGAAGTACAAGCTTGCTAATGTTATTTATCCCTAAGTACCTGGTTGAAGTATTAGACAACAAAAATCGGTAAATGGTAATAATAAATCTAAGCACAGCACTTTTAAACTTTTCATCAGAACGAACGTCTAGTGTAAAAAGGAATCATGCTGTGCATAGATTTATTATTACCATTTACCGATTTATTTATTTTTATTGCTCGTGGGTGTTATTATTAAAAAAATACAATCACAATTTTATTGAATATTTATAATAATGTACTTAAATATATTTACAAAAATACAAAAGGCTCATCAAAGTTGGGGTGCGTACCCAAAATACTGGCTACATTACCTCGTTGTATTGCTATAGTAACGCGTTGGCCGAAATATGAGCCAGCTTTCGGGTTTCCTGTGGTCTCAACTAAGCGTGGATATCTCTTTAAACAATCGACGCGCTTCTGGCCCCCATGGACCCAAAGTCTCCACTCCAAAAGGAACGAAAATATAAGAATCCATGAGACTTTCATATTTTCGCCTTTTGTTCTTTCTTTACCGATTTTGTTACTCAATATTATATAATTTTGACAAATTTGACTTACAGGAAAGTCAAATTTGTCAAAAGCGTTCAGTTTCAGAGAATAAGAGCGCCAAAATTGACCATTTTATCCAAAAAAATAAGGTTATATATGCGATGGTTTTACAGTTCTATCATATATAATGATTTTTTCTTTTTTCAGAGAATGTTAGTCTTCGATCCTGCGAAGCGGTTGACAGCCCTCGACTGTTTGGAGCATCCCTATTTCACGGATGAACCGCTAACTTAAAAATGATAAAACTTTTACGATAAGAAACTGTGCGATACAAAAATAATAGAATTTAAAATATACAAAAAATGTGCCCTGTGCGTTTTAAAATATATTATTTAACGCATTTTCTGAAATTAATAAAAATTCGTGATATAAAATTATGATTAAAATTTACAAAAACGAAAATTACAGTAAAAATGGCCTACTGTGCACTTGTTAAAATTTTTATTAAAGAATTTCAAATTTATAAAAAAAATATTGTACGGTGTTACTTTCTTTAAAAGGTGTTTAGAATTCGTAAAATAGAATGATTATATAAAATCAAAAATAACAAAAATGTCTGTACAGTACTGGGCAAGAAATAATGCACATCGACCTCTAGAAAGAGACAATCGGCTAATTTCGGCTTTGTAGAGCGTTGTCCCTTTCGCACGAAATACTAACAGCACCGCATTTGTCGAACGACTGACAACGTAACACATGTAGTGTGCGAAAGGGACAACGCTCTATAAAGACGAAATTAGCCGAATGTCTCTTTCTAGAGGTCGATGTGCATTATTTCTTGCCCAGTAATGTATATACTCGTGGACAAATAATACGGATCAGCGACAATATCCTCTGTATCTTGCAAATTAATGTACAAGAATGAAACTATATATTAAAGAGAATTGTTTGATATAAAACCATAAATGTTATACAACGTAATTGAATTTTTTTTTATTAAAGTTTGAATTTGGTAATAAATTCAAATCACGCGTGTACTCTTGCTTGTTTTGTCACTTATTTTCAATGTGTCAAATCAAATTGATAAAAGGGTCATTATTGAATTACTATTATGTCGCTAACACCTGAAGAATATCAACGTATTGTCACTATGCTAGAAGAAGCTAGACGTCAGTAGTCCAGCGAGAGTAGCAGTCGCCCAACGTTCCCCAGAAACTGGGCAGAACCTTAGAAGACCTGGAACCAGTAGACCGAGTGACCGAGTTTCGTACTGACTCGTATTATTTGTCCACGAGTGTATTGTATTGAAAGCAGCATAATTTCCTTCCAACGTATTTAGAGTTAGTGATAAATTGTTAAACCACAAAATGCAAAATATCAGTGAAAAAGGTAAAATATACTAAAATTTTAGTCAAATATGAGCTGATTTTGATTTAAATGTATTTAAAATATCTGTTTCCCAAAGAGAAAGAAAAAATCGATCAGTGAAATGCCCCATACCCCACTAGGGGGACACGGGACTTCACTTCTTTATATAACTGTTTCACATGGAAAGAAAATTGCTGGACATTTTCACAAATGAACTAATTTAAAGAAATACAAAAAAATCATTATAAAGAATTCAAAATATACCAAAATGTAAATTGAATGTATAAAATTGTGTTCAGTTTGTTTTATGAGTTCAAAAATATTCATGCGAACTAAACGAATTGACCAATTATGGTGTGGTTTTTTTAAAATGCTGGTAGTCATCTTTGCTTCAATTAAAATGTGTTCAGGATATATTCTTAATTATAATTATGGATATGTTTCTTTTAATTATAAGTTTTTTTACCCACCATTTTAATGATCTATGTATATAGTTTTAACTTTAAAGGTGAGTATAGACTAGAGCATTTACGTATAACAGAACAACGAGCCGCTCTATTATGTTCTAGTGTATCCTTCACGAACCAGACTTCGAGCACGCTCACCGTTTTGTTACAACAATCATTGTACATATCAACGAGCGTATTGGTGTAACATTTCGTCGAGCCAATTGTATTTCTGACATTTCAAGGAAGAATGAACGCAAGGTACAACGAAATGTTACCGGTAAATGCACACTCGCTGCCGCAGCATTACGCCGAGCATTCGCAGGAACGTTACATTACATGGAAACTCTTTGGAAACTGTGCTTTTATCTGTATTGTACCATTCGTAAGAACGTTACATTACACAAAAATGCTCTTATCTATACTCACCTTAATATTATTGGTTGAGCCGATTTGTGAAAATAAAACATGATACCTACGTTTTGAATTTTATTTCCGCTATTAAATTATATATACCTTTTATATAATAACTGGGACAACTCACATACATTGTTCTGATCCCAAAGCAGCTGAAGCACTTGTGTTATGGTAAGAAACGAGGATACCACAATAAATACAAGACTAGGAAATAAACATTTGTACTCATCACACAAATGAACCTCACCGGGATTCGAACCCGGGACCTTTCGATGAAGAAGGCAGTAGCTCTAGCTATTGCGCCAATCGGTCTAACTTTATGAAATATATATATTATACAGGGCGTCCCACAGATATTCTACATGGACGGAAAGTATCTTGAATATTGTAGATGGAACATTTTACTGAAAGAAGACATTATTTGAATTTAAAAAAAATCGAAATGCATAGATATTTAAATAATTACATGGTTGAACCGGGAATCGAACCCGTTACACGAGAAACAATCAGCCTGTAGTTTTATCACACCGATCGAAAGGATTATTTTTTGCTAAATAACAGTGTCAGACACAAAAAGAAACTGAAATTTAAAATTTGATATGAAATTTTGTTTTAAAAAAACTACCTCGTTGGCATAGCGGTAGTGAGAGCGCCTGCTAATCACGAGGTCTCGGGTTCGAATCCCGGGTAGGTATATCTGGGTTTTCTTAACAGTAGCTCGGAATCTATTACAATGGGACTTAACATAATATCTGGCGAAATGTGGGTGTACTGAGTGCACCTCTGCCCCCTTCGGGGAATTAGAAAATATTTAAAATTTAACACCGGCTGGATTTTGATAATTTCTGAATTGTTGGGTTCGTCTAATTCTACAATAGCAGAATAAATATTGAAGACTAGCTGTTGCCCGCGATTCGTCTGCGTTATTATGATCGCGATTAAATTTTTAAAAAGAATATATTTTAAAGTACTTTTGCGTCAATGATATTTTTAGTTTTATTTTCTTGTGACCTTAGAACCCGCAACCCGATCTTGACAATGCTACATATAGTTGGCTGTGTTTGATGGTAAACACATTTATTTGGATATGGATTAATAATAATGTTGATAAAACTCTTTGGCAAATAATTGGCAATAATGCATAATTTCAACCAAATTTGATTACCATAAAAAAGGTTATAATTAGTCAATCTTAATAGATAGACATATACTGTCGCGGACATTTTTTTAGATCATTTAAAGAGTAATAATTCTTTCATACATATTTTTTGGGTGACTTGAACCGTTTACGCAGCGCACGCAACGGAAGCCCAAAATATGGATAATTTTCTCCGTTTTTGCAACATTTTTCACTGATGCTTCACTCCTATTTGTCGCAGCGTGATGTTATATAGCCTAAAACCTTTCTCAATAAATGGACTATCCAACACAAAAAGAATTTTTCATTTCGAACCAGTAGTTCCTGAGATTAGCGCCTTTAAACAAACACTGTCAGCTTTATATAATATTATAAAAAAATTAACGCAGTGTTTACGAAGAGAATTCATTTGACATTTTCTATGGAATGACTAGTCAATATAAATAAAAATGAATCACCGAAATGTATGTACGCGCTTACAACTTCCTAACAATAGCACCAAATTGGATAATTCTTTTTTTGTATTAGGTAACTGGAGAAGGTTTTTATAGAATAAATTATTAAGAAAGTTGCGCGGAACATCAGAAATATTTTTAAAAACTTTTCTAATGTAACCTTATAGCGTTTGACATGCCAGTTTTTGAATTATTATGCCACTGAATTGAATATTCATAGTTAAGACAGGACAACGTATCTGGGAACTTTCATCGAAGATGCTGCCTGATCCCTTTGAGATATAACAAAACAATGCATGGTGGGATATTCCTCTTTTATAGATGTACCTACCTAGGTATGTGTGTCATTCAAGCAGTAGTTTGATGGGCTAATAAAATATATATTAAACACTATTATAAATGTTAAAATACCTGTATTACGATTTTACGATTAAAGCACTGAACTGATTTTGATGAAATTTGACAGAGATATACTAGTGCTTGGGAAGGGATATAGATTAACTTTTATTGCGATTAAAATACTTAATGGTTGAAATAGGGGCTGAAAGTTTGTATGGAAGTAAGAAGAAATAGCAGACGGAGTCGCAGTGAAAAACTACTTTCAATATCAGTAGACAGTAACACACCTGTTTTGAACTACAAATTAACAAGAATTTGAAGTCGTTTATTTTTTGTACACTATAGTATATATTATTATTATTATTTCACATCTGTTTCACTGATCGATTTTTTCTTTAGGGGCAAGTAGGTGATCAGCCTTCTATGTCCTGCCAGACCGAGTTTTTTTTTTATGCATCTGCCCCATACCCCACTAGGGGACATGGGACTTCACACATATATAATGAGTTTTTGTCTTAATTATATAGATTATGGAACCCTGAAGTATAAAACTTCAGAGTTTTAAAAAATTCCAACAATATTGACAACTTGACACATAATTGGTGATATTTCGGCAGTGCTTAGATATTTGTTTGAAAATTCTTTGTTAGCGCGATTCAAGGTGCCGCCAGCGCCATCTCTTGACACATTACAAAACATTGCGAGAACCATGTTTTGTTTTTATTTGATTAATTTACTTTTTTTCTATATTGGGGTCATTCTGTATAATTGTATGTTGATATATTTTTGACATATATCTTCACTCTTGGTTGGCGGATCTATATTGTACCTACTTGTGTTATCAATTGACTATTCTGTAAATTTGCTGTGCTTATTATAAAATAAAATCCACGACAATAATTATGAGCTGAGCATCAATTAAAAAATTGTAACGTCATAAGAAAACATTGATGAGAAATTGCATACTTTTATGAATTGAAATATTATCACACGCTTAGGCTGATCTGTCGCTTGTTCCTCGATCTCGCTTGCACGCTCGGCTCAGGCGAGGAAACAAAAATATTACAAAAACTAATAAAATCTAGGCTTATATACCTAAAGTATTTTTTATTGGATTAGACATCGATATATTATATATTTTCCACTCAGCCAAGGTACCTGTAACCGCAACGTGGTGACTAGATACATTATTATCCAGTTATATCAGTCCATAATTAATTAATGGAACTCTGTTAAAGTAACTATTAATCTATATAAATTAAAATTAATCACCGAAATGTACGTACAAAAAAGTCCTCGGTGGCAAATATTTACCTTTCAAAAACAACTTACCTATTCTATCTTTTATTATATCAAAGTGCGCCGGGTCAGTTAGTTTTTAAATAAATAATTTTTGACACGGTAGGTAGATACCAATTATACCCAAAAATTAGGTCACGCAGGATTCATTAGATCGCGAAAATTATACTGTCAATTTTTTGGGCGCCAATTAAGAGACTTGAGCCATCAACGCTTATCCAACCAAAACATTCATTTCCCATAAATCAAACCCATTAATTTTTTTATTTAAAACTTTAAATAAAAAAGTCACAGTTCTAATATAAAAATAGTAGGTATTCAATAGTTTGGAATGCACAGAAAATTATCATGATAGACTCAGTAATGTGTTTGTCCATTGCTCATTCGCTCATTTCTTATGAGCGTTTTATACGCTCATCATCACTATCACTACGTATGAAACAAAGTCGCTTTTTCTGTCCCTATTTCCCTTTGTATGCTTACATCTTTAAAACTACGCAACGGATTTTGATGCGGTTTTTTTTAATAGATAGAGTGATTGAAGGGGAAGGTTTTTATATATGTTTTATACACGTGCGAAGCGGGTTGCTAGTGTATTATAAAAATGAATTGATGTTTGTAAGTCTCAACAAAAACTCGAGAACGATTTGGCTAATTTTGTTTTTAAAATATTTGTACGTAAGTAAGTCCAAGGAAGGTTTAAAAGATGGAAAAATATAAATTAGTTGCAGTGTATAGTAAGGGCGCGTTTCCACTGTGTCGTAAAGATTAATTTATCGTGTAGCGACTATCGTATTAGCTGTTCCCATTGGATCGCGACATTTTATCGTTTCTCGGTAGTCGCTTTGTCGTTTACACATAATTTCAAAGCCTTTTATTGCCAAAGAGACAAGTACAAATTTTCTTATTTTTACTTAATTATATTTCTTACTAACTTGCTGCACATCAGTCTCCGAATTGGCGTGTCCGTCTGACACAAAGGCCTCCTCCAGCTTTCTTCAACCTCTCTGTCTCTTGCGAGTCTTAACCACAGTGGGCCTGCAGTGCAGTGCAGTGCTGCAATCATCTGACCATCTTTTGAGTGGTCAAGTGGCATAATTAGCCAGCTACAAATATAATCGTGTCTACGATAGATTTGCGATCATGATTTAGTCGAAATGATTTTTTATCGTTTTACGACTGTCACGCTAGCCGTTCCCACTGTCATGACAATCTCTTGTCACTGCAATTTTTTTTGTAAACGACAGTAAATAATATCGTTCTTTATGTGAACACTAGCTGACCCCGCGAAATTCGTATCGCTTCAGTGCCGAATAATGTGTCACCTAAAACGTCATTCCATAGAAAATGTATGACGAAACGAATTTGCAATAAATTAAAATTGCGACTATAATTTGAGATTTAAACTATCCTATCTCTCAAGTTGGATCGAACTGCACATGGTGTGCGAATTTTATTATAATCGGTTAAGTGGTTTAGGAGTCAATTGAGGACAAACATTGTGACACGAGATTTATATATATTAAGATTGTAACACCTCCATTTAAACATATAAGCCACGACACTTAAAACCATACGATCTATCGTCACGACAAAGTGGTAACGCGCCCTAAAAACAATAATTTAATTTTCTCAGGCTGTTCGTACCCTTCAAGCAGGGTGCGTTCAGAAGTTAATTAAAAATATTTGTACTATCATACTTGGTGCGTTCAGGAATCTAACCAATCCAAATATATTTATATGGTTAAGAGAACTTTTATTGGCGGTACGAAGTTCACTGAGTCAGCACACATACACAATAAAATAGCAATTATTAATTATCATTTGTTCTTCAAAAATTGTTTCAAATTGATTCTTTTGAGTGTCTACGTTCATTTTTTAACCTGCGTCAAAAAAGAGGGGTCTTCCCCTAAGCTATAGGCTATTTCTTGAACGGAAAGATTTCTTAAATTACTCATTACAAAACAGAAACCATGTCATATAATCAAATCTAACAATGGTGTATCTAATTGCAAAGTCGATACCCTACCGTGAGAAAAAATGACAAGAAAACTTAAGTGGATAGTGAAGTGGCGGTACGCGGCGCGAGTAGGTATTTTAAAAATGCTATCTCTTCCATACCGCTTTGCCTCACTCCGGGAGTGCGATAGAGAGAGTTGCAAGTCTTAGAAGCAATTACAAACATTTCCTTTTTAAAATATTGCCATAACGTTTTCACCCCCTAAACATTTACGAAATGAGATAATTTTGATCTCTTTAGATTCAGTACACCTTAATCTAGGTCTGTACGTTTTTCTTTTTTAGTAATTCAGTTTAGTTTAATTTTAAAAAATAAAAACGCTTGACGAATATTTTAAGTCAAAAATATAGATGTTTGGATGCTAATAACTTCTATCATACGCAATATTTATTTTAAAAAAAAAGACGTACGTACCTAGTTTTTCATTTTATCTACATTTCCAAAAAATTTAAAAAATTAGACTATGATCATGGGGCGAAAACGTTATCACTTATTGTATGAAAATGTCATAATCTAACACCTTCACAATCCTCTTAACCAACCAGAATATTTTTTACTACCGCCAGCTCTCAGTCCTTCTTCCTTACTCTGCACCACAACTCGTTGAAGTCACTCTCTCGTCGTGATAAGTGGCCCAAGAGAGATTTTGATTTTGAAAATTGGTGCCAAGATACTTACAGTACCTAACTTGGCAGATATTGTCTATAACAGAGTCTTTAACAACATTAATAATGTATCTCCAATCAAAGATTCGTGGCTAAGTGGTTTACGCGGCTGCGTGATGCGCCGGAGGTCCAGGGTTTGAATCCCGGGAAGACAAATGAATGTTTTGGTTGGATAGGCTCAGAACGCTGATCACCTACTTGCCTGTAAAGAAAATTATCGGTAAAACAGACACAGCTATGTCTTCCCCATGCCCCGCTAGGGGTAAAGGGAATTCAAACACAATCCAAGATTAAAATCAATTTTGGATTGATGCATATCTAGAGATCGATCCCCTATTTGTTTGTCAATAAAAATAAAGCAATAAAATCGGCAGATCCGATTTTTTTTTGACGAGACTGCATGCAATCTTGCGCGTTCCGTTTTATGTAAAATATTGAATAGACATTAAATAATATTTATTCGTTATTTGTATTGAAACCACTACAAAAATATTATAAAACTTATTTTATTAAGTTAATAAATAGTAAATCTTAGTTGAAAATTTCAATTATTTCATTATTTTTTAAATTTATCATTCATGTCATCTTATTTTTGTATTGGAACGATAGTCTACTGACAAAAACTCCCATCTTGTATCAAGACTGGAGTTAATAGAAGCGGATCCATGCAAATTGTAAACCCCAATCTGTATATTAATTTTGGTTTATTGATATAAGTTTTATTGTTGTTTTACAATGCATTAATGGATATTACAATGTAAGTATTACTAATTGGTTTACATATTATTTGAGATGAAATAAATGTTTAGCAGCTTTTTCTAATAGGTCCTACCTACTTAATTGTAGTTTTGATAGAACAAGTAAACACGAATTTAATGCCCGAGTTCTGTGTACCCGATTTTGATTTCTTATACCTAATTAATAAAAGAAATTATATTTTTATCTCATAAAGTTTGCTTATAAGAGTGGTAACCTCTAAGCATTTGCCAAAAATCGTATATTTTTTTAAATCATCGTATAAAGTACAAAAGCAAACTTTTTTATAAATTGAGTTTTTGGTTATTCAATGTAAACATTCAGACAATAGTCATTAAAAAACAGACACAAAAAAAAGATTTTTTTGTTGACTTGTGTAATTCTTTTTACAATTTAACATAATTTGTTACTAGGTAAAAGGGAATCCTTTAACGAATCAGAAGTCGAAGTTTCTACTCGACCTTACAAGGCAGTAACAATTACTTCTAAATAATACAACTAATGCCATCAACAACAAACTGAAAATGGATTATTGAAGAGTGGCATGAGGCATCATAGAAACATTTAACGCCACAGCTACAAATTACAAGAACCCCACAGCAAATCCGTCTTAAATGGGAGAATTTAAAAAATGCTCACAAACGTACCAAAATCCGAATGAATCAAATTAAGGTAAACAATCCTTCCTTTAAAGTAAGTTTATTCAAATTGTAATTTTTTTAAATAATAGTAACAATTTATGTTCATTTCAGACAGTCCTGCAGAATATATACCCGCTGACATCAATGCCCGCTGATGATATTTTAGACCAGTGTGGCTGGGTCACTTGAAAGTACAGCTAACGGCTTCTGTTATTTGGGAGTGACAAGGAAGAGAGTTGCTGGATTGCTGGGAGTGGTTATGGTGGTGGAGGCCAGAGCATTAATGCTCAAGTCAATTTAGATTGTGATGTAAACATGATCTTAGTGCCAGGTTCTAGTAAAGACAGCTGTAGTAAAAATACTATCGTCTTATACAAGCAAAGGTATTTTTACTGAAACCACATACTTCCAAGGAACAAATCTTTCTCCAAAAGTTTTTATTTTCTACACCCAGGACAGGTACCCAGGTAGGTTTAACATATTTATGATATTGTGTTTTACAATAAAAGTTAGATGTGACTGATAACTTACTATTGTTTTAGTTAAGAAAAAACTAAGCTTGAAGAAAGTAAGGTGAAAAAGAATATGGCCATGGCTGAATTTTATAAAGCTAAAACCCAAAAACTAGAAGCTGAGGTTATTAACATAAATTTAAATGATAAACTTTTATTAGAAAAATAAACCTTGTTTTTAAAAATGTAGATTAGGTGCCTTATTATGTAGTAGATAAAACTGCTACTTAAAGAAAGAACTGTATTTTTTATAAATAGATAAACATTTATGATTTAAAAAAAAATATTTTAAGTTTAATTTACTTGTAAATTTTTGTATGAATTTTATTGTATATAAAAAATGTAATAAATAAATTATCAGTAATTAAAATTAAACATTTAAGAAATTAAGATTTAGAAATATAAAATTATATAACAAATTTTGTGCCAGCAGTTGCGGTTATTATTCTTAAATACAAATGCATACTTAACTATGAAATGTTGTTTTATTTTGCTATCTGCATATATAAATTATTACAGAAATATTGAAATAATTAACATTTAAAGATTGGGATTGATATAATACATGTAATAAATTAAAAAATCTAAGGGTATATGTTCTATTGTGGTAAAAGTAATTCAACTACATTTTATTATAATACTAGCGACCCGCCCTGGCTTTGCACGCATTGATGTATTAAAATGTTTGCACGGGTATAAAACATATATAAAAACCTTTCTCTTCAATCACTCTATCTATTAAAAAAACCGCATCAAAATCCGTTGCGTAGTTAAGTTGCGTTTAAAGATTTAAGCATACAAAGGGATATAGGGGAAGAAAAAGCGACTTTGTTTTATACCATGTAGTGATTAGGTTGGTATACCGTATACCTATTAATTTGTGTGAGTAAATACAAGTATTATGATTTATGAGGGAATAGCAAACTACCAATACAAGTAGGGTAATAAAATAGTTTATTCATTATGTAAACTAATTATTTATATGACTGGTTCGTTCTGATAAGTAAAACCAATTTTTAGATTTGTTATCATGTGCTTTTTTCCAAAAACGGATTGACTTGACAATCCAAGATTGTATAAATTGGACTAGGATTGAATATTAATTTTGGGCGTTTGATAGGTCTAAAATTGTTGTCTAGCAACTTATTATGAAAAATTACTGTCATTAGCAAACTTTTGTTGATTGTGAAGTGGCGATACGCGGCGCGAGTAGGTATTTAAAAAAATGCTATCTCTTTCATACCTCTGCCTCAATCCGGGCGTGCGATAGAGAGAGTTGCAAGTCTTAGAGGCAATTACCTACATTTCGTTTTTAAAATATTGCTTCGGGCTATAACGTTTTCACCCCCCTAAACATTTACGAAATGAGACAATTTGGTCATTAATTTTAGTTTAATTTAAAAAAATAAAAACGCACAAGAAAGATTTTAAGTCAAAAATGCAGATATTTAGATGCTAATAACTTCTGTCAAGCTTCTGTCATACGCAATATTTATTTAAATTAAACTAATTAAAAATTAGTTTTTCCACTTTATTTACATTTACAAATTTTTTTAAAATAAGACTGTTTGTGGGGGGAAAATCGTTATCGCTTTTTGTATGAAAATGTAGTTTCACAGTCCTCTTAAGGCTGGTCTCAACAACCAGAATTGTCGTTCTGAAGTCATACTTATTACTGATTAGGTAGTTGCCTATATCAAGAAATTATTCATAATCTGAAGAAGGAATGTATACTGACATTGTATCGAATTCAGGTCTTTTAGAATTAATAATCTGAATACAATTCCGGTTATACGAGGCCTGCCTTATATCAATATCTACTTACGTTCTTCGTACTTACCTACTTATAATTAAAAGATTACGCAATACTCCCATCGAATATCTTCAAGATTTTTATTTTAAATAACCCTGAATACATATTTTGTAGGGATGCATCAATATGCCTTTTTGCCGATACCGATACTCCTATAAAAATACCGTCGATACCGATACCGATACAAACTTAGTGAATTAAAAATAAATTAAGGTAAAATATTTTATGAAACACAAGTTTGGTTAAAGTTTTTAATTTCTATTAAAAAATAAAAACAGTTACAAACTGAATGAGATTCAAGGTTTAGCTATTAAAATTAAGAATTAAATGTAACAATTAAAATAAAATCAATAACTGTTAATAATTAAAATTAACAAGATTTTTGTTGTCTGTATAAGACCTGCGGTGCAAAATAATCTCTCAGATGCGACAGAACTCATTTGGAAAAAAAAGTATCGTTGTATCGGCAATAAAAATATCGCCGAAACCGATAAATCGGCAAACCCAAAGTATCGCCGATATATCGGTATCGGATGCATCCCTAATATTTCGCAAAGTTGTATAAGTAGGTAGTTAATTCGGTTAAGACGCAACAATGGCCAAACAATTATACAAAAATCAGCATTATCCTTGTTGCGTTATCTTTTAAAGCTGATATACCTAGATCTTACCCAGTAGGTGCGTAGCGTACCTTGGAGAGACCTTGTATAAAAATTTGTTGGGGAGCCCAAATGAAGGGTAAATATTTCTTACAAAAGAAATAAAAATGCTTGAGTTAAATTAAAATATTTGATTAAATAAATCTTCTTAGCTGAAGACGATTTCAATTTTTCTAAAATTTTTGCCTCTACAGACAATAGTGATGTTTGAAAGCCGTTCCTGCCTCATTACACACGTTTGGGGCTTCTGTAGCCCGGAGCCCCGCATCATTAATACCTACGGCTGAACGCTGATACGGCGCTAGCTACGGCCCTGATGTTGCCTACAATTTAGGTATAATTTGTTCATCCGTTTGTGAGAAATTGTTTGAAATCAGCATGTTGGAGGTTTTTAAATTGAATTTCACCAAACATTAGAAATTATTACGAAATTTTGCTTAACTAAACCAAACGCGTTCAGTTCCATTTCATTTAGAAAAACATAGAAAAACTTTTTAGTGAAAGTTTAACTTAACTGTGCTGTTTCACCCGCTGTCAAAATGAATATTTTTTCCTTTTTTGCAACATTCTTCATAGTTTCTTGGTTCTTATTGTCTATTGCTAATAACTTTCTCGATAAATGGACACGCAAGAATAAATTGGACCACTCATTCCTGAAATTTACGTGTTCAACCAAACAAACCTTCTCTTAATAATATTAGTTGAGATACGAAAGACTCAACAATTATGTGTTATAAGCAAGGGCGGATCCAGGGGGAGGGTCATGGGGGTTATGACCCCCCTGGGCTGGCTTCAAGACCTAGGTGGACTACTAATTAAAATTGTTAAAAATAATGTTTTTATATATATTTTTGTCACAATAAAGATTTTATATACGTAAGTACCTTCGATATTTAATTAAGTTATAATATTTTGTTAAATTATAAAATACCTACTTTTTACTTGTATCTATGATTATAAGTTATTATTTAATTATTATTTGAAATTAAATTAATAATATAAAATATATAAATAAAATTATTATTATAAAATAAAATTATAACTTCTATTGACTTGACCACACTATGTGACCCACCCCCCTGGCAACAAAGCTGGATCCGCCCTTGTGTAGCGGCACGCATCGTATTTTATGTATTTATTGCAACAAGAAACAAAACAGATAGATATATGTACATACATATCCATAACACTTTCACAAAAATTTTGTGACTAATACATAGAAGTTATTGTAAACAACGCAAACATTTAATCCTTACTAATATTATAAAAGCGAAAGTTTGTATGTATGGATGTTTGTTACTCTCACGCAAAAATTACAGAATGGATTTGAATGAAACTTGGCACGCAAATAGAATATGCTCTGAATTAACGGTAACATAGGGTACTTTATATACCGGTAGTGTGTTCCTGTGGGATAATTTAGAGATAAAAGTATTCTATAGGCGATATAATATCACGTTGCGACGTAATTAACGCGGCCGCAACTGTGGAGATAACTCCTGTGTTACCTACTTAGAATTAGGTGTTAAGTGCAAACATAATATGCATGAAAGGAGTAACAAAGTAAGTAATAAAATAACGTTTTGAGACAAAATATTATATTTGTCATGTAAATACACATTAATGTACAAAATAAGCTTCATTTTTCATCCATCTTTAAAAATAAGGCATTAACACTAATCTTACTTATAGGCTATCAATACAAAATATCATAATCTCAAAATCACTCTTAACTGATTCATAAAATGTGTATTTTATGAATCAGTGGCAGATTACATACCTACATTTCTTATCATTTTATGCTAGTCACTAGTTTAATAAGTACTTATTATGCGATAATGAAAACAGAAGTTCTTAATGTTCAACTGGGCATTTATGAAACTAGTGATATTCTTCATGATATACTGATCATTTTTACAAAAATATTTTTTATTTTAAAAGCAAATTAGCTGTGGAAGCGTTTTAAAATAAGATTACAGTGGCATGCAATTTAAATAGAAACAAAAAGATGTTACCTTCTCTACCAAACACAGATTGTATTCGGTATCTAATTTTGAGAATACATAATGCGATAAATATATTATGTAAGTAATAAACTATTACTAGATACTTGAGCTGCAATTATTTATTGATTTTAAAAATTTGAATTTTTCATAAATTATTGTATATATATATAAAAATCATATTCATTCATGAAAACACAATACATAGTATTTTCTATTTTTTTTATTTCGTTATAACTTTAATAAAAGTAATCTTAAAGTATCCTTAACTATAGTGAGTATAGTTTTTTAAATATAATTTACCTTTACTTATTATATTAGTGTAAAATAGTATTAAGTTGGGAAACACATTGTGAAAAAAAGAAAAAATTCAATATTGTAGATCTAAATCTCTGTATTCATAAGGAAGAGCGGGGTATTCCCTTGTATGCCAAAATATGCAAGTGACAGGGTATATGAGATAGTTTCAAATAATGTTTATAAGTAAGATGGTAAGTCTAATAACAAATATTATGTATAGGTCACTCTTTATCAACCTTCTCATCTGTACAAAAGTTAAAAATCCTCTCAAAATTCAATGTATTTTGATTATAAATTGTATGATCTAGTGAATCACCCCAGCTCAGCGGTGTTATCCTTTTATTTGGTGTTAAATGAGGTGTAGAATTTACTTCTGACTGAACACTAGGTGTGTGCTCTGGATTTGATTCCCCTTCAAAGGAACAGTTCAAAAAATTAATCATTCTTTCCTTTTGAAACTGCGAATTTGTCTCTTTATTTTTTGTTTCATTCCTCAAGTAAAAACCATTATCGCTCTGAGCTAAAAATATCTTTTTAAGTTTTCGATTAGGGTTAATCTTCCCATCTCCCTTTATAGTTGTAATTACTTGAACGCAATTTCCCCGTTTTTCTTCAGTATTATAGCTATTTCTCATACCTTTGTATGCGATTTTTACACTCAGAATCGACAAAAACAGTTCTAGAAGCGTAGAAATGAGTATATTTATGGATAAAACTTTATCTGTAAATAAATTCGTATGCTCCTCTGTTGCATTTCGATATATCACAAAATGCGTCTCATTTTGATCTAAAATATCAGTATGTCTTAAGACAAAAACATCTTCTAATTCATTTACTCTACTGTGAGTATTTTCAGTTAAAATCCAAGTTAGAATCATAAAAACCGCGGCAAAACAAACAAAAGACGAAATGACAGATGATATAAACAGCCATGATATATTGCGATCGACGTACCATCTGACAGATGCCAAAATAGCTGTCAAACCGGCTGTCAACCCGAATACTGTCACTAAACTTGGCGGCAACACTAATAAGTAAGAATTGTCATTTGATTTGTCACTATATTCATTTTCATTAGTAAAGTTCTCAAATACTGTAGAATTTAAAAATACTGAATTTTCGTTGTCTGGTATGATAATTGTTAATAAAGTCAGTATTAATGATATAATTGCTAGGAAAATATGAACCCACGCTAAACCACAAACAGTAGACGCAGAATAACGACGCTCTGAGGGATATAAGTTCCTTGGATCGGGTTTTGTTTTCACTTTTATTGTGTACACATCCTCCATTTTTTAACACTTTAAAGATATATTTCGTACTAAAACATAATTCAAGATATTTCAGAACACAGAACAGGCCAGAATTGTTTGATTTTAAACGGTTTTTGTAGCGAAATATTCAATGTTTTTGTTTAAACCCGACGCGTGCGACTCTTACACGTTACATTCTAGGACTATCTTGAAGTTTGAATTTAGCAGTTAGCTTCAAATTTCAATTCAATAATAATAGTATGAAGTTAGTTACACATGGTGCAATAAAGTAAGGTCTGCATTAAGATGAATGAAAAGTTCTCTGGTGCACTATTTTAAATGCCAAGTGGCTAAGTTACGCGTCTGCACTTAAAGTCTAAGATGTTTAAAATCGCGCAAAAACAAATATGTATTTCAATTGACGAGACACAGAAGACTAATCATCTACTTGCCTGTAAAAAATATGACAGAAATAAAGCATAAATACATCTTATTTACAGTATTCCGAACATTTGTTTTATTTTCAGCTGCATGCGAGATTATGTAGCATTGGATGTCTAATTTGACAGGGTTATTATTTTTAACAGTTGTATTATTATTATTTTGTTGATTTAAAATGGTATTTTAATTTTAATATAATGTCATATTTAAATAAATAAAATGGGTATCAAAATTTAAACTTGAGATTTTTTAAATCAATATAGATAATTACCTACTTTGGCAGTCACTAATTATTATTGACTACTATAACTATTAATTGTTACCTAATACCATATTAAACTCTACTGTATTATATAACCGTTATTTATGTTTGAAATTAAAATTCAACTCTATATGAAGGACTTAAAGATCTGTTTCAAATAAATTAATATGTAACCGACTTAATATTTTAAGTACATATTAGGCCCAACGCAGACGACACACTTTTTGTGCGATCGAGTCTGCGGCGCACAAAAAGTCTGTCGCGGATTTTTGACGGACTCAACGCACACGACGCACATTGTCAATCATTTTGTCGGCAGAACTGTAGTGCCGTACACGCCATGGAAGTGCAAAGATTGCGATGTATTATTTTATACTTGAAGTACAAAAAAAGAAGAATTACACGGATTATTTGTGCGCAGGACTTTTTGCGCGTCGTGTGCGTTACTGCATACGATTACATAGGTTCTATTTTCACAGACTAAAAAGTCTGTCACGGATAGTCTGTCGTCTGCGTTGGGCCTTATCGTCTACAGACAGTGCCTATTCTTATATTATAAAAACGGAGATAAAATATATAATGATCGCCAAAAATAACTTAAAAGCAAATGCTAGCAAATTAAATATAAACCAAAAAATGAAAACCCATAATTACAATGGTAGGTAGATAAATTAAAATATCTAGACCTACTAGATATTTTAATTTTATAATAGAAAAAATTGTAAATTGTATAAAAAAATATTATAAATTATTTAATAAACGAAATTGTTAATCGTAAATTATTCAATATGTGTGTCAGTTCTGTGATAGGGCAGTTGTATGTGTCAACGCAATGTTGTCAATTTTCATAGAGCCTTTTAATTCTTACTAATAAACTAAAATAATAATTACTAATTTACTAGTATACTATAACTCTGTCTGTCGCGGTTTAACACCAAAACTACTGAACCGAATTGAATGAAATTTGGTACACAGATATTCTAGAGTCTAGACTGTATTACTTTTTCATTTCCTTTAATTTATATAAGTATAAAAAAGGATATTTAAAAAAAGACTGATTTGTTCAATTTTGTTGTACAGGCAGACGTCGTTTCGATTTATTTCGTTTCAAGTTACGTCAAACAATGTTTTGACACTTTTCCTAAAGCATACGTCAATTGTTTCGATTTCCGGCATAGGAGTATTAGTAGCCTTTGCAAATTTAGAGATTGCCATTTAGAGTTTATCCTTTAACAAAAACTTATAAATGTTTCCTCTCCTAAGGAAACATATTTGTGACCTTAATAATATCTTAAACCATGAACGCAACTCACATATAAAATGTCTTAAAATTCAGTAAAAAGTTTTTTATAAACCAAGTGTTTCCTAAAACCATCTACTAACATAGTTATAACTGCTAGGATACTTATTACTAACACTGGCATTGTTATAAAATTTAAATTATAAGTTACTTAATAAAGAAATTTTGAAATTGAAAATTGAAAAAGATTGCCATGACAAATTTTGAAGACCTGTATGATAGCGAGAGAAAGAAGCGAAGCAATCTAGAATTGATAATTTCTTTAAGCCAAAAGTTTATTATTTCTCATTACATATTTCGATTATTTAAGTTTTATCATTTTTATTAAAATTAATAACACACAAATACCAAAAATAACTATCAATTTCATAAGTACATAAAAATGTCTCGACTTACGTTTCGATTTACGTCGCGTACCTAATACGTACTTATTCCGAGAGCCTAACATGCCCTAAGTACGAGGAGTCTCTGAATAGCAGAATACTATTAAAATATGGGAGTTATGTAAATATTGATGTAGAATTAGACCAGAAAAAGTTTAAGGTAGGTACTTATTTGTTGATGACCGCCTCCTTGGTCTAATGGTAAGCGCGTAAGCGTAACCGAGAGGTCCTGGGTTCGATTCCCGGCGGAGATTAAAAAAAAAACTCGGTCTGGCAGGGCATAGAAGGCATCACCTTCTTGCCCCTAAAGAAAAAATCGATCAGTGAAACAGATGTGAAATGCATCTGCCCCATACCTCACTAGGGGACACGGGACTTCACTTTTTACTTATTTGTTGATGTAAGATCTTTAATGCTATAATTGTATGATCTGTGAGATGTAAAAAATAATTATGGATAGGTGATACAAAGTTCAACAGCTTGTTTCTATTTGTTTGTGTCAAATGCTCACAAAGTATAACTAACAAAACATATGGGTCGTCGCTGTCCATTTCATAGGAGCTCTGACACCACACACAGACACACGTATCAAACATCATCTTATAAAAAAATGTAATGTGCTTTATTAATTAGGCTCGGCGCAAACGGGCCACCGACCATAGCCACCGGCTGTCGCGCGCTACCGCTACATTTCAAACAGTGTCAGAAGCGAGCGACAGCCACCGGTGTCTGGAAGCCGCCACATTTTATAACCCGCTCGTTGCTCCGCAGTCTAACGATGGACTCTGACACGGATTTGCTCGCGCTATTGTTAATACGCAGACGCCGTTGCCGCCTGTATTGGGTACATCCAATTTTAACCGGTCCTACAGTGACACAGTGGCGGGTGTCGGCGTTTTGAGTGGCTCGTAGCGACCACTAGTGGCGAGTCGCAGACACTACTGTAGCGAGTGGCCGCCACCGGATACACGTGTGCGGCGCGACTATACAAAATATATGAAAAAGTATGTTAAGTCGCCGTCGCTGGCTACCGGTGGCAGCGGTCGGTGGCCCGTTTGCGCCAAGCCTTAAGGTAGAAGATGAGATCTTTACGTTAAGACGTCTCTTTATTCAATCACCTCATTCACACCTTAATGCTTATATTGTTTAATATATATATTAAACAATACATAATAACTTTCTGATGTCGGACAACGTGCGACCTAAATTAGGCAAGTTCAATACACCTAAAAATATATATATAAAAAAGTACCTTCTTGTTTATCGTCTTGACATTTGATCTTCTAATCATATTTGTTATTTGTTATTTATAGCATGATTGAGTGTTATTTAGAGCTATATAAGGGTAAACGTTTATTTAAAAATTTTATTGTGTGGTTGGTGTTACTTTGGTAAGGATATCAATATTCATTATTTATATACAAAACCCCTTACGGAAGTTTGTTAATACATATATGATATACAAGATTTTACGTTAAAGCCCCATTTGGCCTTAACGTCCAAATGTATATTGTGTAATATAAAAAAACTTTAAACTTAAGTAATTTACAAAGAATGAGACAGTAACATATTAGTGTCGCTAGTATATTGTACGCTATTCGAGTTTTTTATTTATCACTACATAGTATAAAACAAAGGCGCTTTTTCTTCCCCTATATCCCTTTGTATGCTTAAATCTTTAAAACTACGCAACGGATTTTGATGCGGTTTTTTTTAATAGATAGAGTGATTGAAGAGGAAGGTTTATATGTATGTTTTATACCCGTGCAAAGCCGGGGCGGGTTGCTAGTTATAGTAAATTTATTTATTTTCGGCAGGTCTTTACAAGATGAAAATCATTTTGATGATTGCTTGCGGGTTGCTGCTTGCTGCCGCGAGTGCTGTGTTGCCTGTTGACAAAATCGATTTTTTTGTCACGGCTAATGATCTCCTGGACATGCAGGCCGTGGTTGATAATCCTGTCTTATTGAAGACCATGACTGACTGCTTCTTGGACAGGGGGCCATGTGACGTTGTTTCGCAGAGTTACAAAGGTTACAAATAATTAATCACTAGCTATGACCGCCTCCTTATCTAGTGATAAGCGCGTAAGCGTTACAACCGAGAGGTCCTGGGTTCAATTCCCGGTGGAGATAAAAAACGGTCTGGCAGGGCATAGAAGGCTGATCACCTACCTGCCCCTAAAGAAAAAATCGATCAGTGAAACAGATGTGAAATGCATCTGCCCCATACCCCACTAGGGGACACGGGACTTCACTTTATTATATTATAGCCTATTTTATTCAGAAAGAGTTCAGTTGTCTATAGGTGAAAGATTTTTTTAAATCAAATTTCTTATTAGAAAAAAATTTAGTACAGCGCTGACATTTCATTTTCATATTGATTCGTTTTTGTACAATCACGTATAGAAAAAAATATGTAAACTCTTGATTCAACTCATCAAACATATTATATGACATCATTAAATGGGCTACATTTATTAATTTAATATTCAAGGAACAAACATATATATTACAAGTAGAAATATAAAACGAAATACAAGATGAATTATAAAAATGTTTTATAGATTAAGTAAAAACACATTATTAACAACATAAAACATTTAAAGTTAAATTAAACATCTATTTATCATACCCCGTAGTCGCACAAATTATGCAATTAATGCTTTCATGAGACGTGCTTGCAGGTTGTATAATGATAAATTATTAAACTTAGATTTATTTAGCGAATCATTTGGACATTTCAAAGATGGACTTTGGAGTGTCTTCCTGAATAAATTGTAGTATATTGTCATAATTTTAAGTCTTCATAGGTTTTCTTTTTGTTTTCGGTTTAATGTAATGCTCTTTAAAGCGTAAAAGATCCTTTTAATCTGTTCTTTATGTAGTTTTTAAGAAATATAGGAAACTTTAGGTCTACTATTTTGCTTAGTGTTATATATTGTATTATATATAATGTAAATGACAGTTTGTTTCTACATAAATAAATAAATTAGGATAGAACGCAAGTAAGTCTCAGTTTGATGTCTGAATGTGAATTTGAAAAGTTAATGCTTCTAGATTGTTTAAGTCTAGGTTAGATTAATATATAATTTACTAGCGACCCGCCCCGGCTTCGCACGGGTATAAAATATATAGCCTATATCACTCACTGAAAAAATGATTAAAATCGATCATACTTTTGATTTATTCATTACTGCCCGTGGCCCGCACGCGTTCGTTTGCAATGTAAGCGGAAAAAATGTATTTATTTACGATACATTAAAAACCTCAATAATAATTTCTCCACTATCTAATGAATGTACATATAAAGCTTCCTCTTCAATCACTCTATCTATTAAAAAAACAGCATCAAAATCCGTTGCGTAGTTTTAATGATTTAAGCATACAAAGGGATATAGGGGAAGAAAAAGCGACTTTGTTTTATACTATGTAGTGATATATTTTGATAATTTTCAAAACAGAAATTCCTGCTGTAAATTATGTGAATTCTTAATTCATACTTGACTTTAATTTTTATTTTCAGCCCTAACTCCCGAGGGAATATCACAAAGCTGTCGTCGATGTAATGACGCACAAAAACATATGGCCAACATATACCAAAACGGTCTCAAATCAAAACGTCCAGATGACTACGAAAAATTCTGGAACAAATACGACCCGCAAAGGATTTATATTGATAGCTTTTTGAAAGCAATTAAAGATAATTAAAGATATTACTTTCGCTAATGCTATAATCAACTTGTTCTTTAATAATCAATTGTTATTAAATAATATATATATTTTTTTATTTAGGGTTCACCCACAGGTATTACATACAAAAGAACTTAATTAATTAGGAATATAAGGACACATTTAAAGGGCGAACACAGCATGAAAAAAAACAGTAAACAGAAAGACAACAAAAATCCTTACTAACATTATAAATGTGAAAGTAACACTGTCTTTTCACGCTTTCACGTCAAAACTACTAAGTCGATTTAAATGAAATTTGGTAAACAGCCTATAGCCTGAGTAAAGACACAGACTACTTTTTAATGCAAAAAAGGGTTGTAAGGGGTTGAAAAGGGAGGGATGAAAAGTTGTATGGAGGTGTCGTCATTTTTAGAGTTAAAACCTTGAAACTTATTTTTAGGCTGTTGATTAGATATAAATAAATATAAGCTTGTGGCGAATTGCGTGTGGCCTATTTAGTGAAGAAACTTTTTGCCACGCGCTTTATTAAAGAATATGAATTCAAAATTCAAATCGTCTAGAATTTTTTAAATGACATCGTGATCTTTCATTATATTACCTTCTGATATCCGGACTAACAGTGAAATATTCTTAGATTTTATATATATCTTACAATGTAATTTCTTATACTTCTTATTAAATTATTAACAATGTCTGTGAGTGTTATTATCTGGGAATAGAAGCCGCAGTCAATTAACTAAATTATTATATACAAGCTGACCCGGCAAACGTTGTCTTGCCACATTAATTTTTGGGATGGGCTACCCTTATCACTTAAGTGAAGTCCCGTGTCCTCAAGTGGGGTATGGGGCAGATGCATTTCACATTTCACTGATCGATTTTTTCTTTAGGGGCAAGTAGGTGATCAGCCTTCTATGCCCTGCCAGACCGAGTTTTCTTTATCTCCACCGGGAATCGAACCCAAAACCTCTCGGTTGTAACGTTTACGCACTTACCACTAGACCAAAGCCAGGCGGTCACCCTTCACACTTACTTTCACCCTTATCACTTAGGGGTATGAAAAATAGATAGTAGCCGATTCTCAGACCTACTGAATATGCATATAATTTGGTAAAAATCAGTAAAGCCGTTTCGGAAGAGTAAGGTAACATTGTGATACGAGAATTTTATATATAAGATATAATTAGCAACCCGTTATAAGCTGTATAAGATCGCACTATAATGAAGTTAACTCGGGTGAAACCGCGGGGTACAACTAGTAATTTATAAAATGAGACCGTGGTGCTACTGTGAGGCAAAAACATGGAAGATCACATCAAAAGACCTGCATTGGTACACGAGCGTAAATATCTACATATATATCTCAAATGTTTTACATTTCCGATTGCTATTTAGGAAATGTATAGATTTCCTAGAAAATGTGTCTTTTATAATTTACTTTTTTATAATAGACAATTCACTTATCCAAATCGGTCTACGGATGGCGACGTACGGGCGGAACATAGGAAAAAAATACACGTCGAATTGATAACCTCTTGGTATTTTTGAAGGTCGGTTAAAATACCAATCATGATGATATTTTTAAGCAAAAATAAATCTTGTTAAAACGAATTAAGGTTGAAATTAACTTCACAATATTTCTTTATTAATAAAACAGATTTGGCCCAAATATATCTAACGGTTTTATTATGTTTGTTTAGTTAAATGTGTGTTAGTATGTCTTGAAAGATCACGGATCATTTGAGTTATCAATTCATCAGAATACTAGCTGTGCCCTGCGGTTTCACCCGCGTTAACTTCGTCATAACGTGGTGTTATATCATAGCCTAAAAGCTTTTAGCTCTAAAAATGATGATATTTCCATAGAACTTTTCATCTTTCCCTTTCAACCCCTTACAACTCTTTTTTAGAATTTAAAAGCAGCCTATATCCTTTTCCAGGCTCTAGACTATCTGTGTATCAAATTTCATTTAATTCGGTTCAGTAGCTTTGGCGTGAAACCACGACAGACAGAGTTACTTTCTCATTTATAATATTATAAGGATTATTAATAGTAATTAACCACGGAATTCTTGGGATCTCTAAAATTATCCTTAAATTTCATTTGTTTTTTGAATTTTGACATTTTTAACAGTACTTAAGGTTAGGTTCTTACTTAAGTCATTACAATCATACGCAAAAATACAATACACTATTGTTTGTTTTACATATTCATTACCTACTATACCTATCTCTTTTTAAACCATTGAATAAAAAGAGAGCTTAAAATAACTCTAGAATGCAACCGCGTGATTTGATAAGCTATCCTTAAAGGTATATATATGCCACCAAGGAATTTCTTGTAACAAGAGGAATATTCCACCATGCATTGTTTTTGTATATCTCAAAGGGCAATTAGGCAGTGTTTCTGATAAAAGCTCCCAAATGGCTTGACTTTTTCAGATACTTCCAACAATTTCAGCATAACATTTATACAAAACGTTTTTAAATTATATACCTAAACCTTCCTCATAACTCACTTTATCTATTGGTGATTATCGCATGATAATCCGTTAAGTTGTTTTTAAGTTTATCGCGAACAGACAAACAGTCTTTTTAATTTGTTTTCAATTTCACTCGTTACAAATTTAAATATTATTGGTACCTAATACTTAATTGTGATTAGTTAGTTTTTCCAACTTCATTCAACTTCCAAATAATTTTTTGTTACGAGTCAATGACATTGATAGCTTGGCGGCCATCTTGCGAAATGTCAAATTTCGCGCCAAATTAGCTATTGTCATTTTTAAAATGTGTGTCAATTAGGAATTGCACGTTAATTATAGATTGCAGAGGAGTTTGATGAATTAATTTGTATCAAATATAGACTAGCTATAACCAGCGGTTACATCCGCGTAACGCGTTTATCTTAAAAATATGAGTTTATCTTTATTAATTATGCCTATTTCATTTTAAACTTATTTTTGCATAAAATAGTCAATTTTAACGCTTTTAGTCTCTGAAACTGAAAGCTTTTGGCAAATTTGACTTACAGAATAGTATAAAATAGTTATTATTATAGTCCATAGCGGCCTCTTTTTTGTCAATATATTACAATTTATTTAAATATATCTGAAATTCAGCAGTATGATTTTCATAAAATGGGCGACAACTGTTTTTTGAGATCGTGGATTGAATTAGTGGAGTAAGTAAACAAAATGAAATACATGTTATAAAGTGAAGTCCCGTGCCCTCTAGTGGGATATGGGGCAGATGCATTTAACATCTGTTTCACTGATCGATTTTTTCTTTAGGGGCAAGTAGGTGATCAGCCTTCTTTGTCCTGCCAGACCGAGTCTTTTTTTATCTCCGCCGGGAATCGAACTCAGGACCTCTCGGTTGTAACGCTTACGCGCTTACCATTAGACCAAGGAGGCGGTCAAAATACATGTTATAATGTCCATTAAATAGTGCTAAAGTCTATAGCGGTCCTAAAATTTTGAAGCACTTATAAAATATTTAGAAATAAAATCCCAATCATAACCACGAAATTGCAACCGCTCAGATTTCTCTTTATTGCGTCGGTGTTTTTAATTAAATTTTATACAATATTTATTAGTTCATAAGAGAGAAATATTGTTTTAAAATTTGAATTATAAATTGTTCAATAATCGAAATTAAAAGTGTAAAATTATTAAATAAATGGTGCGTGTCAATTCTGTGATAGGGCAGTTGTGTGTTGTACATGTGTCAACACAATTTTTACCGACTTCAAAAAAGGACTCAATAAAACTGTTTTTTTTTATGTTTGTCACCTCAGAACTTTCGACTGGTTCAATCAATTTCAATGATCTTTTTATATTCGAAAGATGATTCCCGTGTGGTCCCATTTATTTCATTAAAATCTGTTCAGTAGTTTTAGAGTTATAATTCAATTTTTTTTTTTTTTAGTTAAAATATTGACACTATTATGTAATAAGGCTCTTAAGAAGCTATCTTAAAAGGAATAACAGATTGATTGTATTAGCCATTGATTGTAGTGCGATGTTAGATATTACTAGCTGTGCCCCGCGGTGTCACCCGCGTTAATTTCATCGTAACGTGATGTTATATAGCCTATAAACAGAGTAAAATAGCAAACAGATACAGACACAGACAAATAATAATAGATGTATCTGCCAGTGAAAGTCACGTCAAAATCAGTCCAGCCGTTTCAGAGATTAGCCGGAATAAACAGACTTATAAACAGACAGACAAAAATTGTGACAAAATGTTATTTTGGTATATGTACCGTATATACATCCATATGCATTTAGTTAATAGCGGTTATTTTAATATAACAAACAGACACTTCAATTTTATTTATCTGTATAGATTTATCAGGTTCCAGTAAAAACTAGTTAATAAACAAAACATTTATTACAACATACAGAACTCACAAACACATATAAATAGCAAGTCAAAAGCCTCTGTGAAAATACAGCGGTGTCGGATGGGGACACATCGCACTGTAGCATTTCGAGCACATTCTTTGATCATGTCGGCAATTTTTAGACCTGCATTTTGTTATAACTTGACCACCACATTTACAGCATTTGAAAACTCTTTCGCCGCTTAACCGTCCATCTAACTGTGGTTTAAATCTCTCAAATGGAGCTGGGAAACCAGAAATCACTGGTCGGTTTGTCTCTATTGGATATTCCAAATTTTGTGTAGATTGTACGTTTGTATGTGAATTAATTATCTGCGGTACATTTGTAGTCTGTGATATGTTCTGCGGTGGCATATTCTGTGTTGCCACATCAATGCTTAATTTTTGTTGTTGCCAGGCGTATTCTTTTATTAATACCTGTGGTGTAATGTCAACGTTTATAGATTGTTCTATAGTTTTTTCATCTGTAACGTCTGTTTGTGTGCTGACGTTTCTCGGTGGAGGGCCACACGAGGCGTCTTTTGAAATACTGATTTCTTTTACGAGCTGTCTGGCTCTTATTCTATTCAAATGTGCTCTATCTTCAGCGCTTAAGTTACTGTGTGGTGTAAATGGCGTGTATTGAGTTGCATTATCAACTTTTGGTAATTCTATATTCTGTGTAACATTAATATTTATTTCATGTGGTCTGTTTACTTCTGTTATGTTCTTATGTAGAATCTGTGCTTCAGTTGCTATATCAATATGTCTTCCGGTTACAGAACTGAATTCTTTAAGCCAATCTGAAATAATTATGAAAACGTCTTGTTCGGAATTTGATTTTTGTAAACTATAAATGCTTTGCGCGAGAATTAATATACTGTTTCTAGTATTCATTGATTTGAGAATTGAAGGTTGAGTGTTGTTTAACCATTTGTGGATTTCTTCCTGTATAATAGAAATGTTATGCGTGGGTTCTAGAGACTCTTTGCTGGGAACGGGAACTCTTAGTAAAGCTACATAAAGCTCTTTATTAATTACTTTAGCATCTAAATGTGATTCTGGATAGCGTATTAAATAATCGCAGCAAAAGTTACTGATTTCTTCGCGTATTTTCATTTTATATTTATTTCGCGCTGTGTGGTCATCAGCACAAAAATGTAAGCTTACAAACGCATCCGCTAAATCATGTTTGAATACTTCAAAGGATTCGTCGCGTATATATGGAAAACTTTCAGATATTATGATGCGTATTTGTTTCTTATACGACAAAGATTCAGAAGTCTCATCGCTACCGAAAATATTGAACTGTTCAGCTAAATCTTCAATTTTGCTCATAAAGTTCGTTAATTCCTGGTCACTGACAACTTTATTCAGACGCTTGAAAACTTGAAACTTCAGATGCTCCAACTCGACGCTCTTTTTCACGGCACTGTTGGAAATTTTCAAATATTTCTGTCGATCTAATATGTCTTCAGCTAGTTCATGGATGATTTTGTTCTTCAAATCACTATCAATGTTAAGTTCTTTCAACCAATCTCTTAAAATGGATTTAACACTGTTTGTTTCTGCATTCATTTCTTCGTCGTTTGACATTTGATGGATAGATGGCATAGATAGTGTTTCTAACGAAGTCTCGAAATCTCTATCAGGTGTTGAAGTCGCTCGCTGTACTTCATCATTTCCGAGAAACTTATGTACATTCTGCGAAATATCCTGAGCTATGTTTTTAAAAACCTTGTGTTTTTGCAACGTTCTTGGTTCATCATCTGAATCACTTCTTGAATCGTTCGGTCTTTCACTATCTTCATCTTCACTTGGGTTTTCTTGATTGCTTTCGCTATCCTCTCTTTGTGGAAACGCAGCCTTGTCAACATACGGCGTTGAAAAGCCGACAACCTTATTAACAACGGCACTAGCAATATCATCAATGTCATTTTCAGAGAATTTTGTGTAATCCTTTAATATGTGTGATATAGGCGCCTTTGTGTCTGCATGGTTTGGTCTGGGAATCGCGTTTAGTTTATTCTCAATCACATCTGTTATCTTTGATATAAGATCTTCTTTGGTTTTATTCATGTAATTTGAGGAATACTTGTCCAGGACTTTGGTAACGCCATCATGGATGTCGCGTTTGGGAGTAGCTTTTTTCCATTTTT
Organism: Aporia crataegi; assembly: GCA_912999735.1. Classification (NCBI taxonomy): domain Eukaryota; kingdom Metazoa; phylum Arthropoda; class Insecta; order Lepidoptera; family Pieridae; genus Aporia; species Aporia crataegi. Next base: position 793,440 of record OU538754.1, on the reverse strand, counting down.
TACGACTTTTTGGCGCGAGTTGATTTGCATAGCTATGTTTCGTTTTTGAAGATTTCCGACTGACTCTAGGATTTTCTGCCTTCGGCGAAATATTTGCAGGACCCTTCATTTGGGACACAACAGTTTTTGCTAAATTTTGCCTTGCTTTCGGTGGAATTACAGCACCGGTATCTTTATTAACCTTGTAAATCCATCGTTTTATTGTATCATTAACTTTTTTGTTTAACGTAATGTCGTCATAATTTTTATTTCCAATATTCTCAAGATCATCAGCGAGTTTTTGAGTTAACTGCGTATACTTTTCAAGATCTCTTGTGTTATCATCAACTAAATTGTTTAACCACTCCTTAATCTCTTTAAAAAGATTCGTTTGCTGACTGGCACGAGGTGAATGTATAGATTTAGTGTCTTTCTTAGTATCTCTTATTTTACCTTGACTCTCACTAGCTCTTTTTGGATTCTGTAGCGGCTGTAGTTTCGAAAGTAGCTTTCTAGTTAATTTATTAATAGATCTTGCAGTGAGATCCTTACCATCTTTTTTAATAACATCATTCAACCATTTTTTAACTGCTGCTTTAATACTTTCCGAATTTTCGCTTTTAGCTAGCGATTTCACAAGCGGAGCGATTAATTTCTTCCTTTCTGATACAGGTATACTCGAAAGCTCAGGTAAAAGATTTAGCCAATCCAATACAGCATCTTCTATACTTCCATCATTGGAAATACCTTTATTCTCTCCTCTCTGAATGCTTTTATCACTATTATTTTTTGAAACGGGTGTCACATTTTCTTTTACTTCTAACGGTAGTTTTTGAATTAGACCCAGTATCTCATCAGTTAAATATCCTTTGAATTCATCATTATTTAATGCTCTGTTCATAATTATTGGTTTTAACTTCTGCGTTACGGCTTTGGTTATTAATGCTCTATTCTCATCAGACAGGTCGTATTTTGATAATATATCAGTAACAACGTTGGCTATATTTTGCTGCCATTCATGTTGAACTAGGAGATACTTTAATTTATTCACAAGATTTTGTCCCATGTCATCAACAATTGAATCGCGTTTATCACGTAACACTGGTACGTTTTTGAGACACCTAAAGATTTTCTTCTTGACATCATCCAATTGCATGTTCTCAATATCTTTCAATTCGTCAAGCATTTTCTTAATAAATTCCTCCTTTTGGTCGTTGGTTATGTCAATGCTATAGAATGGCGGGACTTGGTGTATCCATTCTTTAATAAGTTTTTCAACACCCGATGACAATTCTTCTGGCTCGGTCAAATCGGAATCGGAGAACATTTTCTTCACCGCATCCTCTAATGTTGTTGGCTGTTCTGGTGATTTCGTCTTGCAGACACATTTTTGTTGCGTTTGACAGAAGCAGGATTTGTTGTTGTTTACATGCGTATCTATACCCTGTAAAGAAAGTGTAAATAATTATTAGCGAACTTTCTAGTGCAGCTTTGGACAGACATATTCCTGTGTTTGTTTTTGCTAATAATTTTCATTACAGGAAAAGCTATCAGTATTAAAAGTGGAAGTACCATGCTGTTGCCTTTTTGGCTTCAATGCTGTTGGCTTCAATAAAGACAGACTGGCATAATCAGTGCAATACAACTCTCCCACACGACATCCATATGAAGTGACCACTTGGTTCTCACGTTTCGTTCCGTTAGTGGAAGTCGGAACAAGAAAAGGGAATATGCGTGTATTTTTATTATTTTTATTTTTATAATATTACTTATATCAAAACATAATTGTAAAAAAATATACAGTGCCAAAAAGAGCCAAATTATAAGGGAAAAAAATCATTAAAATAATAAACAAATATTGGCACTTTAAAACGCCCGCCATCTGGGCGACCTTGGTGTGACGTCAAAGTCTACAATAATAAACAATCAGTGACAGTAAAATGCATAACAATTGACAATGTTATTGTAGACTGTTACGTCACATTCATGTTTCAATCTGTTGCGTTTCAATCACTTTGAATTTCCCGCTCGTTTTTTTTGTACTTTTATTAATTATTTTCCTAATCAAAAAGATATTTTGCGGAAAAATTTTGATATAAGCGTAATTCTAAAGCAACAAAGTTTATAAAAAATAATAATTGAGCCTTATTTAAATCACACGCATACTCCCTATTCTTTAAAAAGGCCGGTAAAGCACCCGTGGCCCAACTCGAGGGTGTCCATGGGCGGCGGACCGCTAATCCTAAATGTGTGTCTGCTGCCCGTTAGCCACCTATATTATATAACCACGCAAGTAGGTGTCTAAACAATCTAAACATTTTTATTTCCCATATTCGAACTCAGGACACCCACAACATGCATTAAATGTAAGACTGAATAAGAAACGTCACGCTATTGCTCAACCCATTTACGCTGGTTATGGAAATGATGTTTGGACAACAAAAAAATATATTATTTGTTTGTCATTATGAAAATTTGAGGCCCAATTGCTAAGCAATTTTTTATTAATTAGATATTTTCTACAGGCTTGTCTGAAGAAATTCAACCAAACCAACAAAAAATGTGGGTTGGAAGAGATCACTGATTAGCGATAAGGCCGTCCATTGCACTCCATTGCAAATGAAGTGTATAAAAAAAATGAGAACTTTGTTGACTAATCTTCTTAGATTTGAGTGCGGTCTTAAGAGGATTGTAAAGCTGTACATTTTCATACAAAAAGCGAAAAAGTTTTCCCCCATAAACATAGTCTAATTTTCAAAATTTTTGGAAATAGATAAAATGAAAAACTAGGTCCGTACGTTTATAATTTAAAGAAATATTGCGTATGATAGAAATTATTAGCATCTACTTAAATATTTTTGACTTAAAATCTTCCTTGAGCGTTTTTATTTTTTTTAAATCAACTAAATTGAATTAATAAAAAATAAAAACGCACAGACCTAGACTAAGGTTTACTGAATCTAAAGAGACCAAAATTATCTCATTTCGTAAATGTTTAGGGGGGTAAAAACGTTATCGCCCAAAACTATTTCAAAAAGGAATGCCTCTGAGACACGCAACTGTCTCTATCGCACGCCCGGAGTGAGGCAGGGGTGTGAAAGAGATAGCATATTTAAAACTTAACTTAACTTAACTTAACTCACCCCGCGTATCGCCACTTCACAATCCAGACAGTATCTACTTAGATTTAAGTAACGTTTCTAAGCTCTTATAAACACTTACATGGCACGCGTCAGCAACATTCGCCTCTTTTAGAGTTGCTGAAAAGAAAGAAAAAAAAATTTCTCATTATTAGAGGTACATTTACTGTAGCTAAAATCTATTGCCATCGCGTTGGCTTTAAAACCCGGCCAAGTGCGAGTCGGAGCCACGTACGTAGGGTTCCGTATATATAAAAACGGTAAAAAAATCCTGTCTGTATGGGAGCCCACTTAAATATTTATTTAATTTTTTTAGTTAAAACTGATAAAATTGCAACTGTCTAACCATCATAATTCATGAGATACTTCATAATATAGCAATAGATTATGTGACAGATCAATATCTTCATAAAGGGTAACAGATGTGATGAGACCCATTGTGATGAGATTATAGATGTATGATATCAAAGACAATCTATCTTTATATACAATGCCAGATTTAGAGGTCTGGAGGCCTTGGGGCAACAAAAGAGTAGAGGCCCCAAATTATTTTCCAAATAAAATGTACAATTTTTGTCAGTCGAGTTTTCCAATAATTTATTGTGAAACAAACAAATATTCTGTTAATATTTAATATACATATTATTTATTTATATGTTTGTACAAATGACTGTAGGTAAGATAGTACTGACTACCGATTCTCGCAATTAGTAGTGCTCCTGCATCAAAAGGTCCCGGGTTCGAATCTCGGTAGGTGCAATTTGTGCGATGAGCACGAATGTTTGTTGCCGAGTCTTGGTTGTTTATAAACTTATATATTTATTGTGGTACCCTCCAAAATTTGTGGACAAAAATTTACAAAATTTCATTCAATATTCGACTATATTTTCAAAGTTTTTTGAGATAAATGTTAAATTTTTAAAACACTACCTTGGACTTCAGTATTTTTAATATATTCTGAAGACTGAAACAAAATGTAAAAAAATTATATATAAGTACACACATCAAATAATATAGTGTTAAATTTTTAACAAAAAAAGACTTAACTCGACGTAAGACGTAACTCTAAAACTACTGAAAAGATTTTGATGAAATTTAATTGGAACTACACGGGATGCATTAGAAATACATTAAATTAATTAAAATAAACATTACGCACACTACTGCTTGGATGACACACAACATACACACACAGAAACCTTACATACCTACTCTTAAATTATGGACGAATTTCGACCAATGGGCAATCACTATTATATAACTAGCTGTTGCCCGCGACTTCGTCCGCGTAATTTTCTGCTACTATGGTCGCGATTAAGAAGCTTTTAAAATAATATACTTTAAAGTACTCTTTCATACATATTTTTTGGGTAACTTGAATCGCACGCAACGGAAGCTCTCAAATATGGATAATTTTCCCCGTTTTTGCAACATTTTTCACTGATGCTTCGTTCCTATTAGTCACAACGTGATGTTATATAGCTTAAAGCTTTCCTCGATAAATGGACTATCCAACACAAAAAGAATTATTCAATTCGAACTAGTAGTTCCCGAGATAAGCGCGTTCAAACAAACAAACTCTTCAGCTTTATAATATTAGTATTGTTTATTCCAAAAACTACTGAATAGATTTCAAAAATTCTTTCACTGATGAAAAGCTAGACTTTTTCTGAACAATAAAGTGAAGTCCCGTGTCCCCTAGTGGGGTATGGGGCAGATGCATTTCACATCTGTTTCACTGATCGTTTTTTTTTAGGGGCAAGTAGGTGATCAGCCTTCTATGCCCTACCAGACCGAGTTTTTTTAATTTATTTTTTTATCTCCACCGGGAATCGAACCCAGGACCTTTCGGTTGTAACACTTACGCGATTACCACTAGACCAAGGAGGTCTTTTCTGAACAATAGGCTGTACTGTATATACCACGCGAGCAAAGACACGGCTGAAAGCTATGTTTTATTTGATGATGAAAAATCTAACCTTCGGTGGGCCAATAGGAGGTCTGCAATGTTTCTTGTGATGGCTGTAGCGACTCTGGATTTTCGGACACACCTGTGAAAGTCTTTTATTATTCACTAGCTATCGCCCGCGAATCCGTTCGTTTATTTACCCTTTTTACCGACTTCAAAAGAGGAGTTCTCAATTCAACGCCATGTTTTTTGTGTTACCTTAGAACTTTCGGCTGGGTGAAACGATTTCATTTATTTTTCCTTTGAGAGCTGATGTTTCCCGTGTGGTTTCATTTAAATTTCATCAATAAAATTATAACTCTAAAACTACTGAACAGATTTGATGAAATGTAAATAGTTTTTTTTCACAATATTTCCAAGCTCTAGTTTATCTCTGTGTAAAATTTGAACAAAATCCGTGCCGCATTTAAGACGTGACAAGATTAAATGCTACTTTAGAAATCATAAATTACAAAAATTTATTTTGTAACTAAATAACTTTTGTGTGTATGGAGAAGTTTAATGTTGTCAATATTATATTCAACGTAATGGTATTAAAATATAGATCAAAATTAAATCAATCACTGATTTTGAAATCCATCAATAAATTACTTAGAAATAGATTATTTAATTCGCCTGTGACGTCATTTGACTTATCCACGTGTAACAATTATTCTTGCAACTTCAAAGTCCCATAACTTTTTCATTTCAAGAGATATTTTATTGATTCTTTCATTCAATTGTTTCATTTTACTCAAATTTATAATTTACCTATTTAAAAAAATGTAAACTTCTACATTGACGAAAATGTCTGATAATTTAAAAAAGTTACCATTCTAGATGTAGCAAATGTATGGATGGTTCCTCTCACCTTTGGTGCATCATCACACACGTCCAATATCTTATTGCATATCGCCCTCTTCAGACCAGTCAGGTATCTGACTTCGAGTCCCGGCTTCGACATTCGCGTGTTTAAATAGTTATATCGCGTGTCTAATTCCGCTGGCCTATTAATATATATTATTATTATATATTATTATTAATTAGAAAAAGTGGAAAAGTGCGAGTCGGACTCGCGTACGAAGGGTTCCGTCCCATCTATTCTATACAGATAGACAGACAGACATTCTAGTGTCTACTGTTCACTATTTTACTCTGTTATATAGGCTATATAATATAATATTACAACGAATTTAACGCGGGTGAAACCAAGAGGCACAACTAGCCGGACAGACAGACCGACAGACAAAAATTGTAAGAAATGTTATTTTGGTATATGCATCGTTTATACATATGCATTAAGAGCGGTTATTTTAATATTACAAACGACACTTCAACTTTATTTATCTGTACAGAATATGTAAATTACAAAAACTCCTTAAAACAGTGTTTTTCAACCTTTTTCATTATGCGACCCCCATGGTATGAAGAAATATTTCGCGACCCCCCAACCCTTCGCTACAAACCCTTAACCCTAACCCTTTGTTACAAAATATATTCATTATATAAGTATATAAAAACACATTATTTTACAACATACATCAAATTTTTGTTAATTTGTTTGTAGTAACATACAAATGTTTGTGAATATATCCTTTTGTTAAAATTCTCTTGCTTAATAAATCAATATTTTTAACCTTTATTGTTTTTTACTAAAGTTCTCTCGACCTCTGGTGACCCTACTTCAGAAGCAGACGTTGAAAAACACTGCCTTAAAACATTCAATCAAAATAAATACACTCACTCAGAATGACTTCCAATTAAGAGATTTGAGTGTGAGTTGGTGACAACACCAACAGATCTCTTCTCGACTCTTCTCTTGTTATTCGAAGTCTTTCGAAGTAGTGATCTCATACTTCTCGATTTGGACCTCTTACTGACTGGAAAAAACCGACTTCAAAAAAGGACCTTCTTAATTCGACTTTTTTTATGTTTGTTACCTCAACTTTCGATTGGGTGAACCGATTTCGATAATTCTTTTTTTGTTTGAAAGCTGGTGCTTTCCGTGTGGTCCTATTTAAATTTCATCAAAACCTAGACAGTAGTTTTTAAGTTTATCGCGAACAGAAAGACAGTCGCGGCGGACAACTTTGTATAATAACATTGGGTTAAAAGTTCAACTAACAGCTGGTTCCCTGCGCATAGCTCAGAATCCTCTGGACTATTTCGTAAGACTGTGACTTCCCCAGGTCACTCGGATGAGGATACTTCCTCAGGGAGCCGGCGAACGAATCCGTCTTGTGGAATATACCTTAAAAACCAAATAAATAAAGAAAATACATTAAAATATGACGTAACTGCTTCATAATAATGGTTTGCTTGTTTAAAATTATTTCCGAGTGAATTTTCTACCATCAATAAAACATCTAAACACATATCTATACAGATAAATAAAATTGGAGTGTCTGTTTGTAATGTTACGAACTATGGCCCTTTCAACAAACATCTGTTTAATATAGGTGTTACAGACAGCCCCATCTGCAGAGCGTGCTTGGATGGAGAAGAGACGGCAGCCCATATTATTCTGGAGTGCACGGGCGTGACCAACTACCGGGCCAAACACTTGGGGCACCACGGACCCTCCCCGAGGTTATTGGTGACACCAGAGGTTTGATAAACTTTTTGGAGGAGCTGGGATGGTAGGACTAACCGCCCGGCCCAATACGCAAAATAGGCGCATAGTAGACGTCGAGTTGCGGAAAAAAAGCCCGTCTTTACTTATACTTGTAATATTAAAATAACCGCTGTTTACTAAAAGCCTGGATACACGGTACATATACGAAAATAACATTTCTTACAGTTTTTGCCTGATTCTAACGAGACTTTCACTGACCGATCATGCTCATGTAGTAATGAGTAACTTAGGATACTTTTATTTTCAAAATTAACATAAATAAATCATCAAAAATCTTTCCGCGCGGACGAAGTACATAATACATGCTATTATTATTTTGCTGTTCGCTATTTCACTGTTTAGAAGTTTAGAAACCGCGGGGCCCATCTAGTCTTTAAATAAAACAGTCTTATAATTAGTTTTCTTTATAAGTTTACTAGCGACCCGCCCCGGCTTTGCACGGGTATAAAACATATATAAAAACCTTCCTCTTCAATCACTCTATCTATTAAAAAAAACCGCATCAAAATCCGTTGCGTAGTTTTAAATATTTAAGCATACAAAGGGATATAGGGACAGAAAAAGCGACTTTGTTTTATAATATAGTGATTTAATTTCTGAACGCAACTTGTTTGACGGAACATCTAAGACCTAAGTATTTTGTATGGAAAAATTGTTCAGTATTACTTCAGTTGAAATTTCTTTTATAAGACAGAGGCTCACTTACGAGAAGCAATCTCCGCCCATGGACACTCAATGTCTGTTGGGCCAGGGGTGCGTTGCCGGCCGTTTAAAGAGAGGTACGCTCTTTTCTTGAAGATCTCCAAGTCGTTATCATTTCATCCACGTGGGTGGATCATAGGTATGCGATATGGCGTTGGTCACTCAGAAAAGGCGTTGAATTTTTGAAAGAATTTTCAAAAACGGTCCAGTATTTTTTGACTATATTCATTACAAACAAAAATACAACTTTTTCTCTTTATATATGTATATATGGTAATGTGAGTTTGTTTTTACGTCCAAAATATGTATCAAGAAGATTTAGACACAAAAGCGAGCGAAGCAAAGTGTAAACGCTAGTGATATACTCACGAGAAATTGCAGACGAACGGTGTGGATGTTCCCATTTTGGAGCAGTAGAAATGTAGTAGGTATCCTAAAAGAATCAACCGAAATTGATAAATAAAATATATTTTTAGTACCTATTAGATTTAACAGAGGTCTATAATATTTTAACCATATTTTTTGGACAAATTGTCAATTTTAACGCTCTTATTTTTTGAAACTAAAAGCCTTTGACAAATTTGACTTATATAATAGTATAAAATAGTTATTATTCTAGTCCATAGCGGCTTTTTTGCATTATATTTCAATTTATTTAAATATATCTGAAATTCAACAATATGATTTTCATCAAATGTGCGATTGCTGTTTTTTGAGATTGTGGACTGAATTAATGAAGTAATTAAACAAAATGAAATATATTATAATGTCCATTAAATAGTGCTAAAGTCCATAACGGCCTCCAAATTTCGAAATACTTATGAAATCAATATCCGAACGAAACGGACAATTTTACAATTTTTGTCTGATTTTGATGGGCTTTCTTTCACTGGCTGATGTAATAAGGAGTAACTCAGGCTGCTTTTATTTTAGAAATTATAAAGAAATAATATTTATTATAAAACTTTGTACAGCGCCATCTATCGGCGAGTGGCCAGAGTATGTTGATAGGTGGCAACAGCAAGAAACTGCATTTCGTGTTTGGGATTATATTATATTAAAGACTTTATTCACGTTACGACGATATTAACGCGGAGGAAATCGCGGGGCAGAGCTAGTTAAATTATTGCATTCAGACCGGGAACCGAACCCCAAGGCGTCCCGGTAGCTCACTAAAGCGCTTAGCCATGCGGCTGTCGACTTACGGGATTCTTCTTGAAGGCGCTAAAGTCTATTTGCACTGCACTATCAGTGAGACACGCATCTGTGTTCGTTTCAACATTTGATTGATAGCGGTTTGGGGATTTACCTGAAAAAGTCATAACATTAATACGTGAAGCAAAAACTTTGTACCTTTTTACGTAAATTGCGCAAACGGGTGATCATGAAATTTACTACAGTTAAAGTTTATATGGAGAAGTGCATAAAGCTATTTTTTATATAAAATACATTAAATTAATTAAAATAAAACGCACACTACTGCTTGGATGACACACAACATACACACACATGGCTAAGCGATCTTGGAATACCGCGAAGCCTGAGGTACCGGGTTCGATCCCCGGTCCCGAATACAATTTATAATTTAATTTGTGTTTGTATTCGGTCTCTGGTAATTGCCACTTGCCGGATGGATGTCATAAGTAGCACAGAGTGGTTGAATTTCTACAGGCTTGCCTGAAGAAATTCAACCACGCCAACAAAAATTGTGGTTTGCCTGGATCGCTGATTAGCGATTAAACCGCCCGTTTTAAACACTTCCTTGGAATGGCCAACGAAGTGTTTAAACATACATACCTCACTTACTTTGAATTGTGATCAAATTTTGACCAATGGGCGACTACTAGTAAATATAAATTTATTATATACTAGCTATGTACCGCGGTTTCACTCGCGTTAACTTCATCGTAATGTGATGTTGTATAGTCTAAAAGCTTTTAGCTCTAAAAATGACGATACTTCCATAGAACTTTTCATCCCTCCCCTTTCAACCCCTTACAACCCCTTACGTTTTTTTACAGTGTACTTTTGTTCTATCATCAATAGTTTCCGCAGCACATGCGACGAAAGAAGTTTTAGGGCACTTTTTTTACACCTTGGGTTCCGTTACTTAAGTTTTAGTAAGGATCCCTAATCTTTTCTAGCAATAAATATAGCCTATGTTACGCAAGGTGAATGTAGCTTTCCAATGGTGAAAGAATTTTGGAAATCGGCACAGTAGTTTTTGAGTTTATTCATTACAAACATACACACAAAAATACAAATCTTTCCTCTTTATAACATTAGTTTAGAGTTAGATCAACACATCTATGTCCCGAAGGAGTAGGCAGTGAGTCCAGACTGCCACCAGCCACGGTCCCTACATACCTCTTTTACATTCACTATCAATAAATTCATCATACATACTCACTCACGGGTGTAAATATAAGTATTGTACACTCACAAAACCTCTGCCACCTTTTCGGTTCACCGCAGAGCACTGTAACAGCGACTCCAGCATTTTGGAGATCATGCAGCATCACCACTTCATCACCACCTTGCATTTTATCTTACCAACTGAAATAAAAAAGCATATTCATCCATCAAAGTTTTATAAAAACCGATTTAACAGATTAAGCGTATTTTTAATATTTTACTGTTGTCTTTTGTCCTTATTAATTAAAATTTTAGCTGTAAGCGCAGCAAACAGTATATATACTTTATATATATATTATAACCTTTCATTATGTGTACACTAGTTGTGACCCGCGGTTTCACCCGCGTTAAATTCGTCGTAACGGGATGTTATATAGCCTTAAGAACTCTATAAATACAACTTCCATACAACTTTTCATCCCCCCCTTTCAACCCCTTACAATCCTTTTTTCGCATTAAAAAGCCTATGTCCTTTCTCAGGCTCTAGACTATCTGTGTACCAAATTTCATTTAATTCGGTTCAGTAGTTTTGGCGTAAAACCGCGACAGGCAGAGATACAGACAGAGTTACTTTCGCATTTATAATATTATAGTAAGGATTATGTAAAATGTTATGATGATCGCTTGAGCATTTTAGGCGTAAGACTAAGAAACATAATGATGTTAAATATTTTATCAAAAAAACCGACTTCAAATTGTAACTCTAAAACTACTGAACAGATTTTGATGAAATCTAAATGACCACACCGGAAGCACCAGATTTCAAACAAAAAAGTTCTGATGTAACAAACATGAAAAAAATCGAATTGAGAACCTCCTCCTTTTTTGAAGTCTGTAAAAAATGCGACCACATCGACGCCATACCCAATCGTTTGACGTCTCATTCATCAAAATCAGATAACAGTTTAGGTTAGGACTTACTGGAATTTTTAATAAGTTGAAAACAATGCAGCAGAAGTCGGGTTGGAAGCAACTGTTCTCACAATTTGGACTGTGCCTGAAAATTTTCAAAATTACACACAAGATTTTGTTTCACTCATTGATAAGGTTTACTACATAGCAACCTTCTAATGAACGCATAGAAAAATCTATCATTTATTTCTTCGCATAAATTCATTCATCATTAATTACGAATATTAGATATTAATTCCAAAGTAACTACTGAACCGAATTAAATAAAATTTGATATACTTATACCCCCTTACTTATAAAAATTTATTCCACTTAAGATTGTCATTTAGAGGTTGCTTAACGATTTTTGTACTCATAAAAGCAATTTGGTGCTAAGTGAGGTTTAAGAGACTGATTAGTAATGTCAAAATTTAGTCACTCGTGAACCCTTGTAGTCTATAGCCTGAGAAAGGACATAGGCTACTTTTCAATGCGAAAAATAGGTTGTAAGGGGTTGAAAGGGGGGATGAAAGGTTCTATGGAAGTATCATTACTTTTAGATCTAAAAGATTTTAGGCTATATTACTTTACGACGAAATTAACGCGGGTGAAACCAAAAGGTTTACTGCACAATAAGATTCAGAAAGAATCCAGGTTTCTATCAGAGTAAGCATTAAAATCGGTCCAGCAGTCTTTGAGTACATCCATTATTTGGTTACTCGTCACTTAGTTACAATATATGAAATTCTGAAAATTTTGATTTCTAGTAGTGAAATAATTTTTATATTCGTCCTATGTAACACTGACTTTTGGAAATTGGTCCAGTATTTAGTTTGTTCATTAAAATCAAAAATACAATTCTCTCAATATTAAAATTACTTACATGTTATAAATAAAAATTGAATTTTAATAAACAATAATTTAGTAAAACAATATTTCATTTCTGAATGTCAAAGAAGTCATATTGAAAGACGCTTCTAAGTCAAAATCTTTATTCGTAGAAACACTATGATCGCTTGAAAGTCACTTTTTAAGGTTATATTAAGAGATAACTTTTTACCTTATTTTTTGGATAAAATGATAAATTTTGACGCTCTTATTCTATTAAACTAAGAGCTTTTGATAAATTTTACTTATAGAATAGTATAAAATTTTGCAATATACATCAATTTATTTAAATATATGAAATTCAGTAGTATGATTTTTATAAAATGCGCGACAAGTATTTTTTGAGATCGTAGATTGAATTATTGGAGTAAGTAAACAAAATTATATAACATATAATGTCCATTAAATAGCGTTGAAGTCCATAGCGGCCCTCAAATTTTGAAATACTTATCAAATATTTAGAAATAAAACCCAATCATAACCACAAAATTGCAAAAAACGCTAAGATTTCTCTTTATTGCATAGGTATTTTTACGTAAAATTTATACCTAAATATTTGTTAGTTCATAACAAAGAAATATTGCAAATTACTTTTTAAAAATTTAATTATAAATTCTTTAACAATCGAAATTACACGTGTAAAATCAAAAACTACTGAACTAATTTAAATGAAATTTGGTATACAGAGCCAGAGAAAGGACATAGGCTACTTTTTAATGCGAAAAAAGGGTTGTAAGGGGTTGATAGGATGAAAAGTTATATGGAAATATCGTCATTGTTAGAGCTAAAAATTATTAGGGTGAAACCGCGGGACAGCCAGTTATTAAATAATGGCTAAAGGTTTTATAAGATACCTTAGCGATTAGTTTACGCTAAGAGGATTGTGAAGCTCTACATTTTCATACAAAAAGCGATAACCTTTTCACCCCCATAAGCATTGTCTGATTTTCAAATTTTTTGAAAATGTTGTAGGTAAAATGAAAGACTAGGTCCGTACGTTTTTAATTTAAATAAATATTGCAAGAAATTTGAATTTTATTAGAATTTTATTGATAGAAGTTATTAATATCTAAATATCTGTATTTTTGACTTAAAATCTTCGTTGAGCGTTTTTATTTTTTGAAATAAAAAGTACTTAATTACTAAAAAAGAAAATTACTGAATGTAAAGGGATCAAAATTTTTTTTTTCGTAAATGTTTAGGGGGGTAAAAACGTTATCGCCCGAAACAATATTTCAAAAAGGAAATGTAGGAATGCCTCTAAGACTTGCAACTCTCTCTATCGCACGCCCGGAGTGAGGCAGCGGTATGAAAGAGATAGCATTTTCTAAAATACCTACTCGCGTATCGCCACTTCACAATGAGATTTTGATTTATTTTTAGAGACTTCAAAAATCAGTTTTTTTTAATGTTTGTTACCTCAGAACTTTCGACTGGGTGAACCGCTTTCGATGATTATTTTTTGTTTGAAAGCTAGTGCTTTTAAATCCCATTTAAATGTGGTCAAAATCTGTTCAGTAGTTACAATTGGAAGTCGTTTTTTTTCTGTTAAAATTTTAACACTATATAAGACAAAAACTTTTGCTTACTTTATAATTTATACGAAATTTTCAAATACTTCTTTGTATTTTTGTTTTAAAACTGTAACTTTGTTGTAACACATGAGCGGCCTTCACACGTGCAGTTCGGAATGGCATTTCTGGAACTGCGCACCAATCTGCGGATAAATCTGTGCAGACTAGACCGCGCGCTGATCTGTGCTTCTACATTACGCTTCAATTGTAATAACAGTTTGAACTGCGGTTTAAACTGTCTATTTTGCTTTCCTGCAGATAAAACTGTACGTATAAATGCTTTTTGAGAGTTCGGATCGCAGTTTGGAATGGCGCGTGGAATGTCGACCAATTTTAAAAGTTTTCTTTCAGTTTTAACCGGTACAGTAGAAATGGATACACGTCTAGTGATCGCGTTAGCTGGTTTTGTGGTTGGTTTTAATAATCTAAAAAGGAGACGTGTATGGGTTAAGAAATATAGACGAAAATTTGGACATTTACCCATGTTAAAAGAAATACGAGAAAACTATCCAGAAGATTTTAAAAATTACCTAAGGATGGACGGCGATAATTTTGATTGCTTATTGGAACTTATCCGGCACAGAATTACTAAGCAAGATACAGTTATGAGAAAATGCATAACACCAGAAGAACGTCTTTCCGCAACATTAAGATATCTGGCAACTGGACGTTCATTTGAAGATTTAAAATTTTCTTCTGGCATTTCTACATCAGCTCTAAGCAAGATAATACCGGAAACGTGTAAAGCGATTTACGAAACGTTGAGAAAAGATTACATGAGGGTAAATATTAAAACACTATTTTAATTTATTTACCTTTTTAATTACGAATACGAGACAAAATTAACTTAATCATTTTTAATCAAATTTAAATGAATTCAAAAGTTCATAGTCTATTCTCAGAGAATACTATCATAGTTATGATAGTATTCTCTGAGAATAGATTCTGTATTTTCTGTGTTATGAGTATGTTGAGGTTCAGATAAAATTATATCAGAGTTTTCTTGAAGTGGGGTAGACGGCGACGATGGCCCAGAAATGTTAGTATGAAATACAACTTTATTGCATTGTTTATCACATATATCTGACGTTTCTGTTAGTTGTTTTAAAATGCCTTTGCGCATAACTGTATGTATAATTGATTCTGCATATAGAGCTTGGACTTTGTCCATTTTTTCAAATTTTTTTGAAATTGTCACTCCTAGAGCTTCATATTCTGTCATCTGTCTGCTCTTTTTTTGAAGAGCTTCTGTGCATACATTAATGAACTTAATTTGAGTGTCAATTATATTTGACTTCCTCTTCGTTCCCCGTGGAGTAGGGGTTGATTCCTGAAAAAAATGTAATAAAAATGAATATTTTTTACAGTTTCCTACAAGCAAAGAAGAATGGTTGGAAATTGCTAAAGGTTTCCATGATCATTGGAATTTTGTTAACTGTGGAGGCGCACTGGACGGAAAACATATAAGAATTATTCCTCCTGCCAATTCTGGAGCAAAATATTACAATTATAAGAGCTTTTATAGTATGGTTTTAATGGCTCTGGTAGACTCAAACTACGAGTTTGCGTCCTGTCACTGCTTCCACGCTCCAAACTGCCATTTTGAAATAATTGTCGTCCACACGAGGCACCCGCATAAAACTGTACAAAAGTTCGTACACACCAATGCGCCGCATCGAACTGTCAAACCACCACGCGCTTGTCGCGTCTACACGGACGGATTGGACGGCAGATCGGAATGGCGCGAGCTGTTTCCTACGGATCGAACTGCACGTGTGAAGGCCGCAATGGAGTGACAACCAACTTAATCCAACGATTCTTTGCTTAATTTAATATTTCCATACTTAAAGTTTTTTTTACGGCAAGCCAAGTTTAAATGGCAACTTTTAAATGAATTTTCATCAGTCAATAATTTCTTTTTTCGTACCACACAAAAAACACCTTTTACTCATTTTTAAAATCACAATTAATATTATTTAGCACGTGTTTTCACTAATAAGTTATAATTTTCGACTACACACGAGCATGCGCACTCGGATACACTCAACTTTATAGCTTGACAATGATATTTTATGTACAATTTTTTACAGGCAAGCCTATATGATTGATTTTGTAATTAAAATATCTTACCTATGATATCAATTTCGATGTACCTATATTAACTTACCTGTACACATCTACTTAACAGGTAACCATGCAGAGAAATAAGTAGGAAGCCTACCTAGGCATATTCTCCGTGTTAAAAACTATCAATTGATATAAAACTCATTCGGTGATCACAACAGTGAAGGTGATGAAACAAAATGATTATAATTAATTAAATTAAATAAAGCTATGAACACTTTTCGATAGACAAGTTATCAAAAGCATGTTTGTTTATAAATTACATTTGATAAATAATATGTCTCATTGAGTTATCAGATCGGTGAAGGCTACGGCTCTTAGACCATACCTCCAGGGTATGCCTTTGAGGTATGAGGCAGATACATTTTTGTGTCCGTTTCACTGATCATTTCCTAAGCAAGTAGGTGATCAGTCTGTAAGTAACAGAAACATATGTTGCATTCCTCCTATTCGAACTAATGTATAAATTTAACGAAATAATACGAATTAAAAAATATGAAAATTCAAATTAAACAGACCTTTTTTATTATTTATTTGAAAGGCAAACAAATACACAGTAAATGAGCAGCCGAATTTAAATATTAACTTTATAAATACTACAGTTATGGCCAATTGCCCTAATCTTAGCGTAGAAGTTTTTAACCTTCGACGAAAAAAAGGTTGTTATATATGTTTAATTGTAGTTTCTATAATCTAAAACAATTATTTCTAAGCCCGGTATTCAATAGACAATATCTATACAGATAAATAAAATTGGAGTGTCTGTTTGTAATATTAAACAACCGTTTTTAACTAAATGCGTAATAGGGATTTACTTATACCAAAATAACATTTTTAAAATTTTTGACGGGACTTCACTGGCATATAGCTGTTGTAATAAGGAGTAAATTAAGCTACTTTTATTTTAGAACTTAATATAAATAAACTATTCAGCGCGGATAAAGTACACAATACATATCTATTATTATTTTGCTGTTCGCTATTTGACTCTGTTTATAGGCTGTATAACATCACGTTACGACGAAATTAACGCAGATGAAACCGCGGGACACAGCTAGTAATATCTAACATCGCACTACAATCAATAGCTAATACAATCAATCTAAAAATGCTGCAAAACAGGAAAAGTTATTCCTTTTAAGATAGCTTCTTAAGAGCCTTATTACATAATAGTGTCAAAATTTTGTGGCACAGCTAGTTTATTAATAAACTGTTTATGACGTATATATTAACGTTTACCATAACCACTGTTTCTGAAACTTGGAAGCCACATTTGCGGCCTTCACACGTGCAGTTCGATCCGTAGGAAACAGCTCGCGCCATTCCGATCTGCCGTCCAATCCGTCCGTGTAGACGCGACAAGCGCGTGGTGGTTTGACAGTTCGATGCGGCGCATTGGTGTGTACGAACTTTTGTACAGTTTTATGCGGGTGCCTCGTGTGGACGACAATTATTTCAAAATGGCAGTTTGGAGCGTGGAAGCAGTGACAGGACGCAAACTCGTAGTTTGAGTCTACCAGAGCCATTAAAACCATACTATAAAAGCTCTTATAATTGTAATATTTTGCTCCAGAATTGGCAGGAGGAATAATTCTTATATGTTTTCCGTCCAGTGCGCCTCCACAGTTAACAAAATTCCAATGATCATGGAAACCTTTAGCAATTTCCAACCATTCTTCTTTGCTTGTAGGAAACTGTAAAAAATATTCATTTTTATTACATTTTTTTCAGGAATCAACCCCTACTCCACGGGGAACGAAGAGGAAGTCAAATATAATTGACACTCAAATTAAGTTCATTAATGTATGCACAGAAGCTCTTCAAAAAAAGAGCAGACAGATGACAGAATATGAAGCTCTAGGAGTGACAATTTCAAAAAAATTTGAAAAAATGGACAAAGTCCAAGCTCTATATGCAGAATCAATTATACATACAGTTATGCGCAAAGGCATTTTAAAACAACTAACAGAAACGTCAGATATATGTGATAAACAATGCAATAAAGTTGTATTTCATACTAACATTTCTGGGCCATCGTCGCCGTCTACCCCACTTCAAGAAAACTCTGATATAATTTTATCTGAACCTCAACATACTCATAACACAGAAAATACAGAATCTATTCTCAGAGAATACTATCATAACTATGATAGTATTCTCTGAGAATAGACTATGAACTTTTGAATTCATTTAAATTTGATTAAAAATGATTAAGTTAATTTTGTCTCGTATTCGTAATTAAAAAGGTAAATAAATTAAAATAGTGTTTTAATATTTACCCTCATGTAATCTTTTCTCAACGTTTCGTAAATCGCTTTACACGTTTCCGGTATTATCTTGCTTAGAGCTGATGTAGAAATGCCAGAAGAAAATTTTAAATCTTCAAATGAACGTCCAGTTGCCAGATATCTTAATGTTGCGGAAAGACGTTCTTCTGGTGTTATGCATTTTCTCATAACTGTATCTTGCTTAGTAATTCTGTGCCGGATAAGTTCCAATAAGCAATCAAAATTATCGCCGTCCATCCTTAGGTAATTTTTAAAATCTTCTGGATAGTTTTCTCGTATTTCTTTTAACATGGGTAAATGTCCAAATTTTCGTCTATATTTCTTAACCCATACACGTCTCCTTTTTAGATTATTAAAACCAACCACAAAACCAGCTAACGCGATCACTAGACGTGTATCCATTTCTACTGTACCGGTTAAAACTGAAAGAAAACTTTTAAAATTGGTCGACATTCCACGCGCCATTCCAAACTGCGATCCGAACTCTCAAAAAGCATTTATACGTACAGTTTTATCTGCAGGAAAGCAAAATAGACAGTTTAAACCGCAGTTCAAACTGTTATTACAATTGAAGCGTAATGTAGAAGCACAGATCAGCGCGCGGTCTAGTCTGCACAGATTTATCCGCAGATTGGTGCGCAGTTCCAGAAATGCCATTCCGAACTGCACGTGTGAAGGCCGCTATTGTCTGATGTTACTTGATGCTTTTCTTAAGGAAATTGTGAGCGTAAAAGCCTTACGTATTCAATTCAGCAGCAATGTCGGCCCAGGCATCATCTTTATTATCTTTATGTGAAGCATACCAAAGTATATAAAAATAAATAAATGTTGGTAATAAATAAATATTATGCTGTTGATAAAGGTCTATGAGCATTGAAACTTTTGTTCGACCACACTATTTCCATGTTTATACACTGCTCTCCATTCGAAGTGGGCAATTCGGCAATATTAATAAACAATGTCTCATCACCTTTGTTTATGAACAGTTTTCAGAGATGATGAAACATTGTGGAACACAAACTGTTTATAAATAGTGATCATTAAGGCACAACGCTAGAAAAAAAAACATATTTCACCGGCTCGCTTCACATAGCCCCGCACTCCTCTAACGTATCGATGCCAGGTGAAACAGAACGAGTGTTCTACGCGGAATAAAAACGAAGTAAGCGCCGAAATAGTTTTATTTTAATAACTCGTAAAATATAAAATATTTTTTTAAACCGCTAACATAGTCACTAGGTTATATAATTTTATATTATGTATTAAAATAATATGCATAGTTTTTAACATAAATTGATTTTAGTTGAAAATTAAACGTAACTTTGTGATTTTTTTCTATCGATATTAAAATTTCATGTTTTCACTCAGTCCAGTTTCTTTTACATATAATGTTATATATAAACGTATTATTATATGTATATACATTATATATATACATATATATATATATATATATATAATGTAAATAATAATAGATATGTATTATATACTTTATCCGCGCTGAATAGTTTATTTATATTAAGTTCTAAAATAAAAGTAGCTTAATTTACTCCTTATTACAACAGCTATATGCCAGTGAAGTCCCGTCAAAAATTTTAAAAATATATATATAAATTATATATATATATACATATATAAATAGCTTATTAACGAGTGCAAAAATCAAATCTAAGTTCGACAATTTACCTTTATACGCCCTCTTAACATATGTTGTCTAAGGAATACCAGGCTTTATGTTGTCAATTGTCATTTGTAGGTTTGTCTGTTTGACACTAATTTGGCATGGCTTAACATCGTGGGGATACAATTTACATACAATTCTTTATAAAATACATAACAGTCTTTTTTTTTCAAATAACTCATCTTTTTTGTAAAAGAACTTACATAGTTTGTGAATATGAATCTTTTATTTGTAATTCATTATTTACTTCGTGTTTAATATCTTTACTACAACAAGGTATTAATAAATGTTCTGTATTTGTTTCTTTTGTTACAGGAATGCTTGCTTGCACACCTACACTATTCACTGTTGATATATCTATCCCTACTGTTATATTATCTAGAACTTTATCATTGACTTTATCTTTGACCTTATCATTGACTTTATCATTGACTTTATCATTGACTTTATCTTTGTTTTCATCTTTGGCTTTGTTTTTACAATCGTAGCTGCATTGACCTTTACAATAGCAAAAGCTTCTGTTATATTTGCTGTATTTTTTCAAAATGCTTCGTTTAGATCTTCTATGTGTTATAGAACACTGCGCACATGAATCCGCGAATCGTACACGCGATTCGATTTTACGCGACTGGCCCATTTTTGGTACGGAAAAAGTGAATTTATTCAATTTAAGATCACTAATACAGTATGCACTGTAGTCGTTCATTTCCGATTTTAAGAATTTTATAACTTCTTTTTCTATTTCTTTTTGTACGGAACTCTTTTCAACGATTTTCGATATTAGATTAATATTTTTCGCCAACACTGTTGTGACTTTGTATTGTACTATTTCTTTTTTCGTTTTAAGTGGTAGAGTTTTGAACCAATCCTCAAATTGTATGCGTATGAGAATCGCTTGTGTTTCATAATGTATATCTTCACTACGCAGACCTATTCTACTGAGAATATTAAATACTTTATTTTCTAGGTAATCTAAATCGCTTTCTCGCATTTCATATAGATGTTTTACCTTATTAATAATATCTGTTAAGGTATCCATAAACTTTTGTTTATAAATGTAGGCTTTGAACGGCTCCTTGGCTTCGAATTTCGAATATAAAATCAAGTTTTCCAGTAATTTCATTAATAAAAGATCATAGCCATTGGAATTTAACGCTAAATCTTTATAAATCACCTCTAAATAAGTTATTCGAAACAAACAACTTCTCTGTTCTTTGCAAATGTATTGGAACATAGTTTTCGCATGAGATGATAGCGTTTTCCTCCAAGCATCATTTAAATCGAGTTTGAAAACTTCAGATTTAATACATTTAACGAATTTTTCGTCGAAAATATTTTCAAAATCGTTGCTACTAGTTTTTGGATCCGATATAAGGGTATAATACACTTTCCAGACTATGTTCACAACTTTTTGCGATAATGTAACAATTAGTTTATCATTAAGTGGTAATGTTTTTAGGAGCTCCATGCAATGCTGTTGAAAGATCACATTGTAGTGATGATATAAAAATTGTATTGGCATAAATTCGTACAAGTATTGTCTATCCACAGAACTAGAAACACATTCTTTGTAGTAATCTAAAGAGGTTGAATTCCAATCATTTTGACATGTTTCACTTGTGTCTTCAGTTGGCAACTGTCTTTCTTTAAAATCTGTATTGGTGGCAGCAAAATTGACTATGCTTATTGAAGTTGGCCGATTATGTACTGGTGCTTTGGATAATTCAATGGATTTCTTAGTATCTTTTTTTGGTGGATTATCTTCAGCCTTCATAATCTTGACGAGTATTTTATTCTGACATTGTAGAATGTTTTTTAATAGAATGTTTGCATTTTTTAATACTTCAGCTTTATTGCGACCAAGCATTTTATTTATCCATATTAGAATGAGGTATTTTAGAAATTGGGTTTCTGCTTTTGCTGAGACTCGACGAGGGTGGCTTTGTAGGAATCTACATCTCGCTGCCACTGCGTTTGACAAATCTTTTGCTGCGATTGTCATATATTCTTTCTCTTTAAGCTTCGGCACTTCATGTTGAAAGCTTTTCAACCATTTGATAATTAATTCTGTTAAACTCTTGTTTTGTCTGTATAAATTTGACGTCACAATTTCGTTAGTTACGTGTGAATTTGAACGACACGCTTGTAAAATCATTTTAATCCACTTTGGTGTTTCTGTGTATTTAGTAAAGACAGAGTTAATACGATTAATAATGATCTCTGTATAGTTATTTGCTTGTCGCTGGTTCATCTTTCCATCATTTTTCAATACATCCAAAATGTCCTTTTTTAAGTATAATTTTTGAATGTTTACGTATTTTAATGTTTTTTCGATTATATTCACAACTTTGAGTTTTAAGAGATCTGTTTGAGTTTTTTCACATAAATGACATTTTTCAAAGATGTCAGTAATTTCATCTTCTATTAATTGCAATATTTTTTTCATTCTCTCATTGTCTAACGTAATTGGTTTGATGTCTTGTGGTACTGATACGTTGAATGCTGTTTGGGTTTCATCCGAGTCTAATACGAGTTGTATAAACTTGTTCACTTCTTTGTTTAAAAACATTCCCTTTTTATAAAAATCTACTTCTATTGGAATATCAGACAATGCATTTAAAATGTTATTTTTTAGGGCAACAATTGGTATTTTATCAATTTTATTTATTTCATGAAGCAGCATTTTCGTAGAAACATCGAGTATTTTGTTTCTATCCACTTTTCTTTCTAGATAATCAACATCTTTTATTGGTAGGTTAGCTATCCAATTTTCAGTTAATATTTTCATGTCATTTTTTACATTTGATACATGTAAAATTTGTACGTTTTTATTTATGGGTACATTTAAATTTTTCATAACTTCAATTACATGGTTTATTGAAAATTCCTTTTCATCCTCTGTTAATTTACTTTTGTTATCAATTTCGGTTAATATGTTATATATGCTATTCCGTAAGGCAGCTTCACCATTTGGCATATTAAGTTTTTGTATAATTTTCATTAACTTTTCGTTCCACAATTTCCTTTTAATTTCATTATGAAATATATCATGAATGAATTTCAATATAGTTTTTCGTCTTTCGGTTTTTATTTGTGCTGTCAAATATTTTGGAGTTCCAAGGTCTTTTATACTAGAAATGGAGGATGTATTATTTTCCGAATTTTCATTAATTTTTCTTGACATATCACAATCTGTCACGGCATAGTTCTCAATCTGAAAAAGATATATTTTTAAATGAATTTACGTAATGAAAATATTAATTACACTATGTGTCATTCATAAACATTTTAAAACACCTCAATAAGATTAATTTAGATATATTATAATGTTACAAAACTTTTAAATGTCAAATTCAGCTTTAAAAAAGATATATAACACTTTTGTTTATTGCTTGTTTAACTCTCTTTAGCTTTCCATCATACGGTATTGGAGCTCGTTTAGTTATATTATTTTTTAAGCTGTAATATCAATTTGAGAGTTAGTTGCAAATTTATCAAAAACAAGTGTTTTTGTAAGATGGAAGAGCGAAGCATTCCCATCACAAGTATCTTTAATTACTTACAGGGAAGCCTGACATATTATGTTATGATATAAATTTACGAAAATAAAAAAAGTGTTTTAATGTTTACGAATAACACGTTATTTTAAAGTACTTACAACTGCATTCCGTTTAGTATTCGAAGCACTAAACGGCAGTGATTTTAATACTGAAAATAAAAAATAAATAATAGTAATTGAAATCAATTATTTATTTTTAAAATCACAACAAGTGTACCAAAAAGGTTATAACAATCACAGATATATAAACGAAACAATATTTTTCGAAAATATTCCAAAACACAAATCAAATTTTTGAGTACTTTCAGCACTCATGCCTAATTCCTATAATCGATCCCGTATTAAAAGTATGAATGGTAGTTGTTTACGTGTAGTAGGGACGCTTGCCAGATGTGAAACATCGAAATTTCCACAAGTAATATAAATAAACGGTATTATACGGTATAACGGATATTATAATAATATTAGTTTACGACAGAAAATAGATATGGCATAATGAAAAATAAAATATTAAACATTTTATCAAGAAAAAGGTAACATTTATATTCAGTGAGATAACTCAATTCTTTTGTAATAGTTATATTCGATATTCCTTATGACGGTGACTCTGATAATTAGTCTGACCGGCCACTCACACATCAAAAACGGATTACCATTTACGACACAATATATTGTGGTTGTAGAAATGCGTTAGTTTAAAAAAATGCAAGATAGCCATTCAATATCAAAAATCTGTAATTAAACATATTTAAGACTAGTTTGGATAAAGAATTCGCATCAGTGTAAAGAAACTCAAAAATTGATATGAGGTTTTGGAATTCGGGTCTTATTTTATCACACAAGGACAAGCAAACATAAAGGGACAAGGTATTACATCAAAACCATCACATCGAAGACGCTTCTTGCATCCCAAAAAGCGTTCAATACATTTACACAGAAGTTCATCATCAGAATCATCACATTTCTTCGCCGTATTCGTCGCCACCGTTCTATATCTACCATCAGCACTTAGTTCCACATCACCAAATTCAAAAATCGGTGCGTTTCCGTGACGTATAGTTTGACTTTCTGCTGACGCTACATTTGAGTTATTCTCTTCATTAGCTTCACTAATGTCTTTGAAAACAATACCTTTAGGAGGGCTTCTCTGTCTTCCCATTTCAGGTTTCTTTTGCTTACAACATGACGGTTTAGCACTTTTCTCCGGTATACAGCATTCTGGTTGTATTTGTGGGTTCTGGTCTCTATTTGGTTCTTTGAAGCTGGAACTCCTGGGTCTTCCAGCTGCAAATGCTCCGTACCCAGATTCTCTACGAGTGTCATAAACATTTTCATTTGTCTCATCTGTTACGTCAGGTTTGAGATTTAAAAATCTATCGTAGCTTGAACTTGGAGGCACTGGACGACAGAATTCCTTATAGTCTGCCGGGTAATCGAGTGTTGACTGATCAATGTTTTTTATACGATTCATGAGTTCTTCAACCATGAATTCCTTGTTATGCATCTCATCTACCTGCATAGGTGTCTTATCGATAAAATTTGCTATCAGACTTCGAAGCGTGTTCCCTTGAACTTCTGAACAGGCTACTCTATCTTTAACTTCTCGTATTTGTTTTGCAAGATCATTTGTTTTCTTTTTCCATTGCAGTTTTTCGATGAGGGTCTCATCTCTGAAAATGGGCAAGTCTTTGAACCAATTTTCGACTTCCACTTCTAGTAGAATACTATCCACTTCCTCTTTGATTGTATTTTCTCCGGGTATGGGTACTTGTTTTAATGAATTCACAATTTCTGATACAATCACTGCATAGTTGATGTTAGTCTCCCCTTGATAGTGCCTTTTTAAATCATCTATTAATTTTTTGGCTTGCTGGAGTAACTTCTTTTTGTATATTTCAGATTTATGAACATCTTCATCCTTGAAGTTCATTTCCAAAATGAAAAGCTCGACTATTCTCATAATTTGCAGCTCTTCTTGAGCTTGATTGGTGCTATCTAAACCGATATTAAGTCCTGCTTCTTGTAAACATAGATCGACATTCTGCTGAAGTTGTTGGCGAAAGTTTCTTGCAGTCTCTGCTCTTATATGTTCAATTGTCTCTGTGGTTTTGCTAATAAGTTCTAATTTAAGGGCATTTTTCTCTGATGTAAGCTCTTGTGACTGTGGTAGGAGATTGAAAAGCTCTTCGATTTCATCATCTAAGAGGTCTTCTAAATAAAACCGATTGCCTACGATTGAAGGATCACATTTTAGTTTTGTTATTGCCTTCCAAATACCATTGTTGATACCAAGTCTTGCTTTCTCTGCGAGAGCGGCCTCTTCAGGGGTTGAAGTTTCTATTGGTATTTTTTGCACCCATTCCTTAACAAATTGCTCGAATTTATTATTTATATTATCTATTTTTGACAATACCTCCTTCGCTACTGAAATGTTGGGACATTCAGGACCGCTTCCACATGATTTACTACAAGGTTTTTCAAATAAACTAGCAGTTTTTGCAGTGTTACTTGCATTTGGTATAGAATTGTCATTAGCGCTTGTTCGGCGAGACTTTGGTTCATGTGTGGTGTTGCCACTTTTAGATTTCGTAGTGGTACTTGTGTTAGGCAAAGTATTGACATTAGAGCTTGTACTGACGCGAGATTTTGCATTGGAGCCGCTTAATGGATTAACACTTTGCATTCTACACGAGTCATTAGTGCAGGTAGCGTTCTCCATTCGAGACGTTTGACTATTTATTCTTGACAATAGCGGAACAGGAATGCTTCGGATTCTTCTCATCAATTCTGGAGCGTGCTGGCTTGGCGTTAACGTATCTTCATTGGCAAGTTTATTGATCCATTTAAAGATTTGAAACTTCAAATGTTCCAGCTCAGCCTCCTCCGAACCTTTACTTGAAGGGTTCATTTCTAAGTACTTATGTCTATCTATGATATCTCCTGCTAAATCGTTAACCACCACTTGCCGGAATCCTCGTTCGTTAATTCTTGGTAACAGAGTCTGTATTGACGTTAACCATTCATTTATTTGCTCGCAAATCTGCTTCGTATAATCTTCTAAAATGGATTGATCCAATTGTGTTTTATGTTCGGTGGATCTTTGTGTATTCTGTAAGCTTGGTAAGACAACCATCTCCGACTTAACCCTTTCTGTAGATACGAACACGTTTTTAAGATGTTCAAGTAGAATTTGTGCAAATCGCGCAGCTTGATGTTCCAAAAACCCATGATCAAGAAGAACAAGGGTCACATCTTGTTTGAATAAATTATCATCGTTCGAATGAAGATTTTCCATAAAAACAATCGTAATATCAAGCAATTCTTCCTCTAAACCTAGCAAAGTGTATCGACCAAGCATCAAACCCGTCTTTTTGATGAATGCCTCCAATTCTCTAACCAAAAAACATCTCAACTCATTTTCCGTCGGCGCGATGTATCTATTCATTGAGAAATCATATAAACTGTTCAAATTGCTTCTTCCATTTCTCCACAAATTTTTACGCAAATTCTTAATCTTATCAATAAGTATATCCGCTAATTTACCAAAAAACACAAGTTTGTTTCCTTTAAAATCAACCGGAAACTCATTTAAGAGTTCAATAACATCCGCCTTTATTTTCTCGCGTCGGTTATGCTCTGGTAAGTTGTACGCTGTGTATTTCAGCCTTTCAAAGAGATCATAAAATAGATACTCTTTTTCAATTGGTCTTCCAAAATAGTCTATTGGTTTTAGGGGTATAATACATAGCCAATCATCTAGAATTTGAGCTAGATCATCCTCGTCTATTGTCTTTGATGTTATTTCAGTACAGAAAACATTTGGGGCTGTCAAATTCGGTCTACGATTTTTCCTATATCTGAATTTGGCTTTATGAAAGTCTTCAATGTCTCTTCGACTTCGTTTTCTCAATTCTTCATCAGATAAACTCCTTTTAATTCGATAAATACTGTCATTTAATGTTTGAATATATTTTGAAAATGAGTCTTGTGTTATACCTTCACTTCTGCCGTTTTCAGACTTCGCAGATGTGAACGATACGGCTATCTGAAACGGATTGCAGATTTATTACTTTATGATATACACATGAACAGATACACATCACAGAACAGAAATCAACACTACAATTATCACAGACTAGTAGCGCCCGAGGGGAAGCATGTGTTAATTAAATCAAAATTTGTGAATAGTTTGGGGTTATTAGTCATTAAAAAATCGATTTTGGTCTTGGTAATATTGTCAGGTGATATCCATGTCCATTCCATGTCCATAGAAACCACACTTTGGAAGGGTCCAACGTTGGGTAAAAGAAAGGTAGGGAGACCAATAAAACGGTGGACAGATGATATAAGGAAAATAGCAGGAAAACGATGGATGGAAAAGGGCAAAGATAGAAAGGCATTTAAGGAGCTGAAGGAGGCCTTCACCCAAACAGGGATCCACGTCGCAAAACTAGCGAAAAAATAATAACGATACTACCTAGGTTAAGCAAATTATACTAATAAATAACTAACAAATTTTCTTGTAAACTTGACCTCATTAAGGTGTGGATTAAATGGCTTATTATTATTATTATTATTAGTAGCGCCCCCCAGTGTCGCCTTATAGAATACTCATCTTTAAATTATCCCACAGGAACACACTACCGAGAACAGAGCATATTATATTTGCGAGCCAAATTTCATTCAAATACGTTCAGCCGTGTTGAGTCACACACATCCAAACATCCTCAGAAACTTTCCCATTTATAATATTAGTGGGATTACAATATTTTTTACAAAAATAAAAAACAATAAGAGATTTTTTCGTTTAAATAATTGACATAACAGAAAACAATAATACAGTGTTAAAATTTTTACAAAAAAACGACTTCAAATTGAAACTCAATAACAAATAAACAGATTTTGATGAAAATGGGACCAAACGAGACGCACCAACTTTCAAACAAAAAAGAATCATTGAAATCGGTTCACCCAGTCAAAAGTTCAGAGGTAACAAACATAAAAAAAGAGCATAAAATTGAGTACCTCTTCCTTTTTTTGAAGTAAAAAATCATTTTGAATCAGTTCTTGAGATAAAGCACATTCAAACAAACTCTAATATAATATAATACTTACATTTCGTTGTGATGGTTTGTTTGTTGATGTAATTACTTCACGTGAGACCATTTCGACTGCGGCTGAAAACAAATATATATAAAAAACTCTATCTCATTCATATATGAACATTAAATTGATAAATCTATACAGATAAATAAAATTGGAGTGTCTGTTTGTAATATTAAAACAATCGCTTTTAACTAAATGCATACGGATATATAATTTTTTTACAATTTTTGACGGGACTTTCACTGGCAGATATCTGATGTAATAACGAGTAACTTAGGCTACTTTTATTTGAGAAATTAATATAAATTAATAATATATAAATCAGCTATCTACCAGTGAAAGTTCCGTCAAATTCGGTCCAGCTGTTTCAGAGATTAGCCGGAACAAACAGACAGATAGGTAGATAAAAATTGTAAAAAATGTTATTATATGTACCGTGTACACACCCATATGCATTTAGTAAAAAGCGGTTATTTTAATATTACAAACAGACACTCAATTTTATTTATCTGTATAGATACATAAAACAAACCATTTATAACTCAAAAATAGCAGAATAACTATTAAAAATATAGAAAAATTCACGAAAAAGTGTTTATGAAGAAAATTCGTTTCCTCATACATTTTCTATGGAATTACATTTTAGGTGACATATTTGGAAATCTGAAGCGATACAAACTCGCGAGGTCCTTTAGTTTTCCTTTATTAAATTATAACTAAAAACTATTGTTTGATATATGTTTTTTTTTTGCACACTATTGCACTGGAGTGCAACGGGCGGCCTTATCGCTAATGAGCGATCTCTTCCAGGCAACTCACAATTTTTTGTTTGTTTGGTTGAATTTCCGCAGGCAGCCTGTAGAAATTCAACCACTCCTCCGTACCACTTATGACACCCCGTCCGGCAAGTGGCAGCCTTACCAGAGACCGAATACAAATACAAATTAAATTATAATTTGTATTCGGAACCGGGGATCGAACCCGGTAACCTCAGGCTTCGCGGTAGCTTATAAGACCGCTTAGCCATGAGGCCTCTTTTGTATGAATTAAATTATTTATTTAGTCACGGAAAATATCTAGATAAGAACGGGTCACCTTGAATTTCCATATTCACAAAGTTGCTTGTCTGAAAACAAACAAAACTTATTGATTATTAAAATAAAGCTAAGAGTGAATATGGAAATATCAGTAAATATTACAAAACAAAATCGTCCACCGCGTCTGTCTGTTCGCGATAAACTTAAAAACTACTGAACGGAATGTCATGCGAGTTTCGTTAATAGATAGAGTGATTCATGAGGAAGGTTTAGGTATATAATTTGTCAAGGTTTTGTTCAAATTGGTTTAAATATGATAATTGTTGGAAAAGTCGGAAAGTTAAGCCACCAGGGAGCTTTCACCGAAACTGCCCAATCCCTTTGAGTTATGACAAAACAATGCCTGGATACTCCTCTTTTATAGATGTACAAAAAAGTTTCTCGTTTCTCCACAATGTACAATATAATCTACTGTCCAAAAAATTGGTCCACTCATTTAGAAACTGCTATGCTACGAACAGACATACAGACACATAAATCTTATATATAACATCCCATTTTCGTAGGAGGTTAAAAATATACCTTAGCATTTTGCGTTCGCCGTTCTGGAGAATGAGTTTCATGCTTTGGGATTAGCCGTTCGGGGTGATTCTGTAATGATTTAAAAACTCACTTAGAAATACATAGGTAGTCAAATTTAAAATTCTTTACAGGCAGGTAGGTGATCAGTCTTCTATGAAATTCTTCCCTCCTGGAACTCGCACCCAGGAACACTGGCGCAATAAAATATTCAACAAGGCAAACATAACGTGGTATCAATAATACGATATTTAATAAAAATACCATTCATGTTAATTTGATAATATAAAATTATCAAAGAAATATTTATTTTATACTTTTCAAATTATGCACTCAAAAGCATAGACTCATTTTAAATTTAAGACAATTCAACTGTAAATCTTAATCTATACAGATAAATAAAATTGGAGTGTCTGTTTGTAATATTAAAATAACTGCTTATTACTAAATTCATATACACGGTACATATACCAAAATAACATTTTTTACAATTTTTGACGGGACTTTCACTGGCAGATAGCTGATGTAATAAGAAGTATCTTAGGCTATTTTTATTTTAGAAATTAATATAAATAAATAATATAAAATATATATTATAGTTAATAAGGAAATCTATTATCATTTTACTGTTTATAGGCTTTAAATAACATCACGTTACGACAAAATTAACGCAGGTGAAACCACTGGGCACAGTTAGTAATAAATAAGACCTCCCTTTACGTTGAAGGTCAAAAATCTACTCACATGTATGCCTCGCATCCCGTCTCTCATAGCTTTAGTGACCTCCCGGAGGCACCTGACATCATTACTCCGACAGAAAGCACTCCTTTTCCACATATCCTCATCCAATCTCCTTTTATCTCTTGTCGGAGACTCTTCCGTCCTGGAAAGAGATATTATGCCTTTATTAAAAAGTTGAATTTTGAACGCAGCAACCTCGGAAGCAGCTGGTAAAAAATCTTTTGATTTGTATGGTCCATTTATCGAGGGATTGTGAAGAAATTTTTTAAGATGTAGATAAAATGAAAAACTAGGTCCGTACGTTTTTATTTTAAAGAAATATTGCGTATGATATAAGTATCATCAAGCATCAATCTATATTTTTGACATAAAATCTTCGTCGAGCGTTTTTATTCTTTTAAATGAAACTAAACTGAATTACTAAAAAAGAATAAACGTACAGACCTACATTAAGTTGTACTGAATGTAGGTCTGTACAGAGACCAAAATTATCTCTTTTCGTAAATGTTTAGGGGGCTGAAAACGTTATCGCACAAAACTATATCAAAAAGGAAATGTAGGAATGCCTCTAAGACTTGCAACTCTCTCTATCGCACTCCCGGAGTGAGGCAGCGGTATGAAAGAGATAGCATTTTTTTAAATACCTACTCGCGCCGCGTATCGCCACTTCACAATCATTGAAACAGAAAATACAATATAGTACAAAATTTAACCATCTGTCACTACATATTATAAAACGAAGTCATCCGCCCGCGTCTGTAGTCTGTTCGCGATAAACTTAAATACTACTGAATGGTTTATCATGCGATTTTTCACCAGATAGATATTTGAATCTTTATAAGGACGGTCAGTCTCAATAAACGCTTGCTATAGACTCACGTACTTATTAACTTCCTCATACAAATATTTTACAAAAACACAAAAATATGAGATAATACGTTACCGCCTGTGCCTCATAAGGCTGATATCAGGTTCGTGTGTTTGCTTCCTTCGGGATTCTAAACTGATGTTCTGACTGTCTGATTCTATTGTACGCGTTGGTGATGACGATTTGGACTTTACATCTGAAAATACCGTTACTTATCACTTCACTATCACTACATAGTATAAAACAAAGTCGCTTTTTCTTCCCCTATATCCCTTTGTATGCTTAAATCTTTAAAACTACGCAACGGATTTTGATGCGGTTTTTTTAATAGATAGAATGACTGAAGAGGAAGGTTGTTTTAATGTTATATACCCGTGCAAAGCCGGGGCGGGTTGCTAGTATTTAATAAATTAATAAATAAACCGACCCCAAAAGTAAAATGCAAAAAATATTTTTTTATTTAAATGAGCCCGCTATAAATACAAAGTAAATAATGTTACATAAATTTTATTGGCTAATTTCTGAAAGACTGTCAATTCTCATCTTTCATTGTGACTTTCGAAAGTGTAAAAATGAATTATAAATTCTACAAATTTTCGAGGACAGGTGAGTTGATGCTTTAGTACGTAGCGATTGTTCTCCTTCCCTCTAACCTCCATGATTAAGACTATAATGACAGTTGACTTTGTTATGTGTCAAAACTTACAACTCCTATTCTGTGCAAAAGACACGAGTCGTTCTAATATCTCTGACGACCTCTCTGGCGACATATTTGGATATTTTCGGAGGGAACTCGCGAACGAGTCTGGATGCACGGACGGACGAGACATGAATACAGAGCCTGAAAAAAATTTTAGAAAAAAATCTTGAAAAAAATAAGAACATATTAAGCAAAGGACAACGCTGCGATCTAGAAATTACTTTGGTTAGCGAACATATTCATTTCTCGACATTTAACCACAACAATTATTGAAGTTCATATTATTTAAGAGGATTGTGAAGCTGTACATTTTCATACAAAAAGCGATTACGTTTTTCCCCCCTTAAAAACAGTCTAATTTTTAAAATTTTTGGAAATGTTGTAGATAAAATGAAAAAGTAGGTGCGTACGTTTTTATTTTGAAGAAATATTGCGTATGATAGAAGTTATTAGCATCTAAATATCTGTATTTTTGACTTCCTCGAGCGTAATGTTTTTAAATTAAACTAAAGTGAATTACTTCTAGTGACCTAGATTATGGTGTACTGAATCTAAAGAGACCAAAATTGTCTCATTTTGTAAATGTTTAGTGGGCTGAAAACGTTATCGCCCGAAACTATTTTAAAAAGGAAATGTAGGTAATTTCCTCTAAGACTTGCAACTCTCTCTCTATCGCACACTCGCAAAACCAATATGAAAGAGATAGCATTTTTTAAAATACCTACTCGCACGCTGCGATTTGGAAATTACTGTCGTTCTAATTTTGGTTGAAACTTTATTTACTTTTAAATAATCTAAGGGTTGAAGATTCATTTATCGTCGAATCTAAAATATTCACGTTCATATTATTTAAGTTTTCAAATATATTTTGCTCCAATCTTAGTATGTATATTAAACCTACACGTTAATATATATACGCTAACCCTGCTAAAATATTTATTTACACAATTTACTAGACCGATTTTAATGATCTCTGTTTTAATTGATTTATCTAATCCGAGAATAGCAGAATAACTATTAAAAGAAAAATTCACGAAAAAGTGTTGTGTATGAAGGAAATTGGCCTCATGGTTAAGCGGTCATAAAAGCCTACCGCGAAGCCTGAGGTATCGAGTTCGATTCCCGGTCCCGAATGCAATTTATAATTTAATTTGTATTTGTATTCAGTCTCTGGTCTGGCCACTTGCCGGACGGGTTGTCATAAGTGGTATGAAGGTGTGGTTGAATTTCTACAGGTTTGCCTGAAGAAATTCAACCAAAAACGCTCAAAGAGATTGCTGATTAGCGATAAGGCCTCCCGTTGCATTCCATTGCAATGAAGTATTTAAAAGAAAAGTTCGTTTTCTTACATCTTTTCTATGGAATGACGTTTTAGGTGTGAAAGTCTGAAGCGATATGAAGTTTACGGGACCAACTAATATATTGGGGTAACTAGGGTAACTAGTGGGGTATGGGGCAGACACATTTGTTTGTTTCACTGATTATTTCCTTTACAGGTAAGTAGGTAATCAGCCTTAGTGCCTACCCAGCTGAAACATTCATTTGTCACCCCGGAATTCGAACCCAGAACATCCGGAGCATTACACACGTACATAACAGTTTTAGAAAAATTATAAATGGTCAAAGATATTTTTAATATTGAAACTTTTTACCTTTGTCGGGCCAATTCATGCCCCCTCTAAAAGTTGTAGACTTTTTCGCCTGATACTTTTCCCCACTTCCGTTACCACCAATTTCGAAATTCCCTTGACCTTCAGAGAGAAGAAGAATTAAGAATGTTGCTTCTCCTTTCAAATTCAATTCATTAAATACAATACTAGTTGTGCACCGCGGTTTTACCCGCGTTAACTTCGTCGTAACGTGATGATAAATAGCCTAAAAGCTTTTATCTCTAAAAATGACGATACTTCCATACAGCTTTTCATCCCCCTACAACCCTTTTCGCATTATAAAGTAGCATATATACTTTCTCAGGGTCTAGACTATCTGTGTACCAAATTTCATTTAAATCGGTTCAGTAGTTTTGGCGTGAAACCGCGACAGACAGAGTTACTTTCGGATTTATAATATAAGTAAGGATTGTGTTTGTATAATTGGAAATTACCAGGGCACAGCTCAGCGCGTTGTGGTGGAAACTCTGTCACTTCTGTTTGAGGTGAGGTCGGGGTGAGGTGACAGTGCATCATCTGAAAAAAAAAGCAGTCATGAGAACATTCTGGTTCTACTGTGGCGTGGTGCTTAAGCGTTTTGCGCCGGAAGTTCCAGATTCGAATATATTAATAACTAGTGGACCCCACGAACTTCGTATCGCGTCAAAGTTCCGAATAATAAAGTGTCACCTATAACGTCATTCCATAGAAAATAAACGAGGAAAATGTTTTTCTTTTATTTATATTTTTTCGAAAATTTTCCAAATTTTTCTCTCCGTAAGAACCATACTTCAAGGAATATTATAAAAAAGAATTGGCCAAATTGGTCCAGACGTTGTTGAGTTATGCGCTTACCAACACATTTTGCGATTAATTTTTAAATTATAGATAATTGGGAAAACTCTCTTGCATTGCTCCCAAAGTAATAAGCTGAAGCTATTGTGTTATGATAAGCAGAAACAATGGGGGTACCACAATTAATCTATATTTATAAATAAAATTGGAGTGTCTGTTTGTAATATTAAAATAACCGCTTTTTACTAAATGCATATGGATGTATACATGGTACTTATACCAAAATTATATTTTTGTCTGATTTTGACGGAACTTTCACTGGCAGATAGCTGATGTAATAAGGAGTAACTAACTATTTTTATTTTAGAAATTTACATAAATAACTAATAGTAACAAATAACAAATATTTAAGATAGTATTAAAAAATCTATTACTTACATTTCCTTTTCGAAATGTTTCGGGCGATTCACCCCTCTAAACATTTACGAAATGAGACAATTTTGGTCTTTTTAGATTCAGTACACCTTAGTCTAAGTCTGTGCGTTTTTTTTTTAGTAATTCAGTTTAGTTTAATTTAAAAAAATAAAAACGCTCGAGGAAGATTTTAAGTCAAAAATACAGATATTTAGATGCTAATGACTTCTATCTTAAGCAATACTTATTTAAAATAAAAACGTACGGACCTAGTTTTTCATTTTATTTCTTACAAATTTTGAAAATTAGATTATGTTTATTGCGGGAAAAACGTTATAGCTTTTTGTATGAAAATGTACAGGTTCACAATCCTCTTAAGAAATTAATTTAAATACATAATAATAAATAACTATTCCGCGAGGACGAAGTACCTACATTAATACATATGTATCTATTATTATTTTGCTGTTAATATATTAAATTAACGCGGGCGAAACCGCGAAGTACAGCTAGTACATATATTTATATAGCCTTTTGGGAAATAATGAACTTCACTACATAGTATAAAACAAAGTCGCTTTTTCTTCCCCTAAATCCTTTTGTATGCTTAAATCATTAAAACTACGCAACGGATTTTGATGCGGTTTTTTTATTAGATGATGTTTTATAGACGGTGTTTAGACGGTGTTTTTATATATGTTTTATACCCGTGCAAAGCCAGGGTGGATCTCTAGTATTTAAATAAAAACCAGATATCATACAATTGAATCGCATTGTTACCTTGTAAGTGCTGGCATATCTGCCATCGGTTGCTTGCGCACCACTGTCACTTCTTACTGAATCGTTGCATTGTGCTGAAGCTTGCCGGTGATGATGTGTAACTGCTGATAGGAAACCATAGATGAGAAAAACAGACAAACCAGCGAGTCCAGGTAATGGCAGGTGAAATTTTACTTTCTTACGTCAAAACAGCAGTTAACAGCCCTATTATAAAATTCCCTTGACACCTCTCTCTTATTTATGTATTACTAGCTGACCCGGCAAACTTTGTGTTGCCATATTAATTTTTGGGGTGGGCCACCCTTATCACTTAGGGGTATGAAAAATAGATAATAGCCGATTCTCAGACCTACTGAATATGCATATAAAATTTGTTAAAAATCAGTAAAGCCATTTCGGAGGAGTAAGGTAACTAACATTGTGACACGAGAATTTTATATATAAGATTAATAAATAGTATATTTACTTCATTTATTATTTACATGCTCATACCCAAATTATAAATCCTTTGTTATACATTTAAAGCTTTTTTATATTGGCTTAAAGGTCTCAGCAACCAGGCCATAAGCTCCAAAAAAAAAAAAAAAAATAGTTGTTACACTATTTGACAGGATTGGACAACAAATGTTTGGACATGTAATAAACAAATCAGCATTATTGAAATGATTAAGTATTCATTACACATATCGATTTTTCATTGTTTTTAAGATGTATTCTGCTATTCGGGACGGAAACAAATCCAACAAATCAAAAACCATGGCAATCGGTCCAGCCGTTCTCGAGTTATAAGTGTTGTAACAAACACGACTTTCTTTTATATATATAGATTTTTACACTTGTAATTTCGATTACTAAACAATTTATAATTAATACTTTTAAAAACAATTTGTTATACGTCTCTGTTATGAACTAACAAATATTTAGATGTAAATTTTACGTAAAAATACACTTGCAATAATAAGAAATTATCAGTTAAATCTGAGCGTTTTCTGCTAATTTTGTGGTTATGATTGGGATTTTATTTCTAAAAACTTCATAAGTATTTTAAAATTTAAGGGCCGTTATGGATTTTAACATTATTAATTAGACGTTATAACATATATTTTATTTTACTTACTTACTCAACTAATTTAGTCCACGATCTTAAAAAACAATTGTCGCGCATTGCACGAAAATCATACTGCGCAATTCGTAATTATAGATGTATTTAAATAAATTGAAATATATTGCAAAAAGCGAAGCCGCTATAAACTACAAAAATAACTATTTTATACTATTCTACAAGCTGATCCGGCAAAGTTGTTTTGCCATATTAATTTTTGGGGTGGGCTACCCTTATCACTTAGGGGTATGAATAATAGTAGCCGATTCTCAGACCTACTGAATATGCATATAAAATTTGGTAAAAATCGGCGGTCAATTTATAGTTATAATATTTATAGTAAGTAGTAAGTAATATATTCTTAGTAGGTTTCTTCTTCCTACAATCTCTGCTCTCGTAAAAATACTTTCTCTCTTAAAATACTTATAAATAGATGAATTAATCGTAAATAGTGGACTTTTGATCAATTTAAAAGGATTATTTATTTATACATAAACTATCCATAATCATAGCGTCTTTGTAAATGGAAAGTTGATGGGTTTCTAACAACATGTTATAAAAAAAAACAAAATAATAATATGTAATAATAAGTTACTTCTAAAATTTGTTTTTAATTAACAGCTTTGTATAGGTGTTAACAGCTAAATGTTACGAACGAAGAAGTTATGTGAAATTTTTTAAAAAGAAATAAAATTGATGCCAAAATATATGTGAATTAGCAATGTTTGTAGAAGTCTCACATTCTGGCTGAAGGGTGTACTGCCTTGCACCATCAAGAAGAGTGACAGTCAGCGCAGAGTTTCCCAAACCCCTCACCACCGCTACCATCCCATCAGACTCCATTTCAGCTTTGTGGTAGAGGGATGTACTGAAAAAAAAAATAGTGAAACGATTTTGATGACTCTCTTTTTGAAAGCTGGTGCTTCCCGTGTAGTCCCAGTTTCATCAAAATCTGTTAAGTAGTTTTACAGTGACAATTTGAAGTCAGTTTTTTTATTAATTTTAACTTCCAATATTTTTATAATAAATAGGTGGTAAGTGGGTGTTAATTCGTGTCAGTAGACCGCCTATGGACACGTTTTCATTAATCGATTTATAATTTTTGAATTTTTTTTTGGTTTTTTAATAATAAAGTTGTGGAAAAACTCACTGTCATTTTCATAATACGAGAGACAGAGTAACAGGAATCGGGCCGGTGTGAAGCCAGCCAATTTACGGTAACAGGTTCAGGCCTGAGGAAAAAAATATCCTTATAAAATTGCCCATACGTTAGAAATTACACCACAGTCGCCTTTTCATGTTCTGAAGTTTGAACGATCTGTAAGTACGGGTTCAAATTGAATTTTTTTTTATGTTTGATAGTATATTTATCAAAAAAGGCTATCTATACAGATAAATAAAATTAGAGTATCTGTTTGTAATATCAAAATAACCGCTTTTTACTAAATGCATATACGCGGTAAAATAATAATTTTTTACAATTTTTGTCTGATTTTGACGGGACTTTCATTGGTAGATAGCTGATATAATGCGAGTAACTTTTAATTTAGAAATAAATATAAATAAATAATATAAAATAACTATTCTTTTATCTATTACTTTGCTGTTCGCTATTTTACACTGTTTATAGGTTAAATAACATCACGCTACGACCAATGCGAGCGGGGCATTGATGAAAAATGTTGCAAAAACAGGAAGTTCGTTTTGAGAGCGAGTGACACCGAGGGTCCATCCATATATTATGTAATTTGAATAGCTATGTAAGGGTTAAGCCGCCTCCTTGGCCTAGTGGTAAGCGCGTATGCGTTACAACCGGGTCCTGGGTTCGATTCCCGGTGGAGTTAAAAAAACTGTCTGGCAGGGCATAGAAGGATCACCCACTTGCCCCTAAAGAAAAAATCGATCAGTGAAACAGATGTGAAATGCATCTCATACACCACTAGGGGAAACGGGACTTCACTTTATGTTAGGGATAAATGATTCACGTCTCAGCTGGAGGTCCCAAGTGTCCCAGAAATCCAGGAACACGGGAATTATATTACCAGCTAACATTCGTATCTCATAATGACTCATACATTAATAATACCCCTATGAGAAATTATTTTTTCAATTCTACTTACATTTCCCGCAGAAAATTTAATTACAAAATTACTATACAAATAAAAATTACAGAAATTTTGAATTTCGGCCTGATAATTCTTCTGTCAATATTGGCAGATTTAAAACGCTTTCCTCTACTCATAGAGATAAGATTTTTACAGATTCCTCTATTTTACTAATTCTGAAAAAGAGATTTTATATTGAGGTGTTCCTTGAGATAGATCTTAACAGAAATATATTGGTTAAAATCAATTATTGTTGTTATGTTTTCATCTCTGATTAAAACTTTATTGAATGCATAAGGTTGAAAATTTATTATGAAAAACGTGCGGTCTTATTGTTAACAAGTGATCTCTCCCAGGCTATAACTGTTTTAAATGTATTGTGGTAATTCAAATGTCATTGAATTTTATACCTGACTGTGCACAATACACCGACAACTCACTTAAATAATATTATTATATCTCTGTGTATATGTACTTAAGGTGGTTCGATCAGGTCTCATAAAACTCTAAGCTCGTTAGATGGCCGCTACTTTTTCAAATTTCTTGTTTTTGTACAATGAATTGTTCAATGTTTGTTTTGACATTACAATATTTATATATAGAGTGCGCGAAACGTATTTTAATGCATACAAATACAAAGATAATTTCACAAAAAAATAAAAACTAGAAAGTAACGCCATCCAGCGAGCTTTGAGTTTTGTGGGACCTGATCGAACCACCTAACGATGTAATTTTAAATGAATAAATCAGATTTGAATATTGCATTGTCTTTTTTATTTCTCACATCCTCTCAAATTTAAAAGCCCAATTATGATAATATATTAAGTCATTTTTGTTTGCCAAATCACTACACTACACAGATTCCTGACACCTCTACTGACTGTCTACTGACTATCTACTGACTGTCTACTGACTATCTACTGACTGTCTACTGACTACCTACTGACTGTCTACTGACTGTCTACTGACTGTCTACTGACTGTCTACTGACTGTCTACTGACTGTCTACTGACTGGCAGACTGTACATTGATTTTTATTTATATTTACTTTTTCTGTAATGGTACCTATAGTGTAAAATAAATAAAATTATCCTACATAAATGCACACAAAGGCACGTTTTTTCCATACTATTATAGTATTAAATCCATAGATTATATATATTATAATAAATAAAAGAATTTAGAGATGTAACCGATATCAATCTCACTTCTGATGTTAGAAATATAATTTTGAAAAGGTGTGGAGCCCCAACCTCGCTTCCCCACCGAGAACTCCAACTCACAACCCTTGAGTTCTCCTGATGACATAGGCAGATGGCCTATAATTAATTTTAAGAAGCATGACACAACCTCCAAGGTCAGAGCCTTCGCTCATCCCTGGTGACCTAAGCAAACCTCTGAGGAGGTCCGATCACCATAACTTCACAAGTGAAAATGCCTGCAGTCTGGTGTAGTATGTGGTCACAGGCCCCACGGGGCCCGTGCTCTAATTTGTTCGGCCCTGAGGCCCTTCAAATGGACTGTGGTCCGCGCCCTGTCAATACAGGGCGGTTATTAGGGTGGGCCTAATATAGCCCTATGGGGCCGAGGAGATCACTCACGGCAGTCTGGGGTGTGCACGACTTTTGTTGTGAATTGCGTGAGGCCTCTTTGGTGAGAAGTCTCTTTTCCACACGCTTTGTGAAGAGAATATGAATTCAAAATTAGAATTTGCAAATGACATCGAAAAAATTTATTTTTTCATGTCTTCTTTTATTATAAATTTAGCTTCATGTCTGGATTCAGTGTAATTTTCTTAGTGCTTTATATTTTACAATTTTATTATTCTTCTTATTAGTCACCTTTTCGGCATGTCATTGGAAAAAAATGAAGTAAAACACGAAAATGTTTTTTTATTTATAATAGCAAATAAATAAGATAATTAGAGTTTCATAAATAACAGTGCATCAACGAATCTGTACAAGGAACTATATTTCCATTATAGCTTTCTTATAGTAAAACGAAATGCAGGAGAGCCACTCCGAACCGAAACTAAATAACTCTGGCAGAAACATTCCCAGAAACAATAAATTCTACATTTTTTGATTTTGATACATCATCAATTGACAATCACACACTGTCACAAATTCCATCAACACATGTGGATTTGAAGGTATAAATATAAAAATGTTCTAGATTTCTAATCAACGATGAGACAATAGTCTCATATTATAAATTATTAAGTAAGTTCATAATTTTAATAGTTAACAATATTTTTCGTTGCACAACTAGCTTTCGCCTTTTGCCACACTTCAATCCCTTCTTCAGTAGTTAAAAACTACTGAACGTCTTATACGAGTTTTATCAATAGATAGTGATTTATGAGGAAGGTTTAGGTATATAATTTATCAAGGTTTTGTTTAAATAGATTGAAATATTAAGATAATTGTTGAAAGTGTCAAAAAAAGTCAAGCTCTCTGGGAGCTTTCGTCGCGTCGTAATTTTGTCTACAATTTCACTTGTTACCATTTTCATTTCTTAGTTTCCGTTATTTTGTGTGGGTTCGTAGTGATAAGACATCCCATTGTAATTATATAATTATGTTATTATGTGATAAAAGTTGACTCTGCGAAGTTCGTATCGCTTCCCAATAATGTGTTATCTAAAACATCATTCCATAGAAAATGTATGAGGAAATTCTCGTCATACAAACTTTTTCGTGAATTTTTCAATATTTCTAATAGTTATTCTTGTATTCTCGGATTAAAAAAATCTAGACAAGATCATCAAAATCGGTCCATCCGTTCTTGAGATAGGTGGTGTAAATAATATTTGTTTTATTTAAATATTTTTATATTTACAGGTCTATAATTACAATGGAGAAACATTCAGTATCAACCCCGAATGTAACAAGTGGTATTATATTTTCAAAATATTTTTCACTATGAAAGCCCATTCTTTCCCAAGGTTTAGTCTATATCTATTATAAATTTCATCAAAATCTGTTGTATAGTCAAGGCGTGGAAACGTAATAGGCAGAGCACTTTATAAAACTTTAAAGAAAACAATTTGAACGGATTAAGCAAGGATTTATCATATATTATATGTTTATTTTTTATGTTTGTTACCTCAGAACTTTCGACTGAGTGAATCGATTTTGATGATTATTT
The DNA here is from genome assembly GCA_912999735.1 of Aporia crataegi. NCBI lineage: Eukaryota > Metazoa > Arthropoda > Insecta > Lepidoptera > Pieridae > Aporia > Aporia crataegi. The sequence goes on along the minus strand of OU538754.1, from coordinate 750,591 downwards.
CTTTATTTGAAATCTGGAGCTTCCCATGTGGTCCCATTTAAATCTCATCAAATTTGAATTAGTAGTTTTAGTTACAGTTTGAAGTCTGTTTTTATATTAAAATTATATTTATGATACAAAACTTTCCTAAGTTAAATAAAATTGTAATAAACACAAACTCTTGTGTTTCTAATCGATGAGATACGTATGTGCGTCTGTCTGGCATTGTATTATACCTAGAATAATGGATTGATTTTGACGCGTTTTTTTAACTTTTTTTTAAAGTTTTAATTACGTTAATTAATCCACCATATCTGTTAATCCATTCATAAAGTGAATTTAATACCTTAATGGGGCATGGGGCAAATATACATGTTCCAAGTACCAGGCTCTTAAGAGATAGGAAGAGTTTTAGGGTCCGTTCAGACAGACCGGCTGTCTGAACGGACCCTAAAAGTGTATATTAATACTAATATTAGGGGCCTATAAACACTGAAAATTCCCTTAAGCTTTCCTATGGGGAAGACTTGTCTGTTCCAATGTACCAAGTACCAAGCTCTTATGAGATAGAAAAAGTTTTAAAGTGAATACTAATATGTGGATTTGAGAGTTATGATCCTAGTGTAGGGGCCCAGGGCTCTTATGAAGGTGCTGATAAACTCGAGCATTCACTTGTAATGAGCATTTATACAAATGTTACATCACAGAAAAATACGAGAACATTTTAACGAGCATTCTATCGAGCGTTCTGGCGAGCATTCTAACGAGCATTGCTTCGATCTTTTTGCCGAGCCAAGCACACGCGACCGTCAAGTCTAACATCTTCGTGAAGAATATTTTTTGACGAGCATCGACTAGAGCGTTCACTAGAATGCTCATGAAAATGTTCATAGCAATGTTTGGCTCTATACTTGGCTCGTAACGGCGAATGCTCGATGTTTTGTTACAAGTGAATCCTCAAGTCTATGAGTACCTTGAGATAGGAAGAGTTTTAAAGTAAATATTGATGCTAGTTTGAGTGTTTATGGTCCCTTAGCGGAGAATACCCCACTAGGGGCTCATAAACACTAAAAATTACCCTAAGCTTCCCAATGGGGAAGACGTCTGCGTCTGTTTCACGATATAGCACATGTTCCAAGTACCAGGCTATTATGAATAAGGAAGAGTTTTAAAATGTTCATTTTACTATCTGGGTGTTCATGGATCCCTTGTGGAGCATAAGGTAAACACATCTGCATCTGTTCCACTGATTTACTTCACAGGTAAGTAGATCAGCCTTCTGTGTCTAACTAACAAACCTTATGCCGCAGGGATTCGAACGCAGGACGTCTTTTTAAAAATTTCAACCATTGATATTCATTCATTTAGCTAAAGCAAGTTTGCCTAAAGTTATAAATATACAAAATAAACTTAATGATGAAGTTAAAGAGATTCATGATTTTGGAAATGACATAGACGTAATGTACCTCGAGAGACTAAAAGCGATACACGAAAAGATAAAATCTTGTATAGTGAGTATTATATTAAGTTATATATAGCTTGTAGAGTGAACTAAGTAATAACTAGTTTGAATAATTTTACCCAAAAAAAAAGAGACTTCAAATTGTAACTCTAAAACTACTGAACAGATTTTGATGAAATTTAAATAGGAACACACGGGAAGCATCAGATTTCAAAGAAAAGAATCATCAAAATTGGTTCACCCAGTTGAGAGTTCTTAGGTATCAAACATTTTTGTTAAATACAGTAGAATTGAGAACTTCCTCCTTTTTTGAAGTCAGATATTAAGATTTGTATTTTTGTTTATAATGAATAAATTGAAAACTAGTGAACCGATTTTTGAAATTCTTTCATTTATGAGAAGCTAGACATTTATGTATTGATTTTTTTTTGTATTTCAGTCGTGTAGCGAATATGAGTGTCCGTTTATAAAGGAGAGAATGAACAAACATATAACCAAGCATCATTCGTTCATAGATGACCGGTTTCGATCACAAGTAAGTCATCTAGGTATTCTAAAATTTTTTTTTTTTGTTTTTGCACACTTTATTGCACTGGAGTGCAACGGGCGGCCTTATCGCTATTCAGCGATCTCTTTCAGGCAACCCACAATTTTTTTGTTGGTTTGGTTGAATTTCTGCAGGCAAGCCTGTAGAAATTCAACCACTCCTCCGTACCACTTAAGACACCCCGTCCGGCAAGTGGCAGCCTTACCAGAGACCGAATACAAATACAAATTAAATTATAAATTGTATTCGGGACCGGGGATCGAACTCGGTACCTCAGGCTTCTCTTCTAAGTATATTAACTTTCTATACTATATACATTATTTAATTTCAGAATGATTCTTCAATTTACCAAAACTCAACAAAACATGACATAGCCCTCAAAAATCAATACAGTAAGAGTCTACGAAGCGAAATAATGGAATGGTCGAAAGACGTACCGATTTATCCGAATCAAATATTCGAATTCAAAAAACAGAATCTGTTAAACTTATTAATTGAAAATATTAACGATATGATGAAAAATATAAAAGACGATGATTATAATTTTAAACTCGACAATGTTGTTAACAGTTTTTTAAACTCCCTACCCGGTTTGGGAAAAGAGAAGTTAACCGAAACATTGAAGGAGAATTTGTTGGAACGTATATATAATGTTAATAAATTAATGTGTTCAGATATTAAGAAAGATAAATCTGTTACGACAGATTGGAAATATAAATCAGAAGGTAATTGTTTTAGCTCATAAACTAATGAATTTTAATGTGGTGTTTTTGTTAAGAGGATTGTGAAGCTGTACATTTTCATACAAAAAGCGATAACTTTTCCCCCCCATAAACAGTCTAATTTTTAAAAATTTTGGAAATGTTGTAGATAAAATGAAAAACTAGGTCCGTACGTTTTTAATTTAAAGAAAGATTGCGTATGATAGAAGTTATTAGCATCTAAATATCTATATTTTTAACTTAAAATCTTCCTTGTGTTGTTATTTTTATAAAATTAAACTAAACTGAATTACTGAAAAAAAGCAGAGACCTAGATTATGGTGTATTGTAATTTTCTCATTTCGTAAATGTTTAGAGGGCTGAAAACGTTATCGCCTGTAACTATTTTAAAAAGGAAATGTAGGTAATCTTAGGGAATCTTATATAGCTGATCTCGCGAACTTTGTACCACTTTTGAGTTTCACGTCACTTGTCACTTAAAACGTCATTCCATAGAAAATGTATGAGGAAACGAATTCTCTTCACAAACACTTTTTTGTAAATTTTTCTATATTTTTAAGTTATTTTACTAATCTCGCATTAGACGAATTCAACAAATCAGAGATAGTGATCTCTGATTTGTTGAAGATAGTGATCGGTCCATCTGTTTTTGAGTTATAAAAAGTGTAAATAAAATGACTTTGTTTTATTAATCTTCCATACATATAAAATAGTTTGTTTTCTGTTCGTTTGTCTCGCTAAAACTCGAGAACGACTGGGCTGATTTAGCTGATTTTAGTTTTGAAATGTTTGTCGTAATCCAGGGAAGGTTTAATGGAAAAATTGCATGAAAGATAGTAATAACAACAATTTAATTTTCCCATATAAACTGTTCTACATCCGTTCCTATCAAACATTTTGACGTTCGATTTATATTCTATCTTTCATTAGTGGTACGATGTTCGCCGGTTGAGCTATTACAATAATAATTGGGGCAATTCACATACACTACTCTGATCCCAAAGTAAGTAGCTGAAGCACTTGTTTTATGGAAATCAGAAACACCGATATGTATTTATTGTGGTACAAACAATAAATACATATAAGTTTATAACAAACATTCTTGCTATTCACACAATTCGGGATTCGAATCTAGGACCTATTGACGCACTTTGCAGGAGCATTACCTACTACGCCAACCGGCCGTCTAAATATATATTAATACGATGAAGAAAAATGTTTGCGCGAATTAGGTGTACTAAAAATGTAAATCCGTAACCCTTGTGTGGGGCATTCAGGGCATAATTGTAACAAGTACTTAGAGGATTCTATCCTACCCAACAGAAACATTAAATGTCGCCACGATATTTGAACCCCGGACCTCCGCACAACACGCAGATGGGTACTAATTGACTAAATTGACTAAATTGTTAATTAAAGGTCCAGAAGAAGAAAATTTTGGAGATAAACCTCAAAAGCCAGAAGTTAAGGAAGTAGCGACAAGTACATTAATCACTGACCTCTTGAACTCGAAACAGAACATTTCTACGAACACAGTTATTGAGTATTACAATGAAGTGATTGGTCCTGAGATATTTTTGAAAAAAACTAAAACTTCCCATGTACAAGTGTCTACAAGTTTGGTGAATAATGTTGTATTTCAAAATTCCACATGCGAAATCGATAACACAAAGGTAGCTTTTAAAGAAAAAGTTTTTAATTGGATTAAGTTTTTAATTGACAAAGATTATGAATTTGTTAACCCTAACGTGGATAAAGAGTTTATAGCTAATATTCTGTGGGACGAATTAAAAGGTTTTGATAGTAAATCATCTAAAGAAGATAAGTTTATGTTGAAGAGAAAGATATGGAGAATGCTTGATCGAATGCCTCTAAATACAGCTGTTGTAGAACCATGTTACAAGTTTGAAATAGCTAACGATCTGTATAATCGACTATTGGACTGTAAAGATGATTCAAACTATACATCTTCTACTAAAACAAAAATTCACGACCTTGTTGAAGACGCATTAGCAACACTAGATCTTACAGTTGATGATAATACATTTAATGAAATAATTAAAATTATTTTCGAAAACCTTTTTGAGACAAATAGAAAGCTTATCAAAGAAGACCTATTCTTAGCTATAAAAACATTAACAAACCTACAACCAGGAGATGTTTTTGATCTAATCAATACTATAATGGATGCAATGAAATTTATTACATTAAATAAAAATGGAATAATAACTAATAATTTTGGTTGTTCCCCATTTTCTGGCACATTAACTGTTTTCACATCAGAACATGAGTTTAACTCAACTCAGCATCCGAAAACATCTGTTCAAGGTGATTTAAAACTAAGTTCTTATGAAATAACGTACATAAATAAAATAGTCGAAGCTATAAATCTTTGGCTGGATACTTTGCCGAAGGAATTTAAATCAGATGACAAAAGAGACGAAAATATTAAATATTTAGCTCGCGAAATATATGATGAAATAAAACTAGAGGAAACTGGAGATGAAGATGCTATTGAGAGTGATAAATTTAAAATGTTTATAATACGAAAATGGTTAAACAGGTTTGATTTCTTCGATAATCTCTCTGAGGCAAAGCCATATGTTGAAGGGCTAGTACGAGATATAAATGAAATACCTAAAATATACCTAAACGAACAGAAAGGAGGGAAAATTGTAATATGCTGTGGAACAAAATTAGAACCGGAAAATACTATGAAAAATCTTATTTTAAAATATATACAGTACAACGAAACAGAAGATAATTCAGACACCAGAGGCGTGTTTGCAAATTTACTAAAGTCAGAACTACCAAATTTAAGCTTGCCTTCGAGAAAAGAAGTTTATGATAGCTTAGAAAGGAATATGTATGAAGCGCCGTCATTTAAAAAGTTGGATAAAGAATTACTATACATTATGGTTATTACAGAGTGCATACAAGATGTTCCACTAAGCGACTCTTTTACGAATACAAAACGCAACGAACTGATTTCTAAACTTGCCGAAGACATCTATATGGTAGAAAAAAATTTAACAACCAACAATATAGAAGATTTAGTTAAGAATTTCGTGAGTGAACTGCCGATTTCTACTTTACGAGATTATAAAGAAAATTTTGATATAATTGTGGATGAGATGCTCGAGAAAATAAGAGATAATTCACTCTTAAATCCATGTTGTTGCTTTGCGGAAACGGATCAAGTAAACTTGTCTATAAATACAAACAGTTTAGGAGACTATATAGAATCTTTTATACAAGATAATAACGAAATATTAACTGAAAATGAACAAGTTTTGGAAGCATGCTCCTTTCGGTTATTAAAAGAAGTAAACAACTTAATCGTGGAAGATTCAACTGCGTTTAACACAAATGAAGTTTATAAAAGATTCGAAGATTCTTTATCCGGTCAAACAGAACGCCGCTTTAGCGAGGAATTAAAATATGCTAAAGAGGTATCTGACTGGCTTCGTAATCTACCGTTACTACCCGTTTTAAACGAAGAAGATTCAACAGCGAGGACTAAAAAAATAACAGAATTAATACATAAAATACAAGAGTACAACGATCAAGAAAAAAATTCTAGCGTCGAAACAAATTTTATGGCTTATTTAGAGAGATGGCTAATATCTTTCCCCTTAGACTCCCGAAGAGAAATTAAAGTTCCATTAGTGGTTAAGCAATTATTGAATAGAATGGAGAGAATTAATAAAAAGCAGAAGCAGAAGAAGAAAGCGAATATAGTTTGTCGGGCACCGGTACCGTGTTGTAGTCATGGTAAAAAAGAAAAGAATTCAGACCCAGCTAGAACTATTGTGGAGTCTATTGAAAAATGGTGCAGGGACCTACCTATCGATGGAGAATCAGAAGACGTCAATATACTAAAAGATACAATAGCAACAAAACTGTACCAAAAGCTAGGAGATTTAAATAACAGTTCCATGTTTTTCAAGGATGAAATATATAAAGACTCATTAGGACATGAAATAGATAGCTTACTAGACACTGTTCCACCAAATGATAATCTTACAAAGAAAAGAGTCTTTTTGAAGAACAAATTATTACAAATAATAATGGATAATAAGAAATTACTCAAGCAAAAGTTATCTGGTAGGGAATACAAACAGCGGTTAGAGAATAAAATTGCTATGACTCTTTCGAATCCGGTAACGAAAGTACAAGAAGACCCAGATTTGGAGATTTATAAAGATCTTTTAGCGACAATGTTCATTCTGGACAATTTTGACTATAGCAACAATGCAGTAAAATTAAAATATGAAAATAAAATACGGGAGCAAATGGATAAACACTACCAGAGTGCTCTAAAACGAAATCCAGTGTGGATGGTAAAGGATCATATGTTTGTTGATCTATACAGCGTTTTATTTCAAGTCCCAGTTCCAAACGAGGACTCCGTATCCGAAGAAGTTGAAGAAATAAAAACACGCTGTGAAATTGAGATATGGTTTGAAAAATTACCTTTAACAGACGCCAAAAACGCCAGCGAGTCACTTCAAAGACATAAAATACTATCAATGCTGGCAAAAAAACTACACCAAATAGAAAATGAAGCAAACCCTGATGATAAAATGCACAAAGAGATAATAAAATGGCTAAAAAAGTTACCTTTACTTCCGGGAAACGATAATTACGTTGACCAATATGCTAGTGAACTACAGAGTACACTAAAATCAACATTTGCAATGAGAAAATGTGTCTCTCAAGTAAATATATCAAAACTTATAGAAAAAGTTAATTCACGAACGTTTATCCCACATCATGAGAGTCAGACGCAAACTCCATTACCGACGTGTTGCCAACTACGTCAACTAGAAGTAAAGAAACCCGCTGATAGAATCATTGAAATTGTTGAATCATGGTGCAAAGATTTAGACATCCCAGCCAACACCCCAAAGGAAAAAGATGACGTGAAAACCTTCAAAGATAACATGGTTATTAAAATAATTATGAAAATAAGTCAACTTAACATGAACCCTGAAATATTTAATGATGATAATAGTTATAAAGCTGCATTAGATGATGAATTAGACAATGTATTCGAAGGACTTCCGTCGTGTTGCGCAATTGTTCAAAATAAGGAGCAAGAAAAGAAAAATTTAATTGACGCAATCATAACTGTAAAACCTATGATTATTGAAGAAAATTATCGCTACAAATACAAGCAGGATCTTAAAAATGTAGCAAATAGCGTTTTAGATACTCAAAGCGATTCGAAATCAGAAATAGTGAGTGATATTGTGGATAATTTTATATTTTACCATTATTACAAGGACGATGTAAATGGCAAGCAAACTTATAAGATATTGATCACTGAGGCTGTTGATAAATGCTTATCTTGTTGTATGAATGGTTCGAAAGATCCAATGCTAACATGCAATCATCTTGTTTGTGAATTGTCCAAAGTTCCCAGCCCGGGTGATAAAGTACTTGTAGACGAAGTCGAAGAAATAAGAATGAAGTCAGAAGTGAACGAGTTTCTCAATGAACTACCAAGTTGTAATGAACCAATCAAATCGCAAATTAAAGCAAGTTTAGCTAGACGATTGAGTGATTTAGAGAAATCTGGTCATAGTAATGAAATAGAGGCAAAAATGAAAGAAGAAATCAAGAGATGTCTTAGAAAAATCAATGAAAGTATTGACGCGTTAGAAATAGACGAGTTTATTGAGAAACTAAGAGATACTGAACCGGACCGAAAGTCTCATCCACCTTCATATAGCAATACAAACGATACGTCAACACTGTCAGTAGCTAATAGAAACTTATCATACATCAATAAAGAGAAAAGTGATGACAGCCAATGGATTTCCTCACTCAGAGAATCACACGATAACCAAAAGGAGTGTAGTATAACAAAATGTCCAAAAAGAAGCGATCAAAAGAACAAAAGACCAAACTATGGTCTTGGTAACAGTCCAAAAAGGCGTTTCAGTAATGTATCTTATCCACAAAACCAATCTGAAAATAGCTATGAAGTTAAGAGTGAATTTGAAGCAGGATTACGTATCACATCTACTCATAACGAAGACAAGAACTATGAAGTCTTTGGAAAGAGTCGTAGATGCAGTTACCATCGGCCGAGTTTGATCAAAGCACCCCAGAATGGTAACCAAGTACGAAGAATAGACAAGAGAAGAAATAAACATGCGGTAAGTGAATTGAGAGTGACAGGTCTTAATGGGATGACAGATGAAACAGAGAAAGACTATACAAGATATCAAATAGCCAGTGAGCGTATACCCTCGAGCTGTCAATGTCAGAGGCCATGCAAATCGGAACAAAATGAATCTTGTATGAAAAAGATGGCTATATGCGAATATGAAAAATCTAGAATGTGAATGAATGAAAAATGTGTTGAATGAACATAATTTTATGTAACTTGCAGGATATGGCATTTGGAATTATAGCTTTTTAATAGAAAGGTTTTTTATTTGTACTATCACCTAAATTATGTAAGTGTGTTTGTTTGTACTCTCACGCATAAACTACCTACTCAATCGACTTATAGTTACACTAGCTGTGCCCCTTGGTTTCACCCGCGTTAGTTTTGTCATAACGTAATGTTACTCGTATATAGCCTATAAACAGTAAAATAGCGAACAGCAAAATAATAATAGATAAGAAAAGTTGCGCGGCACAGAAAATTTAAGAAAACTTTTCTAGTGTAATCTTAAACGTTTGACTACTGTCAGTTTTTAAATTATTAAGTATGCCAATTCGAATTCAATATTCACAGTTAAGACAGGACAACCTACGAATGACAACGCATCTGGGAGCTTTCATCGAAGACGTATGTATTATGTACTTCGTCCGCGCGGAATAATTATTTTATATAATTTATTTATATTCATTTCTAAATAAAAGTAGCTTAAGTTACTCCTTATTACATCAGCTATCGGCGCGTCAAAATCGGTCCAGGCGTTTCAGAGATTAGCCGGAACAAATAGACAGACCGACAAAAATTGTAAATAAAAGTTATTTTGGTATACATCCATAATATGCAATTAGTAAAAAGCTGTTATTTTTATGTTACAAACAGACACTCCAATCTTATATAATTATCATAATAATAATAATTAATTTCGAAAGTAATTTACATACAAAATTTATTTATTGGAGAGTCGTTTTGGACAAAGTGCTCCTCCAATTCTTCTCTATCATCAGCCAGTTTTATTCAACTGCATATTGTCCTCTTGTGTAGGTATACACAAATTTTTAATGCGAGCGAAGACGCGGAACAGTCGCCATAGTATCCATATTAATATAATATGGTGTTAAAATTTTAACAAAAAAAAACCGACTTCAAACTGTAACTCTAAAACTACTGGACAGATTTTGATGAAATTTGATTGGGACCACACAGGAAGTATCAGAATTCAAAGAATTATCGAAATTGGTTCACCCAGTCGAAAGTTCTGAGGTAACAGACATAAAAAAAGAAATGAAACAGTGTTTAATCGAGTATTAAAGTAAATTCTTTTTTTAAGTCGGTAAAAAGAGTAACCAAGAATTAAAATTGAATTCCCGTAACCCCTATTGGGGCATGGGGTAGACACATTTCTGTGTCTGTTTCACTGATCAATTCCTTTACAGGCAAATAGGTAAGTAGTAGGCCATATTGTATGGGGAGTGCAATAATGACATAGAATTATGTATTATTTTGTTGTACCTTTAAAAACTTATTTTAATTTAATACAATATTTCATGTAATGACATGCAACTTTCATGTTTCCTATCCTATCAAATGATACAGAGAAATTTGTGTTTTAATTATTTTATGTGTGATGAAATGAGGAATGAGAATATAATTAGTCACTAATTATACTTAACAAAAATTATTATTTCTCTAATAATAACATTTGTGATCAATAATCTTAACTTGTTATCAGGTCAATCTGGAGAAGACCAATCAATAGCTGCCCTGAAAAACACAGATCTCGCTCATATAAATAGAGAACTATATATAGAAAACTATTTTTAATATGCGTTAAGTGTTATATTTATGGTACTTCTGCTATGATTCAGATAGATTCGCCCCAGTGACACACTTCATACCACAAATCCTTTCAAATTTTCTCATGGTATCTGTCATGTATATTTTAAAAATAAAATAAACACATATTTGTTATAATTTATTAAAAATTTTTTTCCAATACTCTGCCTCCAACTCTAAGACAGCAATTTTTTTTTTTTGGTGCGCCTCCTCTTGGTGTCGGATTTGATCCTCTTTGGCATAAGCTAGTAGGAACAACTGGTGGTGATGCCCACCATCACATTCTTTTGGTTTGGCACTAAAAATAAAAACATATTTGAAATTCTAACACACTCAAAAACTTCTAAGTACAAACAGATTAGGAGCTTTTCTTCATATTTTTTATAAGAGACTTACATATTCTTTTTTTTCCTTTGGAGATTTTAGAGGTTTGTGGAGTAGTAGGTAGTGGTGGCTGATTCTGTAAAAATAGAATAATCATCATTAAAAAATAAAATATTTAAACAAATTTATATTTTACTTAGATTTATTTCTATACCATCATTGTCTTATAGGCTTGGTTAGTAATGCAGATAAATTTAGTTAAATGTAACATCTAAATTATTTACCTCCTGGAAATCTGGTGGAGGTGGTAGAGTGACTTCCTGTTAAAGTTATAAAAACTGTAGTATACATTGAATACATCAATAATTTTGCAATTTCAAACACAAAATTGAACATACCAGGCTTGGTTCTAGTCTTGAGTGAGTTTCTGTGTTAGGTATTTTTATCTAAACACAAAAATAATATTTTTCACATAGGCACAAATAGATATTTTTATATGTAGAAATAGATACATTGAAGTTATTTACCTCTTTGAGAATCTCTTGTGGTTCTGGTGTAGGTAAATATTTCCTGCAACAGTAATTTAAAAAAATATTAGATAAATAATAATTAAAAGCAATTGAATATTTGTAATTAATTTGTTATTACAAATGCAAACTTTCTAACAGACAGTTAACTTGGTGGTGATGATAGTATACCTAGCAAGCAAAGGTATATAGAAATAGGCTTCCGATAGATTGTTTAGTTTGTTCAATGTTTTTTGACAAAGAGTTGTCGAAATTATTATAATTTTTAATTAAAACACATAATAAAATATACCTGGCTATATATGTCATTGCTATCATAGGTATTACTATCAACAATAAATTCCAGAGGCAATGCTACCACAATCTCTTTATTGGTGTTACTAGGGCTTGGTGGAGGAGGACCACCTCCTTTCATTTGTCTTGATTGTCCAACCCATTTGAGTAAATCATGTTCTTGTGTAATAACTACTATATACTATACTATATACTAATAGGTATTAGAAGCACATTTCTTAGTTTTCATTTTTTTTAAATAAAATATTAGGTACATATCCATCTGACAAAATATAATCATGCAAAAGGAAAGATAAGCAAAATTTCGACTGTGCATAATTTGATAGAGATATTGTAAAGGAACAGAACCAATGCGCAGATATTTTTTGAAAAAATGAAATAGCTTAAGCCAAACAATGAAAGTAAGAAAACAAACCAAGATAACACCTCTTCCCATGAAAGTTTTTTTGCAGTGTTCGTATTAGTGCCCGTATCTTTGTTTTCAATGATATTAGCTCTTTTAATTAAAAGTTTTTTGAAGCACTTTCTATAAGGAGAATATTATGTTAGGAACGAAAAAGATGCATTTCAATAAATAAAAGCAGTGCAGTATTATACTTATAATACACATGACAAATAATAAATATTTTTAATTACCTTGTCATGCACAGTCCAGTTGGATGAGCGTATTCTTTTTATAGCTTGCATTTTATCGAATTTACTTCTATTATAATATTTTTGTATCGATTGATTATGACAGCCTTTGACAGGTAAAATCAAAACATTGTTTACAGAAGAAAAATCTCGAAATGTTGATAGATTATCCTCGATAATTCAAATATAATCTATAGAGGTAGCGTAATCTATAGCAAATTCTCATAAATGTAACCAGCTAAAAATAAACTGTCTCTTAGTTACCGGCGAACATAATTATTATTAATTGAGTCCGCCTCGGTCCGCTGGTTTGCCCGGATTTGGTCGGCGGATTCAGTCCGCCGGACTAAATCAGAGCGTGTGTTAGGACTATTAAGGGGCTCGTGATATGGTTTTATTAGTAGAATTGAAATTGATCCCCTCTTAACGGTTGAGAGAGGTTTAGTTAAGATGCTGCTTAACAGCGGTTTTCGAAGTTTTTATAAGTAAGGGGGTATGTATGGGTGTTTGTTAAGAGAGAATAAATAATAATTTTCCATTTTCAATGTATTTTTTTAATTTTTAGTATTTATTACCTATATAGAATATAAAAGTTAATTTTATTAGAAAATAATAATTTTAACCTCAATATATAGTCTGTGACATGAAATAAAAAATACTAGTAATCTGTAGCAGTCTGAAAAGTATGACGCCATGACAGATCACGTGATGTAAATTTTTGTCGGACATGCGCGCTTACCTACCGATAATTTTTTTCCGATTTAAAAACGGTGAGATTTTCTTAATATGAAAACGTTCTTGTTTATCACTGTTATTTAATTTGTGTTTATTCAATTATTTTATATTGCCGGATATTGAAAAGTGATTGTGCTAACGTAATATTTATGTGTTGAAAAGGTCAATTGAGAAGGCTGTGCTACAGCGTTCCGTAATGAATCACAAAATATTTGCTCAAAATATGACCTTCATATGGTCAGGTAGGTTCGAATAATGAGATAACCGAATGCCCGCATTCATAATCACATTAAAAGATAAAGAGAAAACCGAAAATACATACTTGACAGCGCTTGCTTTGTTAAACAAAACGTCAGTTGCTCATAAAAAATCTTTTACAAACCACTTTCTATATAAATAAGTTTCTCGAGACATCGTTTATAAAGTATTGTTTATTGATATCAATTAAAATTCAAAGTTATAGTTTCTTAAAAGGCGTGTACCAAGTAGATGGTAGATACCTATAATCTATACAGTAGTTCTGTACATACAGACATCCTCAATTGGTTAATGGTGACATCACTATGTTATAAATAATTTATTGATATAAATAAGTTAAACTACATAAAAAAATAGAAAGTTCTTGAATTTACGTTTAAGTTGATCTCAATATGCATTATATATCTTCTGACCAAAATGAACTCGTTCATTTCCAGTTCCCTCTATTGATATTTTAAATGCAAAATATGTAAGTTATATGTTAACCTTTCATACTTAAGAGATTAATAAAACATAGGAATAGAATATAAGCTAAATTTGACCCAAATTGCAAGACTTGAAAAGACAAAATAGCACTCAATTTTGCCAAGGATAAAAAATTCACAAAGTTTATCAATAAGAATCAGAAAGAATGTCAATACATAAAAAATACCTTAAATGCTTGCTTTTACAACAGTTGAAGCCAAAAATTATCATTTTTATCTATTCTGTTTGTGTATGATCCTTTCTAAAATTACAAGTTTAATGACATCATTTGTATTCAACAACAATGGGAATAATTGAATCTTGATAGGTACATAACATGGAAGTAAAGGCATTTTAAATATATATATTTTATTTCGTTTCAAAACACATTCTTCAGCAATTTAGCTAGCAGTATTTTTAAAAAAGGGGTACATAATTTTCACTTCACATTAAAATTTGAAATTGAAACGAGATTTAAAGACAATTGACCAACTTCAAATAAATAACCTTTAAAAACAACTATATACAAATATTGAAAATAAATATCTTTTACCCTAGCCTTTAAGTATCGTCTTTTAGAATAATAATTCCTATTTTATTTAAGTATTATTTATTTTAAATACATTTTTTGGAAAGAAACTTGAGACAGATAATATCCTTTTCTTGAATTTCCCTAAATCGTAATGGTTCGAAAATACCTTTAAAGGCAACTGGTTCCACCTTAGCCAAATGCCTTAGAAAACACTCAGTTGCAGTAGAAAACTAAGTGTTTTATTTATATATGTATATATATAATAGTAATTGAGAAAAACTATCTAGAACACCTTGATTAATTCTAGATAAGGTCTAGGATTTTTAGTGGCATGAAGTATGTAGGTACTGTTAAGATTTAATCTCATTATTGCAGAAAATGGCCAATTTTGATGCTCTTAGTCTCTGAAACTGAAAGTCTTTGACAAATTAGACATTACTATAGTCAAAACTATTATTAAGAATAGTATAAAATAGTTATTACTATAGTCAAAACTGGCCTCACTTTTTGCAATATATTTCAATTTATTTAAATGTATCCAAAATTCAGCAGTATGATTTTCATAAAATGTGTGACAACTGTTTTTTGAGATTGTAGATTGAATTAGTTAAGTGTTTACACAAAATGAAATATATGTTATAATGTCCATTGAATAGTGCTAAATAAAAATAGTGTAAAAGTTATATCTAAATATTTGTTAGTTAACGGAAAAAATATTGCAAATTGTTTTATAAAAAATTTAATTATAAATTAGTTAATAAATGAAATTACAAATGGTAAATTATCAAATAAATTGTGTGTGTCAATTCTTTGATGAGTTGTGTGAGAGTTGTATATGTCAATGCAATTTTGTAATAGGGCTCTTAAAATTTTAACTATCTACACTAAAACAAGTGAAAAGGATGTCAATTTAATATACTTTAACATGATAATTACGAACTTATAACATCCCTCCTTGGAGGTTTAATAAAATAAATTTTTGTAATTGTTTTATTAGCGACACAAAAACTGTAGCAATTATATGTTGCTTAAAGTATGATACAATAACTACAGATATATGTTTTTGTATGGTTATTATAAGCTCAAAACTACTGGACTGATTTTAAAAATTCTTGCATTGAAGGGAAGCGAGAGTTTTACTGAGCGGCATTAGCTATTATATGGCCATAAAGATGAACTTGCAGTAAAAAAATAGTCTAAAACATTGTTTCAAATGGGGGTCAAGTTTGTTTTTAAAGGGAGTCACATTCTGTTGAAAAATCATAAATAAAAACTATATATAGGTAAAAAAGATTTGTTCATTAAAGGTATGAATTTTAATATAGTGTCATAAAACTAAATATTATAGTGATGGGGTTGCAAGACTAACTTTTTGGCTTTTAGTGGGTCACAACATAAAAATGGTTGAGAAACAATGGTCTAAAATCTCTAAAAAGTAATTTAAATTACAGTGCATCAGTATTGGCATTAGAATCTATATAAATTTGATGGTTTGAAATATTGTATAGTAAAGCTATTTATGATTTTATTAATAACACACAAGTTTCATCACTTCGCTGTAGAAATCTCTTAAGATATTTATGTATGATTTGGATAATTGTTAGTCAAAACTGCGAAGGAATGGAACTTATCTAAATATCTTCATTATTTACTGTGGAGTTTTCAAGGACTGGGTGAATAGACTTTTACTGAGCAAGCATACACCTCTTGGCCAAATGCTTACTCAGTTTTTGATAAGAAGAATAATATGATCTGAAGGTTTCTCTGACCTCTAGTTCCTAAATATGGGGTGTGGGGATTTTCTTAATACGGTAATCGCGGTGGATTCCCAAGTCCATCAGAGAGCGACTGGGTGAACAGAATTCGTTCTAATTTGAAAGCTGGTGCTTCCCGTGTGGTCCCATTTAAATTTCATTTTAGTTCAGTTCAGTTGTTTTAGTTACAATTTCAAGTCGGTTTTTTTTGTTAAAATTTTAACACTATATTATTTAGATGATATTTAGTCCTCAACAATAAAAAATAACATGATAACAGTAAAAATTTTTGCATTAAACAAATAAATTACGCATTTTTCACATGACTTTCTCGATTGTGGGAAGCAGAGGTAACCTACATTTCAAACGATTTACTGACGCCTCATCTTTGCAGGGATTGCTATGACTTTTCTATAATTAATGCTCCCATTTCAATTACTTCTAACCGACTTCAAAAAAGGGATGAGGTTCACAGTTCGATGCTTTTTTTATGTTTTTCACCTCCGATGTTTCGACTGGGTGAACCGATTTTGATGATTCTTTTTTTGTTTGGAAGCTGGAGCTTCCCGTGTGGTCCCATAAATCATCAAAATCTGTGCAGTAGTTTTAGAGTTACAATTTAAAGTCGGTTTTTATTATTAAAATTATGCTCCGCTCCTATTGAATCACATACATAACATTTCTTGATATATGAGCTGTCCAAAACAAATCAATTTTTCAATTTATCCAGTAGTACCCGATTTAGGGTTCAGTCAAACAGCTTTAGGGCCGATCCTCACTATAATGCCGTTCACAGTTCATTCTCGGTCTGGTAAAATATTATCAAGTAAAAAATATGTGTGCATTCATAGTATCCGTAACAGTCAAGTTTCGTGTGAATCCCATTCCAATCGTGATCAGTCTCGAAGAAATTTTGTCAGTGTGTCATACTATTTTGTTTCGGGCTTACTAGGCCCGCCCTAATAACCGCCCTGTATTAACAGGGTGCGGACCACAGTCCATTTGAAGGGCCTCAGGGCCGAACAAATTAACGGTCAAGCAGGATTTATTCGACAGTCGCTTTTAAAAGAGGAAACTCTGTCCAAATGAGTAGTGGTCATTAGGCGAAGTATATTAGTGATTATAAGTAACAGTGATCAAAGAGTGTGACAGTGATTAGAGTGTGATTTTCTTAACAATTTCTATCAAGGAGAACTCAGTGTGTTCTCTACTGAACTTCTCTCTCCTTTTCAGGATTATATAAAATCCTACATAGCTATTTTTTTATACCTGATGGCGTGTATATTATGTCCTAGTTTCCGTATTATGCTTAACACTTGTATACTTTAAATATATTTGAATTATATTTTAGTTAAAGTAATCCTGAGTGTTGGAAGTGACTAAAAAAATGTGAACTTTCGAAAAAGGTACTTTAATTGATTTTTTGAAAATGAGAGTATCTAATTACAACTATGTAAGAAATAACTGAATTCATAGTACAGTTGTGAATGACGTAAATTTAATAGATTATTATTTTCATTAAGGGCATACATATATATATTTTACACATCCACCTTATTATTGAAGATTCAAGAATGAATCGTGAACTGAATGAGATTGTATATGAACATGATAATATTATGAGTTTAAAAGACCGAGAACGAACTGTGATCGATATTACAGTGAGAATCGGCCCTTATTGGTGGAAGTGTTGTTGATGTGACAAATATTTTTTGCATTTATCTGTACTAATTGAATACTGAAAATCGGTTAAGCTATTTATAAGATATTTTGTAATAAATGTGAGTTTAAATGCTCTTCAATTTCATATTTATGTAAAATGTATTACTTTAGCACATTTATTTTTCTAGACAAATCCCCAGTGAAAAGTATGTCCTGATACAATCTGTGATTTAGTGTAAAGTGTAACGCTAGTGTAGCAAAGTGTAAACACCGCTATAGTGAAGTGTACCACTAGTGTAAAAGTGTAAGTGGGTGAAATGGTGGCATGGACCGAGTTTGATGAAGATTTAGGTGTTTCCGGCGACATTCAGTAAAGAAAGGCAGTATACGGTGAGATTTTGTATATTTTAAATAGCCTTGTATTTAATTATTTATTAACCGGCTTCAAAAAGGAGGAGGTTCTCAATTCGACAGTATTTTTTAAATGTTTACTACCTCAGAACTTTTGACTGGGTGAACCGATCTTGATGATTCTTCTTTTAACCGACCTTCAAAAAACCCAAAAAGGAGGTTATCAATTCGACGTGTATTTTTTCTCCCATGTTCCGCTCGTACGTCGCCATCCATAGACCGATTTTGATGAGTGAGGTGTCAAACGATAGAGTAACTCGTCGAAGTGGTCCCATTTTTTTTTTTTAGTATTTTTAAGATCATTAGTTTTTAGGATATTGAAAGAATAGTTTCACAATCGGGCGAGAGATCGCTGAAATTCGTATTTATTTGCTTATAACTCTATGATTTATAAATCCTTATCGATGAATTAAATGTTTTTAGATTCAGTATTAAATTTGCAACAATAATAAGTGAGAATCAAGTTAATTAGATATATAGGTTTAGAGATATTGAGGTTAGAAAATCAAAATTTTAAAAACTTCAATTAGTTCGCTTTAGCAATACAGAAGTCCATGTTATATTAAATATATACTAATTGTAATACTTTAATTTTATTACTATTTATATAGTCAAGCTTTCCATAGGATTTCATGAAAATCTAAGCCATATATTTGATGTTATAGAGCAAAACTTGTCAACAGAGAAAAACAAAAACACGTTATTGTTTACGCGTCCAGTTTAGATCTCTATATCTCGATGAAATATCAGTTTATATCGATGACTTATATATCATTTTATAAAACATTGAAAGGCTCATATACAGTGATGAGCAAAACTGAACACACTTTTGCATTTTTTACTTATAAAATTTTATTATAATTCAGTTACACTGTTATATTTAAAAACGAGTAATTACAATTAAATGATAATTATTAATAAGAATAAATACAGAAGAGAAAAATTAATTATTTAGTGTTTAGTGATAAAGCAGCGCATGATATACCGACATACCTACTCAGTTTTGCACCACATTATTTTAGATACATTCAATACTTCGTCCACAGTCCTTTAGCTTTAAGTAATTTTGTTAATTTATTGTCACGAATTCTCTCACTTGGCCAAATAAGTATGTACCCCGATCTCGGTGTCTCTACCCTGCCCAATGTATTTACCCTGGCCTTGTAAAAAGTAATAAAATATGCATAAAGTGACTTGCCCTTACGTGAAATGTATAAATAGGACAAAAATCGTAATAAAAGTGTTTAATGAAAAAACAACTTGTCTCCGTGGCCGTTTTCTCTATGGACTTGAAACCTCTTATCGTAGAATTATCCATAAACAAAAGTAGCATCATAATATGTTAACTTACAAGGGGAGTGTCAAACTTTTAAATATATAATATTGTAGGGTCCCAATTCAATAATTCAATAAATATATATAAAGCGGCAAGACGCCATTCGTTTTTACTATTGAGGGATTGCAACTTTTATTTTCAACGTTCTCGACTTTTATCGAGCTTGATTTCCCGGGAACAAAGGCCAACGATTACCCGGATTTCTCGAATGAACCCTACTAGCAACGCACCCGTGGCCCAACTGGCATTGAAGATGTCCAAGGGCGGAGGATCGCATATCCTAAGCGAATCACATTCTCGTTCGCCTCTTATTTAAATAATATAGTGTTAAAATTTTAACAAAAAAAAAAACAATTTTAAATTGTAACTCTAAAACTACTGAACAGATTTTGATGAAATTGATTGAAAAATTGTTTTGTTTTGGACAATCCATATACTTATCAAGAAATGTTATATTATGCTTCAATAGAAGCGGAGCATAATTTTAACCAAAAAAAAAACCGACTTAAATTTTATAACTCTAATTACTTAACAGATTTTGATTAAATTTAGATGAGAAGCACCAGCTTTCAAACAAAAAAGAATCATCGAAATCGGTTCACCCAGTCAAAAGTTCTGAGGTAACAAACATAAAAAAACAGCATCGAATTGAGTACCTCCTCCTTTTTTGAATAACAGTTTTTTTTTGTATATTCTGCTTCGTGGCAATCTGTTTCCTAATAATAAGCCACTTCTTTGTTTGATTTCTCTGTTAATGTATTCCTCGAAAGCTATACTTGTATTAAAATTCATTTCACAAGACTCTTGATGTCAGGTGGTTTTTGACTACCCGCAGATGGCTCACTACCCTCAACCCGCGTCCCTCGAGGATGCTCTGCCGTTGCTCGTAAAGCCGGATCTTCGGATGCGGCAGCTGCTGGGCGAGCGGTTGACGGCGCTCGTTAGACGGGAGGAGGTGACACATGAGATTGCAGCCCCGCTGCTCGATTCGCTGGTGGCGTGGCTCAATGGGGGTAACTTTAAGGTGAGCTTTGTAATATTTGATTAGTGTTATGATTAAGAAGCTGGCAACATTATATATCTATAATAATATATTAAATACTAGTAAACCCCGCGAACTTCGTATCGCTTCAGAGTTCTGAATAATAACGTGTCACCTAAAACGTCATTCCATAGAAAATGTGTGAGGAAACGAATTTGCAATAAAATAATATTGCGACTATAAATTAAGATGTAAGCTATCCTCTTTCAAGTTGGATCAAACTATCCATCGCGGACAAACAACGTGACACGTAATTTATATTCATTAAGATATATGGCAACATAGTGAGATGCTTATGGCCGACTTGTAATGTTAGTTCTCTGGTTGTTACGTAGTTTTTGGATTTTATTAAAAGGTTATGAGTTTACTAAGTTGTGTGAATTGTAATAAATGAATATAATCATAAGTAATTGGTCTCCTCTATACACTACAAGCTTCACACGCATATGTTGTAAAGAGGGTTCGTGGTTGTGGTCACTGGTCGATTTTGACGCTCTTATTCTCTGAAACTGAAAGCCTTTGAGAAATTTTATTTATAGAATAGTATAAAATAGTTATTATTAAAGTCCATAGCGGCCTCGCTTTATACAATATATCAAAATTTATTTAAATAGGTATATCCGAAATTCAGCAGTAGGGTTTTTATAAAATGGGCGACAACTGTTTTTTGAGATCGTGGATTGAATTAGTTGAGTGAGTACACAGAACGAAATATATGTTATAAAATCCAATAAATAGTGTTAAAGTCCATAGCGGCCTCCAAATTTTGAAATACTAATGAAATTTTTAAAAATAAAATCTTTTTAACATCAGATCAGATTTAACAGACAATTTCTCTTTATTGTATTTTTACGTATAATTTATTATGAGAAACGGACAGAAGATGATTATGTACCTGTGTTATGTACCAATGACTACTTAAATGATTATAAGAGAAATGAAAAGATGAATATATACGTAATAAATCTATTTGTTTAATTTTACAAATTATCTCCCTATAGCAAAATATATTACTTAAAGTATTCTAAAAGCAGCCAAAAATAGGCCGAATACCGAATAGTAACCGAATATTCGTTGCAAGCCTACATAATACATAAATTTTTCTGTTCGCTATTTCACTCTGTTTATAGGCTATATAACATCACGTTACGACGAAATTAACGCGGGTGAAACCAAGGGGCACAGCTAGTTAAATCTACAATTGGTTAGATAAATATAAAATAAGAAATATATAATTATAGTCTAACAATAGAATCTTCGGTGCATGATGCACTCTACTTCACCAAATACGGGAGTGTATCCTCGCTTCAATGCATGCACGGCGTTATTCTTGTAACGTATAATTTTAACAAATAAAACCGACTTCAAAATGTAAACTAATGAAGAGATTTTGATGAAATTTAAATGGGACCACACGGGAAGCTCAAGCTCTCAAAGAAGAGTCATCGAAATCGGTTCGCCCAGTCGAAAGTTCTGAGGTAACAAACAAAAAAAATCAACTCGAATTTTCTGAGAAACATGACAGTTTTATGCCCTTGTTGAATTTTACATGAATTTCATTTATCAACTATTTATTCACGTCTTTTAATTAATAGCAGGTTCATTTTTATACAAAATTTATTTTTCACTTTTAAGTGCGTTTTGAGGTCGGGTTTTTTATTATTTAAAATTAATTATTTATACCTTTTAAGTGGCTCTTTTAAACTGTTCAGTTTGTTACCATACATTCATAATCGTATATAAAATGAAACTATGACATGCACGCTCTGACTTTACACCCACTGTCAGAGCTCTGCCTCATTAAGGCGCCATGGCTACGTATCCAAGCAGTTAATATTGAAATGTATGTTACCTAACTCACTTGGCGACCGACTGGCGACGTTGCCAAGTAGCCAGCGTAGCCAGAGTCACCCGCTCCGTATGCGGCGGCTGGCGACGCTGGCCACCTGGCGGCGTCGCCCGTTGTTTGCAAGTGTTTGTATGTTCCATCACTCACTGAGTCGCCAACCAGTCGCCGCGTTGAACGCACTTCGTATTGAGAGCAAATGATGTTAGTGACATCCTCAGATAATTGAACATTTTTTCAGGGTATTTTCTTAAATCTTCATAGAGTTAAAAAAATACAACTTCGGCTTCGATCTGATATAAAAGGATGAACCCATAGTTTCATTTTTCTATTTTTCTATGACGTAGATAACCAAAAGTGCGATTTCTTCTACATCCATTCCTGACGACGTAAACAAACTGACTGTCGAGACGCCATGGCCTTGGCGAGCTTCGAATGCCAGAAGTAGCCAGGCCTGCGCTGCTGGCGACGTCGCCATGGCGTCTTAATGAGGCAGAGCTCTCAGTTCTCTGTATCTCCAGCACTGTGTATTGGATCTTAATGACTTCATTGCGATATAAGACCGATATATAATGTTAATTAAATGATCAACCAATAATATTATTTCTAACGAGTATTTTATCGAGAAAAACGGACTTGAACGCAGTATAACATACATACAGTACTGGGAAAAAAATGATCCACATCCACCTCTAGAAAGACGTTTTAGCCTTTGGATACGGAAACCAACAATAAAAGTTTTATTATGAATTGCAGGTCGCCCAGAATGGCTTAGAGGTGATAGCCGCGATCGCTGAGCGCATGGGACCGGAGTTCTCACATTATGTGCCTACAGTGTTGCCTCACATCATTGACAGGTAACTGAATGACGAAAATATTATAAACTTTCGCGATTTTAACCCATTGTTAGTAAATACCAATAGCGGGTTTTATGAGCCGTCCATTAACCACGTGAGGCTCGAAAGGGGGGCGGGGTTTCGGCGAATTTCTTTTTTCTGTGACAGATAGAAAAACAACCATAGATAACAATAGTCTGTATTTTTAACCGACTTCGAAAAGGAGGAGGTTTTCAATTCGACGTGTGTTTTTTTTTATGTTTGTTTCATCAGAACTTTCGACTGGGTGAATCGAATTCGATGATTCTTTTTTGTTTGAAGCCGGTGCTTTCCGTGTGGTCCCATTGCGATTTTATCAAAATCTGTTCGGTAGTTTTAGGGTAACAATTTGAAGTAATACACAATAATTACGAATCTAACTCGTGGTCGGGTTGGATGTTGGCTATTTTGAATCAAAATTCGTTCATCCGTTTATGAGATAGTTGCCCGCGACTTCGTCCGCGTCAATTTCTGTTATTATGATCGCGATTAAGAAGTTTTTAAAAAAATATATTTTAAGTACTTCTACTTATATGATATTTTTATTTTCTTGTGACAGAAGAACGTACTGATTTTCTCCGCAACCCGATCTTACCATAAAAAAATGTTATAATGAGTCAATCTTAAAAGATAGACATATATTGTCGTGGATATTTTTTAAAATCATTTAAAGAGTAATAATTCTTTCATAGATATTTTTTGGGTAACTTGAACCGTTTACGCAGCGCACGCAACGGAAGCCCTCAAATATGGATAATTTTCCCCGTTTTTGCAACATTTTTCACTAATGCTTTGTTGCTGTTGATCGCAGCGTGATGTTATATAGCCTAAAGCCTTCTTCGATAAATGGACTATCCAACACACAAAGAATAATTCAATTCGAACCAGTTGTTCCTGAGATCAGCGCGTTCAAACAAACAATCTCTTCAGCTTTATAATATTTAGTATAGATTCATATTAATATGGCGGGTGTTAAATTGTCTGCAAATTCACTTGTGTCTCTATAGTCTTAAGTGGATCAAATCTCTCTGTGCGTCGAGAACAAGATTACGCATTTAATGGCGGACACGTGACCGACATAATTGCGTGTGATTTTGTCATATTGTAGGCTAAAACCTTAAAACAATGAGCTGTCAACTGTCAAGTATGAATCATCGCGCCATTTCCTTAATTAATGGTTTGGAATTTTTCCATGCTAGAAAATCTCCGTGGTTAAGTGGTTTTAGCGTCTGCGTGTTGGGTTCGAATCCCGTGGGAAACAAATTAATGTTTCGGTTGGGTAGGCATAGCTGATCACCTACTTGCCTGTGAAGGAAATGATCAGTGATACAGATATGTGTCTGCCCCATGCCCCACTAGAGGTTACGCAAATTCCCACCAACTGGGTTTGACATTCAATATTAAGTTTCGTATTTCCACACAATTTTTTAACTTAAAAGTTATAAAAAACAGATATTTTGATTCTAAAAAGCATATAAATTGAGTGAAAGATTTAATGATTCTCTGTATTACGTTGGCCACAACATACAAAAAATATAATTATGTAGAATTTTTTTTTAGTATATAGATAAGACAGCTGAATTTTTTTGTATGTTTACAGACTGGCAGACACGAAAGAAGTTGTCCGCGTGGCTGCACGCTCGTGTATAACAAGCCTGGACGATTGTAAGGCGGTCGCTCCACGCTCGTTACTCGCTCGTTTAACGCCCGCTCTACAACACAAGGCGGCTCATACGAGAGAAGAAGCTCTGAAGTGTATAGCCCAACTGTTACATACGTAAGACTTATCTTCTATACAGATAAATAAAATTGAGTGTCTGTTTGTAATATTAAAATAACCGTTTTTTAACTAAATGCACACGGATGTGTACAAAAATAACATTTTTGATTTTTTGATGGGACTTTCACTGGCATATAGCTGATATAATGAAGGGACTTAGGCTACTTTTGTTTTAGAAATTAATATACAAAAATAATAAAAAATAACTTTTGCGCGGACGAAATACTACATATTATATATTATTATTTTTCTGTTCGCTATTTAACTCTGTTTATAGGCTATATCACGTTACGACGAAATTAACGCGGGTGAAACCAAGGGGCACAGCTAGTATTAAATAAAAAAGATTTTTCAACACACTTAGGGGTATGTAAAGGCGCTTGTAATCAGGCTGTGACATGTTGATTAAGTTTACGCACTAGTGCGATAAAGTAGTAAAACCTTTTTGTTCAACCTCTTTGGTCCCAAAAAGAGTTTCGGTATGATAAAATAATCGGCAAGGACCAACCTCTTGGCCAAGACGCCTCTCACCCGAGCAATTAAAATTATAAATAAGGTACATGCCAAAACAGATGACGGAGTGAACTCGCAAGATGTTTTCTGTTTGAGATTTGTTATGTTATTTAGTTGATTCAATTACTTATTGTATTTTGTATTGTTCATAGTTTTTAATGTATAGTTGTACTTTTTTTTTTGTTTTTTTTTGATAAAGGTATTCCAAGATTTATATAAAGTCCCGCCAGATCGAATTAGGTTTATACCTGTAAAGATTGTGTGTGTTGAATGAATAAATAAATAAAAAAAAATAATTAACATCACAATCACAATTTAAAAAACTAACTCACCACTGGATGATGGCAGCTAAGATCTATCTAACATCGCATCAAAATCGGCTCCTGTTATCGGGTATTAATTATTAGCCTCATATTCACTGACCGCCTCCTTGGTCTATTGGTAAGTGCGTAAGCGTTACAACCTAGAGGTCCTGAGTTCGATTCCCGGTGGAGATAAAAAAACTCGGTCTGGCAGGGCATAGAAGGCTGATCATCTACTTGCCCCTAAAGAAAAAATCGATCAGTGAAACAGATCTGCCTCATACCCCACTATGGGACACGGGATTTTTTTTTCATATTGTATGTTTGTCAATTTCAGCCACGGAGCCACGGAACTACAGCTCCGTTCCTGTATTCCAAATCTGGCAGCGCTCGTCGGTGATCCGAACAGCGCAGTGAGAGACGCCGCGGCACAATTACTAGTCGATGTATACAGACATGTCGGTATGTATATCCTTTTCATTTATTAGCTAGTTGTGCGGTGCGGCTTCACACGCGTTAATTTCGTCTTAAACAATACTTGTATCTTTAGTTTATATAGTGTTTAAATTTTAACAAAAAAAAGACTTCAAATTGTTTAAAAGTACTGAACAGATTTTGATGATATTTAAATGGGACCATACGGGAAGCTTTAAAACAAAAAGAAATCGTTCACCCAGTCGAAAGTTCTGAGGTAACCAACATTTTAAAAAAAAGTGTCGAATTGAGGTATCCTTTTTTGTGAAGTCAGTAAAAAATAAACATACAAATTACAATTGTTAGAGATGTGTCATTCTTCATCCCTCCAACTATCTCCTTGCCGAAAATCACGCTGATCCAGTGCTCCGTTTAGGCGTAAAATAAACGTTTTTTAATAAAAAAAACATTATTAATTATCTCACATGAATATTTAAAGTAGCCTATATATTAATCCCCACAAACTTTCGCATTAATTTAGTGGGATTAAAAAAAATATTTATATAAAATATATTAAACTTTATGCTAACTGTTTCCAGGCGAAAGACTGAGACAGGACCTGAAAAAGAAGGAGCTGCTGCCGGCGCAAAAGTTGGCTCTTCTGGAACAGAAGTTCGATGAAGCGAGAGAAGCTGGATTGCTATTGCCCTCAGGTATATAAGAAGTATTTTGTGTCCTAAAATAACTAAACACCCGTAATTGAGCATATATGATGAATTTATTGATAGTGGATATAAATATGTCTAGGGGACATAGGCGTGATAATATAAATTAATAAATTTAACCATTCTGTGGATTTGTCTATAAGGGACTGTCCATTAATCACGTGATGTTTTTGGACATTTTTTAACCCCCACTTGATGATACGTGGTGAGGTTGAAGACTAACCCCCTTTCACCCAAACAAAACCACGTGTAATTTTTAGTACCTACAAAGAATCTTAAAATTTTTAGAATATTATCTTTAAATACAGGTATAAAGTATAATAAAAAAAAATTAAGGACCATAATAAAAATGTCTAGACAGAAAGGTTGCAGGTTGTTTAGAAAAAATAAACGTGATATTTTACTACATCCCCCCCCCCACCCCCTTGTGATATTTCGTGATTTTTTGCTGTTTTTCCCCCCTTTCGAGCCTCACATGATTAATGGATGTTCCCTAATCGAATGGTCTTTTCTCGTACCGAACAGCTCAACTGATTTTCATAAATATTGCAGTGTATATAAAAATGATGGAATGTTGTATGAATTGTTTTAAGAGGGTTGTTGCGAGCTGGCGAGTCTGTGTCTGTGTCCTAATCGGATGGACTGTTTTAGATGGTTTTATTTTAAAAATGCACCTTCCCAGATTGTTTAAATACCATTTAATAAAAATCTGGTTATTAATTTTAAAAATGTCCTTTTTATTAGTAGTAAAATAAAATAATGGTCGGCCATTATTTAATTTTAATTAAATTAATGTATTTCTAATGCATTTTATATAAAAATAGCTTTATGCACTTCTCCATATAAACTTAATCGTGGCAAATTTCATGATCACCCACAATTTTCGTAAAAAGGGTATAAAGTTTTTGCTTCACATATTAATATAATATAGTTATAATTTCGTTTTTGGATGTATTTGTTACTAGCTGGTGCCCGCGACTTCGTCTGCGCAGTATTAGCTACTTCCAGTAGCTTAAATTGTTTACAACAGAATAGCTCGCAGATGGCAGAATTTTTTCCTACTTCACACAGTTATATTTTGGACAAATCACACAATATCTTTAATATATCAATACAATATACATAAAAATTATAGCCTGTGCGTTATTCTGATGTATAAGCTATATTATTGTAAAGTTTAATTAAAATCGATACAGTAGTGTTTGCGTTAACAAATATCCATACATACAGACTTTCACGTTTATAATATTAGTAAGGATGTTATATAGCCCTATAAATAGTAAAATAGTGAACAGAAAAATAATAATAGATATGTATTATGTACTTCATCCGCGCGAAATAGTTTTTTATTATTTATTTATATTAATTTCTAAAATAAAAGTATTAAGTTACTCCTTATTACATCAGCTATCTGTCAGTGAAAGTCCCGTCAAAAATTGTATAAATGTTATCTTGGTACATTTATTTATCTTTATAGATTTGATCTCATTAAAGTGTAGGATATTGTAATTTATGAATGTGTGTTTGTTTCCAGCAACCGTAGGAACCGATGAGGCAGACTTCGTTTCACGAACTGTTAAGCGAACAATGACAATACCGACAAGAAGTCGTGATGGGGACAGCGGCGCCTCAACACCAGGTCAGTTTAGAAAATAATCTATAATACATAAAACATAGTCTGTTTATAAACAACTCTAAAGTGGCTCGACCTATTTTAATGGAGAATGTTCACACATTTTAAATTTTAGCCAACTCTATTGAAAAATCGTGTGGAAAAAACTATTTGATACGTCAATTTGGTCCGCGATACAGAATTTTAAAAGTAGGACGACGTGACGTCATTTTACAACAGCTCGCGCAGTCCGTCGCGTCGCTGCTCAAGAAGAGAGATAGAGAGGAGTGTTGTACTGTGACGTCACGCTGCTGACACGAGCAGACGAACTTTAAATGCATGTAAAATCAAAACTACTTTCTCTTTTCAAACTAAACAAAAACTAGTGTATTTGTATACATTCAAATCCCATTCAAACTTCATCGAAATCTATTCAGTAGTTTTAGAATTACAATTTGTAGTCGTTTTTGTTTTTTGGTAAATTTTTTTATTGCGATAACTTGTCGCAATAAACACAGTGTGACTGGAGATTAATCGAAGCATACTACTGAATGTGTAAACAGAAGTTGAACAGTTGTCGTAATTCAATAGACTGCCAACAGATGGCGCTGAATGCACTTGAAACGCGCTATCGTTGTATTTCATGAAGCCATATAAGCAATTTCTAATATTTGAAATTTTATGATCCAGATCATTGATGCTTCTTACAATTTTTGGCGGTCTGACGTTGATCAGATTTATTATTATATCAGCGACCCACCCCGGCTTTGCATAGGTATAAAATATATATATTAAAACCTTCCTTCTTCTTCAATCATTCTATCTATTAAAAAAACCGCATCAAAATCCGTTGCGTAGTTTTAAAGATTTAAGCATACAAAGGGATATAGATGAAGAAAAAAGACTTTGTTTTATATTATGTAGAGTGTAGTATCTGACCCGATAGATCTTGTCTTATCTCTTAACCAGGAAAGGCGCGCTGAGGAAATTAAATGAATGTAAAATCAAAACTGCTTGCTTTTTTGAATAAAACAAAAACTAGTGTATTTTTACACATAAATGCTCTATTGTGACAAAGTTTCAAGCGATTTTGCGTGTCTAGTAACATTCTCCATTATCATACAAGTAATAAAAACATTAGCAAAATTCACGAAAATATAACTAGTAGTATTTTTGAAAAAATAATTATTTATCTATTGATATAAGGTGTGTAACCCAAAAAAATTGATAAGGGTATGTGTCAGTTTGTATTACAATAGAAACCTCACAAAAATTTTACCCAGAGTCCTCAAGAATCGGTCTAGCCGTTGAGGAGTGAGTTATCAGTCATAAAAACAGATATACTTGGTAGAACTCACATTGCTCTGATACCAAAGAAAGTGGCTGAAGCATCTGTTATGGTAACCACAATCAACGAAGGTGCCACAAAGACTCACAACCAAGACTCTGAAACAAACATTCGTGCTTATAAAATAAATGCAACTACCGGGATTCGAACCTAGGACCTTTTGGCGCAGAAGGCAAGAGCACTACCTATTGCGCCAACCGGTCGTATATACTTCAGTTTGTTTGTGCTATGGACTAAATCACTAAGTTTTAAGAATATCAACTAACATCTGTAAAATTTACAAATAAATTTTAAAAAAATAATAATCATTTTGGGCTTCGCCGCAGTTGGATGTAATTTCATTATCCCTTCATTAATACTTCTTTTTTCAATTTCCTCTAATATTCTATTTCTATCTTTCATGTAACCATGGATCGCATCCGGTAACAAACACACACATTAAAACCTATATCACCAATGAATCTATCATCGAACAAATTCATATCATCGCTAATCACTGAAAATTCAACACAATTTGAACAATTCAATATTTAACATAACACATGATCACACATCACTAATCGAACATACATCTGAAATTAAACATTCGTTACCTATCGAACATATATCACCAATCGAACATACATAATCAAACTCATCACCATTTAAACACACCTCAATCGAACACACATCTGAAATTAAACACTCGTCACCAATCGAACACACACCACCCATGGAACATACATAATCAAACACACATCACCAATCATTACCACACATGATCATCATAACAGCATGCGAGGTGAAGCGACCACTCGCTGGATTGTACAGCTTACCATCAGCAAGTCGTAAACCACCGACAGCCAAACTCACCAGTACTTCCAGTGGTAAGGATTAATTATTAAATCCCGACTCAAAAAACAAGGGTATTATAAAGGAACGTGTCTGTCTGTCCGTGGAATCAAAATTCCTTAACAACCAATTTTGAACTTGATTTGATTGATCGATGCTCTTATTTTGAGAATTATTGATGTAAAAAGTGTTTTAATATTTTTTACGTTAATTAGTATAGAAAATTTCATAAAAATCCATTCAGTAGTTTTAGACAGACAGTTTTAAATTGGATGTTTCGTTCTCTGTAAAGTTACAGTTTAGTTGATGTGCGAAAATCACAAGAATTACTGGTTTCAAATTGATAAATTCTTTCTGTGTTGGATGATCCATTTATCGACGATGGCTGTAGGAGTGGAGCATGGATGGAAAATGTTGCAAAAATAGGAAAAAAATGTGTGTGTGCTTGACGGAAGTGAAAACTTCATCAAGGCGAAATTAATAATACGAAATACAAGTTTTTTTGCGTTCTATATTGATAAATTAATAACTTTTACAATGTACTTATAATTGTGTATCGACTATCTCTCTCGCTCTGCTGACTGTTCCTCTCATGCTTAGTCGCCTCGAGCCGACTTCACCCGAATGAGCGTTACATAGCCGAGCGTGACGGCTCAGTTCAATTCAGTGCACACAAAAAGTGCTAAATGCGCCTAAACAAGTTTTCACTTCAAAAATACTTTTAAGAGTTTTGCTTATACATTTATATTATTTCCAGTATCAAGTGCTAGCGGCTACAGCGAGGCTGGTGCTGTATCATGCGAAGCTTTTGAAGCAGCATTTACTCATATCTCGCCCGCAGCAGTGTATGGGGCAAGGGGTCTTGACGATTTGTTCAGACACGCCTCAGGTCTTCTGGGAGACAGAGGCGCGGATTGGGAGAAGAGAGTGGACGCTGTGAGTAGAAAAATACAGAGTTTGTAAAAGAATACTTATCTAGGTAAAATTATGAAAAACAAATAAAAAAATGTAATAATTAACTCGATTTTTATATTTTTCTTTATGGAGAAATTACACAAGTCAACGCGAATTTAGTGCCCGAGTTCTGTGTACCCGATTTTGATTTCTTATACCTAATTAATAAACGAAATAATATTTTTATCTCATAAAGTTTGCTTTTAAGAGTAACCTCTAAGCATTTGTCAAAAATCGTATATTTTTTTATCATCGTATGAACTATAAAATACAAAGCAATTTTTTTTATAAATTGAGTTTTTGGTTATTTTTCAATGTAACATTCAGACAATAGTCGTTAAAAAACAGACAAAAAAATTTTTTTTTTTGTTGACTTGTGTTATTATTAATTTTTCTAATTATTTTTTCAGTTGAAAAAAATCCGCTCACTGTTAGCTGCGAACGCGCACGTTCAGTATCCAACAGAATTTGCGGCGCATTTGAAAGACCTCTCCGTGCCATTTCTTGTCGTCATCAAGGATTTGAGGAGTCAGGTGATTATCTCCCAGTGGGACATGACACATATTTCTGAGTCATATACATATTCCAAGTACCAGGCTGTTATGAGATAGGAAGAGTTTTAAAGTGTATGTTAATACTAGTATTAGGGGCCCATAAACACTGAAAATTTGCAGTGTTTAATGCATCTGTTTCACTGTTCGATATAGCACATGGTCCAAGTACCAGGCTGTTATGAATAAGAGAGTTTTAAAGTAAATTTTACTGTCTTGGGTGTTTATGGACCCCTAGTGGAGCATAAGGTAGACACATCATCTGTTCCATTGATCTTTTCTTTATAGTAGATGAACAGCCGTTTGTACCTACCCAATTGGTGTCCCCGGGATTCGAACTCATGACCTCCGGCGCAACACGCATATACGTGAACCATTTAACCATGTAGGCGGTTCTAAATTAGTTTTTTCACATACATTTCTTAATTTTTGATTTTTTTAAATGTTAATTTTTTAACCCATGACGAAAAAAGAAGTGTATTATTAGTTGGATGACTGTGTTTGTCTGCGCCATTGTTTTTTCGTCGCCATTGCTTTGTTGCGTCGCGTCTGCCTTTCTGTTCGCGATAAACTTAAAAACTACTGAACAGATTGTCACGAGAGTTTCATCAATAGATAGAGTGATTCATGAGGAAGGTTTAGGTATATAATTTGTCAAAGTTTTGTGTGAATTGGTTGAAATATTATGATAATTGTTTAAAGTATCGGAAAATTCAAGCCATCTGGGTGCTTTCATCGAAAATGCTGTCCAATCCCTTTGAGATAGGACAAAACAATGCATGCTGGGATATCCCTCTTTTATAGATGTACAAAAAAGTCTTTGATGGCATCTATCTATCTTTCAAGGATAGCTTACTATACCCATTCTATCTTTTATTGGCGGTACTAAGATCTCCGGGTCAGCTAGTTAATTTATAATCATAACATAGTATAAAACAAAGTCGCTTTCTCTGTCCCTATATCCCTTTGTATGCTTAAATCTTTAAAACTACGCAACGGATTTTGATGCGGTTTTTTAAATAGATAGAGTGATTGAAGAGGAAGGTTTTTATATGTTTTATACCCGTGCAAAGCCGGGGCGGGTCGCTAGTAATAAATAATTGTTAATTTTTTCAGGTTGTTCGAGAAGCGTGCATAACTATAGCTCATATGGCGAAAGTTTTGAAGAACAAATTGGAACAATTCAGTCTTTATATATTGCAAGAGTTGATTAATCTCATACAGAACGCTGCTAAGGTGAATATTAACGCCTCGTTGGCGTAGCTGTAGTAATAGTGATGAAATTAAAAACTTGAGATTTGCAAATCCTCACTAATATAAATGCGAAAGTAACGCCAAAACTACTGAACCGATTTAAATGAAATTTGGTACACAGATAGTCTAGAGCCTGCCAGAGTTACTTTTTAATGCGAAAAAAAGAGTTGAAAGAGGGGATGAAAAGCTGTATGGAAGTATCGTCATTTTTAGAGCAGGCTATATTACCTCACGTTACGATGAGCTTAATGCGGGTGAAACCGCGGGGCGTAGCTAGTTTTTATTAATTTGATAAAAATTTAAGACAATAAGGAAGTGAGCACAGATTATAAAGCATGTTAAACTAGGGATGTCGGTCTGTCATACAATTTTGACTTGATTTCAAATTTATTTCAAAACACCGCCTGCTATTAGATCTCGGGTTCGAATACCGAGTCGGACATATCTTTGGGTTTTCGAATTTTCCCAATTAGTAGCTTGGAGTCTGGGATTGTGCCCTTTGGTTTGCCCTCCATTACAATAGGACTACAACATAATATTATTTTTCTTACCTTATTTTTGAAATAAAAATTACATTAATTTTTTTTTAAAACAATGTATTTACCATCTGTTGTCAGGAACAGTCTGACACCAGTGGTAGCAGTCACAGGCAGCAACCTCTTCAAAAAAAATTTAAATTAAAATATCAACACAATTTTTTAAATTAATAAATAACTTATGTTTTAGGTGATTTCCTCAGCCGGGACAGTGTGTGTGCGTTATATTGTAATATACGTTCACTCACCAAGACTGGTGCCGGTACTCACCACTAATCTCACCACAAACAAGTCTAAGGAGATTCGATCAACGCTTAGGTGAGTTTTGCAGTCTATATTGTCCATTTTATTAGTTTTTTGACAACTCGACGACTGACAAGTTATAGTCATGTCCTAAAGGACGTAATAAATCGATTATTCGTCAATTTTTTTCGTTAAAAATATAAAATTATATTATGTAAATATTTTAATTTATTGGTTTCAACCTCAAAATTTTGTTGTCTTGATTAAATAATATATTACACCTTTACATATTAGCATTTATTTCTACCGGTTATTTGTAATCTGTGGCACAATCGTTAGTAATCGTTACGTGGTACATCACTAAGGAGGCGGTACCCGTCCATGAAGTACAATATTATTTATATGAAATTTTAACTTAAACAATACGAAACTTCATGGTTGTGAGCTGTCAAAAAAACTGTTAATAAAATGGACAAACTAGTGAGCTAGGTGAAATAAATTAATGTAACTTTGTATGTGTGTATGCCTGTTACACGATGTTAGGAGTCCGCAGACACCCAGACCCACAAACAGGTCAAATTAAAAAAAATATTAATAAAATGAACACATTAAAGTTGGATTAATCAATGAAAGTTTCCAGACGTCTTAAGAATATTAATTTAATGAACACATTAGATTTAATTAATGGATAACTTTCCAGCGAGGTGCTAGTGTTGCTGTTAGAGAAATGGCCTTCAAATGCAATTGAGAAGCAACAACAAGTGATTCATGAGGCGATACGGCGTGCCTGCGTTGATGCCGACAGCACGGCTAGGAATTATGGACGAAGGTATTTTTGTTTTCCTCCACAATTGAGCTTTTTCTAAGGCATTTTCTACCCCGCACCACCGCCTTGTACATGGTACATGTTCAATATCATGTTAACTTAAAACTGTTATTAGCGCCATCTATTGTCAAAAAGAATCAAATTTGTATGGTGCGCGCGAAAGTCACCGCCTGAGGTATGTGAGGGATGAGACGGGGGTTAGCGCGATTGACAAGACGCACACGAGATGTTTAATGACATATCCGGATAACCATGTTAAAATCTTAATTTACGTAATGGGTAAATTATTATATTTATTAAATTTTCAGTATATAAACAAAAATAGACATTAAATTTTATTATTTGTAGAAAATAGTTTTAAAACGAAATAACATTTCTTAATAAGGTAACTTAAAATATTATGTTCACAATCACCGTTATAGTCCAAAATTATTCAGTATCTTCTTCATTACTAGACATTTCTTCAGGAGTGACTAGCACGCGCACTATAACTATTAAATCACTTGTCAACTTGTATTCATAATCTCACGCATTTTTATTAAAATTTATAGTTAAATAATATTGTGAAAGAATATTGAAAAAAATTTAAATAAAAATTTATATAAAAGTAAATTTTAATTATTGTATCTTGGGTATCAGAGTTTATTAAAAAATAATTTTATAAAAAATTATTTCGAATTTAAAAGAGTTAATTAATTAAAAAAATTAATATTATATAACTATTATTGGTTATTGGTTATTTTTGAATTAAATAAAAATGTGTGAGATTATGAATACAAGTTCTTGCAATAAATGTTATTATTATTAATAATAATAATATTTATTGCAGGATCATTAGCTTTGTTAGTAGCCTTTTTCTTAAAACCTAGTGTTAGTCCTTATATCTATTTACTTAAGAAGTTACAGTAACTAAAAATAAAATAAACAAATGAATAATATTTAAGATAATAATAAGTTATAAATAAATATAATAATAACTATTGGTGTGAGTTATCACCAAAAATAGTCAGACAAAAAACTTTTAAAAATTATAACTTTTTAGATAGGTACACATTTACCTTCCAATAAGTCTTGACAGTATTTTTTTAAACTTACCTCAGAACTTTCGACTGGTTGAACCGATTTTGATGATTCTTTTTTTCTTTGATGTGATCCCATTTAAATTTAATCAAAATCTGTTAAGTAGTTTTAGATTTACATTTTGACGGTTTTTGTTGTTAAATATATAACGCTATATTATTTAATGAAATTTTTCATCGCAGAGCTTACTGGGCGTATAAAAAACAGTATCCGTCTGATGCTGAGCAATTGTTCTCCCGTCTGGATGCGGCTGCACAGAAACAGATCGAACGAGAGAGGGTTGGCAGTGTGGACAGCTTGCAGCATATAGGTACTGGTGAGTGTCAGCTGTTCTTCGAGCAGAACTTTTTAAGTAGGATTAATTCTTCAGAGGCGAGCTTTCAAGGGTTATCAATTGGACGTGGATTTTTTGACGTGACAACGTTTTATATGAACGCCGGTTGCACGCATGAAAAAGTGTCACGTTCCGCCTGATGCGAGCGATAGAGAGGCACGATCGGCCTAAGCGTGTCATAATAATTCAATTGAATTCATAATGCAATTTTTCATAAATTTTTGACGTCATGAAAAATTATCGTCCGTAAACCGATTTTACAGGCAACCAACTTTTTTGGATTTTCTTTACAGTGGATGTTTTTTGAGAACTTGCTTTTAAGTAGATTTTAATTTGTGTGAGACTTAAGTTGTTTTTTTTCATGTTTTTAGAAGATTTTATTTTGAGGTTATGATTTTTATACAGATCTTAGTTGTGAGTTGTAAAATGAGTATTTGTTTTTATGCTTAAAATACTTACCTGATATTGATGAGTTTCCGTTAAATGTGGACTGATTTTAGAATTGTAGAAGTTGCTGGTGTCGGCTAGTTTTTAAATAATAATATGAAAATGTACAAAATTTGTTTTAAAATTAACTAGTGGTGCCCGCGAACTTCGCTTCAGAGTTCCGAATAATCTAACAAAACAAATATCATCAAAATCAGTCCATCCGTTCATGAGTTATATATAATATAGATTTAATTTTAATGATTGGGGCATGATGATGCAGATACATTTCTGCATCTGTTCCTCTGGTCACTTCCTTTATAGGCAAGGTGATCAGCCCTCTGTGCTTATCCAACCGAAACATTCATGTTTCTACGGGATTCGAACCCAGAACCTCAGAAGAACACGGTGGTCTGATTTTGTTTGAAGGCGGTCAATATAAATAATTCATTTAGATGATTTTAAATAATTTAAATTATTTAAAATTAAATTTTTGTACATTTAGATGATTTTAATTAATTTAAATTAAATGATTGTAGTTCATATAGGTGATTTTAATTAATTTAAATCATTATTTTTCAGAAAGGCGAATGCTAACAAGTCCCAGAAGTCCTTCAGCAAGTGTGTCAGGTGAGGATTAAATTTTCATTGAAAAATGTTAATCGCTAGAATTTTCATACATTTTGCTAAGCTTTTTGGAAATTTTTTCAGAAACAAAATGCACTTATATAATTAAAAAAAAAACACTTTATATATAGTTATTAACCTTTGTTAAATCGCGTTGACAAGGTGTGTAAGAAATTTCATTATGATCGGCTTTGTAGGTAAAGCTTTTTTATATTACAACTAAATTCCTTTCAGTTTAAAAGCCTTATGTTAATCCTTACTATAATATTATAAATGCGAAAGTAACTCTATCTGTCGCGATTTAACGCCAAAACTACTGAACCGAATTAAATGAAATTTGGTACACAGATAGTCTAGAGCCTGAGAATGGACAATAGGCTTTTTAATGCGAAAAAAAGGTTGTAAGGAGTTGAAATTGGAGGGGGGGGGGGGGATGAAAAGTTGTAAAAAATCATAATATTACGTTACGACGAATTTAACGCGGGTGAAACCAAGGGCCACAGCTAGTTATAACTTCTAAATTACTAAATTGTTTATACAAAGAACGAAATAACTCTCTAAGAAATAAATAGCTCGCGTGTCTTTTAAAAAGACATGATGTAATAAAAGTGCATTTTGACTGAAAAACTCAAAATTTATTTCCACGCTGCATGGATAGCATCGACAGAGAATCTTTCAGTGTTCAGAAGTAATTCGTTGAGACGGAGGCGCGCGTCGCAGGAGAGGCCGCCGGTCTCGCATATACCCGTTGCTATGAGAGGTCTTTATTATGTAAAAATGCCCAAATAAGGTCATTTAACGGATGAAGGGTGAAAAAAATTAGTTGTCTGTAAAGTCGGTTTACGGACGATAATTTTACGTGATAAGGGCGCGTTTCCCACTGTCTTGACGACAGATAATTGTGTAGTTTAAGTGTGGCTTATATAGTGAAGTCCCGTGTGGCTTATATGTTTAAATGGAAGTGTTTACATATTGAACGAGACGATTGTTATCCTCTTCAATAAAACTCAACAATAACAATTAATTTAGTTTATTCACTATCTGCACTGTTCAAAATTCCATCGCACAAGATGGCCGACATCCATGACAGTCTTCCTCTTGATACAACATCATACCATAGCCAAGTAGAAATCGGAAGTCAATTGCAAGACTTATTAAATGCATACATATATTTGGCTAACAAATCGGAAGTCAATCGAACAACTTATTAAATGAATATAATTGGCTAACACGATTTACTGTCGTCTACAACATTTTTTGCAGTGACAACCGATTGTCATGACAGTGGGAACGAAAAAAAATTATTACGACCGTGAACGCAAATCTATCGTAGCCACGATTAATGATGTGTAAAAGACAAATCAACTGTCGTGAAACGATAAAATGTCGTCGCGATCCAATGGGAACAGCTACATACGATAGTCGCTAGCGATTAAAATATTTGACGACAAACAATCGTATTAATGGGAATAGCTATAGACGACAATCGTCCAATGATAAATTAATCGTTACGACATAGTGGGAACGCGCCCTAACGTCATAAGAAAACATTGATGAGAAATTGAAAAATGAATTGAAATATTATCACACGCTTATGTCGATCGTGCCTCTCTATCGCTTGTTCCGCGCTCTCGCTTGCCCGCACATCTCAGGCGGAACGTGACACTTTTACGTGCGTGCCGCTGCACGCGATTTGTAAGACACGTCAAAAGTGTGATTCTTATTAAAAAGGTTCTCAATACAGAAGTCATTAAGAGAATAGTATTTTAAAAAATGCTATCTCTTTCTTACCGCTTTGCCTCACTCCGGGCGTGCGATAGAGAGAGTTGCAAGTCTTAGAGGCATTCCTACATTTCCTTTTAGAAATATTGTTTCGGGCGATAACATTTTCACCCCTCTAAACATTTACGAAATGAGACAATTTTGGTCTTTTTAGATTCAGTACACCTTAATCTAGGTCTGTGCGTTTTTCTTTTTTAGTAATTCAGTTTAGTTTAATTAAAAAAAATAAAAACGCTAGAGGAAGATTTTAAGTCAAAAATACAGATATTTAGATGCAAATAACTTCTATCATACGCAATATTTCTTTAAAATAAAAACGTACGGACGTAGTTTTTCATTTTATCTACAACATTTCCAAAAATTTTGAAAATTAGACTATGTTAATGGGGGAAAAAACGTTATCGCTTTTTGTATGAAAATGGACAGTTTCACAATCCTCTTAAGGTAGAAAAATCATCTAAGGTAGGTCTAAAATGAAGTTCAGAAATAACTGTTACATTATCATTTTAAAGCTGTTAGTCTTCCATGAAAATAAATAAATAACATCAGAAGTGAGATTGATATCGGTTTAATCTCTAAATTCTTTTATTTCTTATAATAAAGTAATTAAGAAATACTAGTATTATTATAGTTATTTTTCTATATAGGTATGATTATAAGCGCTTTTGATCTAAAATGTAAAATAATGAGGGTAGTTTCCTATAATAAGTACCCTCACATTCCTTAACTTGTATAGTTCCTACATCAACTTTCAATTCTGATTTAATTCATCCATTCTTCATTTTGTCAAAAATTCTAACCACCCATAACATTCTTACAAGCTACCCTCATTTTTAACAAAAATCAATAACTACTCTCATTTTCTTAACTACACTAACTTTTAAACAATTTTTTTTCCTAACTACCCTCAATCCCCAGCCGCGGCGAGGTCAGTAAGCGCAGTGGACGCGGCCGCAGCTCAAAGGGCGAAGGCGAGGGCCATGTATTCGCATCTCGCGAGAAACAAAGTCGCCGCCGGTACAGCGAGTTTACGTAAGTATTTAACTGACTGCTAAAACAACTATTTTATAATTAGTTTAATGATTTTCTTAATAAAACATAATATTTAGATAAAGTTATTATAAAAAATAACAATTTTTATTTGGTTACTAACATAATTTTATAATAGTATCGGTTTTAAAATAAAGGTCATAAAATGTTATCGAAATCTGTTCAGCAGTTCTTTCAAAATCCCAATTTTAATATTCCTGTCAAAGCTCATCGAAATTTCTACAGCTTTTGTAGAATTTTAAATTCACGTATGGGGCTGTCCATTCACGTGATGTTTTTTGAGCATTTTTTAACCCCCTCCCCCTGGTGAAACGTGGTGAGGTTTAAGACTAACCCCTCCCAAAATCAAGTGTATTTTAGTACCTACAAAGAATCTTAAAATTTATAGAAAATTTAAATACAGGTATAATCAAAAAAATTAAGGACTATAATAAAAATTTCTAGACAGAAAGTTTGCAGGTTGTTCAGAAAAAATACACTTGATATCTTACTACACCGCCCCCCCCCCCCCTTATTCCCTTGTAATATTTCGTGATGTTTGCTGAACCCCCTCCCCCCTTTCGAGCCTGACGTGATTAATGGACAGCCCCATATCATAGATAGAAATTTTATGTAACTCATTTCGTCACACGATGTAGTGCAATGTGTAGTGAATCTAAGTTCGAATCCCGGTGAAATGAAAGTGAAATAGACATAGAAATGTGCCTGTCTCATGCAGGTTACGATTTATATTTAATTTTATTTTTTATATATTTTGGCTAACATGAAGAAGGAGAGATTGCCCAACAAGGTATATATATTAATCTAATTAAACAAAGCGGGTTATTTACACTATTCATAACTTAAGAACGGATGGACCGATTTTGATGATCTCTGTCTTGTTGGATTCGTCTAATCCGAGAATATCAGAATAATTATTAGAAATGTAGAAAAATTCACGAAAAAGTGTTTATGAAGAGAATTCGTTTGCTCACATTTTCTATCGAAAAACGTTTAGGTGACAACTTTGAAGCGATATGAAATTTGCGGGGTCCACTAGTATTAAATAAAGGAAATTTAGTTTTTTTGTTTGTCATGAAGAATTTCAAAAAGTACTGTATAAATTTTGAATGTTTTTTTACTAATTGGAAGATTCCACTTCGAGTAATCTTAGAGCGAATCCTTACACGGAAAGTCGCCGGCAAAAGTAAAAAAGGAAGTAACTAAAGTATCTAATTTATCAAATTGTGATGCAATTTTTAAAATGTTATCAAATCACACAGGAATGACGTGGCATTTAAACCTTTAGGGCTTCGCTTGTCAGTCTTGAATATTCTCATTTTATTTTCATCCTAAACACGTCAACACTGCGAATAAAATTCTATTTTAAGCATAGTGTTTTTTTTAATATATATATATTTTTACAATAATGTACTTATATTTACAAAAATACAAAAGGCTCATTAAAGTTGGGGTGCGTACCCAAAATACTGGCTACATTACCGTGTTGTATTGCTATTTGCGTTGGCCTAAATATGAGCCAGCTTTCGGGTTTCCTGTGGTCTCATCTAAGCGCGTCGATATCTCTTTAAACAATCTGGCACCCATGGACACAGTCTCTACTCCAAAAGGCAAAGACTCATATTTTCGCCTTCTGTTGCTTTCCGCAATCGATGCCGCGCCATCAGCAGCTACTGATGTAGTTTTAAATTACTAACTTTTTCTGTCTTTGGCCCAAGGGGGGACAATTTTTCAACCTATAAAAGGGTCGCGTATTCAAAAAGATTGAAAAACACTGGTCTAGATCAAACTTGTCAGCACTATCCGCGATTAAGCACTATCCAATGACATCTGAAGAGTCACACTTGAAAATCTATTTTTTCAACAGCACGTGCCAAAAGATCACCTGTAAGCGGTGCAGTAGCTCCGAGTCCAGAGAGAACAGTTCGATCCAGGTCAAGACCTGGTGTTTCGCAGTCGCAACGTGAGTAACAATTTAGGATACATTTAGTTAGAATTTATGGGCATTGAATTAGAAGTAATGTTAGATGGGGCTGTATTAAATTCATTAATTTACAGTACATGCATGAGTTTCAAAAAAATTAAGAAAAAAATTCTGCACCCAAAATACAGTTTTGTTAAAGTCCCGTGTCCCCTAGTGGGGTATGGGGAAGATGCGTGTAAGAAGTTTCACTGATCGATTTTTTCTTTAGGGGCAAGTAGGCGATCGGCCTTCTATATTTGCCAGACCGAGTTCTTTTTCATCTCCACCGGAAATCGAACCCAGGACCTCCCGTTTTTTAACCCTTACGCGCTTACCACTAGACCAAGGAAGCGGTCGACCCAAAATACAGTAGTCTAATACTAAAGTTGGGTTATTTATAACTCGAGAACGAATGGACTGGTTTTGATGATATCTGGTCTGTTGGATTCGTCCAATTCTAAAACGAAAATGTATAGGAAAATTCCCAAAACAGTTTTGTATGAAGAGAATTCGTTTCTTCATACATTTTCTATGGATTGGTTTAAGTGAAGGGTGACTTACAAACCCAAATCAGAAGCGATACAAAGTTCGCGGTGTTTGTAATAAAACTCCTTTTTCGTCGTGGGCTTTTTCCCCCTCCCCAGAATTGATCGTGATATTATGATTTTTCATTAATAATAATGCTTAAAAAAATTGGGCTCGTTTTTTGCAAAAGGACCACTTGTAAATCAACAACAAACCAAACCTAATGTAAACATTATTCCTTTACAGCAACATCTCGTTCATCGTCGCCGTCTTCTCGAAGTGGTCCAGTCTCATTGTCAAGTGCCAGGAGACGACCTTCGGGTATACCCAGGTCTTTGGCTGGATCCAGGGAGACAAGTCCCACTAGGTAAGGTACCAAAATATAGCTTCGGGAAACGCTAGTCTTTAAAAAAGGCCGGTAACGCATCTACCACCTGAACAACTGAGGCGGTCTGATTAGAAGCAATTAAATGAATTATACTATGATATACCGGGTGTAATCGTTAAGTGTGTTCAGGCGATTATTTCGTAACTATTACAGATATCAAAAAACTTTAAACTGATATCCAAAGTACTTTACCTAATGAGTAAAATGACAATAATAACTTATTAAAAATAAAACGAGAAATATCCAAAAAAATTGCATTAAACACTCCCATACA
Organism: Aporia crataegi; assembly: GCA_912999735.1. NCBI lineage: Eukaryota > Metazoa > Arthropoda > Insecta > Lepidoptera > Pieridae > Aporia > Aporia crataegi. Next base: position 706,838 of record OU538754.1, on the reverse strand, counting down.
TTTACTATGAGAAAGTAGAAAGGTTTTAGTTTCCTTATTTTAAGTGGAAAAGTACCTAATCATTTTACCCTTATCATTTTATAATTATGTATGATATGATATTGTTTAATTCCAAGTGATAAAATGACTAATTTACACGTGTATCTACTTGGAATTAAACAATATCTTGAGCTTTTTGAGCAATTTTTTGAGAAATCGCGTTTAAAGATTCTGGATTTCTACATTCCACCTTACTTTTTCAATAAAATGCTTATTATTCAAGTTATAAATGTGAAATTTTGCATATTTATTCTTTGATAACTACACTGTAAGTAGCCATGAATAAAAATGAATGCCTTTATCATTTAAAATAACACTTTACACAAATTTTGACTTGAGTCCTTATATTATAAAGGTGCGATATATTGTATTGTTTTGGTAGGTATTGACCCTAGCTATCACCCTCTGCAGAATGTGCTGTTTACTGGACACCCTGTATGTATTCATTGTGGTACCCTCTTTCAGATTACCATAACACAAGTGCTTCAGTTACTTTGGGATCAGAGCAATGTATGTGAGTTATCCCAATTATTAATATAAATCTTTTCCAGAACGGGTCGTTCGAGTAGTGTTGTGGGAGGAGTGAGAAGACGGGAGTCGGTGGAGAGGTCACAAAGGCCTCCGACGTCCACACTGAGACTCCTGCAGCAGTCCAGGGACGCTGAGTCCACGCTGAGGGTAAGATTTTTGCCGTTTATTACACAGTTAAACACGATTTTTGAGTCTGAGTTCTGTGTATCAAATTTTGATTTCTTACACCTAATTAATAAACGAAATAATATTTTTATCTCATAAAGTTTGCTTTTAAAAGTAACCTCTAAGCATTTGGCAAAAATCGTATTTTTTTATCATTGTATAAAGTACAAAAGCACTTTTTTTATTACTTGAGTTTTTGGTTATTTTTCAATGAAAATATTCAGACAATAGTCATTAAAAAACAGACACCAAAAAAAGTTTTTTTTTTGTTGACTTGTGTAATCAAAGGGTTTTTATGTGACTTCAATTTTACTTATAAAATAAAAAATAAATTTCAGAGTCCGGAAGATATTTCAGCGTGTGAAGGAAGAAGAGACGATGACTCCGAAGCGTCGAGCGTTTGTTCCGAACGAAGCTTCGACTCGTACAGACGGCATGATGTAATTTTTATATATATATACTAGAAATGTACTGTTATTTACTGACCAAAGTAAATAACAGTACATTTTATAACAACAGTTATTATTTGTCTTTATTTCCATAATGATTATATATTAAACAAGTATTTATGACATAATATGTGCATGCTTTAAAATATTACTATTAATAATCATTAAATTTAAATTCCAATCATAGTAATTTCAATGTATACAAATTTTAAATGATAAATAAATTAAAAAGAAAATCAAAATTTTTATAAATCATTATGGAGCCCTCTACGGGTAAAGGCCTCCTCCATTTTGCTCCACATCTGTCTTTTGCTTTGGTGATCCAGTTTTCACCAGCTTTTCTTTTTATCTCATCAGTCCATTTTTCCTTTGGTCTCTTAATCTTTTATTTGTTGGTTCTTGCCAGGTTTACTCTTGGTGTCCATTTTTCCTTGTCCATGCGTGAAATGTGAGCACAGTTTTAAAACTACTTCAGTTTATAGGTTAGCCGTAAGACTCTTTTAACATAGGCCTCCCACACATCTGTCTTGGGCCAGACTTCAGCCCAATGTTTAGTCCTCTTCCCATCTTCCGTGGTCTTCCTCGTGTTCTCTTACCAATCCTTGGCTACCACTCAGTGACTACTTTGTCCATTTATCTGTTGTTGACCTTATCATGTGACCGGTCCATTTTCATTCCAAAGGTGAAGGGTGTTTGGTTGAACGTCCTAGGAACTAGTAGTGAAAAACCGACTTCAAGTTGTAACTTTGAAACTACTGAACAGATTTTGATGAAATCGCCAGCCCCGTCAAATCCGAGATAAACAAAAAATATATTATAATTGATCACCTCTTATTTTTTTGAAGTCGATTAAAAATAAGTTTCATCTTAGTTCGGTTTTTTAAAAATTCGAAAAATAAAATACAAAAATGTCATAAATTCGATGTGTATATAAAAAAAGTATACATTACTATTTAAAACTAGTTCTTAGATTTATAAAGAAAAATTGTAATTTTTGGAAAATATTTGTCTCTGCAGAGTCTTACCTGGTCATCATCAGGTCGACTGGGTTGGGATAGCTCGCCACCGCCACCTCCGTCTCCTGACAACATCATCACTCTTTGTGCCAGCACACACTGGACGGAACGGAAGGACGGACTTACACATTTGGTATTGTTTACAATAATCTATCTATATAAATAAAAATGAATCACCGAAATGTATGTTCGCGCATAACCTCCGAACGACTGCACCAAATTGGATAATTATTTCTGTGTTCATAGATCAAACAATGATAAGTACATTTTTGCTAAGTATGACTTATACAGAGGTTCCCAAACTTATTTCGTCTAACGCCCACTTTGAAAATCAGTTAGGCATTTTTTTTTACCTGAAAAACCTCGGTAAAACATATTAAACTCTCTTGGAGTTTAATTAGACCGTCTCTTTGGTCTAAATGGTAAGCGCGTGAGCGTTACAACCGAGAGGTACTGGGTTCGATTCCCGGTGGAGATAAAAAAAACTCTGGCAGGGCATAGAAGACTGATCACCTACTTGCCCCTAAAGAAAAATCTATCAGTGAAACAGATGTGAAATGCATCCGCCCCATACCCCACTAGGGGACACGGGACTTCACCTTTACTTAATTCTTAAGTTTTTAGAGTAATTGTGATTTCTCTTTCTATCCGTCGAACCCTACTCGTAAGAATAGAAATAAAAAACGGTTATGGTATTAACGAAGTGGTTTCTTCCAGGCAAACTATCTGAACAGAGGAATGCTGCTCTCCGAAGAGCAGTTGAGGCGTCTAACTGAACTTTTGAACAAAATGTTCGTTGACGCGCACACCAAGGTGTTCTCGCTGCTTCTGGACGCTGTCTCTGAACTGCTCATGGTTCATTCGCAGCATCTGAAGGATTGGCTGTATCAACTCATGTTCAGGTATCTCTTTTTGGCTGCTTTTAGAATCTATACAGATAAATTAAATTGGAGTGTCTGTTTTGTAATATTAAAATAACCGCTTTTTACTATAGTTTGTCCATTTTATTAATAGTTTTTTGACAGCTCACGACTATGAAGTTTCGTATTGATTAAGTTAAAATTTCATACAAATAATATTGTACTTCATGGACGGGTACCGCCCCCTTAGTGATGTGCCACATAACGATTACTACGATTGTGCCACAGATTACAGATAACCGGTAGAAATAAATGATAATATGTAAATAAGGTGTAATATATTATTTAATCAGGAATACAACAAAATTTTGAGGTTGAAACCAATATATTAAAAATTAATAGGTACTTATTATGAATATTGACCCACTACCCCTAACTTGTACATGGTATATTATACGACGTCTTTCAATACACTTGTGAATTTTTTTTTCTAAAATCTGTAAACGTATTTTTCAGATTACTAATGAAACTGGGTACAGATATCCTGGGATCGGTGCAGAACAAGATCATGAAGACATTGGATGTAATTCATGAATGTTATCCAGCTGAGCTGCAGTTGCATAATATATTCAGGTAATTATTCAACTTCTAAGGAATATTTATTATCAATATCATGATATTGTTACGCAGACGGGGTAAGGCCGTTTCAGGCCTAGTTAGAGCCTTCCTGTTCCCGAACATTCTAGAAGGAGATAGACATATTGAGTAGCGAATGTTAGAAGGAGATAGACGTATTGTGTAGCGAATGTTAGAAGGAGATAGACGTATTGTGTAGCGAATGTTAGAAGGAGATAGACATATTGAGTAGCGAATGTTAGAAAGAGATAGAACATATTTGTTTTGCGGTATGGAATGTTCTTGATAATGAGTAAAAGGGACGGATGTATGTGTGAAGGGGAGACAAACATTCCCGAATTTTGGATGATTCGATGACTGCGTATACAAGCCAGACGAATCGCGGCTACAGTCACTTTTTGATTGAGATTAAAAGCGATAACATTGCGAAGAAGGCGAAAGAGTTAAGCGATTACTTTTAAGTTTTTAATAGTTGTTTTTAATGTCCAGTGAATAATTGTTCAATGTTTTTGTTAAGTAATTGTGATTCATCTTTTATTTATTTATTTATTAACACTTCGTAACAATAAACAATAGGATACAGATAATAACTTAAGCTAAATGGAGTGCAACGGGCGGCCTTATCGCTAATCAGCGATCACCAGGCAACCCAACAAGGAGAAGTAATAAGTGAAGTCCCGTGTCCCCTAGTGGGGTATGGGGCAGATGCATTTCACATCTGTTTCACTGATCGATTTTTTCTTTAGGGGCAAGTAGGTGATCAGCCTATGCCCTGCCAGACCGAGTTTTTTTTTATCTCCACCGGGAAACGAACCCAGGACCTCTCGGTTGTAACGCTTACGCGCTTACCACTAGACCAAGGAGGCAGTCAAGGAAAAGTAATAATAATATTTAATAAAGTTATTTAAACGTAACGGCTATCTTTCTATCTGACGAACCCTACGGCTCGTAACAATATGTCGGCGAACCCCGGTTAGAAATGCCTTAATTGATTATTAAAATACCAGTAATGTTATTTCAGATTCTTAGCTGACGGCGCGACCGCACCAACGGCGAAGACAAAGGCCGCCGCTTTGATGTTCTTAACCGACCTGGCACACGATTTTTGCACACCCAACAGCTTGGCTGTCGCCTTACAAGGTGATTATGAAGTGGAAACTTGTTTAGAATCGTGATTTGATAGTCGATGAAACGGAACGCCACATTTTGGGGACTTCATTAATTCATTGCTACTAAAAACAGACACTTAGTGGTTAGGTTCTGAATAAGTGGCTGAAAATTAGTTATTTTGCTTGATCTAGCAAAATATTACGCTGAGTCAAGTCCTTTTTGACATACTGAAGCACACATACATATATTTTGCTTAGAATTTAATCATTGTTTTTTTTTTGTTTTAGTGAACTGTGTTCTATTGTTTGTTTTCATAGTGTTCTGTATAATTGCTATATTTTATGTGTGTGTGTCTGTGTGTCTAAAGTTGCAAGTTTTTATCTATCTATCTAACGAAAAAGCGACAGTAAAAAGAGACAGACGTAAATTCATGTGTTAACTGAGGCATAGTTAGTTTGTTTATTTGATAAAACATGTTTTATATTTAATTTAATATGTCAATAAATATATTGCATATGGGTTGTCTAACTAATTTCAGTCCAATTTAATAATAATGAGTTCAAATCGCGAAAGTCTAAGTTTATGAATTCATACTGGTACAGAAACAACGCCATCTATTGAGTGTTTACATAATCTGCTGTAGAAATATTTAAATACATATGTATAATATAATATGTATGGGATTTGAAATGAATATATATCTTGAGATATATCCAGAAGTTTGACGTTGTTTAGTAATAATGTGGAGGATAGAAATCGTAAGTCTCTTAATAAAATCGTCTCTCTGTCAAAATTAACCCAGATCCGTTCAGACGTATGAAATTTCAGTTGGAAAAATTATGATGATATACGATCTACATAAACCATTCTTTCATGTTTAAACTAAATTTTTGCATGAACAACGTAGAAATAACTTTTTTGTTTGTTCAACAGTTGATGATTGAGATGTTTCCGAGTTGTAATTTATGAAAATCCATTTGAGTTATTCTGATTTGTAGTAAGTGTTTGTTTTATTTTAAATTTTTTTTTTCAGGTGGCGGCACCAGTGTGGCGGGTCGCGCGTTAACTAAAGTGGCAACACTGGCGAACGACCCACGAGCTGGCGACGTCCGCGTTATGGCTAGACGAGCTCTCGCCGCTTTGTACGACTGTAATCCCATACCAGTTAGTATTACTTGTCCGCTTATTGGCTCGATTTTTTGTCTCGCTTACGCAAATGGAAGTGCACGTCAGCGAGAAAGGGACGGAGCATACCAGATATTTCTAGTGCATATTTTGGTATCCATATTTTCTTACCATTTAAACTTCTGGAATACGAAAAACATTTCAAAACCTAAATCAGATAAATCGGCCCAGCTGTTCTTGATCTTTAGCGAGACAAACGAACATCAATTGATTTTTATATATATAGATAGATAATAACTACTGAAGAACTTGTTTCTATATATAAAAAACAAAGTCCGGTTGTTTATAACTCAGGAACGGATGGACTATTAATGATATCTGTTTTTTTGGATTCGTCTAATTTGAGAATAGCAGAATAACTATTAGAAATATAGAAATATTCACGAAAAAGTGTTTATGAAGAGAATTAGTCTCCTCATACATTTTCTATTTGTAATAAATTATCGTCATTTAACTGTAAAATCACTTGTTATAGTAATAATCTATGATTTTTTTTATTCTTGTATGAAATAACTTAAAGCGCGATTCAAAGGTACCGTAAATGCCTATCTCTTTGATATATTTATACAACATTTCAAGTTCATACTGTTAATTTTTAAATCCCTACGAAAAGCTGTTATAAGTTAGCTACTAAATGTATAGACCGATTTCGATGCAGTTTTTGTTTGAGAGCTCTTAGCTACAATTCATGAAAATCGGTGTATACGATTGTTTTTACTTTTGAGCGAATTTAATGATTTTCTCAAATGAACGTGAGTGTAACTGTACTGCAATATATATTTTGATGATGTGATAACGTCTAATAAATCGATGAACGCCGGCTGCTCTCACGAAAAAGTGTCACGTTCCGCCTGAGTCGTGCGTGTAAGCGAGAGCGCGGAACGAATATTTCAATTCATAAAAGTATGCAATTTTTCATAATTTTTTTTATCACGTAAAATAATCGTCCGTTAATCGACTTTACAGGCAATTTTTTTTTTCAGTTTACAGCGCTCATGAGCGACCTCCCGGCTGACACCCAGGCGCTTGTCAACGGCGTCCTTCAACAGCACGTCAGGAGAACATCCAGCAGTTCGTATTTTTTATATTTTCTTGCATTGTTTGCTGTGTGGGTCTTTTTCTTGTTTTTCTTTCAATTAATATAATTCTTTTCCACTTTTTTTTTGGTGGGTTTGACGCTTTCTTTTCTTTTGTACGTGTATCAAATCAAAGTCTGCACAATACAGCGTAACGTATTGTGAGCGTTCAGAAACGTGTTAGGCGAATATTTTTGATGCGCGGTCATAAGGGCTTAAGTCACTATTTGAGCATATCGCACTCTTAGAATGAAAGTGACTCGACTCAAAATTCCTGTAAAACTCGATTTTACCATAAAAAGACCTTATAAAGCATTTTTTTTTTGATTTGGTTGAATTTCTGCAGGCAAGCCTTATAGAAATTCAACCACTCCTCCGTACCACTTATGACACCCCGTCCGGCAAGTGGCAGCCTTACCAGAGACCGAATACAAAAACAAATTAAATTAAATTGTATTCGGGACCGGGGATCGAACCCGGTACCTCAGGCTTCGCGGTACGCTTATAAGACCGCTTAGCCATGAGGAGGATATTTTAAAACCTTGTAAAGTAAAAGTGACCCATATCTTAGTATAACAGGGGGCAGCGCATATTTTGGTCTCTTTATATTAAGATGTATTCAATACTATAATTTTAAAGACTAAGAGTATAGTGAAGCGACGATACACGATGCGAATAGGTATTTAAAAAAATGCTATCTCTTTCATACCGCTTTGCCTCACTCTAGGCGTGCGATAGAGAGAGTTGCAAGTCTTAGAGGCATTCCTACATTTCCTTTTTGAAATAGTTTCGGGCGATAACGTTTGCACCCCCCTAAAAATTTACCAAATGAGATAATTTTGGTATCTTTAGATTCAGTACACATTAATGTAGGTTACGTTTTTTTTTTAGTAATTCAGTTTAGTTTAATTTTAAAAAATAAAAACGCTCGAAGCAGAAGTCAAAAATATAGATGGTTGATTGCTAATAATTTCTATCTTAAGCAATACTTTAAAATAAAAACGTACGGATCTGGTTTTTCATTTGTATTTGCAAATGTAGATACATTTCCAAAAATTTTGAAATTTAGACTATGTTTATGGGGGGAAAAACGTTATCGGTTTTTGTATGTTTGCCACAAATTGCATTTATTGGATTCGGTCACTTTCATTTTAAGGGTGCGATATGGAGATTGTGTCTTATGTCAAAATAAGTCCAAAATACAGAATCAGGTATTATCAGACAAGAAATAAATGTATGCTTCAGATAGAATTACATACTGTTTTATAAAAATAACAATTACCAAATATAATATCAATGATTACATAATTTTTTGAACTTTACTGTAGCTCGAAAAATTGAAACTGTACTTGAAAAATTCAAAATTTCGACTTAAGCCCGTATGACCGCGCATCAAAGATATATTTAAAAAAAAATTAGCAATTTACAATTAAAAAAATAATAGGAACCACACTAAACATAAATACACTTCGCTCAATGACTAGTCTATTTAAACGAAATACATAACCACTATTCAATGGAGAAGTTAGATGTTAATATTATGCTCAATATAATGGTATTAAAATATAAATCAAAATTAATCAGTCACTGATTTTGAAATCCATCAATAAATTACTTAGAAATAGATTATTTAATTGATTCGCCTGTGACGTCATTTGACCTATCCGCGTGTAACAATTCTTGCAAGCTCAACTTCAAAGTCCCATAACTTTCATTTCTATAGATATTTTATTGATTCTTTCGCGTTTTTGTTTTTTTATATTTTATTCAAATTTATCCATTTTAAAAAAGGTAAACTTTAATTTAAAATAGATGTCGTATTTCAGTAAACCGCCAAGAGATGGCGCTGAAATGCAATTGGAACGCGCTATTTTTAATGTAATTTTTAAACTAAACAATATTTCAGAATTTTGTCAAAACAACACTTCTGGCCGCATTTATTTTTGACGGTATGTCTTATTAATTCGTGACAGCACTTATTACAATTTGTCAGCGATACATCATACAAGTGTAGTTGACAAATTTAATTAAATTCTCGAAATATTGTATATATGTGATTATCATAATTATTATTATTATCGATTGACCATTTATCCTGCTTTTACGCTACTATTTAAGAGCCAGTGTAGGGCTTCTGGGGTCATCTCGTTCAATCCCTTGAAACTTCCTGCAAATCTACTAGCAAGGCATTCTTCCACTATATAGGTGATGGTCTATAATATTAATAGGTGAAGCAAAAACTTTGTAGTTTGTACCCCTTTTCATGAAAATTGTCCAAACTCATTGTTTATATAGAGTACGAGTGTAGAATGCTAATATTTTTTTTAAATTATGCATAAAAATACATTAAATCAATAAAATAAACATTACGCACACTACTGCTTGAACTGTGGTCTTATTTCGACCAATAGCCGACCACTAGTATAAATAAATATGAATTAACTCATGAGTAGATGTCCAGGTTTGCCAATTGCCAAAATCTTTGATCCTGAAAGCTTTCAATCAATTCACTTCAACACGGGCACGACAAATGGAGAATGTTACTAGACACGCAAAATCGCTTGAAACTTTATCACAGTAGAGCTTTTATGTATACAAATACACTGGTTTTTATTTTATTCAAAAAGAGCTGCTCTGAGTGTATGGCAGTTATATTTTCGTTAAACTTTCTTAAATTTTCTAATTTTTCGGACAATTTCCTTGATTCTTTCATACGAACATTCTCTAAACAATAACAAACACAACAAAAAAAGAATTATCCTATTTGGTGCAGTCGTTCGGAAGTTATGCACTTACATACATTTCGGCGATTCATTTTTATTTGTTAAGATAAATTTTTTGGTTTCTATGAAGATCTATTGATACATTTCTGAGATATTCTTGTGTTTAACTTGTCCGAGTTTTTTGTCTTTTTTTAATTTTATTAAATCTTTAAAGTAAAAGTTACAATAGTTGTCGTGTTTCAATAGATTGCCAACAGATGGCGCTGAATGGACTTGAAACGCGATATCTTTGTATTTCATGAAGCCATATAATCAACTACAACATTCTCCAACTTAATTGTTATTGTAAAACACTTCACATTGCTCCAATAATCCCGTGTAATATATTACATCAATTTTTGGAATGGTCTGATGTTCTTCAGACCTTATAAAACTATTATAAATGTGACACGGATATCAGTTTGAAGTGTCGGACTTTTCCAAGAATTACATTTTGAATTAAATTTTGAATTTTAATCATTCAAAACGATAAATTATTTATATATTCTTCAGATTTTGTAATTCGTATCATTTTGGTATTTATGAAAAACTAGCTGTGTCCCGCGGTTTCGCCCGTGTTAACTTCGTCGTAACGTAACAATACTTTCATACAACTTTTCATCCTTTCAATCCCTTACAACCCTTCTTTCGCAATAAAAAGTAGCCTATGTCCTTTCTCAGGCTCTAGACCAGGGGTGCCCAAACGGTCCATCGCGAGTGCTTTTTGAGTAGATCTCGAAAAGAAAAAAAATTTAAAAAGTAGGTAACTAAACTACAAAAATTTATTAGGTACGTAATAAAATAATCGCCTCCTTGGTCTAGTGGTAAGCGCGTAAGCGTTACAACCAGGAGGTCCTGGGTTCGATTCCCGGTGGAGATAAAAAAAAACTCGGTCTGGCAAGGCATAGAAGGCTGATCACCTACTTGCCCCTAAAGAAAAAAAAATCGATCAGTGAAACAGATGTGAAATGCATCTGCCCCATACCCCAATACGACACGGGACTTCACTCACAATAAAATAACACTGCTAGCAGCAAAAGGCGGCTTTATCAAAGGAACGCGCGGTACTTGTCAACGAAAAGCCGCGTTTTTTATTCTTGCCGCTTTTTTTTGAAATTTCGGGCGGCGCGTTTGACGGGAACATTCGAGACTTTCGTTCACGCCTATGTAAATGTTGCGCCTGCAGGAATTGCAGTCATTCTGAATTGTAACTTGAAGGCAATATTACGTCGATGCAAAGTTTATTATTAAAAAAAAGTGAAGTCCCGTGTCCCCTAGTGAGGTATGGGGCAGATGCATTTCACATCTGTTTCACTGATCGATTTTTTCTTTAGGGGCAAGTAGGTGTCAGCCTTCTATGCCCTGCCAGACCGAGTTTTTTTATCTCCACCGGGAATCGAACCCAGGACCTCTCGGTTGTAACGCTTACGCGCTTACCACTAGACCAAGGAGGCGGTCTAAAGTTTATTATTAAATAGTACAAAATGAGTGCAGCGAAGAAATCTAAATCTCATTTTAATAACGATTGGGAGGAAGAATTTTTCTTTTGTATGGTAAAGGATAAGTGCATTTGTCTTATTTGTCGGGCGTCAGTTGCAATACCTAAGCGTGGTAACTTAGAGAGGCATCATAAAACGGTTCATGAAAACTATGAAAAGGATTTTCCGCCACAGTGAATTAAGAAAACTCAAAGTACGTTGATATCTTGTTTAAAGAAAGAACAAACCATGTTCACAAGACCAGCCAAACAATCAAAAGCTCTAATATTGTTTTGTCTATAATAAAATTATTCATTACAATATGACAATAAATTATTACAAAATTTCTTACGACAATTCGATATAGTTTTATGTAAAACAAACTCGTGTTTGTTCGAACACTTATAACTCGAGAACGGCTGGACCGATTTTGATGGTTTTTGATTTTTTTGTATTTGTCTCCGTCTCGAATAGCAGAATAACTATTAAAAATATAGACTATTTTACGAAAAAACGTTTTTATAAAGAGAATTCATTTCCTCATACATTTTCTATGGAATTACGTTTTAGGTGACGCGTTTTGTTCGAAACTCTTAAGCGATGCGAAGTTCGAGGGCTCCAGTAATAGTATTTGATATTATAGTGTTAAAAGTTTAAAAGAACCGACTTTAAATTGTAACTCTAAATTACTGAACAGATAGCGATGAAAATCTTTCTTAGCATTAGATATTATAACAAAATCCCACAAAATGTTGTGCAACAAATTTAAATAATATAGTGTTAAAATTTTAACAAAAAACATCATTAAATTATAACTCCTAAACTACTGAACAGATTTAGATTTTAATGAGACACGGGAAGCAGCAGCTTTTAAACACAAAAATAATCACCAAAAAAAATAATTAAAAAATACAGTTGCATTGAGAATCTCCTCCTTTTTTTGAAATCGTTTAATAATACATGTTTAAAGATAACAGTCGCCCGTGTTCATGCAAGTTAAGTCTAAAGCAGTCAAAATATTGGGCTAATTTAATTTTACTATAATCCCACTTATAGGATGAAGTTTGTGACTCAATTACGCCTAAACGACTGTACCGATTTAAATTTTGTCACGCAAATATAATAGTTATAGCAAATATCTCAACGTATAAGGTGGGTGATTAATATTTTATACGCTCACGTGGACGGAGTCGCGAGTCGAGACTAGTTATATAATAATTGTAATACGTGTGGTGTTTAGCCAGGTAGATAGACCTTACTAAATATAAATGCGAAAGTAACTGTCTGTCGCGGTTTAATGCCAAAACCATTGAACCGTATTTAATGAAATTTGTTACACAGACAGTCTAAAGCCTGAGAAAGGACATAGGCTACTTTTTATTGCGAAAGAAGGGTTGTAAGGGATTGAAAGGATGAAAAGTTGTATGAAAGTATAGTTACATTGCGACGAAGTTAACACGGGCGAAACCGCGGGACACAGCTAGTTTCTCATAAATACAGAAATGATACGAATTACAAAATCTGAAGAATATATAAATAATTTATATTTATGTTTTAAATTCAAAATGTATTTCTTGGAAAATTCCGACACTTCAATCTTTGATATCCGTGTCATTTATAATAGTTTTATTAGGTCTGAAGAACATCAGACCATTTAAAAAATTAACTTACAAAATTTGATTCTGGTAGAAATTAAACCTTTAAGTTTAGAAAATTTTGTAGTTGCTTATGTGGCTTCATGAAATACAACGATAGCGCGTTTCAAACGCATTCAGCGCCATCTGTTGACAGTCTATTGAAACACGACAACTATACTAATTCTAACTTAAATTTTTTTAGTAAAATAAAAAAAGACAAAAAAAAACTCGGACATGTTAAATACAAGAATATCTCAGAAATAGATCTACGGATTTTTCTTTTTTTCATTCGATATCTTATATATAAAATTCTCGTGTCACAATGTTAGTTACCTTACTCCTCCGAAACGGCTTTACTGATTTTTACCAAATTTTATATGCAAATTCAGTAGGTCTGAGAATCGGCTACTATCTATTTTCCATACCCCTAAGTGATAAGGGTAGCCACCCCAAAAATTAATATGGCAAAACAACGTTTGCCGGGTCAGCTAGTTGTTTTATATAAAACAAAGTCTGGTTTGTTCGAACACATAACTCAAGAACGGCTGGATCGATTTTGATGATTTTTTTGTATTTGTCTCTGTTCCAAATGGTAGAATAACAATTAAAAATATAGAATATTATACGAAAAAACGTGTTTATAAAGAGAATTCGTTTCCTCATACATTTTCTATGGAATGACGTTTTAAGTGACACATTATTCGGCACTCTGAAGCGATGCGAAGTTCGCGGGCTAAAGTAATAGTATTTGATAATATATTGTTAAAATTTTAACAAAAAGAACCGACTACAAATTGTAACACTAAAACTACTTAACAGATTTTGATGATATTCAAAATCTGTGAAGTAGTTAAATGGAACCACACAGAAAGTACCAGCTTTCAAACAAAAAATCATCGAAATTGGTTCACCCACTCGAAAGTGAGGTAATAAATATAAAACACCTCCTTTTTTTTGAAGTTGGTAAAAATACATATTACGTCGACGCTGCGATGATTAGGTTTAGGATTCAGCAAGCAACTGGTGCTTCCAGCTGTCCAGAACTTGGTCTCATCAGGTCAACCAACACCTGCAATCTATCCTGTCTCGCAACATATTTATCCTACTTCTAAAAAGACCTAAAACTTACACAGTTATGATAGATAATCTGGATCAAGTCCATGCGACAGGTCGAAGTGTGAATGCAATGAAAGTGGGTGCGAAAGTGGTTTCTAGAGGTATCTTTGACGACAGATTGGCGCAATGAGGATCCGTACCGTTTTTGGTTGAGAATGCAGATTTATAGAGCCAAGAAATCCTTAACATACAGTGAAAAAAATTTTGTTTTAAGATAATAATTGACGAAGTTATGACCAAATTACTACCGAAGGCCGCCGCGGTTGCTATGACGTCACTTGGACGGTCGCCGCCTAGCGGTAAGGCGCGTAGTATTTTTAGGCGTTTAGTAGGCGGCGACCGTCCATGTGACGTCACACGCACCTCCGTACCTTAACTTTTACGGCACGTATGTAACTTAATATCTTCGTAAGTAATGGTCCGATTTGGATAATTCAAAAATATATCATTCTTCTAGTCCCATTGAATTTGCGATTTGTATGATCCTCATTGCTAGTGCTCTGCCTCCTGTTCAACTCCGGGGTGGGTTCGAAATGCAGGTGATGACGTGTGAACATCGGTGGCATGAAATTCGATTAAGTTATTCAAAACTCGATTTACGATCACAACGTTTATTAAATCTTTAACAACGTTTTTCAACATGAACTTTAATGAAACTTAATGATTTATAAGTTTATATGTACTGTCAGTAAAATCCTTACTTTTTACCAAAATGTTTACCACCTTCACTGTTTTGTTTGAAGTACATAAGCATATAAAGAAACATTTGGCAAAGCTAAGCTGTGTTGCCAGACTGTGACGAGTGTGGTCTATATTTTTGAGGTTTTTATTTAATTAAAAAATAAATGGGGAATTTAAGTTTGATTTCGTACTTGAAGAGGCCTTGCGAGGCCCCTTTAAGTGCGAGGCCATGGGCGGAGGCCCACTTGGCCCACGCCTAGCTACGCCACTGTGTACTGATATTATAAAGAGAAAAGCTAATCAGAATGACTTGCCATTTTTATAAAGAAATATATAATCGGGTGATAGGCGTCAAATAATTTTGTATCTATGATTATTGGGAAAATAATAATAAACTCAAAATTCTTAAAATTTACTATTAAAAATAATAAATTATTGTCAAATTAGTGCGACTTCTGTTGTTGCAGATTAGATGACACATAACTTATGTTAGGGTTGTAAGATGTTATAGAGCAAGAGCCCGTGAACCCCTACCTTCGTTATTTTATAAAAGATGAAAACTTGTCAGCGCATGATCACAACTCAAGGGGTTGGAACTATCAAAAATGTCTGGCTAATGAGGAAACATTACCCTAGTATTATATATAAAAATCTGTTTTTCTACTAAGTAGAATATTAATAATTCCATGAACATTAAGGGTGTCTGGCAAGGGGTTGCCATGATGTTAAGTGTCTGGCCATTAATGACGTGATTTTTAATAATATTCTGAAGGTAATACCAAAAAACCACACTTTATTTTTGACGAAATTAGATCAGTATTTTACACACGTTTACCGCTTACCTGCCAAAGCCAGGGTAACCCAAACTTATGGTCCATAGTTCTTACCTGAGTTGGAAGCATGCGCTGACAAGATTTCAGCTTTTATAAAATAACGAAGGTCTGGGGTTCACGGGCTCTTAGACCATTACTTTTAGCAGAATGAATGCTGAACTGGAGACATCTGTCAAACTGTTTCTGAGTTTTTAATGTTATTCATCTCTGAAAATAATGAATCGCGGGCATAGGTTGATGAAAACATTGTTGAAATAGCATAAGCCAGCTTCTTCAAACAATTATGGTCTGGTCAGACTTGTGGAACTGATTTCCGATATGTTTGTAAAAAAAATATGTATAATTAAAATTTTAACAAAAAAAAAAACTACTTCAAATTGTAACTCTAAAACTATTAAATTGATTTTGATGAAATTTGAATCACAGGCTTTCAAAGAAAAAAGAATCATCAAAATCGGTTCACTGAGGTAACAAACATTTTTTTTAAAATACACTCCGTTTTTGAAGTCGGTCAATTAAATTGAGGACGTGTTACAATGTTCAGCCGGCAGCGACAGTCCCCTGCGCACAGCGAGCGCGGCCACCAACCCAACGAACGCAGAGGACGTGTATTCGAGGATCAGGAAAACAACATCGGAGATTCACACGTACACCGCGCAGCATTCTAACGGTGAGTGAGGTTGAGTGTTATTAATTAAATAAATTAAATAACTAGCTGTGACCTTTGGTTTCACCCGCGTTAATTTCGTAACGTGATGTTATATAGCCCAGTGTTTTTCAACCTGTGGGTACCAAGCATCTGTAGGGGGTTCGCCAGAGGTCGAGAGAACTTTAATGAAAAAACAATAAAGATTAAAAAATTTATTAAGTAAGAGAATTTTAACAAAAGGATATATTCATAAACATTTGTATGTTAATACAAACAAATTAACAAAAAATAAAATCGTAAGACTCCTGTTAATGCGAAGGTTGTGCTTGCTTTTGATTAACCAATTCCTCCCATCGTGGATCTGTGTTTGCTACACATATGTACATGTTTTACGTACTATATTCAAAGTCAAAGTCAAAATATCTTTATTCATTGAAATCATATTTGATCATTTTGAATCGTCATTTTTTTATATGATGTAGTTTACAGAAAAAAAAGTTATTGTAGAAAAATAATAATATAATATTTGGTTTTATTAAGACAGAGTTAGAGCAGGTTCATTCCCAAGCTTTTTTATCATCCAAGTAATCCGTTATTTTATAGTATGCTTTTTTATAAAGTTTCCTTTTAATTGTGTTTTTAAATTTATTCATTGACAATTTAAGCATATCACTTGGGAGTTTATTATAAAAGCTTATACATTGCCCTTTAAAAGATTTACTAACTTTATGGAGCCTACTAGTACTAGTACTATTATGTACTTATATCCGAATCCTAATTATGGAGACGCATAAAAACGTCTTATGGAATGAATATTTGTTACATTGTAACATACACATACATACATGATAAAAAAGCTAAAGGTTGGGGGGTCACGAAATATTTTTTCATACCATGGGGGGTCGCATCATGAAAAAGGTTGATATAGCCTATAAACAGAGGGAAAAAGCGAACAGAAATAATAAATATTATGTACTTCCTCCGCGTGGAATGGTTATTTTTTTCATTTATTTATATTAATTTCTAAAATAAAAGTAGCCTAAGTTACTCCTTAATCAGCTATCTGCAAAGTCTCGTCAAAATCGGTTCAGCAGTAAATTGTAAAAAATCTTATTTTGATGTGTACCGTGTATACATCCAGATGCATTTAGTAAACTGGTTATTTTAATATTACAAACAGACTCCAATTTTATTTTTCTGTATAGGTATTATATAAAATAAATCCATCACAATTGGTTTAGCAGAAATTTTAATGTAAGACAATCATGTTCTAACTCAACATTTATAAAAAACTGTCCATCCATTTATAGTAAATTTCGTTTCAGCGGATTGTGCTAATCACATGTCGAGCAAGGATTCCGGAATAAGTCAAATGTCAGATGTGACGTCATCGGCTCGGGGATTGAACCCCGTACCCAACGGACATTACACCGGGTAACACCACTGAACATGTAGTTCTAAAAAGTCATTCTATAGAAAATGTTTGTGGAAACGAATTCTGTTGATAAACACTTTTTCGTGAACGACTATTTTTTAAATGTTTGTTACCTCTGAACTTTCCACTGGATGAACCGATTTTGATGATTTCTTTTGTGTGATCCCATTTAAATTTCATCAAATTCTATTCTGTAGTTTTAGTTATAATTTGAAGTCAGTTTTTTTTCACATTATAACATTCGCACAAATGCTCATTACAAGTGAGTGCTCAAGTTTCTCAGCACCTTTAGACGAATCCAACAAACCAGAGATCATCCAAATCGGTCCATCCGTTCTTGAGTTACGAATAATCTGAATTTGTTTTAATTACATATGTGAGCAAGTGATTCTGTTACGCCTATATTCGATTTTGATGAAATTTGTTACAAAGATAGATTAAAGCTCTAGAGCAAAAAGGTTGAATCGCAAAAAAGGACCACCTCCTTGGTCTAGTGGTAAGCGCGTAAGCGTTACAACCGGGAGGTCCTGGGTTCGATTCCCGGTGGAGATAAAAAAACTCGCTCTGGCAAGGCATAGAAGGCTGATCACCTACTTGCTCCTAAAGAAAAAATCGATCAGTGAAACGGATGTGAAATGCATCTGCCCCATACCCCACTAGGGGACACTTCACGACACAAAAAAACTTGAAAAATCATACAAAATACACACGTAAAACTGTAACAGACAGACAGAGTTACAATCGCATAGTATTAAATCAAATATTTCTTTATTTTATATTATATTAGCGAGATATTTTTTTTTTTTTTGTTCTTGAGAATGTATGGTTGGTAAATGATTTCCAGTGACATAGGCCGCGCCGCATCCGCCGACAGTTCAGAAGAAGCGAACAGCACTAAAGAATCATCGCCAACACCACATAAGGACACACACGGACACGGGTAACTTATCATCAAATATTATAAAACTTATTCGCGTCTGTATGTTAAACTTAAAAACTACTGAACTGATTGTCATGCATTTCACCAATAGAGTGATTCATGAGGAAGGTTTAGGTATATAATTTGTCAAGGTTTTGTGTAAATTGGTTGAAATGTGATGATAATTGTTGGAAGTGTCGGAAAAGTTAAGCCACCTGGGAGCTTTCATCGAAGACGCTGCCTCATCCCTTTGAGATATAACAAAACAATGTATGCTGGGATATTCCTCTTTTATAGATGTACAAAAAAGTCCATGATGGCATCTATCTATCTTTCAAGGATAGCTTAATATACCCATTCTTTTATTGGCGGTACAAAGTTCGCCGGCTCAGCTAGTTTTAAATAAAAAATAGAACCGACTTTAAAACGCACAAAAACGCATAAATTTTGTATCATAAATGAACTTACTATAAATATAAAAAGACGTAAATAGTGTTTTAAATAAGGGCATAAAACTCATGTTGCTTTTTGAAAAAAAACAAATTCACGTATAAAGCTCCCAGATACGTTGTCCTGTCTTAACTATGAATATTCAATTCGAATTTGTATAATAATTTAAAAACTGACAGTTATGACAAACGCTAAAACATTACGTTAGAAAAGTCTTCTTAAATATTTCTAATATTCCGCGCAATTTTCTTTATTATTTATTTCATAAGAAAAATCTCCATATAATAACAAACATAACGAAAAAGAATCATCCAATTCGGTGCAGTCGTTCGGAAGTTATGCGCGTACATACATTTCGGTGATTCATTTTTATTTATATAGATTAATTTTGTGTTTATAGAAAATGATGTTTTTTACAGTGACTACAATCCAACAAATTTGGGTCGAGATAAAATGAAACCTCACGAAATGGACGAAAATGGACTTTTAATAACAAAAGGTGAGTAAGTTCTGTTCCCGGAGATTAATTTATTTACTGTGTTTTGCGGTTTCATCCGCGTGAGAGCAAATTAGACATCTTTTTTTAACAGATTTCAAAGAAAGGAGGAGCTACTCAATTAGAATGTTTGTTACCTCAGAACTTTCGATTGGATGAACCGATTTTGATGATTTTTTATTTGAAAACCGATTAAAAATTGTAACTCTATAAATACTAAACAGATTTTGATGATATTTAAATGGGACCACACGGAAAGCACCGGCTTTCGAGCAAAAAAATAATCATCAAAATCGGTTCACCCAGTCGAAAGTTCTGAGGTTACAAACATTCGAATTGAGTATCTACTTTTTTGAATTCGGTAATAATTACAGCCCGTTGGCTCAATAGATAGCGCTGCTGCCTTCTGCGCCAAATGGTCCTGGGTTCGAATCCCGTTCATTTATTTGTGTGTGCACCAACTATTTCCGAATCTTGGTTGTTTATAAACTTATTGTGGTAACCTCGTTGTTTCTGATTACCATAACACAAGTGCTTCAACTTACTTTGGGATCAGAGCAATGTATGTGAGTTGTCCCAATTATTATAACTAATATTATAAAGCTGAAGTGTTTGTTTGTTTGAACACGCTAATCTCAGGAACTACTGGTTCGAATTGAATAATTCTTTTTGTGTTCGATAGTCCATTTATCGAGGAAGGCTTTAGGCTATATAACATCACGCTGCGATCAACAGCAACAAAGCATTAGTGAAAAATGTTGCAAAATCGGGGAAAATTATCCATATTTTGGGCTTCCGTTGCGTGCGCTGCGTAAACGGTTCAAGTTACCCAAAAAATATGTACGAAAGAATATATGTCTTTTTAAGATTAGCTATGTTTATGTTATGACAAATTAACGCGGGTGAAATCGCGAGGTGAAGCTAGTCTAATCTAAACTTAATATTATAAAGAGGAAAGATTTGTATTTTTGCGTGTATGTTTGTAATGAATAAACTCAAAAACTACTGTGCCGATTTCAAACATTCTTTCACCATTGGAAAGCTACATTCACCCTGAATAACATAGGCTATATTTATTGGTAGAAAAGATTAGGGATCCTTACTAAAACTTAAGTATCAACCCAAGGTGTAAAAATGCCCTAAAACTTCTTTCGTCGCATGCGCTGCGGAAACTATTGATGATAGAACAAAAGTACACACAGGGGGGTTGAAAGGGGAGGGATGAAAAGTTGTATGGAAGTATCGTCTTAGAGCAAAAAGCTTTTAGACCACATAACATCACATCATGATGAAGTTAACGCGGGTGAAACCGCGGTGAACAGCTGGTAAATATAATTGAAATGTTAATTTCAGCCGGTCTCCGGGAGACGGAGGTCCTCGAAGCGCTGAGCAGGGTGGACCAGACGAAAGACTCGGCCGAACACTGCGAACGGCTTTTCGTCGCGACGCACGAGATACTCAAATACGGCGAATGCAAGAAACCCTGCGAATATTTCAAGTGAGTATTTCATTTCTTCTCGTTTCTTTTTACCGACTTCAGAAAAGGAGGAGAGACTCAATTAGACGTGTGAGGGAGTATTTCCTTTCTTTTTACCGACTTCAGAAAAGGAGGAGAGACTCAATTCGACGTGTGAGGGAGTATTTCCTTTCTTTTTACCGACTTCAGAAAAGGAGGAGAGACTCAATTCGACGTGTGAGGGAGTATTTCCTTTCTTTTTACCGACTTCAAAAAAGGAGGAGAGACTCAATTAGACGTGTGAGTGAGTATTTCCTTTCTTTTAACCGACTTCAAAAAAGGAGGAGAGACTCAATTTGACGTGTGAGTGAGTATTTCCTTTCTTTTTATCGACTTCAGAAAAGGAGGAGAGACTCAATTTGACGTGTGAGGGAGTATTTCCTTTCTTTTTATCGACTACAAAAAAGATGAAGTACTCAATTCGACGTGTGTTTTTGAACTTATTTAGAATCGTTGTGATTTGAGTCAAGTCAAAAATATCTTTATTCATTGAAATCGTATTTGATCATTTTGAATCGTCAATTTCTTTAATATCATGTAGTTTATAAAAATAATTATTCTAAAAATTATAATATTTGGTTTTATTGAGACAGAGTTAGAGCAAGCATTCCCAAGCTTTTTTATCATCCAAGTAATCCGTTATTGTATATTAACCATTTTTATAAAGTTTTCTTTTCATTGTTTTTAAATTTATAGACAGTTGAAGCATATCACTTGGGAGTTTATTATAAAAGCGTTTTGCCCTTTAAAAGATTTACTAACTTTATGGAGCCTACTAGTGGCAACAGCGAGTTTATCTTTAGTCCTAGTATTAATCTGTTTTTCTTAAACAAGTTAATATTTTTGTGTACATAAGCTTTCATAAATATATTGACATGTGACACTCATTATATAAATCACTTTAAATTTTTCACGGAGTGATTTGAAGAGTCGATGAAACGAAAAAGCGACAGTAAAAAAAGACAAACATATTTATAAAATTCTCGTGTCACAATGTTAGTTACCTTACTCCTCCGAAACGGCTTTACTGTTTTTACCAAATTTTATATGCATATTCAGTAAGCCTGAGAATCGGCTACTATCTATTTTTCATACCTCTAAGTGTTAAGGGTAGCTAACCCCAAAAATTAATATGGCAAAACAACGTTTGCCGGGTCAGCTAGTTGTTTTATATAAAACAAAGTCTGGTTTGTTCGAACACATAACTCGGGAACGGCTGGATCGATTTTGATGGTTTTTGATTTTTTGTATTTGTCTCCGTTCCAAATAGTAGAATAAAAATATAGAATATTATACGAAAAAACGTGTTTATAAAGAAAATTCGTTTCGTCATACATTTTCTATGGAATGACGTTTTAGGTGACACATTATTCGGAACTCTGAAGTGATGCGAAGTTCGCGGGCTAAAGTAATAGTATTTGATGATATATTGTTAAAATTTTAACAAAAATAACAGACTCCAAATTGTTACACTAAAACCACTTAACAGATTTTAATGATATTCAAAATCTGTAAAGTAGTTAAATGGTATATAATAGTACCCTAATGGTAGCCCACCCCAAAAATTAATATGGCAAAACAACCTTTGCCGGGTCAGCTAGTTAGTTTATAAGATTTTACTTGGGAGAAAATGAGACAGGAAGCATTATAGTGTTTCTTAAATTTTTTGAAGCTTTCACTTTTATGTTTGTTACCTCAGAACTTTCGACTGGATGTATCGTTTTCGATGATTTTTGTTTGAAAGCCGGTGCTTCCGTGTGGTTCCATTTGAATTTCATCAAAATCTGTCCAGTAGTTTTAGAAATACATTGGTATTTTAACAAAAATATAAAATAAAAGATTTTTTTTTGATAAAATTTTATACTTATATATATTGTATTAGTATTATTGAAAATAAGTAATCTCAAATTTTAAAAAAAATATTTAGTTATTTTTTTTAAATATATAAATGATAATTTTAAAATTTATATTGATTTGTATTATGAATTTTATTTATATTAAATATATTTTATTTCATACTCATTCATAACTTCGATTTTATGTTTATTATTTTCAATATTAAATATTTTTTATATCAATCAAATTATTAATTGTAATTTAATTTCTTTTATAAAAATTTCTTTATTATTTTTTTACTGAAGTGGGTTTTTTTGTTAAAATTATTTATTTTTATTTATAAATTTCGTTGCAATAACAATTGAAAACAAATAATAAAAGCTATTGGAGGGCAACGGGCGGCCTTATTCGCTATTCGGCGAACTCTTCCAGGCAACTTAAATTATTTTTATCTTTAACTAGCTGTGTCCCGCAATTTCACTCGCGTAACTTAGTTTCAGCGTGATGTTATATAGCCTAAAGTCTTATGAACCAGTAGTTCCTGAGATTAGCGAGTTCAAACAAACCCTTCAGCTTTATAATATTAGTGTAGATTTCACTTGCTATGAAATATAAATTATTTTGTTGTTCTTTCAGAAATATCTTAAAAGTCTCGCTAGCGGCCATCTCTGCTGATGAGAAATCGGCTGACAAAGAAAATAGTGACAACGCATCGAATTCACAATCAGGTATATTATAAAGTTATTTTAAATCAAAATTTCGGAAAAATAAGATGACTAATATAAAACAAAGTCGTTCGCTGCGTCTGTCTGTTCGTGATACACTTTACTACTGAACGGATTATCATGCGAGTTTCGCTAATGGATAGAGTGATTTATGAAGACGGTTTATGTATATAGGGTGTCCAGTAAATAGCACGACATACTGCAAAGGGTAATAGCTAGGGTCAATACCTACAAAAAGAACACAATATATGTTCAGCAAAATATTACAGTTTTACGAAATTTTATTTAGAAAATTGTTCTGTAAAAATTTAAACAAAAAATATCATTTCTTGAAAACATTATTATTTTTGATAGATAAAAGACTTATCAATGAGTAAAGTGAATGAGTAATTATTCATGAATAATTTGATGTAAAAAATACTAGAAAAGGAATTTTTCATTACGAGATGCTTAAAAATCTGTTTTAAGAGATTTTTCGATATTTCGGAAAATTTTGTAAAACTGTAAATCTGTAAGATTTTGCTGAACATATATTGTGTTGTTTTGGTAGGTATTGACCCTAGCTATCACCCTCTGCAGTATGTCGTGCTATTTACTGGACACCCTGTATAATTTATCAAGGTTGTGAGAATTGGTTGAAATATGATGATCATTGTTGGAAGTGTTAGAAAGTTAAGCCAACTGGGAGCTTTCATCGAAGACGCTGCCTCATCCCTTTGAGATTAACAAAACAATGCATAACGGGATATTCCTCTATTATAAATATACAAAAAAAGTCCATGATGGCATCTATCTATCTTTCAAGGATAGCTTACTATAGTTGAGCCATTACAAACGTGCGCACTGAGTCATAAATCATTATGTCAAAGGGATGTGACAATGTCGCACAACTCGTTGTCGAAAAAGGAATGCCGCTCGAACGCAGGTAGGCGTTTGTGAAAATGGTGTTAGGTGGACTGGGTAAAATGTGTGAGGCATGCAGAGGAGTTGCAGGATCGCGATTTAGCCAAGGCCATTTCGAGAGATCAGAGAATACAGCCTCTGATAATAAATTTACATGAAGATGACATCGACGTAGTTACACGCAACACTAGCAGTGCGAGCGAGAGATCCGATATTCCTATAAGTGTGAGCGAGACACCTGATAAAAATGTTTTATGACTCAGTGCGCACGTTTGTAATGGCTCAACTATAAACCCATTCTATATTTTATTGGTAATACAAAGTACGTTCAGCTCCTTATAAATAAATTGTTTAGGTTGGGCCAGCGCTCAAGAGCGGACCGCAGCGGAGGCAGTCAAGATCCTGATATGGCTGTGCCGGAGACCAGAGACGAGGGAACAGTGGCTGAATTACTTCGACCTGATACTCCTGAAGCTCATCAACGCGTACGGAGCGCACAGCAAAGAGGTGATGCGGGCCATTGACAACGGGATGCCGCATATTGCGAGCGCCCTGCCGGCTCACCAGGTTCGTGGAACAGCTTACTCTAATAGAAGGGTACTTGATGCCTGTTTGGTAAGAGGTGACCTTTTAAGATGTCAGAGGCTTCTTTTGGAAATAACTCATTCGTAAGCTCAGGCTTAGTTTTAAAAAAGTTTTGTGAAATAGATGATCATGGTCCTATAAGCCTACACCGAAGCCTGAGGTATCCGGGTTCGATCCCCAATCCCGAATCCTTTGGCGTTGCGTAGAGATGTAGGCTTCCTCTGCATCTTCTATCGCATTTATCATGGGGAATGTTCAGAGGAGTTGTTTGGTTTAATACCAGCAGCTGAGTTTCGAACGTCGAGGCAGAAATTTCATCCGTACCACCTCGATGTTGATCGTTCCATAACTGATTGTTTTTCAAGGCAATTTTTGCCGCGCACCACCACTATGTGGATCCAGCCGCCGCTCTCTCTGGTAACTGCCACTTGCTGGACGGGGTGTGATAAGTCACACGGAGGTGAGGTTGAATTTCCACAGGCTTGCCTGAAGAAATTCAACCAAACCAACAAAAATTGCAACGAAGTGTTAAAAAAATACTAGGTACCCAGGCTCGATCAGCACTTAACCTCTAGATTAGGTCATTATGCGTGTCATATTCATTTCTCATGCTTCTCCATCCATTCGAAGCTATCCCAAAATGCTAGCAGCCTCTGGGTTGCTGCAGCAGAAAGCGTGTCCGTTGATCTGCCACGCTTTCGCACTCTATCAGCTCATGCTGTGACGTTTTTTCTGCCTTCGTGCATCCTCTGAACAGTATATTATAAATTCACCAATTTATGTATGTTTTGGACAATTTTAGATTGATTCTGCGTCAAAAGGTCCTGGATTCGAATCCCATTTGCATTTATTTGTGTGATGAGCACGAATGTTTGTTTCCGTGTCTTGGTTGTTTATAAACTTATAATATGACGTATTAATTGTGGTACCTTCGTTGTTTCTGATTTCCATAACACAAGTGCTTTAGTTACTTACTTTGGGATTTGTCCCAATTAAAAATAAACATTCGTAAGATATGACTTAGTTCTAAAAAAAGTTTTTAATTTCTAGACCGGGAGATGGTGACACAAAATATTGGGTCATTTATAACAGTATGGCGGTTCTTCAGGGGTCTAATTACGTAATGACAAAAAGAAAAATGATGGTCATAGCTTGGGCTTTAGTCGAACATGTCGGATAAATAACGTGTGTCGAATTGTTCGACAAAAATTATTCTATTTGTGATAATATAGAAACTTTAAAAAAAGTCAAAATCATTTTCATTTTGTCATTAAGTAATTAGACCCCTGAAGAACCGTCATACTGGTACCTAATGACCTAATATTTTGTGTCACCATCTCCCGGTCTATTGGCCTTTTTATGTAATAAATAAATTTATTAATGTATGCATGTGTTTGAAGGTGCTAGCGCTCCTGAAGCCAGTGATCCGCACGCACGGCTACCCCAGTTCGCTCTGCGCGTTGAAGTTGGCAGCTGAAGTGGCCAAAGTAAGAGGGCCAGAGCTGACCGACGAAGTGGTCTCGCCACTCATGGAGGGGATCGGACAGGTGACTTGACCATAGTCATTTAATTAATTTAAAATAATAAAAACAATTGAACTCTAAAACAACTGAACGGAAATTTAAATGAAATGAATCGTCGAAATCGGTTCACCCAGTCGAAGTTCTGATGTAACAGACATAAAAAAAATACAGCGTCGAATGGAGTACCTCTTCTTTTTTTTTGAAGTCGGTTAAAAATTAAACCTATCTCAATGCATTTTTTTTAATTATAAATGATTACTATAAATAAAATCGCCTCCGTAGGTAAGTGGTTTACGCATTTGCGTGTTGTGCCGGAGGTACGGGGTTCGAAACCCGGAGGAAATGAATGAATGGGTTGGCACAGCTGATTACCGACTTGCCTGTAAAGGAAATGATCAGTGAAACAGACACAGAAATGTGCCTGCCCCATGCCCCAATCGGGAATTCACTTTTTCACTATAATTATAAAAACGTAAGAGTTTTCGACACTATGGCTCTCTTACTAGTGTTTCTAACGAAATTTGGACTTTTTCGACTCTTGGCCTTATGTTTTTGATCTTTTTTGACCCTCTTTGACCTTATTTCCAGTTGGCTGACCACCAAAACTCGGCGGTGCGAAAGGCAGCTATTTTCAGTATGGTGGCATTTACTTTCGCACTCGGCAAAGAGAGAATGCAACCTTACTATAAATACTTGTCTGTCAGCAAGCTGAGGTTGCTTGATGTGAGTATAAATACATGCATACATACAAACAAACACATTTTACGCGCGTCTTTGTCTTAACAGTTAAGAGGATTGTGAAGTGGCGATACGCGGCGTAAGTAGGTATTTTAAATATGCTGTCTCTTTCATACCGCTGCCTCACTCCAGGAGTGCGATAGAGAGAGTTGCAAGTCTTAGTGGCAATTACCTACATTTCCTTTTAAAAATAATTTTGGGCGATAACGTTTCACCCCCCTAAACATTTACGAAATGAGATAATTTTGGTCTCTTTACATTCAGTACACCTTAATCTAGGTCTGTACGGTTTTCTTTTTTAGTAATGCAGTTTAGTTTAATTTTAAAAAATAAAAACGCTCGAGGAAGATTTTAAGTCAAAAATATAGATATTTAGATGCTTATAACTTCTATCATATGCAATATTTCTTTAAAATAAAAACGTACGGACCTAGTTTTTCATTTTATCTACAACATTTCCAAAAATTATGAAAATTATACTGTTAATGGGGCGCGGGGGGGGGGGGGGGGGGCTGGAACCTTATCGCTTTTTGTATGAAAATATCACACAATCTAACAGCTTCACAATCCTCTTAAGACTTAGAAACTTTAAATTGGAACAATTCAGTTGCGCATGATTTTTTCGTCAACTAACCCATTTTCCTATTTTATTAATTTAATTAAAATGTAAAAGAAAATTTTTCCTAAGTTAGCCTTATAAATGGACTATCCAACACGAAAAGAGTTTTTCATTGTCTTTATACATATAAGAAGTGAAATTATTTACTCTCGTAACATTTTTTTTTCGACAAAATTAAAATATATATTTAAAATACAAAGGAAATATTCAAAAGTTGGATTTGGACACAGTATTAATTATATTATTATTATTATATTATTATTTATTATATAATTTATTGACTGTCTTAAAATAATAATTACATTTCTTATTATCTTATTGAAGTTGCTATGATTATTAAGATTTCTGAAGTAAAAACTTTAGCATGGGTGTGATTCGAAAGTCGTTGAAACGTAAAAGCGACAGTAAAAAGAGACAGACACATAATATTCGTGTTTGTTATAAATAAAATTATAAAATTTGTCTGTCTATATTTTATATAACATTTGGTCTATGATTTCCAGGTATACATAAACAAGCAAAAGGAGGACGCGAACAAAAGTGGCGTCTCGTAGCGACGGCAGAGGCTGGCGACGCGCGCCACACAGACGGACACGTGACCACGTTTTTATATATATATATATATATTCACCTTTTATTGTCTTCAACTGAAACTTAGACTATCGCCCGTGAACTTAGATTATTCCCCTTGAACTCAAACTATTCCTCGTGAACTCAAGATTATTCCTTATGAACTCAAATTATTCCTCGTGTACTCAGATTATTCCTCGTCAACTTATCCCCTATAATTTTAGTTTAACAAAATCTTATATAATCTTAGTTTAAATTTTTTGTCTCCCGTCAACTTACTGCCGCGTACCACCTGGAACCTATTTGTCGAACTACAACTCGAGGACCTTTAAAGAGCGCACCTCTTAAAGGCCGACAACGCACTCAAAACTGTTTGTCCATGGGCGGTCCGCT
Source organism: Aporia crataegi (assembly GCA_912999735.1). Classification (NCBI taxonomy): domain Eukaryota; kingdom Metazoa; phylum Arthropoda; class Insecta; order Lepidoptera; family Pieridae; genus Aporia; species Aporia crataegi. Next base: position 677,907 of record OU538754.1, on the reverse strand, counting down.
TACTTTAAGTTTATTTTCCTCCATTTTAATAAAAAACATTTGAGACTAAATTAATTAAAAATATTCGCTTAATGCGCTAACTTAGTTAACTCACTGACAGCAAGCAACATCAAAATGTTGTTATAACATAACCTCTTCTTGTGACCTTTTGTGCCCACGCAGCGGACACGCGACCAACATTTATTTCATCGTCTTAATAACCGATAAATTATTCTTTTAAATGTGTTCCATACTTCATTTGGAAAAGTTGAGATATTTGTTCTCGTGTCAAAATATAATTAACAAATATATGAAAATCTATATAAAAAAATATTACAACTTTTCTTCGTCTTTCGGAAAATTCGAACCTTTTTTGGCCAGTTACTGCTTTAATCCTAAAAGTTAAACATAAGTATGGAAAATGCGAATAATACGAATTCATACGTAATGCAGAAGTTTCGTGATCTTGTTAATATTATATTCAACATAATGATATTAAAATATAGATCAAAACTAATCAATCAATGAAAATTTTTTGAAATCCATCAAATAAATTACTTAGAAATAGATTATTGAAGATTTGTGTTTCGCCTGTGACGTCATTCGACCTATCCGCGTGTAACAATTCTTGCGAGTGCAACTTCAAAGTCCCATAACTTCTAGAGATATTCATTTCTAGCGATATTTTATTGATTCTTTCGCGTGTTTGTTTTATTTTACTCAAATTTTTATTATTTGTTATATAAATATATTTATAATTATAAAATTTATCAAAACAAGAAACTTCTTCATTGTGACAGAGACCAGGTGAACTTTTTCACACTATTTGAGACTAAGGCAGAAACAAACTACTGTGTTGTTTTGTGTATCTAACGAATTGTACAAAAAAGTTGTAAATTTCGATTTTGAAAGTGCTTTTTATATTAAATATTAAATAGTTTAAAATTCATTTAATATTCCAGATAATTCTGCCCACGCGGCGGTTCTTATAATCCTTATAATCTTTTGCACTTCGTGCTTTGCGTTGTTCAAAGTTCAATTGATTCTTCAGACATTTTAAACAAATAAAAAATCTTACTGTTAATTTCGTCGTATAGAGTAAAATAACGAACAGCAAAATAATAATAGATATGTATTATGTTCTTCGTCCGCGTGGAGTAGTTATTTTTTATTTATATTAAGTTCTAAAATAAAAATAGCCTAAATTACTCATTTTTACATCAGCTATCAGCCAATGAAAGTCCCGTCAAATTTGAGTTTTTGGGGTGGCGTTCTGATCTAGAAAAAGCTAACTAGCAATCGGTTAATAAAATCAGATATAAATTGTTACAATATTCGATATACTCAAATTTATAACTGGGGTAGATGGTCCGATAATATTATAGCATTCTTTTCTACATTCTCACGCGTCACGACACACCACAATTCAATAGTGTGTATCTGCCGTTCCATGTTTGACTCATTTCATACTTATGATTGCTAAATTTTGATACAATTATAATATACATATATAAAAATTTTAACAAAACAAAACCGACTTCAAATTGTAACTCTAAAACTACCGAACAGATTTTAATGAAATTTAAATGGGACCACACAGGAAACACCAACTTTCAAACAGAAAAAGAATCATCGAAATCGGTTCACCCAGTCGAAAGTTCTAAGGTAACAAACATAAAAAAGCGACGAATTGAATACCTCCTCCTTTTTTGAAGTCGGTAAAAGAGCTGAGTTCTGGTGAACTTTTCCATATTATTCGAACTGATTCTACCATTCCCATTAATTGACTTCGAAGTTACTAATATGTATGCATTTAAGTTTTTAACTTAGTTAAGTATTTGTGGCTTTGCGTTTAAATATTACTAATGTAAAATAAACATATAATTATGTTATTGTAAATATCGAAAAATTCCAAAAAAAAAAAAAAATACGGAAATGCTTATAGGAAAAGCTTTTTATCCATCAATAAAAACTTTTATCCACACTTTTTTTTTACTTTCTGCCAACCATATTTTTATTTTTTTTCATTTTTGTGATGTTAAAATGTTAAGTGTTAATCACCTGATGTTTTTTAAGGATTTTTAAACCCATTCCCTCTCCGTGGTGGTATGTGGTGAGGTTTTAGGTTATCCCCCCCTCCCCCCCCACCACAAATCACGTGTATTTTTGGGTATAAAGTATATTGAAATTTTCAGAATATCTTTAAATTAAGCATTGTGATAAAAATTAACAGATAAACATTAAGGTTGCAAAGAAAAATACACGTGATATTATATACCTTTTTTGAAAAAAAAAAGGAGGCCATATCTAATAAATTGTCTAATTTGCATAAAAACATGGTTTGAGTGATAAAATTCTTCATTGGTTACATGACTATATTTCTTGTATTGCCAACCATAAAATTGATATATATATGTATCCATTATTTTTTTTCTATTTTTGCCAATTTGTCGTCAAATTTGGATATTTTTTTGCCGTGTTAATAATTATTACCATTAAGTTAATAATAAGATCACATTTAACATTGAGTTTTTTTAAACCTAAATGTTTAGGTTCTTAGTAAAAAAATATGATCAAATTTGAAAAATAAAAATTCTACATAATTTATCTTTTCATAAGTTGGTCACAAATGGATTTTAAAAGAGGTATTTAAAAAATCAGTAAATGCACGAAATTCGTTGTGTAATGTAAAATATTTTTTTCGAAAAATTGATAATTTTTTTAAAATTTATCTTTGGATGAAGTACCACTGTATTATAAATAATAAACCTTATTTGTAAATTTTGGATATTATTGCTGTTCAGTACACACGACATTTTTTTTGTACAGTCAGCAAAAAAATCAGCAGTTCAATACACTAGTAATTAGTGTCTTGACATTAAATTATTTTTGAATATGGTCAGCAATACAGACACTTTAATTCTCTTTTTTTATATTCTAGAATTTATTATAGTGATTAAGGTTTACGGTCGACAAGAAATGCATTTTGTACTAAAATAGGAACTAGCATATTTTCCATTCTGTTTTAAAAATCTCAGGTACAGTTAGCATCAAAAGTTGATAGTATAGATACAGTCAGCAACGAACTTTTTTTTGGACGGATGGCGTTTTTAGTGAACTAATTTTTGAAACGAAACACTATTTTCCTTGCAGACTATACGTGTAAAGTCATTAGGTAATTGTGATTTGTATGGTTAAGCGTCGATGCTAGAGTTTAACATTTTGATGGGTGACCGCTTAATTTTTTTCATTTATATGCGAAAATTTAAATATTCTTATAAAAATTAAGTGCTTTTCGGTGCGTATCTACCCATCTGTACATACGCCTGTGGCACTATAGTGAGCTTTAGCTATAAAGCCGCAACCATATCTGATCTTGCGCCGTTTTGTTAACTTAAGTTGAATAGTATAATCTGCGGGCCATATATGCACGTAGCGCTTATATCTTGTGATATAGTGCCACAGACGTAAAATGACTTGCCTTAGTCGTTTTTAGCTCGGAATAGTTTTAACCATATAGCCTTGTGGCACTATGGAGTTAAGTGTGTCTGTGCCTTTGCTAAAATTTTTTCGCATTCACAATTGTATGTCCGTATGTCCGTCTGTGTTGTATGAATACAGCTTGACCTTATTAAGTAAACAAGAAAAATGAAATGGACACAAAATAATGTCTGACTGTTGCATGTTTGTTTGTAAAGTGAGACGGACTAAAAAAAATGTTCTAATCGGTTCAAACAGGATGTTAATCTTTTAAACGGACATAAAATTGTGTCTGTCCGTATATTCCAAGGGAATCCAAAACTAAAATATTATCAAACTTGCATTGGACATGTTTTTTGTATAGACTTGGACATTATAAATGACTAGATCATATTTAATAACTTTAAAACCTTTAAACAAGTTATTTAAAAAAAATAACCAAATTCGCTAATGCTTTAATTTTAGTCAATGTATGGCAGATGACAATGTATAGAATCTCAAAATCGTGGTGTCTCGCTCTATTGCGATAATTGTGTGAGAGAGAGGTGGCACGAAAACTCGACGCTGATTTATAATTAATGATTATTCACTCTATAGTATGCGTCATGTCATTTGCCATCGTCTCTAATGACTACAGAGTAATTATAATTGTAATGTTGAGTCAGGTCATTTGTAATCGTCTGTAGTATGTACAGACGCTCATAAATGAACACTAACCAAACGCTGCGCAGGAAAAGTCGATGACAAGTTAACATTTGATGTTCCAAGTTATGTTACCGTCTGTAATATACATACGTTTATAAATGGAATGTACCAAAGTTTTTAGTAAAGTGTCAGGTTATTTGTAAGCGTCTGTAGCTCAGTCTTCAAAGCGTGATTATTATTTTGTCACCGTGTATAATATCTACATGCGTTTATAAATGGACTAGCTTTTATTCGCGACTTCGTCCGTGTGAGAATTCACATACATGTTTCGTGTAATTCTTACAATTTTTACAGCGCACGCCAGAATAGCTCGCAGATGGCAGGGTTTATTTTCGGCTTTTCGTTATATTTATGTCAATTTACATTACTTTTATAAATGTTACACAATAACCACCTCACAAACTTCTGCATTTATAATAAAAGGACAGAAACAACATTGCGTGGGAAGTGTCGGGTCATTTGTAACCGTCTGTAGTGTTTCATCAAATTACCGTAATTAATGTATTTCATAAAAAGCTTCATGTTCATAATTGATTTATCGACAAAATTAAAATAAATCTACAGACGTTTATAAATAGAATATAATATTATGTTAAATTAGTCTGTAATGTAAAGTTAAGGGCTTAACAATCACATTATTTAATTAATATCCAACTGATCAGGCGGAAATGGCCTCGAGTTTATTGTATATTAATGTTTTATTAAATAATTACTGCTTACTCATTGGTTTTATTTCACACACACACATTTGTTTATGCATCGATTTATGTTCAACGATGCGTGAATTATTGAAATTTGCGACTGTTTTGCTTTACAAACGGCCTTCACGGTCATCAAGGCATTAGTTCCATCGAACATACTATATTTAAGTGATTCATTATAAACAACTCTATTAACCTCCGACGCAAAAAGAGGAGTGTTATAAGCTTGACGTATCTGTGGCATGGTAGTTCCTATACGAATGAACCGAATTTGATGTGATATTGATAGAAAACTATCTGATGATAGATAGATGGATCTTGATGAAGATTCATGAGGAACCTATGAAATAATTACTGTCGGTTGTTTTTCTAAACTAGTGGTCGGTCATTGGTCGAAATTCGAGAACAATTCAAGAGTAGGTCAGGTATGTATTTATATGCTGTGTCATCCAAGCAGTAGTGTGCGAATAGTGTGTATTAATTAATGTGTTTCTAATGCATTTTATATAAAAAATTGCATTATCCATTCCTCTGTATAAACTATAAGTGTAGGAAATTTCAAACTCCTCCGTCCGCGCAATTTTTGTAAAAAGGGTACAAAGTTTGCTTCATATATTAATTATTATAATTTGTCTTCAATTACTCTTAATGCTGAGGGTGGATACTTTTAAAATGCCACGCATGTCAGTACTAAATACATTCAATCCAATGTATTTTTACGTTCAGAAACAGAAAACAGGCCATAACAACGATTCGAATTGGATGTCAACAGGTCGCATCGCTATTAAAATTATGTTTTAATATCCCTTATGAGTCATGACGGAAACATAGTCAAGATAATGAATGGCATAATATATATAAATAGAAATGAATCGCCCAAATGTATGAACGTGCATAACTTCCGAACGACTGCATCAAATTTGAAAATTCTTTTTTGTTATGTTAGTTATTGTCAGGAGAAGGTTCTTATGAAAGAAAGAATCAAGGAAATTGCCCAAAACAATAGAAAATTTAAGAAAACTTAACGACAATATCAACTTTTCTAATGTAATTTAGGCTGATATAAAAATCAGTTAAATAATGTCATAATTTATCATTTCTTAGTACGCAGTACGCACTACTTAAGCGTTTAACACTACTAATTCCGTTTCATATTTTTAATTAATCCAATTCTATTCAATATTCATAGTTATGACAGGACAACGTTTGTCGAGTCAGTAAGTATAATAATAAATCTGATCAAAGTCAGACATTCAAAAATTTATTGTTGCTTACGTAACAAACTTTTTGTTATTAACTTATTAGATTCCATAATTTACAAATATAAGAAATTGCTTAAGTGGCTTCATGAAATACAACGATAGCGCGTTTCAAGTGCATTCAGCGCCATCTGTTGACAGTCTATTGAATCACAACTGTTCCAACTTTGTAGTTTGTAGTACGCTTCGATTAATCGCCAGTCATACTGCCGTGACAAGTTATCACGATAAAAAATTTAACAAAAAAAAAAAAGACTTCAAATTGTAATTCTAAAACTACTTAACAGATTTTGATGAAATTTAAATAAGATTTGAATGTATACAAATACACTAGTTTTTGTTTTATTCGAAAAGAGCAAGTACTTTTGATTTTACATGCATTTAAAGTTCGTCAGGTCTCTCTTCTCGAGCAGCGACGCGACGGACTGCTGGAGCTGTTGTAAAAATATGACAATGATGTTTCAAAATTCTGTCGGGAACAAATTGACGTATTAAATAGTTTTTTACATGCTTTTTCCATTTTCAATAGAGAATACGGTGGGCTAAAAATCAAAATGTTCACACATTTTCTTCTACAACACTAAGCTTAACTAAGATTTACTAACTTTATTTATCTAAGAAAATAGTGGTTGAAAAGTTAAATAAAATAATTTTATTTCATAATCTACAGGAACAAATGCAGAAAATTAAATGTGTCTGCCACAACTAGTAAAAAGATTTCACAAATACCCGTATTTTCTAATATAGATAATTTCTTACTCCAATATAATTACCGACTTTTAAAAAGGAGGAGGTACTCAATTCGACGCTATTTTTTTATGTTTGTTACCTCAGAACTTTCGACTAGGTGAATCGATTTCGATCACTTTTTATTGCAAAGCTAGTGCTTCTCGGGTCCCATTTAAATTTCATCAAAATCTGTTCAATGACTTTTAAAATTTTAACACTATGTTATCATAAACGTGATAACGTAACCATGGGAAGTTATTCTATACTAATTTTATAAAATTGTTTGTTTGGTTGAACGCGCTTATCTCAGGAAATAATGATCCGAATCGATGAATTCTTTTAATGTTGGATATTCCATTTATCCAAAAAGGCTTTAAGCTATATAACATCACGCTACGACCAATAGCAGTGGTGCATCATTGAAAAATGTTGCAAAAACGGGCAATACTCCTTTTGAGAGTGGTTGAATTTGTGGCGCACAACTAATTAAGGTACCTATTAGGTAAGATTATCATAATGATTTCATATTTAGCAGAAAAACATCGTCAATTTATTCAGCTGTTTAAATAAAGTTTTCTAGAATACAATGGATGTTTAATGATATATTAAATTCCGTTTACTTAAGACAATTTCAGTTTAATTGTTGAGTTCGAGGGAAAAAGTGGTAAAATGGTTACGAAATTATTATTTTTGCTTTTAGCTACCACGTCCTGTTTTGCTGGTAAGTCTTAAAATAGTTTATATTTTCAATGAAAAGAAGTGTTAACGTCATAGTTTTTGAACGCACGCCGATGTCTTAGCTACAATTCATGAAAATCGGTTCATCTGTTAATGCTATATTCTTAATTGAAATCTTCATGCGGGTAGGATTTTAAAATTGTCTTAAATTTCACTTGTATATTTTTTTCGACAATACTAGAGATATTATATATATATATATATATTATATATATTATATCTCTAGTATATTATATATTTATTATTATATATTATATATTTATTTATTATATATATATATATATTTATATTTCGATCATGTAAAACGAAAAATTAAAAACTTGAATAAACATATATTGTCATACATTTAAAAAACATTATATTATGATTTGCAGTCATTTTTAAATTAAATTAATTAATATAATAATTATAAATTTAATTAAATTGTGGTAGATATAGGAGCATCAACAAAATTTCGACCATGCTTATTAACGAACAGAAGATGCATTCAAGAAATCTTCAGATCCAATTCTAAATGTAACCCCAACGTCTCGGGTTCCATTCCCGTGCAATACACAATACCGCAGTTTGCTTTCGACACCCCTTACTTCAACGCAACATATGTTGATAGAAATTTGAAGATTCGTAATCATAACAGATGCTATGTCTCGGAGTTCTTGTAAGTATATTTTTTAAATACAATAAAATTCATACAAAAATTTACATGTAAATAAATTTTTAAATCATAAATTTTTATATATTAATAAAAAAAATGATTAGATTTTTTTTTAATAAAAATTTACATCTTATATATAAAATTCTCGTGTCACAATGTTAGTTACCTTACTCCTCCGAAATGGCTTTACTGATTTTTACCAAATTTTATATGCATATTCAGTAGGTCTGAGAATCGGCCACTATTTTTCATACCCCTAAGTGATAAGGGTAGCCCACCCCAAAAATTAATATGGCAAAACAACGTTTGCCGGGTCAACTAGTTTATAACAAATATTTTAATATTTCTCTTTCTTCTTTCTTTTATTTTTATTAATATACTAGTGGGCCCCGCGAACTTCGTATCGCGTCAGAGTTCCGACGTGTCACTTAAAAAGTCATTTCATAGAAAATGTATGAGGAAAATGTTTTTCTTTTATTTTATATTCTCAAAAATTTCCCAAATTTTTCTCTCCGTAAGAACCATCCTTGTACTTTAATGAATATTATAAGAATATTAGCGAAATCGGTTCAGCTGATCTCGAGATTTGCGCTTAGCAACACATTGAGCGATTCATTTCTATATACTTAATACTAGCTGTTTACCGCGGTTTCACCCGCGTTAACTTCATGATGTGATGTTATATAGTCTAAAAGCTTTTTGCTCTAAAAATGACGATACTTCGTACTTTTCATCCCCCCCTTTCAAACCCTTACAACTCCCTTACGTTTTTTTTACAGTGTACTTTTGTTCTATCATCAATAGTTTCCGCAGCGCATGCGACGAAAGAAGTTTTAGGGCACTTTTTTTACACATTGGGTTACGTTACTTAAGTTTTAATAAGGATCCCTAATCTTTTCTAGCAATTAATATAGCCTATACACACACACACACTTACACAGGGTGAATGTAGCTTTTCAATGGTGAAAGAATGTTTGAAATCGGCACAGTACTTTTTGAGTTTATTCATTACAAACATACACTCATACATACAAATCTTTCCTCTATAAAATATTCGTTTAGATTTAGTTATAGGTAGAAGATATGTATATAATAGCAGACAATAGGGCGAGTCCCCTGATGATAAGAGATCATCTCCCATGAAAAACCACGCCACTATACGATTAATCAATCCGCGTATTAAATCTGTAGAGTATAAAATTTGTTTTAACCTCTGATCTCCATTTTCCATACAACACAAAATTCAATTTCCCGCCGAAACGGTGATAGATGGAATAGATGTAGGGTGGAAACTGATCAATAGCTTAAGGCGCTTTTAGTAGGGGATAAATATTTTTGAAAAAACTTTTTAAATGTATGAAGCGCCATCTCCCACCAGACCGCCAATTTGACCGACTTACAGATAATGTGGCGGTATGAAATGGGCTAAAATCTATGGGAGAGACTCGGGGTGAGTTAGTATAGTCAATGTGCATGCTTCAATTTGACCAAGGTTCCTTCTTAAGATCGATTAAAAATTTCGTAAAATATTTTCATTAAAATTTTTCCATAGAAAATATATGAAATATATATTCGTTAGCAACAATCAGTATCGGAAACGTAAAAATACAGGTTTTTTTTATAAATTTCTCGTTATAAAATAAAATTATAAGCTTCATAAACGAATTGGACACTGTAATTTTATTTATCGGTTACTGAACAGTCAATACAGTGGTCGGCAAACTTATTAGCCAAAGAGCCAATTATGAATATTACAAAAATTTAAAAAAACATTAGGAGCCAAATCCGCTTGTTTATTAAACTTTTATAACACTAATTAAGTAGTTTACTAAATAAAACTAAATTTTATTTTAATTTTTTTTAATGAAAATATTATTGTGAATCCGTGAATATTTGTGCCAGAGCCACACTTTGCCGACCACTGGTCTAATGTATGACGTGTTTTCAGTTACAATTCAAACAGTGACGTCATTGTTTTTGCAATTGACTGCCCACTGCTAGAGTTTGAATCATCAAGGACCTTGATCCAACATTCTTCTCTGGCTGAGGATACGGTATTTGATTATGCCTACAAGGGATTATACCGTATGTATTTAAATTCGGGTTTTTCATTTGTTAGGTGATTGTGAAGTCAATGGAGAAGTTTAATGATGTTGTTAATATTATACTCAATATAATGGTATTAAAATATAGATCAAGACTAATCAATCGATGAAAATTTTTTTGAAATCCATCTATAAATGACTTAGAAATAGATTATTGAGTATTTCTGATTCGTCTGTGACGTCATTTGACCTATCCGCGTGTAACAATTATTCTTGCAACTTCAAACTCCCATAACTTTTTCATTTCAAGAGATATTTTACTGATTCTTTCATTCAATTGTTTTATTTTACTCAAATTTTATAATTTATCCATTAAAAAATAGGTAAGCTTCTCCATTGTACCTAAAACGATTTTAAAATTTCTTTGTTTGATAGGTTAGAAGTTATTCCACATTTTTATCAAATTTATTTTTATTGAGAAATTTAACAAGGACCTTATAACTCGACGACATGTTAGTCCAATTTGTACATTGGACCCAGTAAAAAGTGAATTACCGTGTCCCCTAGTGGGGCATGGGACAGACAAATTTATGTATCTGTTTCACTGATTATTTTCTTTACAGTCAAGTAGGTGATCAGTCCTGTGCCTACCCAACCGAAACTCATTACTCCCACTAGGTTTAGAACCTAGTACCATCGGCACAAGATGCAGACTTAGCCACGGAGGCGGTTATTTTTTATTGGCCCCAGACTGTTTGAAAGCTATCTTCGAGATGAATTTTAGCTAGAATTTATGAAGTTCATTCGTTTATGACAGAGGTTCCCAAACTTACTTCTTATGACGCCCTAAAGAGCAATAATAATACAGCTTTACAATATTAAGAGTATTTTTTATTCAAAATTAACCAGACATAAAGTTTTAAAACTAATCGAAAGTGAGGTGAATTTGATGACTTTTAACAAGTGTTAATATCAGGTTCCAATTGACTCAAGAACCAATTTGACCAAGCTCCCCAATTTTCTTTGGGCCCCTTACCGCCCCCTTTAGGCCTCCACTTTGGGAAAGACTGGTTTATGAGATATTCTTAATTGTCAATTTTGTTTTTCAGCTCTCATTCGTCTGACAACGAATTTGGCTCACGCCAAAGCAATAGATGCGTGTAATTCATACACATTCGCTGACGTTACAGCCTTGCCAATCTTTCAGATTAATCCCAATGGTAAGTTAACACAAAAAAAATTGTGAGCCATCACGGGCCTGGCAGATGTGAAACATCGACATTATTTTGTAAAAGTAAAAAAAAACGGAACTTTCTCTGCGAACAGCGCGCGTGCACACTCGGTAACAACGGACGGTGAACTGGCGGCCAGTACGCTCAATGAGCTAACATCATAAATCATAATATAGCGTGGCGACGCTTCGCCACGGCATGCGTCGCTACGCCAGAAATTAGCCAAGTTTAGGTGCGCCTATAGATGTTTCACATTAAAAACTGACATTAACTTAAAAAAGATATTTGAACAGATAAAATTATTTAAAAACAAGTGCACCCGCGAACTTTGTATCGCTTCAGAGTTCCGAATAATGTGTCACCAAAAACGTCATTCCATAGAAAATGTATGAGGAAATGAATTATCTTTATAAGCACTTTTTCGTGAATTTTCCTATATTTCTAATAATTATTTTGCTATTTTCGGATTAGATGAATCCAAAAATCATCAAAATCGGTCCATCTATTGTTGAGTTATAAATGGTGTAAATAACCCGTCTTTTTGCGTGCGACGACGCATACAAACCATTTCGGTGCGTATGTATAAAGATATTTACATAACTGTTACCGCTACGCCCGTAGCGTACAGTAGAATCAAGGGCGGACCCAGGGGGGAGGTCATGGGGGTCATGACCTCCCCTGGGCTGGGTTCAAGACCTAGATGGTTAAAATTGTTAAACATCATGTTTTTATATATTTTTTGTCACAATATAGATTTTATGTAATTACCTCCAATATTTAATTAATTTATACTTACAATTTGTAGAGTACATTTATTAAATATTTACAATAATGTACTTAAATATATTTACAAAAACACAAAAGGTTTATCAAAGCCGTTAGGGTGCGTACCCAAAATACTGGCTACATTACCGCGTTGTATGGCTAAACTAACGCGTTGGCCGAAATATGAGCCAGCTTTCCTGTGGCGCTTCTGGCCCCATGGACCAAAGTCTCTACTCCACGAAACGAAAATATAAGAATCTATGACTTTCATATCTTCGCATTTAATAAAATATTTTGTAAAATTATAAAATTACATTAATAAAATACCTACTTTTTACTTATGATTATAAAATTTATATATGATTTAAAATTATAACTTCTTGTGACTTGACCACGACTATGTGACCCTCGCCTGGCAACAAAGCCCGCCCTTGAGTAGAATCTAGGTACTAGGTATGTAGGGAAACACAAGAATACAAACTGATTTTTCTTTTCAGATTTAAACACAGCGAATTTCCTCTCCAAAGATTTATCTCTGTTGAACATCTTCGAACGAGAGACTTTCCATTCACGTGCAAAACAACTTATGCTGAAGTATATAAACTCTTACATTTGTAATTTTGGATGTGAATAAAATATATAATACACCTATATACCATACGACAGAATGTAATATTTTTATTAAAATATATAATAATTAAATCTTTTTCCTTCAAATTAATAAAAAATTGCCTAATCAAATTTAAAGAAATAATTTATATTTAACAATATCTACGTTAAAAAAATTATTTATGTTTTTTTACATTCAATTTCATGTTGTATTCCTAAATTGTTTGGTAAAGTAAATTGAATCTAAAATGTAATTAAGTACACATTAAAAAAAATGTTTGTTCTGTTTTGTCTTATAATTTACTGCCCCGTCTCGCTTCTCTTATAGGCCGTTTACACTCAGCTCTACAGGGCAGGGAAGTGGGCAACGCGAGAATGTAAATAGGACACTCGCGCTGCCACTCGTCATGCCGCTCCCGCGAGTGTCGGTTTTTCGTGCGGAAGTCAAAGGGCGGGCAGCGCGAGCGCGAGTATGGTGTTTACATTCAGCCTTCTCGCTCACTTGCCGCCGGGCTTTGAGCGTGAAACAACGTACTTAATCTGTGACGTGTTGTTTTTTCCGTGTTTGTTTCGTTTTTTATTTGATTTGTTACTGTTACCATTTGTTACAAATGCCACCACCTGCGTTACCGTCGCCTCAACGCTGTCAACATAATGCCGTCGCAGCAACAACCTCGACGTCTGCCATTGTTGCGTATCGTTCGGTAAGTGAATGCGAGGGCTGAGTGTAAACAGCGCGAGGAGGAGTGGCAGGTGCTGAGTGTAAACAGCATTTTAAACCACACCACAAAAGAAAAACTGAAGAGAGAAAGAAAATATTTGCTCGCACCTCTCTCTCTCTTGCCCCTACAGTAATATACGAAACTCTCTCTCTTTCTAACTTCAGTAACTGATATCTCCCTCTCAACTTTCGTTCGCCTCACCGATCACACTTTACGTAACGCTCTCGTCACGCATTCACCAGCTTACTGCCCCAAGTCGAGCGTTCGTAAAGAAGTTTTACTTAAAAAATAGGTATTTGTGAAACAAAGTGAAATCTGTAGTAGTTGGTATGGACATTTATGCACCTGTTCGTGTAGATTATGAAATAAAACCAGCATTTTTAACTTCAAATATATTTCAGTGGTCTTAAAGAATGCAGACTGTAAACACTCATAACTTCATACAAGAGACTAAGACTTTTAGTTTTTACTTGGCGCTTTATAATAATGAAACAATCAAATGACATCTGCTACTATTGACAAAAGAATTAATTTTTGCACATCCTAGTCAACTGACTATTTTATTAAATCAAGTGGAAATCCAACAGTTCCATTGATTTAACAGTCAAGGTAAGCTTACTGTCTTAGATTCGCTACAAACGCAGTAAAGAAAAATCAAAACACTTATTTTTAAAATATATTTTATGTATATCATCACAATTTACAAGAAAAAAAGGCATAGCATTAATAAAAATACAATTTTATCGGATTGATAAGACTGAGATTCATAGTGGAGAATCTGAAAAGATGAACGTATAAACGTTCATCTTTTCAGATTACTTTGAATAATAGTTAAAAATTACATACAACTAATAATTATTACAACCTATAATTTTTAAAGATTCAAAAACATATTTTAATATTTTCAACGAAACATAGACATATTCATAACAAAGTAGAAAAGCAAAAAATAGCTTTTTGGTTTTTGAATCGTATTTCTGGAAGTACTTTCAAGAGTATGTCTTCAAAAAACAATCAAAAATATTCTATCGTTGAATCATAGCTAGAATATCACATTAATTATCAATTTTGGCACCTAAGCCACAGACTACACTCTTTCAAAATTTTTTCGTAACTCACAGATCACATAGTCTATGTCATAGACTATAGTCTAAAACAAAAAAATATTTTAGTAATAAAATATTCAATTTTGTATTTGAATTCATTACACACAAAAATTTGGCGCCAAAACTATAAAATTCCTTCAAATGTATGCGTTAAAATTTTCAGATCACACAGATAAAATATTTTTTTTCATAATTTCATAGTTACGTATTTAATAATAATAAACAATACAATTAACTCGTTGAATACTTTGAAGTATACAGATTATTACAATAAAAAACAATTTTGGCACTAAAGCCCAGACTACAAACTCATCATAGGCGGCGTGGTCGAAAGACCACGCCGCCTATGAGCCGCCGCCGATTGAGCGAATACAAAAAAATCAATGTGACGTATATGGTTAGGTACACTTTTTATGAACCCTAACATTTCAACTAAATATATGGTACATTTTACTATATTATAATTATTTATGTATTTAAAGGCGTCATAAGGAATGAGATTTTTATTGGAAAAAAGACTTGAGACGTGACTTAAGAGGATTGTGAAGTGGTGATACGCGGCGCTAAGGTAATTTAAAAATGCTATCTCTTTCATACCGCTTTGCCTCAATCCGGGCGTGCGATAGAGAGAGTTGCAAGTCTTAGAAGCAATTACATACATTTACTTTTTAAAATATTGTTTCAGGCGATAACGTTTTCAACCCTCTAAACATTTACGAAATGAGACAATTTTGGTCTCTTTAGATTCAGTACACCTTAGTCTAAGTCTGTACGTTTTTCTTTTTTAGTGATTCAGTTTAGTTTAATTTCAAAAAATAAAAACGCTCAAGGACGATTTTATGTCAAAAATACAGATATTTAGATGCTAATAAATCTTACGCAATATTTCTTTAAATTAAAAACGTACGGACCTAGTTTTTCATTTTATCTACAATTCCAAAAATTTTGAAAATTAAACTATGTTTGTGAACGTTATCGCTTTTTGTATGAAAATGTACAGCTTCACAATCCTCTTAATGATTCTATTAATTAATACTAATATTAATAATTATATAATTTTCACATTCAAATATATAATTTATTTGAATGTGAAAATTCAATGGCAAAGTTAAGCAGCATATATCGCTGCTAGTATTTTGATGGGTGCCCGATAAATTGAATCGTTATTTCGACTTTTTTAAACTATTTTTTGTTTTTTTTTTTTACTTGCAAATTATTTCTACAAAATCATCAGATGACGTATTTTTATGTATGTACTGTATAATATTTATGTGAAAATATTTTAATTTTATTTCTACTAATATCTGACACGCTAGTCATATATCGGTGTCCGATAATTAATTGATTAATTTGAAATAGCTTATAGCAAAACTTGGCTGTTTAGAAAAAAAAATACATTTAGTACTTATTAATTTATGATCAAATTGTACATGAATGTTAAATCAGGTAAGAAACTGTAGTATTTTTATTAATATTTATTTGGTACTTTTTTCTGAACAGCCATAAGTTCTGCAACGAGCCATTTCAAGGTTATCCATTAATTACCGGACCTGTATAATCTTAGTACTTTCCGATACAGCGGATATTAACAATTAACACATTTTTAGCACCAGCTAAGATATATTAGTGTCATTACAATCGACTAACAAAGCAGTTTATTGTCTATTTAATATATAATAATAAACATTCAAAACAATTCAACATACCGAATAAAATTTCACCATTTTCAGTAGATACATTAATTCATATGTTTGTAAAAATTGTCAAACGAAATAAAATGCGTTAAAGTTTAAATAACACAATTTTAAATAAAACAACAAGACTTGCGGGTTCTATAATCAACGAGTCGTTATCGTACGTTCGCGATAAACTTAGAAACTACTGAACGAATTTTCATGCGAGTTTCACCAATAGATAGAGGTTGAGGAAGGTTTGGGTTTATAATTTGTCAAGGTTTTGTGTGAATTGGTTGAAATATGATAATAATTGTTGGAAGTGTCGGTAAAGTCAAGCCACCTGGGAGCTTTCATCGAAGACGCTGCCCAATCGCTTTGAGATATGTCAAAACAATGCATGGTGAGATATTCCTCTTTTATAGATGTACAAAAAAGTCCTTGGTGGCATATATGTACCTTTTATTGGCGGTACAAAGTTCGCCAGGTCTGCTAGTAAATAATAATAGGCTAATTTTTAAAAACTTGAGCATTTTCATTAATAAAACTAATATATTACAACAATCACTTCGTCCCATACCAACGTGGTACAAATCTTAAAGCACACATTCATGTCATTCTTTGCAAAGTATACTTTTCACGCCAAAAATTACTTTGATTCAAATATACTTAAATAACTAATATTATAAATGCGAAATTATGTCTTTTACACTCACGCCTAAACCGCTGAACCTTAAGATATTAGACTAAAGTTGGGGAAAGGATATTGGCTTTTATTGCGAAAAGACCATGAAATATATGAAAGTTCACCGTCGTTGAAAAAATAGAAACAGGAAAAATCATTCTACAAAGTAAACACAAGTTTACAAAATTGAACTCTTATACCCCAAAATAAATGTATGTAGATAAAATCACTAAACAAGC
The DNA here is from genome assembly GCA_912999735.1 of Aporia crataegi. Lineage (NCBI taxonomy): Eukaryota > Metazoa > Arthropoda > Insecta > Lepidoptera > Pieridae > Aporia > Aporia crataegi. The sequence goes on along the minus strand of OU538754.1, from coordinate 660,585 downwards.
GTTGTCGCTTTTCTTTATTATTTTATTATTTTGATTTTCCCGCCTTATCCAACAGACCTTGATTGATATCACGTTTGACAGCGACTCCTTCACAAATGTCATTGTCAGTCGAATAAATGTGAGGTTGTTAATTATTGAGATTAATTAAAGATTATTTCATGTAAAAGAAATATCAAGACCTGGAATAAAGGCTTTAAATGTTTTTTGTCTTTACAGAAAAACGTAATTTCGTCTTTATTTCACCCATCAGAGTGTGATATTATTATTGTATGTATATAAATATGCTAATCTACCTCCCTTAAACCTGAAAGTGTTAGCAGAAATATTTTATCAGGTCACAATTTCTTCATTTGATATTCAAATAAAATTCTGTCAAATGTTTTTTTTAACTACCTAACTTGTTGACGATAGTTTAATGTTTTTTCGTTTTCTTCAAAAATTATATTGTTTCGATTGTTTTAAAATGTCGAGAAGAAACTGTAAGAAATATTCTGATCGTTTTTGTTGTTTGTGGACAGTTTATATTTTCAAAAGAGAAGATTTATTGTAGATTCGTTAAAAAGTGCATAACTCATTATTTTGAATTTCTTGTTGCAATCAATAAAAAAATGTGCCTCATATATTTTGCGAAAGCTGTAGAATTACTCCAGTGGTCATCAGGAGAAACTTTTACCTTCAATTAGAGGCTACATCTACATAAAACCAACCCAAAAGAACTCGTCCACCTCTTAAACTTTGTGGCGGAAGAACTCGCCGCGATTTATCTGTGTCGCAGATGACACTGCCATTTTTGTCAGTTACCCATAAAAGACAACCCAGCTTCTTCAAGAAGAGCTAGATAAAATAGGAGAGTTGCTTAGGAAATCAGAACCAGTGCCACGAAGTCGACCTAAGCTACATTTACTCTTCGGAGAGGAAACTCCCCACCTGTAATTCTAGATGGCAAAACTGTTAGTGAGTAAAATTGAATTGAATATTGGAGGGAGTTCGAATCTTTTTATGAGACATACTATTGATCAGCCATTTTGCCTTTCGGCGATATTTGTTTTTCATTACTAAAACCATGATTAGAAAATGTACATGCTGCTTCGTTTAAAAATATAAACTCTTGTTAAAACCAATTTTGTGTTTGACAAGTTTTCACTTATGCGAAAGATGAAAAAAAATTTGTTATGTTGTGGCTATGTTTAAATCTTTCACAAATAAAATGGGTGAAGATGTTAGTGACATCAAACAACAAATGAAAGACATTAAGAGCTCGTTCCCACTTGTCGGGTGTCGGATCCGTATATTAAACGGAAGTTCTAGTGGCAGAGCATTATATATGACGCTATTCACACTTATCGGAAACCGATTTTGTGTCGGCTCCGACAAGAAATGTCGGGTGTTTTGCCAGCCCTCTACGCCCGGAAAAAAATCGTGTCGGATCTCGCTCGCCTATGATTAAGAACGGCGCTGTTCACATTTGTCTGATGTCGGAGCCGATAACCCTCTCCCCGCTACCCCTCATTCCGTTCGTGCGTACGTCGTACCTGCGATCGCGCACACACACATCGCGGCGCGCAAGCAGAGTTGTTGTGTTTTTATTGTACGCACGTTTGGTGATTCGTAGTAATGGAAAGAAATATCAACCCCGAACAATTGATCACACTAGTTCAGGAAAGAGGTGTCCTTTGGGACAAAACTCTAAATGATTATAAAGATAAGCAACTGAAAATAGCTGCTTGGCGGGAAGTTTGCTGCCTACTCATACCTGATTTTGACAATTTGGACGAAAAAGAAAGACAATCATGTGGTAAGTGTTTGAAGTTATTTATTTAATAATATACGTAAAATTCAAAACATAAATATTAACCATGCGCTTCTGGTTGCCAAGGCACCGAGCCTATTGTTGAAACGAAGTAGTTTGCAAATTCAGACCGTATATCATTTGCAATAGGACCACCACGTGGATTACAGTTTTGCAGTTGTACTTGTTCTTGCATCGGATTTTCTGCCGCATAATGAATATCTTCAAAGTTCAGACCGTCCTTTTCTCTTACAAAATTGTGTAATACTGTACACGCTTTTACAATTTCGATAGCCGTGTCTGGGTGGACATCCAGTGGCCGATGAAATATTCTCCATTTATTGGCTAAAATACCGAATGCGCATTCAACGTACCTTCTTGCCCGACTTAAACGATAGTTAAATATTTTTTTCATGTGGTCTAAATGAGTGCCTCCAAAAGGTCTTAACAAATTTGTTGACAGAGGGAAAGCCTCATCGCCCACGAGAACATAAGGCATATCATTTTGAAGTGTTGCATGTAGAGGCCTTGGTTTTGGTATATTTAAACTACCATCATTCAGTTTCTTCCATATAGTTGACTCCTTGAATATTGAAGAATCGCATTCTTTTCCATACGAGCCAACACTCATAAAAATAAAACGATATTCTGAATCAACAACGGCTAGTAAAACAAATGAAAAATAATCTTTGTAATTAAAATACATCGAGCCAGTATTGTTTGGTTTCACCACTCTAATGTGCTTACCATCAACTGCTCCAAGACAGTGCGGAAAGTTGGCTTTCATATCAAAACTTTTTGCAATTTCCAACCATTTACTCTCATTATCAGGAATTTTCATGAACTCGTCTCTTAATACATCCCAGATAGTGGAACTAATTTCTTTGCAGATTTTACTAATAGTTGACACACCAACTCTGTAACTATAGTGCAATTCTTTGAAGGAACAACCCGATGCGCAATATCTGTAAAATAATTAAGTAGGTAAAATAATTAACATTTCTATATGTACCTATTGTAATTGCAGGTAAATTAGTATCTACAAAGTGGTCGAATCTACGAGATGCCTGGATGCGAGCAAATAAAAATGACGTCAAAAAATCCGGAGCAGGGGCTAAGTTTTCAAAGCCATATATATATAAAGAACAGATGAGTTTTCTGCAAAAAGTGGCTGAGCCTAATCGAACTCATGATTCTGTCAAGAAGCGTCCAACAGATACATGTCCCGAGGCATCAGCGGCCAATACAACAGATATAAATTCAGAGCTGCTATTACCAAGCACTTCCAAAAAGCCCAAAACCCTCGATGACAAAATGAGCCAGTTTTTAGATAGCAGGCTACAGTCAGACAGAAGTAACGAACATCCAATGCTCTCTTTTTTCAAAGGTGTTCTACCGAGCGTTACGTCTTTTGACGATAGTGAAACTTTAGAGTTTCAATCAGGCGTGCTGTCACTGATTCAAAATATTAAAAAGCAGCGTGAAAGTCGTTTATACTCATCAAACTATGGTTGGCATTCACAGTCAAGAGATCACGTGCAACAATCTGTATATTCGTCACAAAACCAGAATGTGCACCCACCATTAAACGAGAATAATATCTTCCCTTCAAGTGGATATGGATATTCGACACGCCAACTCGTTGAACCAGCATCACCTACTTTGTCACTACATTCAAGTAATACTCAAGATTCGGACTTAGATTTTAGTAATATTTAACTCCACTAATTTGTTTTCGTAATTAAAAAAAATTAAAGTTATTTCTTTCAATAAATATATGTGAACTAAAAGTGACTGTTTTATCTCTTCCTTTATACAAATTAATATGTATAATTATATTACCTTAAAAATATCGCCAACCTTTCTTCGTATTTTGGTAGTTTATGCTCACTGATATTTGAGCCAATAGATGGTTGAATGTAGTTATCGACATTCTAAATAATTGAAAAACTTCATTTCGTCACTCCTCAATTCTGTTATTAAATTCTGAAATGTTCCCAAACTAAATCTTTCTCTCAGGATTGGGTGCACCCAATATTTTCTTTCCTTGGCTGTCTTTCTTCGTTTTCTTCTCAAATAATAATACATCACAACAAGAGCTTCGTCGACGTCCATCGTGCACGCCTCGCGTAGAGTGCTTAAAATTGGCACTAGCTTCGACCGTGGCCGACAACCGATTATTAATCGTGTGTGTGAACAAAGGCGCCGACATCCGATTAATATACGGATCCGATAGCCGACAAGTGGGAACGAGCTCTTAGTGTTGCAATAGAAAGAATGTCACAAGTTTGGACATGTATGACTGAGCGTATGGTTATCTGCCACTTATTACAAGTCCATGCACGGTAAATAAATCGAAAAAATTGTGAAAATGGCGAGTCTTGGTAACCGCGAGTACAGAGTGATTTTTTTTTACAATTTCAAACGTGGATTGTCTTACCAGGAGTGCCACGAGGAAATGTTTAATACCTTTGGTAAAGAGAGCCCTTCTCTTTCTACTGTATTCAGGTGGTATAAGGAATTTCAAATTGGTAACTTTAATTTAGACGACGACGAAAGACCGGGCCTGACCCATTACAAGCAGGACCCAAGAAAATATTGACGCTGTTAGAAAACTGATAACTACTGACAGGCGAATTACGTGCAGACAGATTGAGGAGATTCTTCACATTGGTGCATCAACATTTAATTCAATTTTACACGAAGACCTAAAAGTGAAAAAGTTATGTTGACTCTGGGTCCCCCACACTCTCAACGATAATCAGCGCAAGGCGCGTATAGAGTGGTGCAAGAAAATGTTGAAAAACTATGACTCAGGCCGATCTAAGAATGTTAACTCAATCGTGACTGGAGATGAAACTTGGCTGTACTACTTTGACGTTCCAAGTAAATCAAAATCAAAAATGTGGGTATTCGAAGACGAGCCAACACCAACTAAGGTCAAACAACAAAGGTCAATTAAAAAAGAATGATCGCAGTTTTCTTTAGAGAGATAGGCATTGTCGCTAGAATTGTATTAGACAAGCAGAAGACTGTCAATGCTACCTGGTACACTGATGTTTGTTTGCCGCAAGTTATCCGCGAGCTGAAGAAACTACGACCAAACTCGCGTCTGAACAGTTGGCACTTGCACCATGATAACGCTCCTGCTCATCGAGCGACCATTACTCAGGAGCTTTTGAAGCGATCGGGGCTTACTGTGCTGGACCGCCCACCTTATAGCCCCGACCTCGCGCCGTGTGACTTTGGTCTCTTTTCGCTGATCAAGAGCCAGCTGAAAGGACGACGATTTGCAACTGATGACGAATTAATAAGTGCATGGGATGAGGCCTGCGCCAGTGTCACAAAGGATCAGTGGGAGATTATGTTTAATACGTGGTTTGAACGCATGCATAAGTGTATTAACAGTGGTGGTTCTTATTTTGAAAAAGTTTAATAAATAGTTAGATTTTTGCAAGACTTATGGAACATCCTACGTATAATTTGATGACGTCTATTGGCTGCGCCGGTCTATCTAAAAAAGTGAAGTCCCGAAGTGGGGTATGGGGCAGACGCGTTTCACATCTGATTTACTGATCGATTTTTCTTTAGGGGCAAGTAGGTGATCAGCCTTCTATGTCCTGACTCCTGCCAGACCGAGTTTATTTTATCTCCACCAGGAATCGAACCCAGGACCTCTTAGTTGTAACGCTTACGCGCTTACCACTAGACAAAGGAGGCGGTCAGGCGATAGGCCTGCCGATCTATCTAGTATGCGCCAAATTATTATTTTTTTACCAAAATTCATTGTTTAAAGCTAAAAAATATCAGCAATGCATTTAAAAAAAGCTGCTGATTTTGTCATAGCTTGTTGTCTATCGAAAGGTTCCAGAAGGCTTTTGTTCAGTAACATTAAGCTGAGCTCTTTAAGTTTATGACAGCCTAGAACTATGTACCTATATGTTTATAATTCTTGAGTGCTTAATTCATATTGACTATTACATACATTTTGGGTCTTAGTCCATAAATGCATAAGTTTTGTGTATTAACTTTTTTTTCAGAACTAAAACCATACAGCAATGACACAAAACCACATGATTATCTTATGGCGGTATATAAAATATTCTATGGCGAAATGACGCACATGAAATATGACACCAAAATTAAACAACAATTTCGTTGTTAAATACTGTCCATCTGAGAATCGGCTAGTAGTAGACTTAGTAAAAAGCGTCTGCTTTTACTCAATCATTGGCTTTACAGAAAAAGAGAGATAAACTTAACCTACGGTACGGAAACCTGCAATAGTTGCTCGATAGAAACTCTGTTTTAAGCACAGACAACAAACTCCTTATTTATAAGGTCGTTCTAAAACCAATCTGGATACACAATGTACAGCTGTGGGGCTCAGCGTGTTGCTCCAGTATTGAAACCATTCAAAGGGCACAAAATGGTATACTAAGAGACCTGTCAAATGCAGCGTGGTTCCAAATTCGAACTGCACCATTAATTTAAAATAGACACGATTAATGGGGTTATGAAGCAATATTCAGCCAAGTACAAGAACTGTCTTAGCAAACATCCTAACCACTTGGCAGCACATTTGAACAGTGTAAACTACCCTAAAAGATTGAAACGACAACATATAATAGATCTAGCATAAAGAGAATGAAAGTAAAATAAGGAAAGGAGACACTCAATGGAGAACTCCTCCTACATGACAGTACCTACTGTTCGAAATACATCTGCTTAGTTATGGGACTGATCGCAGATAAACCAAAAAACAACCTTCCATTTGGTTCACCAACGCTATGGAGAGAACCTAGTAATCATGAAATTATTGTTATGTTTGTGTTACGAAGACATTGGGATATAATAAAAAAATAAGGCAAGTATTATATATGCTGCCGAAAAATTAAATTACTGTTCGCGTGTATTCATAAAATATTGAGTGAGTTAAATATTTCACATGTATCGTTCACATGAAGCGAGGCAAAAGGCGAACCTTCTACGCCTCAAAATAGAACCTACTCACTAGGGAGAAAACCCAAAATAAAACTGAGCACGCCCATAGGCTCTAAGGTGGAAGCCCCACCAGTGGGCTAGGGTGAGTTCGCTAATCACCTGCTTGCCTGAACCAGAAAGATTTTCGAAACAGAAATAATACGAAACCGGACCGATCATACTAGCCCAAAACTGTGCGGAATGACGACGTACTGTAGACGCCCTCTGCCCCATCCACCCAGGACTTAGGACTTTAAGTCAAAGTAAGTCAGTAGTTTTTATTATTTTTATGCTTAGTATTTATTATTGTTTTACTTATTGAAAAAACAGATTTAAATGTAATGAGAATATAATAATATAGTTTAATATTATAATAATTTCAGTTATATATTGTATAACAGTTGTAGGAACTTACTTGTATGTATAACAAATGCAGACGATTGCCTGCCAAGAGTCGAATCTCGGTTGGCTACCGGTCGCCCGGTTTATCTCCTTATTTGGTCAGAAATTGCCTTTATACATCTCCAATAAGAGAAAGCGTCATGCGGTGACATTGACCAATGAGAGCCCAATGAAAGGGCGTGGCGAGCGGAAGCTATTTTTAGAAAACTGGCCGGGACTCAGAGCGCACGAGGCCGCGACAGAAGTCACACGTTATTTTACACGTTAACCACTCGGTTTTCACCGGCTTTTTGGCCCACGGGTTCGGGATGTGCCAGGTCTTTGTCAGCTATGGACGCTGCTTGGGCAATTAGAGCTTACGGCTGTCGACCGGAATTACACCCGCTTGAGTTTATTTCTGAACGAGAGAGTGTGTACCGAATTTTGACGATACTCATACCTGATTTTGACAATTTGGACGAAAAAGAAAGACAATCATGTGGTAAGTGTTTGAAGTTATTTATTTAATAATATACGTAAAATTCAAAACATAAATATTAACCATGCGCTTCTGGTTGCCAAGGCACCGAGCCTATTGTTGAAACGAAGTAGTTTGCAAATTCAGACCGTATATCATTTGCAATAGGACCACCACGTGGATTACAGTTTTGCAGTTGTACTTGTTCTTGCATCGGATTTTCTGCCGCATAATGAATATCTTCAAAGTTCAGACCGTCCTTTTCTCTTACAAAATTGTGTAATACTGTACACGCTTTTACAATTTCGATAGCCGTGTCTGGGTGGACATCCAGTGGCCGATGAAATATTCTCCATTTATTGGCTAAAATACCGAATGCGCATTCAACGTACCTTCTTGCCCGACTTAAACGATAGTTAAATATTTTTTTCATGTGGTCTAAATGAGTGCCTCCAAAAGGTCTTAACAAATTTGTTGACAGAGGGAAAGCCTCATCGCCCACGAGAACATAAGGCATATCATTTTGAAGTGTTGCATGTAGAGGCCTTGGTTTTGGTATATTTAAACTACCATCATTCAGTTTCTTCCATATAGTTGACTCCTTGAATATTGAAGAATCGCATTCTTTTCCATACGAGCCAACACTCATAAAAATAAAACGATATTCTGAATCAACAACGGCTAGTAAAACAAATGAAAAATAATCTTTGTAATTAAAATACATCGAGCCAGTATTGTTTGGTTTCACCACTCTAATGTGCTTACCATCAACTGCTCCAAGACAGTGCGGAAAGTTGGCTTTCATATCAAAACTTTTTGCAATTTCCAACCATTTACTCTCATTATCAGGAATTTTCATGAACTCGTCTCTTAATACATCCCAGATAGTGGAACTAATTTCTTTGCAGATTTTACTAATAGTTGACACACCAACTCTGTAACTATAGTGCAATTCTTTGAAGGAACAACCCGATGCGCAATATCTGTAAAATAATTAAGTAGGTAAAATAATTAACATTTCTATATGTACCTATTGTAATTGCAGGTAAATTAGTATCTACAAAGTGGTCGAATCTACGAGATGCCTGGATGCGAGCAAATAAAAATGACGTCAAAAAATCCGGAGCAGGGGCTAAGTTTTCAAAGCCATATATATATAAAGAACAGATGAGTTTTCTGCAAAAAGTGGCTGAGCCTAATCGAACTCATGATTCTGTCAAGAAGCGTCCAACAGATACATGTCCCGAGGCATCAGCGGCCAATACAACAGATATAAATTCAGAGCTGCTATTACCAAGCACTTCCAAAAAGCCCAAAACCCTCGATGACAAAATGAGCCAGTTTTTAGATAGCAGGCTACAGTCAGACAGAAGTAACGAACATCCAATGCTCTCTTTTTTCAAAGGTGTTCTACCGAGCGTTACGTCTTTTGACGATAGTGAAACTTTAGAGTTTCAATCAGGCGTGCTGTCACTGATTCAAAATATTAAAAAGCAGCGTGAAAGTCGTTTATACTCATCAAACTATGGTTGGCATTCACAGTCAAGAGATCACGTGCAACAATCTGTATATTCGTCACAAAACCAGAATGTGCACCCACCATTAAACGAGAATAATATCTTCCCTTCAAGTGGATATGGATATTCGACACGCCAACTCGTTGAACCAGCATCACCTACTTTGTCACTACATTCAAGTAATACTCAAGATTCGGACTTAGATTTTAGTAATATTTAACTCCACTAATTTGTTTTCGTAATTAAAAAAAATTAAAGTTATTTCTTTCAATAAATATATGTGAACTAAAAGTGACTGTTTTATCTCTTCCTTTATACAAATTAATATGTATAATTATATTACCTTAAAAATATCGCCAACCTTTCTTCGTATTTTGGTAGTTTATGCTCACTGATATTTGAGCCAATAGATGGTTGAATGTAGTTATCGACATTCTAAATAATTGAAAAACTTCATTTCGTCACTCCTCAATTCTGTTATTAAATTCTGAAATGTTCCCAAACTAAATCTTTCTCTCAGGATTGGGTGCACCCAATATTTTCTTTCCTTGGCTGTCTTTCTTCGTTTTCTTCTCAAATAATAATACATCACAACAAGAGCTTCGTCGACGTCCATCGTGCACGCCTCGCGTAGAGTGCTTAAAATTGGCACTAGCTTCGACCGTGGCCGACAACCGATTATTAATCGTGTGTGTGAACAAAGGCGCCGACATCCGATTAATATACGGATCCGATAGCCGACAAGTGGGAACGAGCTCTTAGTGTTGCAATAGAAAGAATGTCACAAGTTTGGACATGTATGACTGAGCGTATGGTTATCTGCCACTTATTACAAGTCCATGCACGGTAAATAAATCGAAAAAATTGTGAAAATGGCGAGTCTTGGTAACCGCGAGTACAGAGTGATTTTTTTTTACAATTTCAAACGTGGATTGTCTTACCAGGAGTGCCACGAGGAAATGTTTAATACCTTTGGTAAAGAGAGCCCTTCTCTTTCTACTGTATTCAGGTGGTATAAGGAATTTCAAATTGGTAACTTTAATTTAGACGACGACGAAAGACCGGGCCTGACCCATTACAAGCAGGACCCAAGAAAATATTGACGCTGTTAGAAAACTGATAACTACTGACAGGCGAATTACGTGCAGACAGATTGAGGAGATTCTTCACATTGGTGCATCAACATTTAATTCAATTTTACACGAAGACCTAAAAGTGAAAAAGTTATGTTGACTCTGGGTCCCCCACACTCTCAACGATAATCAGCGCAAGGCGCGTATAGAGTGGTGCAAGAAAATGTTGAAAAACTATGACTCAGGCCGATCTAAGAATGTTAACTCAATCGTGACTGGAGATGAAACTTGGCTGTACTACTTTGACGTTCCAAGTAAATCAAAATCAAAAATGTGGGTATTCGAAGACGAGCCAACACCAACTAAGGTCAAACAACAAAGGTCAATTAAAAAAGAATGATCGCAGTTTTCTTTAGAGAGATAGGCATTGTCGCTAGAATTGTATTAGACAAGCAGAAGACTGTCAATGCTACCTGGTACACTGATGTTTGTTTGCCGCAAGTTATCCGCGAGCTGAAGAAACTACGACCAAACTCGCGTCTGAACAGTTGGCACTTGCACCATGATAACGCTCCTGCTCATCGAGCGACCATTACTCAGGAGCTTTTGAAGCGATCGGGGCTTACTGTGCTGGACCGCCCACCTTATAGCCCCGACCTCGCGCCGTGTGACTTTGGTCTCTTTTCGCTGATCAAGAGCCAGCTGAAAGGACGACGATTTGCAACTGATGACGAATTAATAAGTGCATGGGATGAGGCCTGCGCCAGTGTCACAAAGGATCAGTGGGAGATTATGTTTAATACGTGGTTTGAACGCATGCATAAGTGTATTAACAGTGGTGGTTCTTATTTTGAAAAAGTTTAATAAATAGTTAGATTTTTGCAAGACTTATGGAACATCCTACGTATAATTTGATGACGTCTATTGGCTGCGCCGGTCTATCTAAAAAAGTGAAGTCCCGAAGTGGGGTATGGGGCAGACGCGTTTCACATCTGATTTACTGATCGATTTTTCTTTAGGGGCAAGTAGGTGATCAGCCTTCTATGTCCTGACTCCTGCCAGACCGAGTTTATTTTATCTCCACCAGGAATCGAACCCAGGACCTCTTAGTTGTAACGCTTACGCGCTTACCACTAGACAAAGGAGGCGGTCAGGCGATAGGCCTGCCGATCTATCTAGTATGCGCCAAATTATTATTTTTTTACCAAAATTCATTGTTTAAAGCTAAAAAATATCAGCAATGCATTTAAAAAAAGCTGCTGATTTTGTCATAGCTTGTTGTCTATCGAAAGGTTCCAGAAGGCTTTTGTTCAGTAACATTAAGCTGAGCTCTTTAAGTTTATGACAGCCTAGAACTATGTACCTATATGTTTATAATTCTTGAGTGCTTAATTCATATTGACTATTACATACATTTTGGGTCTTAGTCCATAAATGCATAAGTTTTGTGTATTAACTTTTTTTTCAGAACTAAAACCATACAGCAATGACACAAAACCACATGATTATCTTATGGCGGTATATAAAATATTCTATGGCGAAATGACGCACATGAAATATGACACCAAAATTAAACAACAATTTCGTTGTTAAATACTGTCCATCTGAGAATCGGCTAGTAGTAGACTTAGTAAAAAGCGTCTGCTTTTACTCAATCATTGGCTTTACAGAAAAAGAGAGATAAACTTAACCTACGGTACGGAAACCTGCAATAGTTGCTCGATAGAAACTCTGTTTTAAGCACAGACAACAAACTCCTTATTTATAAGGTCGTTCTAAAACCAATCTGGATACACAATGTACAGCTGTGGGGCTCAGCGTGTTGCTCCAGTATTGAAACCATTCAAAGGGCACAAAATGGTATACTAAGAGACCTGTCAAATGCAGCGTGGTTCCAAATTCGAACTGCACCATTAATTTAAAATAGACACGATTAATGGGGTTATGAAGCAATATTCAGCCAAGTACAAGAACTGTCTTAGCAAACATCCTAACCACTTGGCAGCACATTTGAACAGTGTAAACTACCCTAAAAGATTGAAACGACAACATATAATAGATCTAGCATAAAGAGAATGAAAGTAAAATAAGGAAAGGAGACACTCAATGGAGAACTCCTCCTACATGACAGTACCTACTGTTCGAAATACATCTGCTTAGTTATGGGACTGATCGCAGATAAACCAAAAAACAACCTTCCATTTGGTTCACCAACGCTATGGAGAGAACCTAGTAATCATGAAATTATTGTTATGTTTGTGTTACGAAGACATTGGGATATAATAAAAAAATAAGGCAAGTATTATATATGCTGCCGAAAAATTAAATTACTGTTCGCGTGTATTCATAAAATATTGAGTGAGTTAAATATTTCACATGTATCGTTCACATGAAGCGAGGCAAAAGGCGAACCTTCTACGCCTCAAAATAGAACCTACTCACTAGGGAGAAAACCCAAAATAAAACTGAGCACGCCCATAGGCTCTAAGGTGGAAGCCCCACCAGTGGGCTAGGGTGAGTTCGCTAATCACCTGCTTGCCTGAACCAGAAAGATTTTCGAAACAGAAATAATACGAAACCGGACCGATCATACTAGCCCAAAACTGTGCGGAATGACGACGTACTGTAGACGCCCTCTGCCCCATCCACCCAGGACTTAGGACTTTAAGTCAAAGTAAGTCAGTAGTTTTTATTATTTTTATGCTTAGTATTTATTATTGTTTTACTTATTGAAAAAACAGATTTAAATGTAATGAGAATATAATAATATAGTTTAATATTATAATAATTTCAGTTATATATTGTATAACAGTTGTAGGAACTTACTTGTATGTATAACAAATGCAGACGATTGCCTGCCAAGAGTCGAATCTCGGTTGGCTACCGGTCGCCCGGTTTATCTCCTTATTTGGTCAGAAATTGCCTTTATACATCTCCAATAAGAGAAAGCGTCATGCGGTGACATTGACCAATGAGAGCCCAATGAAAGGGCGTGGCGAGCGGAAGCTATTTTTAGAAAACTGGCCGGGACTCAGAGCGCACGAGGCCGCGACAGAAGTCACACGTTATTTTACACGTTAACCACTCGGTTTTCACCGGCTTTTTGGCCCACGGGTTCGGGATGTGCCAGGTCTTTGTCAGCTATGGACGCTGCTTGGGCAATTAGAGCTTACGGCTGTCGACCGGAATTACACCCGCTTGAGTTTATTTCTGAACGAGAGAGTGTGTACCGAATACTACGTAAGTATCTACTTAAATTCAAAGTTATAAATATCTTTATTCATATAAAATCGGACCGCTTACGAATGTACAAGTTGTTTAGAAGGTGTTACTTACTCTAGTTCAAAAAAACATTTGGTATGTACGTAGGCTGTTCCATAAGTGTTGCAATAGAAAGAATGTCACAAGTTTGGACATGTATGACTGAGCGTATGGTTATCTGCCACTTATTACAAGTCCATGCACGCAGTGTTTGTTGAGCTTGGCATCAGTAATCTTTGGTAAAAAAATCGAAAATATTGTGAAAATGGCGAGTCTTGGTAACCGCGAGTACAGAGTGATTTTTTTTTACAATTTCAAACGTGGATTGTCTTACCAGGAGTGCCACGAGGAAATGTTTAATACCTTTGGTAAAGAGAGCCCTTCTCTTTCTACTGTATTCAGGTGGTATAAGGAATTTCAAATTGGTAACTTTAATTTAGACGACGACGAAAGACCGGGCCTGACCCATTACAAGCAGGACCCAAGAAAATATTGACGCTGTTAGAAAACTGATAACTACTGACAGGCGAATTACGTGCAGACAGATTGAGGAGATTCTTCACATTGGTGCATCAACATTTAATTCAATTTTACACGAAGACCTAAAAGTGAAAAAGTTATGTTGACTCTGGGTCCCCCACACTCTCAACGATAATCAGCGCAAGGCGCGTATAGAGTGGTGCAAGAAAATGTTGAAAAACTATGACTCAGGCCGATCTAAGAATGTTAACTCAATCGTGACTGGAGATGAAACTTGGCTGTACTACTTTGACGTTCCAAGTAAATCAAAATCAAAAATGTGGGTATTCGAAGACGAGCCAACACCAACTAAGGTCAAACAACAAAGGTCAATTAAAAAAGAATGATCGCAGTTTTCTTTAGAGAGAAAGGCATTGTCGCTAGAATTGTATTAGACAAGCAGAAGACTGTCAATGCTACCTGGTACACTGATGTTTGTTTGCCGCAAGTTATCCGCGAGCTGAAGAAACTACGACCAAACTCGCGTCTGGGCAGTTGGCACTTGCACCATGATAACGCTCCTGCTCATCGAGCGACCATTACTCAGGAGTTTTTGAAGCGATCGGGGCTTACTGTGCTGGACCGCCCACCTTATAGCCCCGACCTCGCGCCGTGTGATTTTGGTCTCTTTCCGCTGATCAAGAGCCAGCTGAAAGGACGACGATTTGCAACTGATGACGAATTAATAAGTGCATGGGATGAGGCCTGCGCCAGTGTCACAAAGGATCAGTGGGAGATTATGTTTAATACGTGGTTTGAACGCATGCATAAGTGTATTAACAGTGGTGGTTCTTATTTTGAAAAAGTTTAATAAATAGTTAGATTTTTGCAAGACTTATGGAACATCCTACGTATAATTTGATGACAGTCTTTTGGCTGCGCCGGTCTATCTAAAAAAGTGAAGTCCCGAAGTGGGGTATGGGGCAGACGCGTTTCACATCTGATTTACTGATCGATTTTTCTTTAGGGGCAAGTAGGTGATCAGCCTTCTATGTCCTGACTCCTGCCAGACCGAGTTTATTTTATCTCCACCAGGAATCGAACCCAGGACCTCTTAGTTGTAACGCTTACGCGCTTACCACTAGACAAAGGAGGCGGTCAGGCGATAGGCCTGCCGATCTATCTAGTATGCGCCAAATTATTATTTTTTTACCAAAATTCATTGTTTAAAGCTAAAAAATATCAGCAATGCATTTAAAAAAAGCTGCTGATTTTGTCATCGCTTGTTGGGCTTGTACACAAAACTGCGGTGCGACGTCGCATCGCAAAAACCTGCGACCTCGCACGACCCACCGCAAGAACATACGAACTGATTCGCATCGCGTATTTCTGCGATGTTACGTCACACTTGTTGACCATATATATCATATAAAGATGGTTAATAATAATTTTGAAGATGATATTGTAAAGATTTTAAAGGAAACGGAGAATAGACACATATCTTTTTTTAAAGGTATTCTACCATCTCTTGAAAGGTTAGATGACAATAAAACACTAATCTTTCAGAGCAGAGTTCTTCAAATTTTAACAGAATTGCATCAACCTCACGGCTACTACTATCCGAATAGCAACTACCAGGGTGGCTATCAAACTCAACATTTCGCTACATCTCAACAAACGCCACTTGTACGTCCACAGTCATCTGCGAGTTACATACCAGATCAAATTGATTCACCTAGTAATGATTTTTCTACCTCAAGCATATTAAGCACACTTTCAACTGAAGAAGACTTTGATTTTACGTAAATTTAATCGATTGTAATATTTGGAAAACTCTTTTCTCAATAAAAACTTATGTAAACAATTAATGTTTTACTTTACTTACCGGATAGTGAGGCCAATCATTTCCAGAGGCATAACAGGAATTCTCCCCTTGTACGATCGTTTCTGAAGATATGGTGATAATAAACTTAAAAGCTGTTCGAATGAAGATATGCTCATTCTAAAATACTCAAAAAATTTTTTTTCGTCGGTTTTCAAAGCTTCATATTTTAGATGGAAATAGTTCCCATCGGGATTCATAACAGTAATAAATGGATGAACCCAAAATCTTCTTTGTTTCTTTTTCCTGTATCTCCTTAGCAATAACAAAAGTGCACACTTCTTTTTACGATCCATGTCACGACCTAGTATTCAATTTAAAATACGTTTAGTACGGTTGACGGTCGTCGAAGGAATGTTCACCCTGGGAGACGCCTTGCCGCACGAAATCGCATCGCAGCAATTCGTGTCGCAACTTTCTGCGTTGCGAATTCGCATCGCGTCGTATCGCAGTTTTGTGTTCAAGCCCGTTGTCTATCGAAAGGTTCCAGAAGGCTTTTGTTCAGTAACATTAAGCTGAGCTATTTAAGTTTATGACAGCCTAGAACTATGTACCTATATGTTTATAATTCTTGAGTGCTTAATTCATATTGACTATTACATACATTTTGGGTCTTAGTCCATAAATGCATAAGTTTTGTGTATTAACTTTTTTTTCAGAACTAAAACCATTTATTATCTGTTCCGAAACATCGGATATAACTGTCGATTATTTGAAGGAAGTAGTCTGTCAATGACTTAAATTAAAAAATTGTGGCGTTTTGTGGATACAACACGAACTGTAAATTCGAGGAAAAGAGTAGGAAAAGAATAATGTTTACTCAAAATGTAACGTAACAAATAATTCATTTGTAATTATCTCATCTGTAGATAATATATACCTAATTTAAATACGTAGAATTTAAGTAAATTGTTTTCTTTAAATCATGTTATTTCTATTTATTTAAAACGAATTTATTATATTCACGCATTTTTATTTTCATCCCATAATTAATTCCGTGATTTCATAAAATAATTTCAATATTTACAATCTTTCTACCGTGCTAAGGGGATGAATGGCTGCTGGGTAAATTAGTTTCTAACAAACTTCAACAAACACTAGCAAACGTTGTCGTATATCTGCTTTCTCATCGGAATGGGAGTAACCCGTTAAGTGGCTTTTTATATCTACCCTACTCGTGGGAATCAAAATCAAAATAAATCTAAAACCCCAATGATACAACAAGTATTACATAAAGGTCTGGTCCAAATCAGAGAAAGATGTCATTCACTCTGTGACATAAACACATAATTAAAAAAAGCTCAATGTATCACCCCGCTTGTATGCAATGTATTCGCCACCAGGATTGCTTAGGGCGGCCACGTTTTCGCTTTCCTTGAGGATTCCAATCTAAGGCTTGCCTCGGAATATGTTGGGAATCCCTTCGTAGCGTGTGGCCTATCCAGTTTCACTTGCGACGCTTGATCTGGTGGTCGATTGGAGTCTCGCCGCATCGTTCCCATTGATCCACGTTTGCGATCCTCTTGGGTCAGAATACACCGAGAATACGGCGGAGGGAAGTCAGGATATGGTCTTGGTGGGAATCGCTGTTAGTGAGAATAGCATTGCCTACAAAATACCAAGAAACCATCTGCTGTGTTAGTGGCGGAACACCAGAGCAGAGCCCTGGCCAGTCCGAGTCACCTCACCTCCCTGACATACCTCCTGGAAACTGCTGCAACCGCGCAAGCACGCGGCCGCTATCTTAAGAAGCAGCTAAGCTAAAGGTGCAGGCAAAAGGCGAACCTTCTGTGCCTCAAAACAGAATCTACTCACTAGGGAGGAAACCCAAAAAAAAACCGAGCACGCCCATAGGCTCTAAGGTGGCAGCCCCACCAGTGGGCTAGGGTGAGTACGCTAATCACCTGCTTGCCTGAACCACAAAGATTTTCGAAACAGAAATAATACGAAACCAGACCGATCATACTAGCCCAAAACCGTGCGGAACGGCCTCTGCCCCATCCACCCAGGATTTAGGACTTTAAGTCAAAGTATAATTAAAAATAAATGTAATGAGAATATAATTATATAGTTTAATATAATAATAATTTCAGTTATATATTGTATAACAGTTGTAGTAACTTACTTGAAAATTGTAAATTTATTATCTGTTCCGAAACATCGGATATAACTGTCCATTATTTGAAGGAAGTATTGTCTGTCAATGACTTAAATAAAAAAATTGTGGCGTTTTGTGGAGACAACACGAACTGCAAATTCGAGGATAAGAATAGGAAAGGAAGTAATAATTGTTGAAATGATTAATTGCAACACTGAACGCCATCTATTATGAATATTGTGCACTTGTCATATTATGACGTTTAAAAAAAAAATAACATACTCTGTAATCTGCTCTTGTCACCAATATACGTTGTTTTCCGTCGTTTTGCTCAGTTCGTGTTTTTAATTTAATTATCTAGTTCAATCAAATAAATACTAAAATACTAACATATAATATTAGGTTATGGGCTATATATGTCCGATAGTATATTAGAAAAGTAATTCGAAACATAAGTGCTGTGATTCAATTAGATTGAAGTTAGATAACCTTAAAACCGGCAATTGCCGGCGAGTTCGTTTTTTTCCAGCAATTTCAGCTTAATTTTTTAAGAAAAGTAATTAATAAAATGGCATCACAAATATCAATGGGTACAAATGAGAAGCTAATTGGAAGAGAAAATTACCAAAGTTGGAAGTTTGCCGTGAAAAACTACCTCGAACATGAAGAATTGTTGCAGGAGGATGAATCTGACCCAGGCTATGTATCTGATAGCAAGAAAAATACGAAAGCAAAATCGAAAATAATACTGTTGGTAGACCCAGTTAATTACGTCCATGCACAAGAGGCTACTACAACGAAACAGGTTTGGACCAAACTTGAAAAAGTGTTTGATGACTCAGGGCTTAGCAGAAAAGTAGGTTTATTGAGAGATTTGACCACCACTAACTTGGACAATTGCTCAAGTGTCGAGGAATATGTCAATAAGGTAATGTCAACAGCTCACAAGTTAAGAAATATCAATTTTGTAGTAGGAGACGAGTGGCTGGGTACGATGCTGCTCGCTGGCCTCCCTGATTACTACAAGCCAATGATAATGGCTTTGGAGAGCTCCGGTGTGAATATTACTGCAGATTATGTAAAAACTAAGTTGTTACAAGAAGTTAAGGAATCAGATTCAGCTGCTTACTATGCCAAGTCATATAATAAACAAAATATTATGTCAAAGTCTATGCCAAAAAATCCTAATAACCAATTTCAGAGGAAAGGGCAACCTAAAGGGCCACGGTGCTTTGTATGTAACAAGTATGGTCACATGAGTAGGGATTGCTACTTTAAAGACAAAAAAAGGGTCCGTCAAACAATGACAATTCTAATAATGGTTATTATGCTGCTTCTCCAGTTGCTGCTGCATTGGATGGAAATTGCTGATATGTTGATTCCGGTGCATCACTGCATATGTGCAATAACAAGAATTGGATGTATGATGTATCCCCATCAACTATCAACAATATTAAGGTTGCAGACAATAAAACAGTAGCAGTAAAAGGCAGTGGCAAGGTGGATTTTCAGATTAGAGACTCAGATGGCATAATACGGACAATACAGGTCAGAGATGTTTTATATGTACACACACTAACAGTTGATTAACTTTCTGTAAGTCAAATGGTAAATAATGGGTGTGAAGTGAAATTTGAGAGAGATGGTTGTCAGATATATCAAAATAATAAGTTAATATTGACAGCATTCCATCGCAATAACATGTATATATTGAATAATGTTTCTGAAGCACCGGCATTGCTATCAACGACAGATGAACGAGATATAAATTTATGTGGAATGGTCATTTTTAGATTTAAGTTTTTTCTATTTTATTGTTTTATTGCACCTTTGTACTTAGCAGTAAGTATTTTCTCGAAAAGGTTGTAAATAAAGGGATTAAGAAAAATTCCCAAATAACAGATGTTTAGTTAAGATAGTTTAGAAAATATTTGTATGCGTGGGAACGTAAGTATAGCTTTGTCTCATGGCAAAAAGGTACATTATAAGTACCGAGAGTGTAAGAACAAAGCGTGACTGATGCGGGGTTGAGAAACCCAGGTAGTAAGTAAGATCTAATTGTATGGGTTTCGAGGAGGCAGTTCCTACTTAACTTCGATGTACGACAGTCCTCTGTCCTTTAACTCTGTCAATGTTTTCTAATAAATACTCACTTTAAATTAACCGCCCCGTGATACCTTGATAATAACAACTTTAATACACATTTAGTATCCTATCTAATAAAATCCGATACTACATTTATGGCATCTAAGAATAGGCCATCTCAATTTCACAGATTTACAGAAAATAACTGATAGTGCAGAAGGGGTTGAATTATCGAAAAAAGGTAATCCAGTTTGCACAACTTGCTTAGAGGGAAAAATGAGTAAACAACCATTTAAAAATACTGGTACTAGGGCTTCAGAATTGCTCCAATTAATTCACTCGGATTTATGTGGTCCAATGGAAGTTCTATTGGAGGTGCCAGATATTATGTTACTTTCATTGATTACTTCAACAAATATACAAGAGTAGAGATGTTGTTTTCTTAGAACACACAGCGAGGAATAATTGTGTAATTATGCCACTCACTTCTTTGCAAGAACAGGAAACTACAACCAAACAAGAATCTGATACCGATACTTTAGTAAATGAAAGTTCAGAAGAGGAACAATTGTATGATGCCAGCAGTGATATATCAAATTCAGATAGAGATAACGACCCAGATTACACGATTCATGTTTTTAATTTAATTACCTAGTTCAATCAAATAAATACTAACATATAATATTAAAAGTGTTTACGCAAAATTTAGGGTATCACTCGGCAGACAGCTTATTGTAATAGATTGTGGAGCCCACATAGTCCACAACGCGATCAAAACTGCCGCTGATTGTCTTCCTGTTGACTTCTAATATAAGCAATGAAAGAGTTTTGAGATTCTACTAAGACAGAGTATCACAAACTGCTGGGCTAATGTAACAAGGTGGCTTGCGTTAATGCCCGTGCTTGAGAGTGTTATAAAAATGTTTCAGCCTTTGAAAAACTGAGTATCGACAAATGCCCAAATATTTTAAAGATGATTTTTAAAAAAATCCCAGCTCACAATTGTGGTTAAATTTTTTGCATGCACAATCAGCAACTTTCATGAAGTTGTGTTGAAAATCGAAGGGCAAAATGTATCGGTCATAGAGTCTGCCAAGGAAATTATTTGTCTCCGAAAAATCTGGCATTACAAGAGAAAACGATTTTCCTTCCCCACATCGTCCGAAACCTGCTTGTAAAATTACAAGAAAGCGAAGCCGTTGTTGACCAGTAGAATGTTAAAACTGCGGTGGGTGGCTAAGTTTTATGAATAGGCAAATTTAACAAAGGTGCCTACGTGAGAAGAGATATATAAAGTGCTGGATTTACTGACCACGCAAGGGTTTGTTAGCAGCAGCCAAGATACGAAAGTGTTTGACAAGTTTTCACTTATTTCCATCTTTGCGAAAGATGAAAAAATTTCTGGCTGGATTGCCGAGAATATTTCTACTGAAAACCGTAATTATCTCATCTGTAGATAATATTTACCTAATGTAAATACGTAGAATTTAAGTAAATTGTTTTCTTTAAATCATGTTATTTCTATTTATTTAAAACGAATTTATTTTATTCACGCATTTTTATTTTCATCCCATAGTTAATTCCGTGACTTCAAAAAATAATTTCAATATTTACAATTTTTCTACCGTGCTAAGGGGATGAATGGCTGCTGGGTAAATTAGTTTCTAACAAACTTCAACGAACACTAGCAAACGTTGTCGTATATCTGCTTTCTCATCGGAATGGGAGTAACCCGTTAAGTGGCTTTTTATATCTACCCTACTCGTGGGAATCAAAATCAAAATAAATCTAAAACCCCAATGATACAACAAGTATTACATAATGGTCTGGTCCAAATCAGAGAAAGATATCATTCACTCTGTGACATAAACTCTATTGAAAAAACCTCAATGTATCACCCCGCTTGTATGCAAGGTATCCGCCGCCAGGATTGCTTAGGGCGGCCACGTTCGCTTTCCTTGAGGATTCCAATCTAAGGCTTGCCTCGGAATATGTTGGGAATCCCTTCGTAGCATGTGACCTATCCAGTTTCACTTGCGACGCTTGATCTGATGGTCGATTGGAGTCTTATTTGGTCAGAAATTTCTTTTATGCATCTTCAATAAGAGAAAGCGTCATGCGGTGACATTGACCAATGAGAGCCTGAGAGATTGAAAGGGCGTGGTGAGCGTAAGCTAGCTAATAGTAACTATTTTTATAACAATTACGAATGTTACGAAACGATAGTGTTATGTGATATAAGGATCTGTTTAATAAAATAACAGATTAAGTAGTCAGATCTTCCACAGTACCTACACCACAAACTTTTAATTTTATTAGGTATTTTTTTGAGGTTACGTTTTCATTCGTAATTATCTCATCTGTAGATAATATGTACCTAATGTAAATACGTAGTGTTAAGTAAATTATTTTTTTAAAGGTTTGAGGTCTTTTACAAATGGAGTATGACCATAACCCTCCAGATACCATAAACAGAATCAAAGAAAAACTACAATATATATGTAACATAGCAACATACAATGTTAGAACCTTATCGTCATACGAACACGGTCTTAGTAGAATTAGAGGAAGCATAACAGAAAACAATTTCATTGTCTTGCCAAAGTCTCGGACTGACTACGGCAAATCAATGATAACTTTCGAAGGAGCACACCTCTATAATAAAATACCGTCAGATATAAGAAAAATTAAGTCATTTAACGCATTTAAAAAGCGACTTTCGGACTATGTTCTTAAGACGCATATTTAGAAAGGCAAGATAGGTAGGTACCGAGTGGTTTTACATTTATTATTATAACTGTTTTTTGCTAATTATGTAACTAAATGTTTATAATGTTAATACCAATTGTCTTTTGTTTAGAATTTCTATAAGTTCCGTATTAAACTATCTTTTTCTGCGATGATGATGGGGTAATTCACCCACATGTAAGTGATAAGTGTATCTTAAGTGAGAATAAATATCTTTAAACCTAAATATGACGTTATACGAATATTTGAAACAAGACGGCTAGGTACCAACATAGAAGAGCATACAAACTTTATACTTTGTTAAAAAAATAAGTGGACATCACTCAAGGAAACTCAAGGAAAGTCAAGGAAAAAAAGACCGTAATAGTCTTGGTGAAGATGTAGGGACCTACGGAGAGGTACTTAGTTATTTCTGGGATGAGACCCGATGTCATAAGGGCGCAAACGATCGGATCCTGCATCCTTGATTATTTGACGAGAGTCAGCGCGAAATACCCTGAAAGAGTGGAATAATACTTTTTATTCTGAATACTGCTGCGGTCAAAATAAAAATAAGTTCATATCCAGCTTAAACGCATACGCTGTGACAAAGTTACCCAAAAGTATAACGCACAAATACCTAATAAAGGGGTATACACAAAATGAGGGTGACAACGTACAGTTCGATTGAGAAAGAAAGAGGACCCAAATTTCGGAGGCAATTTACACACCACTCCAATGTGGCCTTAACAGGGTTCGAAAAAATTCGATTTATTTTATAAAAATCAAAAATCCGATTTTTTGAAAGAAAAAAATAGAAGCTAATTTCATTCTGTAATTGGATTATACACTTAAAAATGTGAGAGGAATTTTTAGTCATTTAGTAGTAGTAAGTGTCAAATTACCACATGTTTAATTAAAAATAATAATTTCAATAAAAAGCTATCCGTGCTGGTTTAGTTAAATGGAATTTCATCAACTTTAAATGAGGTTACCATTTTAGGAAACAATCTAAATTATGCTGAATTGTAGTTTTTCGCTACGTGTTGCCAGGGTAAACTTTAAATTTTTTAGTTCACTAGACAGGAAATCAATTGATATATATCAGCAAACCCTGGACCTTAATACGGAGTGCCAAGAAAAGTGGGATCCCCTTTAAAGTTCAAGAAAGTTCTACTTTTTTTATGACCTGAAGTCGTTAAGTGAGCAGTGGGGATACAACTTTAATTAAGTCCACGATCGAAACAAGATATCTTGGAATGAAATTAAGGCGCACAACGCTAGAAAAAAATGAGATTTCACCTGCTCGCTTCACACCGCCCCGCACTCATCTAACGTATCGAAGCCAGGTGAAACAGAACGAGTGTTCTACGCGGAATAAAAACATAGTAAGCGCCGAAAAAGATAAATGGATTTTAGTTGAAAATTAGACTTAACTTTGTGATTTTTTTCTATCGATAAAATATTAAAATTTCATGTTTTCACACAGTCCAGTTTCTTTTACATGTAATGTTATATCTATGTTTAAAAAAATAAACAATTTGTGGCTTATTATAGAGTGTAAAAATCAAATCTAAGATTGACAATTTACCTTTTTACGCCCTCTTAGTCTTAAGTTTTTGAAGAGTGACCCATTTGCATTTTTTTATAAAACATCATATTCCCAAACTGACTTTATCCGCATCGATATGCGAAACAAAAGGATGAAAATGCTTAAGTCTTCGCGGAGCGGCGAGCGGATTCAATGAGGGTGTGAGTTTGCCACTAGAGGCGCTTGTGTCGCGTGAGGTCAAAAAAAATCAATTTTCACTAATTTTAACGGGCTTCGTGACATAAATTATAATTTCTTTAATTTAACTGTTGAAGAGTGATCTCCTTCGCGAAATAATCGCAAATATGGATTATTCGGCGATGAATGTGAACGCTTTAAAAGCGGAATTAAGAAAAAGAGGCGCAAATATGATGACAGTTATTTATAATTAATAAACGAGATTATTCATAATTAATTAATGAGATTCAAGATACGAAACTTTGTTTCGGCACCGATCTTATAAAATCTCCTTTAACAGCTATACCTCTGGACCTAAGTCAACAATGGCGCTGGTGAGAACAAAAACGAATCCCAATTGGTTTAAAGCAAAAAAAAAGGCTTGAGAGAGCTTTAGTGCCTTTTCACATGTGCCGGATACCCGGCGGCGAAGTATATGTTCATTGTTCATGTACATTAGCTTTCACACGTATTTGCCTGACATGACCATTCACTTCGCGGCCGGATATCCGGCGCTGGCTACCCGGCAACCGGTACGTGTGTAAAGGCACTTAGGAAAAGGCTCGATTTCTGATTACTAGTGATTATTACAGATCCCTTTTAGATTAAACATTAAAATTTATAAAGTTGGTTGATTTCATTACTTTTAGAAGTTTTGTTTTGGTTGTTATACTTTGTATTTTTTATAGAAGTTTTATAGGGAAAAACGAAGAATTACTAGTCTATATTTTTAGTTTTAATTAAAAACTTACTCCTCTGTTACTCTCGTTAATTAATATTGTATTATGTTTTATAATAGACAGTTCAATGTTTATTATAAACTTACTTGTTTTTATGCTGTGGTTTGGCTACAAGACTGATTATAAAACTAATTTTCGTTTCATTTCAGAGTTATGAAAAATACTTTTTTAAATGTTAAAGAGACTTATTAATAGAAATGTCTGTAAAATCCTAATAAGTTAAGTCCTAGACAGACCTATTTTAAAATAGGCCTATTCGGTTTAGGTTTTTATCCTAATTATTCAAAAAATGACTCAACTAAGATATCTTTTTTAAAACATTACGTACAAATAAATTAAGTTATTGTTTATTTTTCATGTCAAATTGGTTGCAGGAAGACAGGTTGTTTTAGCAATAACATTTAAAAAAGCAGTAATTAACAGAATAAAATGCAAATCTTTTCAGTGTTGCTGTTTTAAAAAACTTTCCTCGATTCCCAAAAGTTGCGAATTTTGGATTAAGTTACTCTTGTTCTAAAGATTTACAAAAATTTAAAAGGCTCATCAAATCTGTTGGGGTGCGTACCCAAAAATACTGTCTACTGACGTTGTATCGCTATACTAACCCGTTGGCCGAAATATCCATCTTTCGGGTTTTCTGTGGTCTCAACTAAGCGAGTCGATACCTCTTTAACACCCAAAATCTACTCCAAAAGCAACGAAAATATAAGAATCCATGAGACTCATATTTTCATCTTTTTCTTCTAATTTAATATCTACATTCTCTTTAATATAAAGTTAGTTTCTTGCATGTAACATTAATTTGCAAGATACAAAGGATTTTGTCGCCCGTATATATATGGTTCAAAGTATACTTTGCAAAAACGTTCGTAGTTTTAAATTAATTGATTTAAAAAATATATAAAAGTGAAGTCCCCTAGTGGGGTATGGGGCAGATGCATTTCACATCTGTTTCACTGATCGATTTTTTATAGGGGCAATTAGGTGATCAGCCTTCTATGTCCTGCCAGACCGAGTTTTTTTTATCTCCGCCGGGAATCGAACCCAGGAACTCTCGGTTGTAACGCTTACGCGCTTACCACTAGACAAAGGAGGCGGAAAAAATATATAATTTTTAATATTAATACGTTAAAACATTTTAAAAAATTGTCTTTAAAAATTTTGTACTAATAACAACCATTTAATTATATTTTATATAAAATAACTCTATAAAGCTATCGGCACTGAGACAATGACAATGAACAGAAATCTGACATGTCGTATTTTCTTTGTTTTATGTTGAATATCAACAAATGCCCCATTAAATTCGATAATAGGACTTATAAAGTATGATGTAACAAACAAAGAAATAAACATCAAAATTGGTTACCCACACAACCGCGTAACATACATACAAAACTTGAATTTTGAAAATTTAACATGTCCTAGTAAATTTTTAATACCTCAGCAATTACCACCAACGAACACCCGTAGATACTTGTAAAATATGTACATTCTTGACTCGCGTTGATTTTTTATCTGAAAAGGGGGAGAAAAAAAAATAAAAAAAAAGTATAAAAAGAAACTTTTGTCAATTTTTCAAGATACAAGTGTAGATAGATATTTTTCATCTAT
The DNA here is from genome assembly GCA_912999735.1 of Aporia crataegi. NCBI lineage: Eukaryota > Metazoa > Arthropoda > Insecta > Lepidoptera > Pieridae > Aporia > Aporia crataegi. Next base: position 633,730 of record OU538754.1, on the reverse strand, counting down.
GGAACTTAATATAGATAAGTAATCCATAGACGAAAACTATAAAAGAATATATAATTTAATTATACATACATAAATAAAAATAAATTACAAAATAAATAAAAAGAATGTAAAAATAATTAACACCGTTCAAACACTTAATAAAATTAATTTTATTGTTAATTTCAAATTTCACGAAACATTATTTGTTTACACATAAAACTTATACAGAATTTCTGTATTTTTACTGTAAATGACATGGAAGTTAATGTACATGCAAAAATACTGTAAATTAAATTAATTAAATATTACAATAATATTATTAGTTTGTTTTTGAGATATAAAAAATATTTTTTATTATTTCGCTACTTAATAATGACGAGACTTTTAAAAATATTTATGACTATTTTTTACTTTTTCAACCCCCGACACATAAGAAAACAAAAATCCAAAAAAACACTGAAAAGCTCACATTTGAAATCACAATTACTTATAGTATAATAATAGTGTTAAAATAATTGTAACTGAAACTATTAAACAGATTTTGATGAAGTTTAAATAGGACCACACGTAAATAACCAACTTTCAAACAAAAAAGAATCATCAAAATCGGTTCACCCAGTCGAAAGTTCTGAGGTAACAAACGTAAAATAATAAAATAACAGCGTCGAATTGAGAACCTTTTTTGAACTCGGTTAAAAACTCGTGGCAGATGATGCAATAAAACGTGCAAATGAGACAGCGCATATCATGTTCTCTCTCTCGCACCTACACTGTTTATGGGTGACATGAAAAATGCATGTTTAAACTTAATTTATTAACCAGTTGTATAGAGCTATGTTGAAGCATGAAATTGTATTGGAGTGTATTTCTCAGATAAGCGAGTTTTGTAATTCTTTTGAATTCAAAAAAAATGAATCAATAACTTGGTGTTTCATACAAAATTTTTATACCTAACTAAAGAATATTGCAGCGGCGACTAATGCACATTGCATTTTATGGACAGTTCACTAAAATCGCGCGTGCGCATCTCTATGACAAAAAATATTCATAGCACCGTCTGCCACGAGTTTTTTTATATGCTAATCGTTTTTTACACACACAGGCACACCCACCCATACACATACACAACAAAACACACTCACACACCTAAAATTTTTATCATAACCTTATGTAATAAACGTTTCACTAATAAAGATTTTTTGTATTTAGTATATTGTATCCTAAGGTTATGGAACAACAGAGCATGGCACAGGCCTTGTATAAGAAGGCTTCCATCACCGATTATATCTTAAGTAAACTTTAAAGACAATAAAACTAATAAATTTGTGTATGGCTTTGTAGCTCCTAAACGAATGGATTTATTCCAATGCGGTAGTTTTGTTAGAAAGCGAGAAGTATTTTAGCTTCAATTTATGGTTTATCCATTCATAAGATATGTATCATATCGGGGCTTTAGAAAATATCTTCAATGTTTTAAATAATTCTTTATTAAAAATAAAATACATATTAATGCCAATTCTGATAAAACTCTAAACGCAAATTTTTTTTTTTCAAAAATACTGCTATTCATTCAATTTCAAAATGATAGGACTCAATTGATTTTGACATAAATAAATAAATTTACTTTGTGTGTATCAGAATCAGCGTCATTGTTTTTTTTAAATAAATTTAATAACTAGAAATATCGGATAAGCGAGACGTTTTTAATTATATTTAAATGAGTAATGTATTAAATGGCAAAATCTTAGATATTCGATAATTTATATTTTATACCCATTTATCAAAAACTCGAACACATACAAAACATCAAAATAAAAAAAACTAAACCAAATTCAATATTTGTTTCAATTAAATGGGAATATAAACCAGTAATAAATAAATAAAATAAACCAGAAATAAATAAAATAAAGCAAAAATAAATAAATAAAATAAACAAGAAATTACCATTCTACAATGTAAATATTTTGAACCCAATGCCTTGAGTAATTTATTTAATGTCTTTTCATTGGTACCGACTTCTAAATGTTTGCTTTCTAGAATGATTTAAGATTTTATTTAAGACTTTATTTAAGATTACTATTATAATTTTATGTTAGTTAAATTTTAAAAAGGTTTTACTTAATTTTATTTATTCTACAGGTTCGCTTATTTTTTGTTTTGTATGAATTTCGAGTTTCTGTATATAAATGTACATATTTAATACTTATATATTAATATATTTTCGATACGTTATACTCACACCAAAGGCACCATATTCCCGACACCATGGAAGGAAATTATATCACACCGTAATATACAACTATTTCACACAAGCTGATAATTAACAGGCAATTGTCCACAACTCACTAGCCAATTACTGGCAAGAGCGGATCCAGATTTGTTGCCGGGAGGGAGGAGGGGGGGAGAGTGTCGTCACAGTCATGGTCAAGTCACAAGAAGTTATAATTCAATTTTATAATCATAGATACATGTAAAAAGTAGGTATTTTATTAATGTAATTTTAAAATTTTACAAAATATTTTATTAAATAAATTAAATATTGAAGGTACTTACATAAAAGCTATATTGTGACAAAAAATATATAAAAACATTATGTTTAATAATTTTAATTAGTGGTCCACCTAGGTCTAGAATCCAACCCAGGGGGATGACCCCCATGATCCTCCCCTGGATCCGCCCTTGAGTACTGAGTTGTGGAAATTAGTGCCTAATTGAATGACTTATGCTGGAAATATAACCACTTTTGGTCAATTGTCCACTACTCGTTAAAACCCAACAGTTGATTAAAGTATTCTAAATATCTTTTTGAAAGTCGGTTGAAAATCACTTTATCTCGAGCTTTCTCAGAAAAGCATTCATATGAATACAGCCTACTATATAGAACCTATAGCCCAGTCATATTAAGGGTTTCACCTCGGAATGAAAGAGCTGAAAATTGTTATGAACCTTTGTTTTGTCGTTCAAACAAAAGTTATAGAGAATTTTATATGTGGCGAATCTCTTTAGTGAAGGAACTCTTAGCTAAACGAAAAAAAAAATTTAAGAATATCATTTCAAATTCAAATATTCAATTGACATTGATATACATTATGTGGCATCCGTCTTCACTTCAATTCATATACGTTACCTTCTGAAGTCCAGATCCGTAATTTCTTATAACTTATACCTACTTCATATTAAATTGATAACAAGGTCATTAAATACATAATGGAGTCGCAGCTATATAACTTTTATAATAGGTGCAAATCTCATTTAAGCAATAGAAAGCGAGATATTCACGAAAAACCTTTTACCTTTGGCCTTCAATATTTTAAGACGCGGACATGAAAGCACTTGTGACTTGAGACATTTAGAACGACAAAACAAAGGTTTATAACAATTTACAGCTTTTTATCTTTCACTGGCGACCCGCCCCGGCTTTGCACGGGTATAAAACATATATAAAAACCTTCTTCAATCACTCTATGTATTTAAAAAACCGCATAGAAATCCGTTGCGCAGTTTTAAAGATTTAAGCATACAAAGGGATATAGGGAAAGAAAAAGCGACTTTGTTTTATATATGTAGTGATTCCGAGGTTGACCCCTTTTTTTACCTAATATGACTGGGCTACACGCAAAACTAAACGAATGTTTAGTAACTATTGGCACTTTCACTAACTAACACTCATTAACGCTGCTTAACTTGTAACATATGCTCTGTCACTTTCCCACTCACGTGCGATTGGTAATGCAAGAACGAGACAAAACACTGAGCAAATGAGCAGTTTGTATGAGCGTATTTTAAAAATACTACCGATACAATAAAGAGGTGTGACCATAGATAAAATAATTATAAAGTTAAATATAATATTTGTCAAAACTAAGACTAGAAAAAAATATTTTTAAATCTGCGTCTCTTAACCCCCGACGTCTATGTCGCGTCGAAACGGATGGACCGAATGTGATGCGATTTTTGTTTGAAAAACAACGTGATCGAGTATATTAGTTAATATCTAACATTACTACCTATGTTATCTGTCCATCCGATGAGATATTTTTGTCATTTTTTCAAATCGACTTCGATTGACGCTGATTAAAAAAAAACTCAACGAAAATAAAAAAAAAAGTAAAAATAATATAAATAATTATGTTTAAAATTGTACTTATACTATACTTAAATACAGTAATTAATTTTAATACAAAAATACGTATTTTTTATACAATTATACACTGCCTTGCAGAATGTCTCCGAGATTATGTTCTCGGAATAACACTGACTTTAAGTCATATGAGATTCATTTTTATCACATATCTCAAAAAACACCGACTTACAAAAACCCGACAAAATCTATTTTTAATCCCCGACAGATGTTTAACGTGTATGTGTAGCTCTTAAACGAATAAACCGATTGCGATGCGATGTTTTTAGTTTGAAAATTGTAATCGAGATGGATTTTAAACTTATGAAAATCTGTTGATCAAATAATGAGGTGTTCTTTAACGTCGAGTGTTTCTCGAACATTCACTTTATAAATTGTAGCTGAAGTAATTCAACGTCAACTTTCAAACATCGCATCACAATTGGTCAATTTGTTTAAGAGCGACGATCTCACAGACGCACAGCCACGTGAATGAATGGGTTTTTGTATATCAATGGTCTTTTATATATTTAAGAAAAAATAAAGTTTAAAACCTTATTTTTTATATATTTTGATCATTTTATATTTTTTTATTTAACCCCTATCCACACAGATAACACTATAGATAAATTTACTATAAATTATTTGTTCTATTGAGATTCACTTTAGCCTTAGTGTCTTATTAACACTAAAAAGTGTAGCCTTATAACTATATGTAAGTGTTTAAAAGTGTACCTTTTTATACATATAAGTGTATTTACATTTTTACACAGTGTAAATACACTTATGAAGATCCTTTCATTTGATGTAAATTGACACTTTAAAATATTGTGTTTACAAAGTCCACACTTTTTTACGTATGATGTATTTATGTATGAAATGATCTGTATACAATCTTATCTAGGGATGCATCCGATACAACGATACATCTGAGAGATTATTTTCCACCGCAGGTCTTATACAAACAGAATTCAGAATTCGGCTTTCTCCGCAAAACATGAGAATGCTCTGTTTTTTAAACAAAAATCTTGTTAATTTTAATTATTAACAGTTATTGATTTTATTTTAATTATTACACTTAATGCTTAATTTTAATAGCTATACTTTGAATCTCATTCAGTCTGTAACTGTTTTTATTTTTTTAATAGAAATTAAAAACTAACCAAACTTGTGTTACATATAATATTTTACCTTAATTTTAATTCACTAAGAGTTTGTATCGGTATCGGTATCGACGATATTTTTATAAGAGTATCGGTATCGGTATCGGTAAAAAGGCATCGATGCATCTCTAATCTTATTATAACTGAATATTTGAACTGGATCTAATAATTTTAAATGTTGTATGTATTTTTGAAATGGAAATATGATTTTTAAACTTTTCAGTGTGATTCGTAATATTTTATCAAATATTTTCTTCATGTATTTACAAGCGTGTACATATTGTAAATGTATCGGAAGTGTTCTATCTTATACACATTATTTGTACATATGATTTGTAAATAGTTGTAATTTTATATTTATTAACTGTGAAGCTGAAGTTTTTTTTTGAAGTTTTCTTATCCACTTATAAGTGTATACACTATACATATCAATGTGAACCAAATTAAATTTTTATTTACACTTTTTTATACAACTTTGTAACTTTATATCTGAAGTGTAGTTCTTAAATATTTTATACACTTACAAGTGTATAAAAAACATTACTTGTATTACACATATCACTTTACACTTTTATTCAAGCGATTCTAGTGTTTAAGACAAAGTTAGTTTTCTTCCTTTAAGACATAAATACACTTCTACCTAAGTGTAAACACACATTTTGGTGTGTTATACAATATGTGTGACCATTGCTTTATTGTATAATAGAAATGCTACATGAAACTTAAAGCGACTTTTGGTAGTTTTTTCGTCGGCTGTTTTGGTTTAAGGCGTTTTTTTCTTACCTGAGTTAGATGTAAGCGTTCACATCTGAAAAATAATTCATTTCATTAATGATAATTTTAATTTTTTATTGCTACTTTTTATCAGCTTATATTACTAACTTTGATGGACACATAAAGTGTATAACACAATTTATTTGTGACATTGAAGAGATTAATGTTCAAAACAGGCTCGGCCTAGTAATTGTTTACTGTCATAACTCATAATACAAACTTTGTCATGTAATATTTTGAATTGGTAACCAATATTTTTTTTAAATATTATTATGTTTTTTAGCTTATATTGTACGGGCGTAACGATAGTGACAACGCTTGTTAATCACGAGGTCTCGAGTTCGAATTCCGGGGCGGTCATATTTGGAATTTTGAATTTTCCCAACAGTAGCTCGGAGTCTGGGGCTCGTCCCCTATTACAGTGGGACTAAACATAATAATATCTGGCAAAATGTGGGTGTACTGAGTGCGTTTCTGCCTACCCCTTCGGAGAATTAAAGGCGTGAGGATATAATAAATAACTTATTCTGTAATTTGTAAATAAACTATATCAATGAATCCCGGTCACTTAAAGATACTTGAAAATCTCGGAAACTAATTGTTAGAATAAACACGCTCTGGTAACATTCATATATCCACCATAGAACACATCATAGAGTATAGACTAGGATGTTGCTCTATATTGTCTATGTCTCACCTACCTAAAAATATCTATGGAGTTTTGGCGCCATTGCAACAACGAACGCGTCATGATTTATATTATTTTCTAAAAGTTATGTATTTTCGAGATTTTATTTGTAAAATTGGTGGAATTTTAAGCATTAACTATTTGTCAATGTTGATTGAAGAAAAGTGATAATTCAGCAAAACGTGACTTTGTGATGTGGTCAAAATTCCCTATAAGCTATGAGTAAAATTTCCACAATTTTATTTGGGGCGCGAAATAAAGACATCAATTAAAATATACTCAAAATAAATGTTGACCGAAAGGTTGTCAACACAAGGTCATAAAATCCCAATAAATAAAAATATCTAGAAGTATTTTCTTTGTTAGGTTAATTGTACTTAATATAATAAAAAAAATCTTCATAGCTTAATGTTGTTTTCCTGGCACCCCATTTTCCAACACTAATAATGTTAACATAATGAAATTAATTGTGTTAATTATAACTGATTAAAACTTCTTAGTCATGAAGTTATGTCAGAATGGGAGAATATTCCCCAACATCGTATAAAGCACTTTGTGTACAACATACCAAACCGGATAAACGCAGCAATGGAAGCTAGAGGAGGCAATACGAAGTATTAAAATTCAAGAAAATCATAATTTTGTTCAAAAATGTCATAAAGTGAAGTCCCGTGTCCCCTAGTGGGGTATGGGGCAGATGCATTTCACATCTGTCTCACTGATCGATTTTTTCTTTAGGGGCAAGTAGGTGATCAGCCTTCTATGTCCTGCCAGACCGAGTTTTTTTTTATCTCCACCGGGAATCGAACCCAGGACCTCTCGGTTGTAACGCTTACGCGCTTACCACTAGACCAAGGAGGCGGTCTCAAAATGTCATGTTTCCTATTTTTTCTCGATGTAATTTTTAATAAATAAAATGTAGTGACTCATAAATTTTATTACTCTCATTCATAAATATATTGCAATTAATTTATTTGATTAAGCTAGCATTCTTAGTTTCCGAAATTTATAGGTTTCTTTAAGTGACCCCGATTCATTGTTCTCGAGTGTAAATTTGTAAATGTTTTTCTCTGTACTTTCAACCACATTTTTTCGTCGTAACGTGTTAAAATCTTAATAAAAAAAAACCTTTTTATATTAATTCTCCTTATAATAATTGCTTACACTTTGTGAACGCCGCCTTAAGATATGACGTTACATAATAGACAATAGATTCAAGAGGGGTTATGAGACGTAATAGAATATAGGCCTGCTCGTGAAGTGATTTATTTGATTTACTAGCGACCCGCCCCGGCTTTCCACGGATATAAAACATATATAAAAACCTTCCTCTTCAATCACTCTATCTATTAAAAGAAACCGCATCAAAATCCGTTGCGTAGTTTTAAAGATTTAAGCATACAAATGGATATAGGGGAAGAGAAAGCTACTTTGTTTTATACTATGTAGTGACTATTTATTTGATTAGAAGTAAATTTCATAAATTCGTTAAGTTTAATAATAGTAGTGATCTACTAAAATATTTGAAGTAAAAACCTTTACTTATTTTTCTATTTTTAGGTGTATATTGTGTAACCATTTGATCTCAATTAATTTGAGTTGTAATTTGATAATAACATTAAATATTTCTATTTTTTAAAATCAAATTGTACGTTATTTGCTCCCATATCATCCAACATATATTTATAAACAAAATTCGTGCTCACACAAATAAATGCACCTACCGGGATTCGAACCCGGGACCTGTTGATGCAGACGGCAAGAGCGCTACCAATTGCGCCAAACGGATGTCAAATCCTTGATATATAAATAAAAATCACGCGATTAAAAATGTCTACTAAAGTCTACTAACACAGAAATATTTTTTTTAAATTAAAAAGAGAATGAATAATAACTGCGATTGGCGCAATTGGTAGTGCTTCTGCATCAAAAGATCTCGGGTTCGAATCCCGGTAGGTGCATTTATTGTGCGATGAGCGTTTGTTTCCCATTCTTGGTTTTTTATAATTTTTTTCTGATTACCATAACACAAGTGCTTCAATTACTTTGGGATCACAATGTGTGAGTTATCCCAATTAAAAAAACTCACCTATCAACATATGCGACATCTTTTAGAAGGTCTGACACGCGTCGCATACGGTACGGCGTGACACGGTGCGCACTCAGTCTCGAATGTACAGCGCATGCGCCGCCGCCACCCGTGTAAGAAAATCCAGGTTCATCCCGAGGCGTGATGCGTGGGACTGCCCGGAGCGCACACATGCCTGGAACATTGGTACGGGGTCATTTTTGACAATTAAGAGGATTGTGATTACACGCACTAACGTCATAAGAAAACATTGATAAGAAATTGCATACTTTTATGAATTGAAATATTATCACACGCTCAGGCGGAACGTGACACTTTTACGTGCGTGCAGCGGGATAGATTTGTAAGACGTTATCACATCAAGTGTGATTCTTATTAGAAAGTTTCTCAATATAGAAGTCATTAAGAGGATTGTGTAGTGGCTTTTATAGTAGTGTATTTTAAAAAGTGCTATCTCTTTCATACCGCTTTGCCTCACTACGGGCGTGCGATAGAGAGAGTTGCAAGTCTTAGAGGCAATTTTGGTCTCTTTAGTTTCAGTACACCTTAATCAAGGTCTGTACGTTTTTCTTTTTTAGTAATTCAGTTTACTTTAATTTTAAAAAATAAAAACGCGCTAGGAAGATTTTAAGTCAAAAAGATATTTAGATGCTAATTACTTCTATCATACGCAAATTGCAACGAAATATAATAAATAAATAATGGTGTTAAAATTTTAGTTTTAATTTTAAACATAAAAAAAGAATCATCGAAATTGGTTTACCCAGTCGAAAGTTCTGAGGTAACAAACAAAAAAATATATAGCGTAGAATTGAGTACCTTCATATTTTTTGAAGTCGGCGAAAATAAATATAAAAAACTTATAAAATTGTTATCTATAGATAAAACTCTTCCTTTATCATAACAGCCTGGTACCGGTTCCAACGGCAAGTCGAGTACACCATAACTCAAGAACGGATGGACCGATTTTGATGATCTCTGTTTAGTTGAATTCATTTCATCTGAGAATAGCATAATAAAAATATCAGAAAGATTCACGTACTGACCGAATTTTTTTCACGTACGTTGTTAAATAAATTAATTTTAAATAAATAAAAACGACTTCAAAACGCACTGAAAAGTAAAAAAAAATCGTATTACAGATATCAAAAAACTTCAAACTGATATCGAAAGTACTTTACCTAATCAATACAATGACAATAATAACTTTTTAAAAATAAAACTAGAAATATCCAAAAAAAATACATTAAACACTCCCATACATTTACTATGAGAAAGTAGAAAGGTTTTAGTTACCTTATTTTAAGTGGAATAGAACCCACTCATTTTACCTTTATCATTTTATAATTATGTATGATATGATATTGATGAATTCCAATTAGATACACGTGTAAATTATTTTATCACTTCAAATTAATAATAAACCTTGTTTCAATATCGTATTGATGTGAACTGGCTGAAAAACAACATACTAAATAAAAACAAAAAGAAATTTTTGGTGTTCGTTCTAAATTCAAATTCTTTATCGCGGGTTCTCGTTCCCACCAATTTATTGTGTTTATTCAATTTGCGTTAATAATCGTTATTGTTTCATCTATTGATTTTATTTGTCATTTTACTCATTAGGTAAAGTACTTTGGATATCAGTTTAAAGTTTTTTGATATCTGTAATAGTTACGAAATAATACACACTTAACGATTACACCCGATTTTTTTTTACACACTTTGTTGCACTGGAGTGCAACGGGCGGCTTTATCGCTAAACAGCGATCTCTTCCAGGCAACCCACAATTTTTGTTGGTTTGGTTGAATTTCTGCAGTCAAGCCTGTAGAAATTCAACCACTCCTCCGTACCACTTATGACACCTCGTCCGGCAAGTGGCCCTACCAGAGACCGAATACAAATACAAATTAAATTAAATTGTATTCGGGACCGGGGATCGAACCCGGTACCTCAGGCTTCGCGGTACGCTTATAAGACCGCTTAACCATGAGGCCTCAAATGTTTGCCCCATGAACTCACCAGTAATATAGATATCTTCCAAATGAAAATAATGTGTCCTCAACGCAGCTTGGTACAACGCATGAGCTGTGGGCATACTTAGGACGTAGCCCGTGCCTGATAGATAACGCGGGTAAACCCGGCCGGAGTACATATAGCGAGGGCTGTACCTGAAATGATAAAACAGGAAAATGTTGCAATGGAAAAACTTTAAAACATTCAATAGATATTGTATTAATAACACAAGTCAACAATTTACATTGAAAAATAACCAAAAACTCTATAAAAATATGCTTTTGTATTTTATACGATGATAAAAAATTTACGATTTTTGACAAATGCTTAGAGGCCTTAGAAGCAAACTTTATGAGATAAAAATATTTCTTTCATTAATATATAAGAAATCAGGTACACAGAACTGAGACACTAAATACGTTTTTACTTGTGTAATCAATGATGTATTAAAAACCCAGATACACAATCACCTATAAATTCAAGTTGCCGAGTTTTTTTTATCTCCACCGGGAATCGAACCCAGGACCTCACGGCTGTAATGCTTACGCGCTTACCGCTAGTCTAAGGAGGCGGTCTAAAACATTATTTAGTTTGTGCTAGGTAAGAATCATGAACAATATATGCTTGCGAACATACATGGAGTCATTTTTAATTATGCGCTCATTTTATGCGGACAATTTTGAGATGCTGAGAATGTCTCTAGGGTTTTTAAAACATCAATTTTAATATTATCATTTTACAAAAGGCGAAAATATGAAAGTTTCATAGATTCTTATATTTTCGGTCCTTTTGGAGTCGAGACTTTGGGTCCATGGGGGCCAGAAGCGCGTCGCTTGTTTAAAGAGATATCCATGCTTAGTTGAGACCACAGGAAACCCAAAAGCTGGCTCATATTTTGGCCAACGCGGTACTATAGCAATACAATGCGGTAATGTAGCCAGTATTTTGGGTACATACCCCAAATTTGATGAGCCTTTTGTATTTTTGTAAATATATTTAAGTACATTATTGTAAATATTTTTAACGAAACATTTCATATTGTAAATTTATATGAAACTTTACAACGCATATTAGTAACTAACTTAACCGACTTTAAAATATTTTATTTTTATTCCTTTTTTATTTTTACTTTTATGCGCTACTGAATTTAATTTATACTTTTATAAATGTGTTATAATAAAACTTACCATTTATTACTAGTATCCAAAACGGGTCGCGCTCCACAAATCAAGTCTCCAATTAACAAATATTCCTTCTCTTTCGAAGTTGCATCGTGGATTGTTGAGCGGTTTCGGAGGTTTGTTATCAAACTTGGCACATTTATGTACATATCGTCATCAGTTTTTAGTATGTAGCGGACTGAAAAATATTTATAATTAAATAACAGAATACGTGAAAATTAAATTCATATATGATTAAACTCAAGACAAAAGGAAATGAATTCCCGTAGCCCGTAATGGGGCATGGGACATGAGAGCTTTATAGTTCCGAGACGAGCTTGAAACAGATTTTGAAACGGTTATTTTAGAAAGCTGACGTGACGAGATAAATCTTATAAAATATATGAAATTTTGTTCAGCCGTTTATGAGGTATTCTTGTTTATGTTACGTCGGGGGTTTTGTTAAATGGCCATCAATTTCCTTTGATTGTACTAGGCTGTTAACTAAAAAATGCATAGAAATGGGTTCATCTGTTTAATAGCTACAATCTCACAGATGATACTATTTTTTTTTAATAATTGGGACAACTCACATACATTGCTCCGATCTCAAAGTAGATGAAGCACTTGTGTTATGGTAATTAAAAACAACGAGGGTACCATAAATACATGAATTAATAAACAACCAAGAATCGGTAACAAACATTCGTGCTCATCACACAAATAAACGCACCTACCGGGATTCGAACCCGGGACCTTTCAATGCAGAAGGCAGAAGCACTACCAATTGCGCCAATCGATCTTCAATTAAATTATAATAACGCATTTTTTTGTAGGAATTTAAAAATCACTCACCACTATCATTGCAATTATTCGTAACCCATTTTAACATCATAATAGATTTCAGAGTTAAATTATTATATGTGTCCATGAATCCCTCCTGAATGATATCACCGTATTTCTCAACTTCTGCATCAATTTTATCCTGTATTTCACTACTGTTGTCGTTAACTGGCAACCCCAGTAGGAAAACCACTTTAAAATCGATCTCCACCTTTGGGAGATTTCCACGGATTTTCTCCAAAATATTATCTAAATCGAAGTTTTCTTCGCCCTTCGGTGGGATTTTCATTATGTTTGTTTCATAATCATAGTTGTTATAGTCTACCTCCTCATTTCCACCAATTTCTTTGTTCATATCAAATTCTGGCAACATTCTGTCGTCTTTGGTTGTCATGGCAACGCTCAAAGCTTTTGCTAACTCGGGTAATATTTTGTTGAAACTTGATATATCACGTTTCTCTTTCAAATTATTGGTTTTCTTATACCATTTTTGTTCTTCTCTAGGATCTAGAGAATCTATTTCTGATAATTTATCTTCCGTTGTCATGGCAACGCTCAAAGCTTTTGTTAAAACGACTAGTGCTTTATTAAAACTTGTTAAATTTTCTTGTCTTTTTTCTATAGTATTATTTTCTGTTATTTTATCGCTTAAATCTTCAGCCAACTTGTGAAATATTTGATTAAAGCTCTCAATATTTATATTCTTATTCATCTTTTTTTCCAGTTTTTCAATAGCATTTTCTATATTATAATTTTCTTGTTTCTCTCCTATAGTATTACTTTCTAGTATTTTACCTTCTGTTGCCATGGCAACGCTGAACTTCACTAACTCTAATATAAACTGGTTTAAACCAGAAACATTCAGTTTATTTTCTAGAGAACTATTTAAATTAACATCTCTTAATTCTGTCGCATAAACTCCTCTATCTGTTTTTCTACCTTCTGTTGCCATGACAACGCGTAAGACTTTATCTAAGTGCTTTAAGATTTCATTAAAGTTCTTTTTTAATCGTTCATTTCTTTCTTTATACAGTTTTTGTCTTTCAGCTGTTGAATTAAAACCATTTCCTACTATTTCATCCGTTGCCATGACAACACGTAATACCTTAGCTAGCTGCTGTAAAATCTCACTAAAACTACTTTCTTTCTTGCCTTTTTCACTTTTATCCCTTTGCCTCTCTTTAATACCATTTCTATTGTGTATTTCTCTTTCTTTTGTAGAATTACCATCATTTTCTGCTTTTTTTTCATTCGTTTCCATGGCAACGTCTAATATTTTCGCGGCATTATATTTCCTATCAATATTAACATCTCGCCGCTGTCTATCCGTATCATTCGATTCAAGATCATACGAGTAATTATAATATTTATATTTCTCGTGTATAGCATGAAAAATTCTCTCAGTTTCAATATAATTAGAGACGTTTCCCCATGTTTGTCGTATCGCTATACGCCGTTCGAAATTCGTTGTCGAAGAACATACTACAATCAGAAGGAAATGTTTTTTCTTTGGACAAATGTATTTCGGCTCGTGTACTGTTGTCACATTGTCCGGTTGTACGTATATTTTTGTATCTCTGTTCGTGTGTACAGACCAACCTGCCACGGCAACTGAAATTTAAAAATTTTGATGATGCATTTTTTAGGTTTTTAGTGGAATAAGATTGATCACATTTTTTTTAATACACTTTGTTGCATTGGAGTGCAACGGGCGGCCTTATCGCTAAACAGCGATCTCTTCCAGGCAACCCACAATTTTTGTTGGTTTGTTTAATTTCTGCAGGCAAGCTTGTAGAAATTCAATCACTCTTCCGTACCACTTATGACATCCCGTCCGGCAAGTGGCAGCCTCACCAGAGACCGAATACAAATACAAATTAAATTATAAATTGTATTCGGGACCGGGGATCGAACCCGGTACCTCAGGCTTCGCGGTACGCTTATAAGACCGCTTAGTCATGAGGCCTCACATTGTAAGCCTAAAGAGAATTGTTGCAGTGTCGTAATGAAAGATGAGTTTGAGTAATAGGGCCTTATATTACGGGAGGCAGCGTATCATTTTTTACAGGAATTTTATACCGAATGAATTTTAATTTTTTCCAATGACTTTTTCATGCTGCCTTCTTTAGCTCCACCACTTTCAGAACAGCCGACGTTCGGAGCTGTTATTTTTAGGGGAAAAATATGATTTTCAGCCGGTTTAAAATGACTTTCCAAATTTAACGCTGCCTCCCGTAGTATTGTTACAAAATATGGACTAAAGAAGTTTCAGTATTGGTTGCTAGGATACGTCTAACGTTCAAACAAAAATGAGGTTTTTCTCTGGTAACAAACCCGGCCAATCTTTAAACCGCGTTTTGGAATTTTGGAATAAGGTCATGTCGGTCTGATAGTTACAAATTATCACAATATCTTGACTTATCACGTCATATGTACATAAATTGACCGAAATAATCCTACGCAGTATTTGTACATAATTCTATAAAACCATAAGAATAATTCACACATTATAACAACCGATACCGATGAAAAATGTTTTATTTAAATTATTAAAGGCATAAGAATTATCAAGCTTGTCTATAGATAGTTCTTACAGTATATAATTAATTGTAATATTTATGAATGTATAAGCTGCTTTGAAATAATCTATACGGATAAATAAAATTTAAATATCTGTTTGTTATATTAAAATAACCGCTTTTTACTAAATGCATATACGCGGTACATTTACCAAGATAACATTTTTTATTTTTGTCTAATTTTGACGGGACTTTTACTGGTAGATAGCTGATGTAATTTTATTTTTGAAATTAATATAAATAAATAAGAAAAATTAAAATATAAAATTGTACAGCGCCACCTATCGGAGAGTGACCAATGTTGCGTACATCCGTTGATAGTTGGCAACAGCAAGAAACTGCATTGTGTGTTTGGGATTATATTAAATTTCCTATATAGGCTATATAACATCACGTTACGATGAATTAACGCGAAACCGCAGGACAGAGCTAGTAAATCTATTTATATAAAATACTCCTTTTTATAACTAAAGATGGACCGATTTTGATGATCTGATTTGTTGGATTCGTCCAAACCTATTAAAACTATAGAAAAATTCACGAAAAAGTGTTTATAGAAAGAAATCGTTTCCTCATACATTTTCTATGGAATGACGTTTTAGGTTACAGGTTACCCTATCGTTTAACACCTCACTCATCCAAATCGGTCTACGGATGGCGAAAACGAGCGGAACATCGGATAAATACGTCGAATGCAAAAAATGCAAAAAATGCAAAAAATGCAAAAAATGCAAAAAATGCAAAAAATGCAAAAAATGCAAAAAATGCAAAAAATGCAAAAATGCAAAAAATGCAAAAAATGCAAAAAATGCAAAAAATGCAAAAAATGCAAAAAATGCAAAAAATGCAAAAAATGCAAAAAATGCAAAAAATGCAAAAAATGCAAAAAATGCAAAAAGGAGGTTATCACCTCCTTTTTGCTTTTTTTGAAGGTCGGTTAAAAAGCATCAAGTCTTACCTTTTGGCATTTGGTCATTCGCTTTATTATAAACAGGTATATACATTAACACACAAAATAATATCATTGCTGTACTAAAGAGAGAAAATTTTGCTATAACAGTCAACGGCCATCGTTTCTCCCTTTCAGGTTTTTGTATGTATGTATGGTGACGGGGTCTATCGATTCTGAAAAACAAGAAATATATATAATATATACAGATAAATAAAATTGGAGTGTCTGTTTGTAATATTAAAACAATCTCTTTTAACTAAATGCATATGAATACATGGTACATATACCAAAATAACATTTTTTTTAAATTTTAGTCTGTTTGTTCCGGCTAATCTCTGAAACGGCTGGATCGATTTTGACGGAACTTTAACTGGCAGATAGCTGATGCAATAAGGAGTAACTTAGGCTACTTTTATTTTAGAAATTAATATAAGAAATTAACTATTCCTCGCAGACAAAGTACATAATACATATCTTTATTATTTTGCTGTTCGCTATTTTACTGTTTATAGGCTTGATTAATTTTTTTGAGTAATTTAATTGAGTACTCCAACGATGGTTGGTTGAAGTTTTTAATCAGTATTAGAAACAGGATCGATTGGCACCAAAAAATGTTTGTGTAAAATGGCTATTTTCTTGCTAACTGTACATTTTTTGAAAATCTGTGAATGGAGATCAAAATTCCATAAAAAATTATGGATATTCTCTTAAGACCATTTTCATGTAGCTGCAACGGATAAGGTACTTCCCCTTACTGCCCTGCTGAAAGTTTCCACCCAGTATAACAACACGTGAACACTAAATTAACGCAACCCAGGTAACGGAAGTTAAATAGACACTGTGAAAGACTGTTTTTAAAGCTGCGTCTACGCTAGGAGAGCCGAGCACGAGCGGAGCAGCGCGCTCGTTCGAGGCTTGTTAGTCGGTCCACACTAGACGAATTGTGTTCGGCTCGTCTAGCGTAGACGCACCATAAGATGTAGGTACCTGTATGACAAGAGTGGACTTTCATCACTATCTCTGCTGGAGTATTGATCATCATCATCCCATTGTGTATCATCGCGGGCCATCAATGCTGGAAGCATACAGGTAAAATTTAATATCAAAACATCTCATTGAATGTTAAGCCCATCACAAACTTAGCTATAATATATATTAATATACCATACTATAATATATATTATAGCAAGCACACTGAGAAACATATTTTGCCTTCATTTTTATGATGGTCGTCCCAGTGCCATTATATATAGTAACATGCAATAATTTATATTACTATTATTAGGTATAATTGAGTGTGCGGTCACTCGAAAATTAGAATAGAAAATGTATAATAATATGCCGAGCTATAAAAATATTTATATACATTATACCTAAGTCTGTTATGGCTTTATATTAGATTAGAAATGTATAAAATTAAAATGCTCTCATGAAATATCAGATTTCACACAACTTTTTCTAAAACTTTTTCGTATGATACTTCATTAAAAATATGTTTAATTTTTGAATTGATTATTCTTTCTTGTTTTTTACCGACTTCAAAAAAAGGTAGTCAATTCGACGCTGTTTTTTTGGTTTGTCAGAACTTTCGACTGCGTGAATCGATTTCAATGATTCTTTTTTGTTTGAAAGCTTCCCGTGTGGTCCCATTTAAATCTCATCAAAAGCTGTTTATTAATTTTAGTTACAATTTGAAGTCAATTTTTTTTGTTAAAATTTCAACACTTATTTTCTAACAGGAGGATATTATTTGATGAATAGTTATAATCCAATCCTAGTAAAAATTTACTGCAATAAAGTTTTAAAAATATAAAAGGTGTTTATTTCAGCTTTCCATACTTCATCATACATATTATGAACACGCTTATCAAGTAAATGGTATTGCTTCACAATATGAACATCTCAACACGGTGTCGAAGACCAGGATTAACTCCTAAACATTTTGTCAAGAAAGTGGACACCAGTTATATAGAATCAATCAGCCACACCAATGTATCAACTACAACTCTTTCAAGAGATCAGACATAATCTTCCTTTCACCTGACTGTCAGTTTTCAAATTTAAATTATTTTCTTTGTTTTGTGTTTTTCTTTTTTATTTTACAATCTCAGTTTATAAAATAAAACACAAATTACTAACCTAACCTTTTTCAACCGCGGACCCCCAAGGAAATCAAGCATAATACCAAGGACCCCTGAGTGAAAAAAAGGTGCAATTTTCGGACAATATTATATTTTAGTATTTCTTCATTAAATTAAAAAACAAATAACAAACTTTTTCGTAGAAAAACATTAATAAGAAGGTTGGTGCTGCTTTTTTGCAACTAAGTTAGAAATGTTCGGGTTGATATTACCTACTCATTTGCAATCTCAAATCAGATTCCACATGTAAACTGTTCCTGTATTTGTTTTTGATGTATCCAAGAGTAGATAATGTCTTTTCACATAGGTATGTGGTAGATTTTTGTTAATGCTCTAAGTAAGATAGATGCGTATGGGACCGCTGACCCCTATAAATATGCATATGCATAAACGGACCACAGGTTAGGAAACAATGCCCTAAGGATAACTTAAAACATGATTTCCTTTATTTTATGTGCAATAATAAAACAATTTTATACTTAAAGTTGAAAAATAGAATATTCATATCTCTAAATTATTCACAACACAGGAACACACTACCGGTAAAAGTATATGTTAATCTAGAGCATATTGTTTGCGTGCCAAATTTCATTCAAATCCCTTCAACCGTTTAAGCGTGATTGAGTAACAAACATCCAAAAATACTCACAAACTTTTGCATTTACAATATTATGCAGATATTGATTTGCACAGAGTGAGTCTTTATAATTATTAATGTCAACAATAAAGCTGTGTTGTATTCTTAAAATTTCAACCTTCAAAAAGGTCACACAACTTTTTAATTGTGGGTAAAAGGCAAATTTTACATTGTTCTGTACATTTTTTTGTGTACGACCTTTTTTAAGCTGATTTAAAAAGTTTCTCAAACATAAAAAGTTTGTTACAAGATTACAAAGCCTATGAACCATTTTTTTAGATTTTTTGTTTGATATTAATGTCTTATTTCAGAGATAATCCCATATAAATTTTATCTAAACTTATTTAGTACTTGAAAAGTATGTATCTGAGGCAACTGTAAAATGATCTCAGGAATATTCAAGTGTGAAATAAAATTTCTTTTAAAATATCTATAAATAACTTCTACATGAACTGAAAAGTAATAAATAAAAAGAAATAATCATTCTAAAAAGTAAATATTTGTAAATTGGTGCCAAAGTGTAAGCCAGACTTACACAACAAAACAGATACATAAATATGTCTGTATGTCATAGTTACGAGATATCAGTTTGCCACTGACGGTACTTCGGGCTAATAAATCATAATTAAAACGTGGAACATAAATCAAGTAGTTAAATTATAATATCAAGGTTGTTTGTCAACTAATTATTTACGTAACGAAGTGTTAAACATCACTAAAATACACATGGTTAACAGAGCGTTTAGCGCAATTACCTTACATGACAACAATTAATAGAAAAAGTACCTACCTACATAGATTTTTACGTAACTCAGGACGAAAACTAGTTTTAAGCGTGCAAATAAGAAAAACTCATATTTGATCAATCATTTACGCTTTGCATTTCTGAAAACAATCGAAAAAGAAACATTTTTCATGTTTTGCGTACTTACTGCGGTATATAAAATAAATTGTATTAAAAGAGTTTTTACTCACATTGTTAAGCTGCCTTAGTGGTAAAACAAATATATTACTTTAATTCATTTGTTCTTAATTATTTACGTTATGAGAGATTGTTTATTTAATTTACTAAGTCTGAAAACTTGCTGAAAACTGAAGGATGCCGTATGACCGATGAAGCAGAATTTCGAAAATTGAATTCGGAAATTGAGTCGGATGACAAATAAAATTTGAATAATTGATAACATGACAATTTAGCCTACAGGCTGTCAACTATCATTTAAACTTGACGTTAGCTAGTGGCGCTCCCTGTTGGCAAAATGTGTAAAAGGAATAGATATTTCAATATGACGTTTTTTAAAATTATCCAATTTAGCAATTAAATATTTTATTAATTTATTTAGTATTAGTTCATTTTGTTTTGCAGCACGGCAACATATTATATTAGGGTAGCTGATGGCTCTATTATATTTTTATAATTTTTATTTATTATAGTTTTATAATTTTATAGCCTGTGGGTGAGTAAGAAATTGATTATTTTCAACTTACAAGTATTTTTTGACAATGGACATAGACTGACATAGTAGTAGTTACTAGTTAGTACGAACTACGACCTCAGTTGCTGTGAAAAATAAAACAATCGGTTTGTTTATTTGTAGAATAGGATTAACTAAAATTTATTAAAAATGAGTGTAAATGCTTCGAGAACCCAAATTTTAGCGTTATACAAGAGTTTGCTTCGTGAATCTCAAAAATTTCCTAGTTACAACTTCAGGTTTGCTTATTTTTTTATTCATCTAAAAACGATCCACCAACTTACCTTACAATATTACATATTGTTTATTTATCTTGCCTTACTACATTATAGCTCTGCAATCATAGCTTAAAGGCAGGTGCCGAATTGCACAAAATAGAATAGCGAGCTATGCATACAACTTAATCTATTTAATAATTATATAACCGCAAAGATAATATAATTATATATTAGTGGTCCACCACAATTCAAGAGTTAGGTATGTGTGTGTCATTCAAGCAGTAGTGTATGTAATGTTTGTTTTAATTAATTTTATGTATTTCTAATGCATTTTATTTAAAAAAATAACTTTATGCACTTCTTCTCCATATAAATTTTAACTGTGGAAAATTTCACATTCACCAAAAAGAAACTTTGTACTTCTTGCTTCACATATTAATTTCTAATTTTTATGTGTTTATCATTAATAGAATACATGTAATGCCTTGATGATTGAATTCTTTTGTGATTCTGATAATTATTCTCTTTCTTTTCTTATTAACATGTATGTATAAAATAAAATCCTAATAAATACCCTCTCCCCCCAAATCGTGGTATAATGTAGTAAATTTTATCCAAAAATCAAGATGGTTTTCTTCTAGGGATCTGCATTGTCTTTGTTAGTTAAATAAATTAAAGCAAAGTATTTTTATTTTCAGATCATATGCATTAAGACGAATAAAAGATTCTTTTAAAGATAACAAATCTCTAAGTGATGTTAAATCCATCAAAAAAGAAGTTGAGTTTGCCAAAGAAAATCTACAAATTATTAAAAGACAGGTAAAGATTATATGTCCTATGTTGTTTGTATGGACCATCCATATAGAATATCAACGCTCAAAACATGGCACTACCAAACTGCTAGTATTCTGATTTAGCACAGTTTAAACTTAGTCACACTCTCGCATTAGAAATAAAACTAAATTTGCATGATAAGGTTGTAATTCAAAATTTTAAAAAGTGGCATTGGGTATATTTCGTATTATTTGTACACACACACAAAAGTAAGGATGGGACACTTATTCAACTTGAATTTTTAGGCGAATGTGCAACTTTATTTATATTTAAAAATATTATTAAGCAAAAATTAGATTAAAAAGAATTTTATAAA
The DNA here is from genome assembly GCA_912999735.1 of Aporia crataegi. NCBI lineage: Eukaryota > Metazoa > Arthropoda > Insecta > Lepidoptera > Pieridae > Aporia > Aporia crataegi. The sequence goes on along the minus strand of OU538754.1, from coordinate 611,745 downwards.
GTAGAAGATTATCTTAATGATAAAAACGCTTGGAGTGACTAGTCATAGTATTTTAAATAATATTCAGTTATATAATTTTAAATTATAGGTACTTAATTTGTGATTTGAGTTGTACTTTTTATTATTGTTATTGTTTTTCATTTAATTTTATTCTATTTTATTGTGTGACATTAAGTTTCTTATGTCTTTTTTTTTAGTTTGTAATTATATTGTGACATTAGTTTATTGTTGTATGTTTGTTGCATTTGATCTTTATTATTGAGTATTATTTATATTTAAAAAAAAAACGGTCTGGCAGGACATAGAAGGCTGATCACCTACTTGCCCCTAAAGAAAAAATCGATCAGTGAAACAGATTAGAAACGCATCTGCCCCAAACCCCACAAGGGGACATGGGACTTTTATTATTATTATTTAAATTTTAGTTTGTATATTATATCAAATTATTTAAGTTTATATGTTGACATGAAAAAGTGTAATTACAGAATTTCGAAAATAAATGAATTGAATTGAATAAATGAATAAATATCTTGGGTATTCTATATCGATGACATGGACTCAATATGATACTCAGAAAGTCTAGTGAGTCGTTAGAGAAAAATTAGAATCAGCCAATTACAATCGTTATCTATCACAATCATTATCAATACAAATAAAATCACATTAAACAATTTTTAATTTTTTATAGACTATTACTTTTTGAGTTTATTCATTTGAAACACAAATACATATTTTGAAATCATACTATCGCTTAGATGTAGAAGTTGCTCACTCAATTAAATTGATAAAAGTTGTAATTACTTTACCCATCTACCTTCAAAACATACAGACATTCAAATTGTTAAACTTCTTGGTCCTTCAGGTTAAAAAATTAAATTTTAATTGTTATCAATTATTAATTACTAGTGAATCTTGCAAACTTCTTATCGCTTTAAAATTTCAAATTTGTCTAACTGCAAATGTCATTTGTAACTAATAATAATACTATAAATACGAAAGTAACTCTGTCTGTCGAGACTTAACGCCAAAACTACTGAACCGATTTAAATGAATTTGTTTTGTATAAATAAATATGACAAGAAAGTTTGTAAAAGTTTTACCCTCAAGGGTGCAAAATAATAATAAGAATTAAGTTGTGATAATATTTTACATCTATAGAAAAAATAAAGTTCGAGTGTCTGTTTGTAATATTAAAATAACCACTTTTTACTAAATGCATATTATGAATATATACACGGTACATATACCAAAATTACATTTTTTAATTTTTTTGTGTCTCTGTCTATTGTTCAGGCTAATCTGAATCGGCTGGACCGATTTTGACAGGATTTTCACTAGTAGTTGATGTAATAAGAAGTAACTTAGGCTACTTTTATTTTAAAATTAACGCGGGCGAAACCAAGGGGCACAGCTAGTTTTTTTATATTTTTAATAGTTATTTCGCCATTTTAAAATTCATGCATCGGTCCATATGTTTTTGATTAAATGGCGTATATATAACCAAATTGTGTTTTGTTTCAGGCAATAATTGGAAATATGTTCAAAACTGATAAGCTTGTGATAGAGAACATTCGCTAAAATTATATTATGTTAAAAATAATACAATTAGTTGTTTAAATATGATTAATAAATCTTTTTAAATATATTTTATTGACTTTTCATTTATTATTTTTAAAATATCAGATATTGTGCCAGGTTTTTATAATACAAAGAGTTTTTAAATGTTTAACACATGACGACAGTTTATGAAAGTGTGTGTTTAATAGATATTCTGTAATGGTTGGAGGGTATTTTAACCGACTTAACAAAAGGAGGAGGTACTCTATTCGACACTTTTGATGATTTTCTGTTTAAAAGCTCTTCCCGTGTGGTCAAATTTCATTAAAATCTGTTCAGTAGTTAGTTACAATTAGAAGTCGGTTTATTTTTTTGTTAAAATTTTAACATATTAGATATTATAAATAATCAATAGTTATTTTTACATTTCAAAAAAACACAGGAAACCCGAAAACTGGCACATACTTCGGCCAACGCGTTAGTATAGCGATACAACACCAGTATTTTGGGTACGCACCCCAACTTTGATGAACCTTTTGTATTTTTAAAATATGTTTAAGTACATTATTGTAAATCACTACATAGTACAGTGAAACTTGGTTAAGTGAGACATCAAGGGACTGCACTGTCGTTTCAGTTAAAGAGGTATTCCACTTACCCAGTGTCTCAGATGTACAGGTATAAATAAATATCTGTCTCATTTACAGAGGGTTCCATTAATAGAGAGTAAATTTTAAGGTAAAAGTTTTACTTGTAAAATAAACCCGTTTCGTCTGCGTTAAAAATATCATCAGCAGAATAATTGCGTAATAGAAGTGGTAGGTCTTCAATCCATTGGCTACATTTGTTAACATCAACAGCGTTACTTTCTCCACAAATTGCTTTGAAAACTATACCGTTTCTTTTCTTAAACCCTTCCACCCAACCATTGCTGCTAACTTCAGTTTTTCACGTAATGATAACGATTGTAGCTTTCCGTTTGGAAATTATGTGTAGAATTTGTGGGTAGAATAAGAATGAGTAAACAAACAATGTTATCTCAGTTACAGAGGTTTATGCATATAAAATTTACTCGCTGTCTCAGTTATAGAGGTAACTATGATGATAAATCGAAAGAACAAATCCCAAATATAGAGGCTTACCTCGTCCCACTAACAGAGGTAATTCAGTGCCAGTGTTGGGACCTCAGCATGAGTTCCAGTTATGGAGGTTTCTCACTTATCCAGGTCCCACTTAACCGAGTTTCACTGTATAAAACAAAGTCGCTTTTTCTTCCCTTATATCCCTTTGTATGCTTAAATCTTTAAAACTACACAACGGATTTTGATGCGGTTTTTTTTAATAGATAGAGTGATTAAAGAGGAAGGTTAATATATGTTTTATACCCGTGCGAAGCCGGGGCGGGTCGCTAGTCACTACATAGTATAAAACAAAGTCGCTTTCTCTGTCCCTATATCCCTTTGTATGCTTAAATCTTTAAAACTACGCAACGGATTTTGATGCGGTTTTTTTTTAATAGATTAGAGTTATTGAAGAGGAAGGTTTTATACCCGTGCAAAGCCGGTGCGGGTCGCTAGTATAATAAAAATTTTCGGGAATGAATAGATTCAAAATAAATGATTTGTGGATATTTTTAGAAATAAAATCATTTATTATCACTTGTGTCTTCCAACGACACGATATTTTTGTCCAATTCGCTTGACAACAGCTTGTTGAAGTGTTTCCGTTTGTCTTCGTGTGCGTGGTGTTTCTTGTGCCCCTTACTCTGAAAATATTAAATAAAACTTACACTACATATTATTGTAAATCTAATAAGTTATTATTCATCCATTTAGAGGCTTAATAGTGTTAATTTTAACAAAAAAAAAACCGACTTCAAATTGTAACTAAAACTACTGTACAGATTTTGATTCGAACCGCTTTCAAACAAAAAAAGTCGAAAGTTCTGAGATAACAAAAATTTAAAAAAACCACGTCGAATTGAGTACCTCCTTTTTGAAGTCGGAAAAATACCTATATTTGAAATTACCTTGCTATGTTTTTTCTTATGCGAATGCTTTTTCTTATGTTTAGTTTCATCTATGTTTGTATGTTTGCGCCTCGTTTCTACTGGTGCCATATAGGTTTGTGGTTCCTGCGAAAATGATAAAGTAATTGTGTCTGTCTGTCTATAATTTCGTTTAAAGGTAGCTAAAAAGTCCTTACTAATATTATAAATGCCTCTCTGTCTGTCTGTCGCGATTTCACGCAAAACTACTAAACCGAATTAAATGAAATTTGGTACACAGATAGTTTAGAGCCTGAGAAAGGACATAAGCTACTTTTTATAGCAAAAAAAAGTTGTAAAGGGGATAAAAAGTTGTATGAAAGTATTTTTAGAGCTTGAAACATTTTTTAGGCTGTTGATTCGATATAAATTAATATGAGCTATATAACATCAAGCTACGACGAAATTAACACGGGCGAAATTGCGGGGGTCAACTAGTTATTAATACATAAATCTACATGTTTTATCTCTTGTTTCTTGTTTATACAACAGTGGCGTGGGCCAAGTGGGCCTGCGCCCATGGCCTCGCACTTAAAGGGGCATCGCAAGGCCTCTTCAAGTACGAAATCAAACTTAAATTCCCCATTTATTTTTTAATAAAATAAGAACCTCAAAAATATAGGCCACACTCGTCACTGTCTGGCAACACAGCTTAGCTTTGCCAAACGTTTCTTTACATGCATATGTACTTCAAACAAAATAGTGAAGGTCGTAAACATTTTGATAAAAAGTAAGGATTTCAAAAATTCTAGAAGTAGGTACCTAATTCAGAATAAGATAAGACAGTTTATAACTTGTAGGATCTGGATTAAAGTACCATAACATTTTACGCTTCATAAAGACACGGTAGAGCATGTTTGGTGCCTAGATTTATTGGATAAATGTTGGAAACGAAAGAAAAGGGGCCTCGCTTATCGCGTCGGGGGCTCGATTTCGCCCACGCCTAATATAGGCCACGCTACGCCACTTACACAGGATATCTTACCTTAGGTGGAATTTTGAAGGCAGTGTTGCCGTCACTGAAATATCCAGCGGCATCATCAACAAATATAGGCTGATCACTCGCCTCTGTTGTATCTAAGTATAGACTTCTATTTCTTATTGAAAACCTGAAATTTATCAGTCAAATCAATCACTAACAAATAGTGTTCAAATTTTAACAAAAAAACCCTCTTGTAACTAACACTAAAAGTGAAGTCCCGTGTGCTCTAGTGGGGTATGGGGCAGATGCATTTCACATCTGTTTCACTGATCGACTTTTTTAGTGCCCCTAAAAGAAGGTGATCAGCCTTCTATGTCCTGCATGATTTTTGAGAACTTTTTAGTGGGTAAAAAATTCAATTCCCGAGAGGCAGTACAAAATGCCTTTGAAGAGTTTGTTGCCACCCGTCCAGCTGATTTTTACTAGAAGGGAAGGCTTTGAGTTGGCAAAGATGCATTGCATGGGTGATTACTTGAATAACAGAAACACAAAAGTTTAAAAAAATAAGTACTTTCACTTATTTCATACAAAACGGCAATTTCATAGGTAACATAGTCGTGGACAAATAAAATACGGGTCAGCCAAAACTACTGAACCGAATTAAATGAAACTTGGTACACAGATAGGCTAGAGCCTGAGAAAGGACATATGACTTTTTAATTAGAAAAAAGGGATGTAAGGGGTTGAAAGGGGGGGAGGAAAAATTATATGGAAGTATCGTCATTTTTAAACACCACATTACGACGAAGTTAACGCGTGTGAAACCGGGGGGCAGTAGTAATAAATAATTAGACAAAAACTCACCTTTTATGTTCAAAGTCACTTCTCTTTCCCTTCTCATTATCTTCTTTATTTCTTCGCTCGTTCTTTTCTTCGTTGTCTGTTTGTCTGAAATACAAATTGGATTTTACTTAACCAATTTAGGTATTATATTTAAATTTTTACCTTACAAATTATATTTATAATGATTTAAGAATATATTAATAACACAAAATTTATTTTCCACTTTTTAGTGCGTTTTGAGGTCGGTTTTATTTTTTTATTTAAAATTAATTTATCTTAAGTTTAAGGTTCGGTTTAAGGTTAAGGTTTGTTGTTAAGGTTCGATTCGGTCCCACAAAACTCAAAGCTCGCTAGATGACGCTACTTTTGCAAATTCCTAGTTTTTATTTTTTGTGAATTTGTCATTTTATTTGTATTCATTAAAATATGTTTCTCGCATGTTATATTAATGTAGTAACCATTTCATTGCGGATCTCTAAATCGTAATTCACGCGGTGCACGTTGCATCGCGTCAGCATATTTGACCCGTGGGACCTACTTTATCAAATTCTAGTAATTTTATAATAGTGTAATTTTTTCATTCATTACCTAGCATCGGTAGCTTTAACATATAAATTGTAACTCTAAGTTAATTTTAAATATAGTTTTAAATCCATTCTGGTTTTCTTTGGAACCTTCGGCTGTGACCTTACGTAATTCGCACTCTATATAGATTTATATCAAAACAAACATTGAACAATTCATTGTACAATGTTTGTTTTTATCTCTAAATGTCGACAGTGTTCCTTGTTTTAAAATAGTGTGAAGGACCAATGTTTGTTTTGATATAACAATATTTTTATAAAGAGTGACACATATTTTAATGTATACAAATACAATGATAATTTCACAAAGAAATAAAAACTAGAAAGCAAAAGTAGCGCCATCTAGGGAGCTTTGAGTTTTGTGGGACTGAATCGAACCATAATGACGGTATCACGAAAAATTATCGTCCGTAAAACGACTTTACACACAACCAATTTTTTCACCTGTTCTCCATACTAGCGAATGGCTCAACTTTTTGGTGCACCTTATCGGTCATCCTCTGAACAACATTCTCAATGTCCCGCATTCGATTCCCGATCGCGTCCACTAATGCCTGCAGACCCGGTTTCTCTTGCTTTTCTTCAACTTCTATTATCTCCTGGAATACCAGAAAATACAATTTAGAAATATTTATTTGCAGAATTGTCGAAAAGATTTTTTTTTTAAACTGAAGACTATTTATAATAATAATTGGGACAACTCACATACATTGCTCTGATCCCAAAGTAGCTGAAGCACTTGTGTTATGGTAATCAGAAACAACGAGGGTACCACAATAAATACATAAGTTTATTAACAACCAAGACTCGGAAACAAACATTCGTGCTCATCACACAAATTAATGCACCTACCGGGATTCGAACCCGGGACATTTCGATGCAGAAGGCAGGAGCACTACCAATTGTGCCAATCAGTCGACGAATCTAAATTCGAATTCAAAAACAGAAAAATATTTTAAAAAGAAGAAAATGTCGTTTATATATGGACATATCTTCAAAAACTGTAGGTAACTTTACCGATGAACTATAAAACTTGTACATGGGGCAGACACATTTCTGTGTCTGTTTCAATGATCATTTCCTTTACAGGCAAGTAGGTGATCAACCTTCTGTGACTACCCAACCGAAACATTCTTTTTGTTCCCCGTGATTCGAACACAGGATCTCAAACGCACTTAAACCAGTAAGCCACGGAGGTGGTACATTAGTACCTACTATATTGTAAAATTTATATTGTATTTTACAGACTTCAAAAAAGGAGCACTCAATTCGGCGCTATTTTTTTATGTTTGTTACCTCAGAACTTTTGACTGGGGGAACCGATTTTGATGTTTCTTTTCTTGTTTGAAAGCTGGTACTTCACGTGTCATTTAAATATCATCAAAATCTATACAGTAGTTTTAGAGTTACAATTCGAAGTCGGTTTTTTTTTTTTGTTAAAATTATTTATATAGCGATTTAAAACACATCGGGGATTTCCAATTGTTCACAATTTTACTTTAAAAGAGGATTGTGAAGTGGCGATACGCGGCGTGAGTAGGTATTTTACAAAAATGGTATCTCTTTCATACTGCTGCCTCACTCCGGGCGTGCGATAGAGAGAGGTGCAAGTCTTAGAGGCATTCCTACATTTCCTTTTTAAAATTGTTTCAGGCGATAACGTTTTCACCCCCCCTAAACATTTACGAAATGCGACAATTTTGGTCTCTTTACATTCAGTACACCTTAATCTAGGTCTGTACGTTTCTTTTTTAGTAATTCAGTTTAGTTTAATTTAAAAAAATAAAAACGCTCGACGAAGTTTTTAAGTCCAAAATACAGATATTTAGATGCTAATAACTTCTATCATACGCAATGTTTCTTTAGATTAAAAACGTAAGGTCCTAGTTTTTCATTTTATCTACAACATTTCCAAAAATTTTAAAAATTAGACTATGTTTATGGGGGGAAAAACGTTATCGCTTTTTGTATGAAAATTTACAGCTTCACAATCCTCTTAATAATTATAACAAACAACTAACCTTTATGTCATCTTTTTCATGTTCGTTCCATTGTTTTTGAGGTATCCATTCCGGCTTCTATAATTAAAAATATATTTAATTTAAACCCTTACTTATAAATATTGCTTAACTTGGACAATATCTCAAATAAAAATAAAAATATTTAGTTCATTTTTCTCATTTGTCCTTAGTACGCTTAGTTAATTTGAGCTTGTGATAGGAAAATTCGCTGTTCCAATTATCACAAAGTGTTTATCAAGCCATAATATTTTTAAAACTACAATTAACATACAAAGGTTACAAATCGTTGGTGTGTGTGGTTAATTGTGTGAAGTGTGTGAAAAGTAGGGTGTTTAGGTGTGTGAAAGTGTGGCTGTATGAGTTTATGTGTGAGTGGAAAGGAGTATGTTAGAAATCAAATGCTCTTCACTTTCTCGCTAATTTGCAAATGTTTTAAAACAAGATAAAATTATTTAAAACTAGCGGACCCGAAGAACTTTGTAAGCCAATATGATAGAATGGGTATAGTAAGCTATCCTTGAAAGATAGATAGATGCCATCAAGGACTTTTTTGTACATCTATAAAAGAGGAATAGCCTGTTATGCATTGTTTTGTTATATCTCAAAGGGATGAGGCAGCGTCTTCGATGAAAGCTTCCATTGACGTTGCCCTGTCTCAAGTTCTGAACTATGAATATTCAATTCGAATTGGCATAATAATTTAACAACTGACAGTTATGTCAAACGTCACAAAATTACATTCGAAAAGTTTTCTTAAATTTTCTCATGTTCCGGGCAACTTTTTTTATTCTTTCTTTCATAGAAACCTTCTCCAGGAAATAATAAACAAAAAAAGAGTTATCCAATTTGGTGCAGTCGTTCGGAAGTTATGCGCGTACATACATTTCGGTGATTCATTTTTATTTATATAGATTTTGAATCAATATATTACCACTTTAAAGGTTTGCGATTTTCTTATCTTTAAATATTAGTGCTTTTATAATGTTTTGTGAAACTTGAGTATAATATTTTTCTTTTTTGTATTATTTTTTGTTTCTTGTTGTAAAATAAAATGATCTAAGATCCCGCTATACAACGACCTTCACCGATATGTTTATTTGATGAAACATGTTTTATATTTAATTTAATATGTCAATAAATATATTGCATATGGGTTGTCTAACAAATTTCACTCCAGTCATATGATTAATTAATAATTAATAAAAAATTAAATAAACTTACATCTATTTTAGATTTTGCCGTTACATCGAAATCATGTCCGTCATATTTCTCCTCCGATTCTGAACGAATCTGAAAAATACAATAAAATTTAAACTAATATATTTTTGTAATGTGAGGTATATTGTATATGTATAAACATCTTAAGTATTTTTGAATATTGTAATTATTATAATGGTCTAAGAGCCCGTGAACCCCAGTCCTTCATTGTTTTATAAAAGCTGAAAACTTGTCAGCGCATGCTTCCAACTCAGGTAAGAACTATGAACCATAAGTTTGGGTTACCCTGGCTTTGGCAGGTAAGCGGTAAAGGTGTGTAAAATACCGATGTAATTTCGTCAAATAATAAAGTGTGGTTTTTTGGTATTACCTTCAGAATATTATTAAAAATCACGTTATAAATTGCCAGACACTTAACATCATGGCAACCCCTTGCCAGAACCCTTAATGTTCATGAAATTATTAATATTCTTCTTACGTTAAAGTATAAAAGCTGATTTTTATATACAGAAGAAACTCGATTATCCGGCCCTCAGTTATACGGATTCGCGATTGTCCGGACTATAAACTGCGACCAATTAAATAATTAAGTAAATTTTTGCCTCCTAACGTGACATCCTTGCTACAACCAATGGATCAAAGTATTATTGAAACATTGAAACGACTTTATAGAAAACAACTTTTACGTAGGTTGTTATCTGTTGATGCAAATGATGTAGAAGTCGTTTTATCATTTTTTAAGGGAATGAATTTAAAGGAGTGTTGTTATGATGTGTTATGCAGATAAATGAACAGCAGGAAATGCAAGAAGATGAAACAGAAAAAAATCTAGACGTAGAAAATGATGTAGGACCATCTCATGATGAAGCACTTCAGGCTCTGGAAACAGCTCTCAAATGGCTTGAAAAATAAACAGAGAGTGATACTGTAAGTTTACTACAGCTGAAACGAATTCGTGATATAGCAGCGATGAAGAGAAAAAGTAGCTTACGTCAAATGCCAATTACCAAATATTTTAAACCAAATTAAATATTATTATTTATTAATAAATATTACTATTATTAAACTTATTTTATTTCACAAAACCCGCTTTTCTTCATACATTCGATTATCCGAATCCCTAACGACAACAATTAGTCCGGTTAATCGAGTTTCCACTGTATAATACTTAGGTAATAATTAGATAATATTTCCTCATTAGCCAGACATTTTTGATAGTTCCAACCCCTTTACATTTCAACCAATTCACACAAAACCTTGACAAATTATATACCTAAACCTTCCTCATGAATCACTATCTATTGGTGAAATGCATGATAATCCATTCAGTAGTTTTTAAGTTTATCGCGAATAGACAGAAAGACGCAACGGGTGACTTTTAGTGCAGTCATTGAAGCATTATTGCTCCGAATTTTTTTTACTGTGAACCGAATTGCATACAATTTTGGAATTAGGTTCATCTTACCCTTAACTTCAAAAGTGAAAATGATCCGAACTCCGCCTATTATTTTTAAGGGGTGCAAACAACCCCTTAATGGAAAAATTGACATTGAGCCATTTTAAGTAAGTTTTTGAGTAAGTGGTGAAATTGTAAAGTATTTCCTAACATAATTACCTCATATTAAAATCATTTTCAACCCCTTGAAAATCTTACAACCCTTGCAAACAACCCCTAAATTGAAAAAATCCCAAAAAATACTTTGGTATGACATAAAAAGATGTAAGTATAGAGTAAGTAATATTTTATTTTCTCTATAATTATTATCAAATTTTTAACCGCCCGTATTTTCGCTTCAATGACTACACTATTTGTGTTACATAATATACAAGCTAGCAATTTGATACTCACTTTTGTCGTCACTGCTTCATCTTCTACATTCTGCTCTTTCTCACTTTCTTCTGGATATGGGACTGCTGTTGTTTTTCGATTACGTTTGCGTCTGAAAAATTACTTAGGTATGTTTGACTTCTATGAATGTATACGTGTCCATCTGTGGCATTGTACCTCCTAAACGTATAGACCGATTCGGTGTCATTTTGTTTGACAACGGCTAAAAATTATTTAAAACTAAGTGAAGTCCCGTGTCCCCTAGTGGGGTATGGGGCAGATACATTTCACATGTTTCACTGATCGGTTTTTTTAGGGGCTAGTAGGTGATCAGCCTTCTATGTCCTGCCAGACCGAGTTTTTTTTATCTCCACTGGGAATCGAACCCAGGACCTCTCGGTTGTAACGCTTACGCGCTTACCACTAGGCCAAGGAGGCTGTCTATTATTAAAACAGTTATTTGTTATTTAAGTGATTTTACTATATTCTGAACTAGCTGATGCCCGCGACTTCGTCCGCGTCAATTTCTGCAACGGAAGCCCTCAAATATGGATAATTTTACCCGTTTGTGCAATATTTCTCACTGATGCTTCGCTCCCATTGATTGCAGCGTGATGTTATATAGCCTAAAGCCTTTTTCGATAAATGGACTATCACACAAAGAAACACAAAAAGAATTATTCAATTCGAACCAGTTCTTCCTGAGATGAGCGCGTTCAAACAAACAAACTCTTCAGCTTTATAATGTAAGTATAGATTGATTTTAGACTTTCACCTGAGTTTTTCAAACTGTAGTCTTTCCTTTTCGTCATTTCCTGTTGATAATGCTATCTGCAATTAAAAAAATTATACAACAGCAATCAACTGTACAAAATTGCATCATAATTGGGCATTTGATTACACAAGTCAACACGAGTTTAGTGCCCGAGTTCTATGTACACAATTCTGATTTTTTATACCTAATTAATAAATAATATTTTTATCTCATCAAGTTTGCTTTTGTAGCAATTTCAAATTTTGAAAAAAATCGTTAGCTTTTATCTTTCACTAATAGATATAAAAAAATCATTGATTTATTTTACACCACATTTCATTAAAGATAGTTAAAACAGAATTAAAAAAACAAATTATGGAAAGAAGACGATTATGTATGAGGGGGCAATGTTGTTCAATAAATTACCAAATAATATTAAAAACAGTGAGAGTGTGAATAGTTTTAAGAAAAAATTAAAGTTATATATTGACACTATGAATATCAGTGACTAACTTAGTTTGTACTTAATATTTATTAACCTATTTTTGTTTGTATCTCATTTTAAGTGAAATGTAAATTTCTTATGATAATGTCTTTAAACCGAAAAAAATAGTACTTATTAAACTACTTAATAAACTTTTTAAAATGGATTGTTCGAGATATTTTAATTTTAATATTTAATTTATTTAGATTGCAAAATATATGCGTGAAGTTAGTCTCAATAAAGACACCGTACAGTGAACACCTTCTTTTAATTTAAAGTCAGAGCTACGAGCAAATATCAATCATCCTTTTGAATGCAGATGAACTTTTCCGATTCAAACTCTAAATCCCGAAATAAAGTTTTCGAAAAAGTGCGCACATTTTGTGGCTGCTTTGACACAAAAGGAAATAGTTTTTTTGTTAACTTGTGTTATGAGCATTGATTCCACAGAAAGGCCCACTAATTCCCCCTTCTAATAACAACATAAGATCACAACTCTCAAACAAAAAAAGAATAATCGAAATCGCTTCACCCAGTCGAAAGTTCTGAGGTAACGAACATAAAAAACATGACGTCGAATTGAGTACCTCCTCCTTTTTTGAAGTCAGTAAAAATGGCGTTATAAAGTTTACATAAAGAAGAAGTGCATAGATTTTTATATAAAATGCGTCTTCATCACTACATAGTATAAAACAAAGGCGCTTTTTCTTTCCCTATATCGCTTTGTATGCTTAAATCTTTAAAACTGCGCAACGGATTTTGATGCGATTTTTTTAATAGATTGAGTGATTAAAGAGGAAGGTTTTTATATATGTTTTATACCCGTACAAAGCCGGGGCGGGTCGCTAGTAAATCTATAAAACAAAGTCACTTTCTCTGTCCCTATATCCCTTTGTATGCTTAAGTCTTTAAAACTACGCAACGGATTTTGATGCGGTTTTTTTTAATAGTTAGTGATTGAAGAGGAAGGTTTTTATATGTTTTATACCCGTGCAAAGCCGGGGCGGGTCGCTAGTAAATCTATAAAACAAAGTCACTTTCTCTGTCCCTATATCCCTTTGTATGCTTAAGTCTTTACTACGCAACGGATTTTGATGCGGTTTTTTTAATAGATAGAGTGATTAAGAGGAAGGTTTTTATATATGTTTTATACCCGTACAAAGCCGGGGCGGGTCGCTAGTTAGAAATATATTAATGAAAATAAACATTATACACACTATTGCTTGGATGACACAGCATACACACACATACCTGACTTACTCATGAATTATGGTCGAATTTGGACCACTAAGCGTCCACTAGTTAATATAAAATAAGTACTTACAACAATATCAGGTGATCCAGAACGTGGTACCATATCATGACATGGTTTTTCCGTCATTTTCTTCGACGAACGGAGGACTTTTTCGGAATTTTCATCAATTTCCGTCTGAATTTCATATATCGGCCCTTGTATTGCGCCTCTGAAAATAACAACTGAATCAAAAAATCTCAATTCAGATGTGTTTTGTTTGATTGTTATGCGATTTTGACGCGATGAATAGATTTTAATGATTTTTATTTGATAGCTGTTTGTACTTATTACAAATATATAAAAGGTTTCCCCAAAGCCGTTGGGGTGCGTACCCAAAATACTGGCTACTGGCGTTGTATCGCTATACTAACGCGTTGGCCGAAATATGAGCCAGCTTTTTGGTACACCAATGGCTTTGATGAGCCTTTTGTATTTTTTTAAATATATTTAACTACATTATTGTAAATCTTATATATAAAATTCTCGTGTCACAATGTTAGTTACCTTACTCCTCTAAAACAGCTTTACTGATTTTTACCAAATTTTATATGCATATTCAGTAGGTCTGAGAATCGGCTACTATCTATTTTTCAAACCCCTAAGTGATAAGGGTAGCCCACCCCAAAAATTTATATGGCAAAACAACGTGTGCCGGGTCAGCTATTAATTAATAAATTTGTAGTTAAAGATACATATTTTTGACTTAAATGAATATGAGACTGTCCACGTAAGACAGATTGACAAACATACTTGGGCAAATCAACAGGTGGTGGCTTCTTCATCTTGTACATGTGACTCCAGGGTGCTGCTGGCAGACTCTCCCAGGGCTGGCCCAGGACTTTCGTCCACACTTCACCACGGACTACTACTAGACATCTGAAATTCATCATCATCAAGCATAGATACTCAAAAACGTAATTATGACATTTGGTTTTAAAAGATGCGGATCTCTTATTTATTTTTCATTAACAAGCCTTTTTGCCTGTAAGCTCATTTGTTAGAGATAAGGCTGCCCGTTGCACTCCTTATTGTAATATTTTAAGCTATTGCATAGCTTTTATCGCGGGCTTTGAGCGCGGCGACCGAAACAAGAAATTCCGTAACGAAAATAAGTCCCGGCCCCAGCCGTGAATCGTATATTTCTCTCACTTACGCCTTCATAAATGCTTCGTGTAAGAAAGAGACATTTCTACACAATTTGAATGTAAAAAGAAACTACAAAGATGATTAGTTTATTCACTCCTAGATGGAGCGATATTCAATATATTCTTAAGGTGGTTCGATCAGGTCCCACAAAACTCAAAGCTCGCTAGATGGCGCTACTTTTGATTTTTTTTGTGAAATTATTGTTGTATTTTTATGTCTACCGCGTAAAATTTGTGTATAAAGTGTTTTAAATGTGAATAAATACTGCATAAATAAATAATTATAATTGCATAAGTTGATAAAAAATGCTATGTAATAGCTTGACCGCGGCAGTCCTCGAGTGCCACACGTATTTATTTAAATAAATACCTAAGTCTAGTGCAGCAATACGGGAACTGCATGTTGGTGTCTTCAACCACTTCCTCACACTCAATCGCTGATTCTGGAGCTTCAACTCTCTTACACCTGGAATTAGAAACCAGATATGCAAACGTGTTCAAAAAAGTCCACTCATATTAACTACTGTGTCGAATAACCTTTTTTCTATGAGTTGTGAATGTGAATAAGTTTTACGATTTTTGTAACCGGTTTTTGGTAAATCGTTATAAAATGGGAAATTTTCATGTCAATAAATATATTGCATATGGGTTGTCTAACAAATTTCAGTCCAGTCATATAATTAATTAATAATTTAAAAAATTTTTTTTAAAACATTTCACCGGTTTGATTATTAGACAAATTCTATACCAATCAGGGGTATGAAGGCCATACAATACGCAAACGTTAGATTGCCTATTCTTTTCCGGTCACTCTAGGGTTGCCAGATATAAACAGGTGAATTGATACTAGCATTTTTCACCGGTCTGGTTAAGAATTAATTAAATGAAATAAAGATTATTGCATTATGAACACGGTGATTTAATAAACAAACCGGTGAAATGTTTTTTTTTTATATCACAGCACAGATGAAGCTAGAGAGGTCCCAATCATATTCCTCAGATCTGGTGTTAATAGTTTTAGTTAGATTTTTTCACACGATTTTTCCATTTTCAATAGCGAATACGGTGAGCTAAAAATCCAAATGTGTGAACATTCTCCATTAGTATATATTAGTAAAAATATTGTACTTACCCGACCGTGTAAATAGCTAGGTTACGTCCGCCAGGTTGGCACCTATGTCTTGTGCAGGAGTATGCGTCAGCCCACTCCTGGTACACCTCATGTTTCTCCATCGTTCGAGGGTCAGTACAAACTGTCAAAAAAAAAAATTTAAAAAAAATTTGAAAGTTAAAAATTTTTTTGTCTACATAAGCCACTAGCGCCCGGCGGTTTCGCTCGCGTTAATTTCGTCGTAGTGTTATATCGATTAATCGACTATCCAATAAAAACAAATCGAATCAGTAGTTCCTGATATACGCAACCAAACAAACAAACTTCAGCTTTTTATTAATAGTGTAAGATATTCTGAGGCCACAGGAAACCCGAAAGCTGGCTCATACTTCGGCAAAACGCCAGTAGCTAGTATTTTGGGTACGCACCCCAATTTGATAAACCTTTTGTATTTTTGTAAATATATTTAAGTACATTATTATAAAGTATATATGTGTGCACTTACATATATTCTGTCTACAAAGATTTATTTTGAATTCAATTACACGTATAGTTAATAATTATAATATATCATAAATGGATGAACAGATTTCAATGTATACAGTGGCGTAAATACCATGGGGCCCGTGGCAATTCTTTTGATGGGGCCCTATCAGTAAAATTCATCTCGTTTAATTTTAATAAACCACTTAAGTAATTATCCAACGCTAATAACAATTTTATTTTCAAGTTTATACATTTACATTCACGAGCCGATATACGTCCCACTTCTGGGCATAGGCCTCTTCTCTTAGGCGAGAGGGAATGGGCTATAGTTCCCCCTCTAGCCCAATGCAAAAAAATTACTTTTCAAGTAAAAAAACACTCAATTAAAAAAAAATTCTGAGCTCGTGGCCTCTTGGGCCGAGGCCCTCTTGGGTCGGAGACATTTGGCTAGCCCTGCCACCCTATACACCACTGAATGTATAGTTAAGATCTTGATCACATACAAACATCAATTTAAGAGCTACCATGATTCAGACATAAAACTTAACACATACAAAACGCATCAAAATCGATCAATAAAAGATATCAGATACGTCAAACTTAACACTAAAATTTAATTTACGAACACTGATCCTTGTAGCTTTTAGCAGTCGGCCCGGCGATAACCACTGAGACACATATCACAAGAATGTATAACTCCATATCAAGTTTACTAATGAAATGAAACATTCGGCAAACGAAGTTTACAGTTGTAATATCGGCAAGAAAGTGTTTTAACACACGACGTAAAGGGGGGTGTTATTTTGTCGGTCAAAATATCTTTATTCATTGAAATCATATTTGATCATGAATCGTTAATTTTTTTTAATATTGTGTAGTTTATAAAAATAATTATTCCAAAAAATATATTTGGTTTTATTAAGAGTTAGAGCAAGTTCATTCCCAAGCTTTTTTATCATCTAAGTAATTGTTATTGTATAGTAAGCTTTTTTATAAAGTTTCCTTTTAATTGTGTTTTTAAATTTATTGACAGTTGAAGCATATCTCTTTATTATATAAATTAATTTTAAACAAAAAAATAAAACCGACCTCAAAACGCACTGAAAAGTATAAAATAAAATTTGTATTATAAATGAACTTACTATAAATAAAAGACGTAAATAGTGTTGATAAATAAAATTCATCTAAAATTCTACAAGGACATAAAACTGTCATGTTGCTCTTTGAAACGCGGCTCCTTTTTGGTTTTTTTGAAGGTCGGTTAAAAAGCGTATACATTGCCCTTTAAAAGACTTACTAACTTTATAGAGCCTATAAGTGGCAACAGCGAGTTTATCTTTATTCCTAGTATTAATTATGACTATCGCTGTTTTTCTTAAACAGACGAACACAGAAACTTGTGTGTCTATTTCCTTTTAAAAGTGATAAGTTACGGAGTTTATTTAGATATGGGATAACCTTGTTAGAACAGGAATAGTTCCTGAATTAGAGTCCTATAGGACCTAACTCCGCCTCCTTGGTCTAGTGGTAAGTGCGTAAGCGTTACAACCGCGAGGTCCTGGGTTCGATTCTGGGTGGAGATAAAAAAACTGTCTGGCAGGGCGTAGAAGGCTGATCACCTA
Organism: Aporia crataegi; assembly: GCA_912999735.1. NCBI lineage: Eukaryota > Metazoa > Arthropoda > Insecta > Lepidoptera > Pieridae > Aporia > Aporia crataegi. Next base: position 593,829 of record OU538754.1, on the reverse strand, counting down.
CTTGAAAAAATCGATCAGGGAAACAGATGTGAAATGCATCTGCCCCATACCCCACTAGGGGACACGGGACTTCACTAACTCAGGACCTAACTAGTTTAGTTTTATTAAACACATTGCAATGGAGTGCAACTTGTGGTATGGTGTATTTCGGTGGATTTTAACCAAAATTACATTTTTTTACAATTTTTGACGGGACTCACTGGCAGATAGCTGTTGTAATAAGGAGTAACTTAGTACTTTTATTTTAGAAATTAATATAAATAAATAATAAAAAACTATTTCACGCGGACGAAGTACATAATACATATTTATTATTTTTTTGCTATTTTACTCTGTAGACGCTATATAACATCACGTTAAGATGACATTAACGCGGGTGAAACCAAGAGCCACAACTAGTTAAGAGGATTGTGAAGTGCCGATACGCGGCGTGAGTAGGTATTTTAAATATGCTGTCTCTTTCATACCGCTTTGCCTCACTTCGGGCGTGCGAGAGAGAGAGTTGCAAGTCTAAGAGGCACCTACATTTCCTTTTTAAAATAGTTTTGGGCGATAACGTTTTTACCCCCCTAAACATTTACGAAATGAGATAATTTTGGTCTCTTTAGATTCAGTATACCTTAATCTAGGTCCGTACGTTTTTCTTTTTTAGTAATTCAGTTTAGTTTAATTTTAAAAAATAAAAACGCTAGAGGAAGATTTAAGTCAAAAATATAGATGTTTGGAAGCTAATAACTTCTATCATATGCAATATTTCTTTAAAATAAAAACATACGGACCTAGTCATTCATTTTATCTACAACATTTCCAAAAATTATGAAAATTAGACTATGTTAATGGGGGGAAAACGTTATCGCTTTTTGTGTGAAAATCACACACAATCTAACAGCTTCACAATCCTCTTAAATATAAATCCTACTTTCGCAGTCGGTTAATTAGCAGTTCCACACGACTGTTATTGATATCTGAGTCCGTTGTTTACAAAAAGATTGCATCCGGTCGCAGTATTCAAGTGTACTGCAAAGAAAACGTATACATTTTTACTTTTTTAGTAATTCAATTTCTTTTACTTTTGCAAAAATGTGATTTTTAGTGACGTCAATATTTAAAAAATTCTTTATTTTTTACTTTTTTGCAAAAACATTAATTTGTGATATTTTCGTGTCCACATTTCAAAATTGGGAACAATTTCTTTGTACGAATTTATTGTTTTATGAGTCTAAACATTTATATGATTTCAGTATTTTTACTTTCATATAAATTTTAAAGTTTGTAATTTAATATTATTTGGTGTTTTCAAAAAAAAGAGTGTTTATTATTAATTTTTCTGGAAAATTACAGTTTTCATAAGAAGTGTTCTTCAACCGACTACAAAAAGGGAAGTTTTTATGTTTTTTTCGTTTGTGAAGCCAAATTTTCTTTAGTTTAATATTTACCAATGTTTACCGACTTCAAAAAAAGGAGTAAGTACTCATTTCGACGCTTTTTTAAATGTTTGTTACCTCAGAACTTTCGAGTGGGTGAACCGATTTTTCTGTGTGAAAGCTGGTGCTTCCCATTTAAATTTCATCAAAATTCAGTAGTTACAATTTGAAGTCGGTTTTTTGGTTAATATTTTAACACTATTAATTGAAAATAGCCATCCATTTAAGCTGGTAAGAGATGAATAATTCTCACTTATTTTATCTTAAAAGCAATCATTGAACCTTGAATGAACTCATTTTGATATGTTAATTATATAATCTATAGTTTTTTTTATTTATTAAATATTTACAATAATGTACTTAAATATTTACAAAAACACAAAAGTAAACGCGTCGAAATCTCTATAGTTTTTTAATAATATAATTTTAATTCTCAATTATTATAAAATTATTGACTACATTAAAGTCCCGTGTCCCTTAGTAGCGTATGGGGCAGATAGTCTATAGTCAAAAAACTATTAATTAAATGGACAAACTATAGTGGGATTTAGAAACTAAATATATTTATCAATAACAAACACTTAGATATCCATTGTACTTGGAAATAATAGAAAACAAACAAAAGAAATCTATAATAAAGAAGTTTTTGATTTATATATAATATATATATATATATATATATATATATATATATATATATATATATATATATATATTATATTATGTTATATATTTCGAAATGTAGATAAAATGAAAAACTAGGTCCGTACGTTTTTATTTTAAAGAAATATTGCGTATGATAGAAGTTATCTATATCTAAATATCTATATATTTGACTTAAAATCTTCCTTGAGCGTTTTTATTTTTTTTAATTAAACAAAACTGAATTACTAAAAAAGAAAAACGCACAGACCTAGATTAAGGTGTACTGAATCTAAAGAGACCAAAATTGCCTCATGTCGTAAATGTTTAGGGAGATGAAGACGTATTTCAAAAAGGAAATATAGGAATGACTAAGATTTGCAACTCTCTCTATCGCACGTCCGACACGACAAAGCGGTATGAAAGAGATAGCATTTTCTAAAAAAAAAAATACACGTCGAATTGATAACCTCCTTTTTGGGTTTTTTGAAGGTCGGTTAAAAATACCTACTCGCACAGCACTTCACAATCCTCTTATAAAGAAATTATGCTTTTTGGTAGAGGTAAATTCAATTTTTTCATACCTTATAACAATCTGGATCCAAATATGAATTATTACACAGGTAAACACGATTTTTGAGTCCGAGTTCTGTGTACCCGATTTTGATTTTTAATACCTTATTTAAAAGAAATAATATTTTTATCTCATAAAGTTTGCTTTTAAGAGTAACCTCTAAGCATTTGTCAAAAATCGTAAATTTTTATCATCGTTTAAAGTACGAAAGCATATTTTTGTATAAATTGAGTTTTTGGTTATTTTTCAATGTAACATTCAGATAATAGTCATTAAAAAACAGACCCAAAAAAAATATTTTTTTAGACTTGTGTTATGTACAATGACGAAGTATCAGCTTGTTGAACGATAAATAAAAAAGATAAGGCATATCTGTTGTTATTAAACTTTTGAAATTCAAGTAAAATGGTGTGTTTAGTTGTGACAATATTATTTACTCTTGTAAGTACCGAGTTATGAAAAATTTGTTTAACCATTCATGAGCTTCTGATAACATATTTAAATTTATTTATTTATTTTCATGGAAGACTAACAGCTTTAAAATGATAATGTAACAATTGTGTAGCAATTTGAAAGCCAATTACAAGTCTTCACGTATAGATACTGGTTACAAAATTAATGAACTATTATATTACAACTGTTCACACGAACGTCAGCAGTATAACAACCATACAGGGCTGAGTACAAATTTGTGAAATATTATATATGTTAGAACAGGAAGGCCTTTAATAGATTTTATCATAGCAATCGTGGGCGTCTTTGAGACCAAAACAATAAAAGATGGCTTCTTAAATTCTAATCTTGCAATCACAATAAAATAGTTGTTCACACGGGCTAATTAATAACTAATTACAGCAAAAGTCTATTATAAATTATAATGCCGGAGTAATAAAAGCGATTCGTCAAATATGTGGTGCGCCAGCGTATCTCAGCCTCGACCGCATGTGTCGATTCGAAAAAGCCGCTTCGCTGCCATCAACATGACGCTCCGCCAGATTGACATTATGCCGTCTGTCAACGTCAATCTAATGATTCTGAGTAATCCATTATTCTGAGCTATACGCCGTAATAGAAGTAGAAAAAGAAAAAATAATAATACTAAAAAAAAAATTACTAATTAAAGAGTCTTTAGAAAACATATCAAAGTTGTGTTGCTTACAGATGCCATTGAAATTATTGCTCGTTCGTATAATAAAACTATTTTGTATATAGTTAGTTGACGCATGTGGTACATATATGGGTGGATTAAATCGATATAATTTAGAAATACCATAAGGTAATTTAACAAACAAAAACAAAACAAAACAAACATATAAATAACATATAAATGTTTAATTAATAACTATGTTAGAAAAGTTTGCATTCGTATCATCTGACTGGATGGTATGAGAGTCGAAATGAGTGAATTTTTATAATAAAAAAACTTCAATGTGTTTTATATTTTCAATAATGTGATAAATATCTTTATTATATGTATATTAAAGTCTTTATATATACAAGTTTACAGCCTGCGTATTATATGGATATGGATTGAATAAATGTATGAAGAACCCAAACATTAATTCACGCTATAACAAACTAAAACTATTGCCTTATTTATATAGTCAACATTGTCTGTTAAACTATCTAATTACTAAGTACCATCAAAATGCTTCAGTGGTAACAGACAGTCTCAATTATTTTATTTATTTATGTTGCTAGCTTTGCCCTGCGATTTCACCCGCGTTAACTTCGTCATAACGTGATGTTTTAAAGCTTTTAGCTCTAAAAATGACGATACTTCCATACAACGTTTCATCCCCCCTTTCAACCTGTCCTTTATCAGGCTTTAGCCTATCTGTGTACCGAATTTCATTTAAATCGGTTCAGTAGTTTTGACGTGAAAACGCGTCAGACATAGTTTCGCATTTATATTAGTAAGGATTTGAACTATTTCCCAAGTAGCCACTGACACCAACCATGATCCCTACACCTCTTTAACATCCACTAAAAATCCAACCAATAAATCTACTAATATTATAAAGCTGAAGAGTTTGTTTGTTTGAACGCACTAATCTCAGGAACTACTGGTTCGCATTGAATAATTATTTTTGTGTTGGATAGTCCATTTATCGAGGAAGGCTTTAGGCTATATAACATCACGCTGCGACTAATAGAAACGAAGCATCATTGAAAAATGTTGCAAAAACGGGGAAATCTCCATATTTGAGGGCTTCCGTTGCGTGCGCTACGTAAACGGTTCAAGTTACCCAAAATATATGTACGAAGGAATTATTACTCTTTAAATGATCTAAAAAAATGTCCGCGACAATACATGTCTATCTTTTAAGATTAATTCATTATAACCTTTTTTATGGTAATCAAATTTGGTCGAAATTAGTTTTCAACATAACATAATTAATCCATATCCAAATAAATGTGTTTAATCGCGATCATAATAACAGAAATTGACGCGGACAAAGTCGCGGGCAACATCTAGTCCATCATACGGGTGCTTTCAACCTGCTCCTCCAAAAATACGCCCTGGATTTGCTCCAGAAAGGTCTACCAACACCCTCCGCACCTCACACTCGTCCTATATCTCATACAATGAAGTATGGATAAATATTTTCAGATGAACGCAAAAGCAAGTGTTTTTAAAGTTAATAACGGAAGAGAAATGCCAGCGATTGCTTTAGGATCATACTTGGGATTTGATCAGGTAATTATTAACACTAGCCGTGCTCCGCGGTGTCTCCCGCGTTAATGTATATCTAAACCTGAACTAAAATTATAAAGAGGAAAGATGTGTGTGTTTATGTTTGTAATGATTTATCAAAAACTACTGTGCCGATTTCAAACATTCTTTCACCATTGGAAAGCTACATTCACCCTGAGTAACTATGAGGCTATTATTGAGATTAATAATATTTATATTGTAGGCGCGGGTGAAACCGCGGCGCAGTGCTAGTAATTCAATAAAAGTAGCCTCAGTTACAACATCAGCTATTAGCCAAAACCAATCTATCAAAATCGGTCCAGCCATTTCAGAGATTACAAACAGATAGACAGACAGACAAACTTTGTAAAAAAAAAGTAATTTTTGTATATGTATTGTGTATATTCATATGCATTTAGAAATTATTATTTTAATATTACAAACAGACCAATAATATTTATCTGTATCAACAAAATCTGATCTGAAAAAATATTGGTAAAAGTTTTTACTTTCAAATAAGTTTCGATAGGAAATAACATACATTGGTTTTTTGCGTTATTATAAATTAGTGTCTAGTCATTTCGTGTTTAAATAAACAATTTTACCTTGTAGGTTTTCAAACTGATTTTTAATTTTTATACATTTAGGAGTCGATGGTTGTAATTTATAAAACTCCTTAGCTTGCAGAGAAAGGTCGAGAAACAATGAAATACAATGAAACAATGAATGAATGAAGAGTTGAATGTGGAATGTTAATTGTTTAATAATTTCTAAAACACAAGTATTTGTACAAAAATCTTAGTCTAAACTTAGCACTAGGGTTAACAAGCATGAAGCGCAGGCGCAGCCAATCACGTCCATGTACTTTAGAGCGAAGGGCTGCGCGCGTGTGCGTACATGGCGGCTACAGTACTCCCCTCTGAGAAAAACGTACTCTAGGTTTCACCGTGCGTCCTGATCTTGTTACGTAATTTCTGGCTGGCGCTTCTTTTGTTGTATATTTATCTGCCGAGTCTGACTTATCCTTAATCTCCTTGTAGTCGATTGATGTGTCTTGCTCGTGGTTGTATATGAAGGCTGGTTTAAGTCTGTCGATTGATATTACAGAAGTTCGCGTAGGCAATTGGATTGTGAAGTGTTTTTCATTCCTTTCTAGTACTTTAAAGGGTCCGTTATAAGGTGGTATCAATGCCGTGCGTACTGTATCATTTCGCACGAAAATATGTGAACATGTTGCTAAGTCACCATGGATGAAAGTTTTATTTGTGTGGCGCAGTCGTGGTTTTGGTGATAAAGTAGCCATTGTTTCAGATAGGCGACTGATAAACTCCGAGTCTTCAATGTTGGATTTTGCAGGTACGAAAAAATCTGCCGGTACTCTGAGTGTTGTCCCGTACGTCATTTGTGCGGGGCTATATTGTTGGCTTTCGCGTAGTGCTGTACGTAATCCCAATAAGATTGTTGTGATTTCTTCGCTCCAGTGTGTATTATTTTCTCTTGCCATTAGTGCACTCTTTAGCGTTCGATGCCAACGTTCGACCTGTCCGTTCGCCTTAGGGTTGAATGCCGTTGTTCTTATGCGTTGTACGCCCATCTTTTTACATAAGGCGGTAAAGAGTGCTGACTCGAATTGCCTTCCTTGGTCGGTAGTTATTCTTAAAGGAGTGCCAAATCTTGAAATCCAACCGTCGTATATAGCCTTAGACACGGTTTCTGCGGTGATGTCGCGTGTAGGGATCGCTTCTGGCCACTTTGTACATCTGTCTATTATGGTGACGATGTATCTGTAATCGTTTGACGGAGGAAAAGGACCGACGATGTCGCAGTGTATGTGCTCGAAACGCGCAGATTCTTCGAACTCTCCAGGAGGGCTTTTTGTATGCCGTTGCACTTTAGCACGCTGACATCCGATGCAAGCTCTAGCCCATGTGTTTACGTCTTTGTTTATTGACGGCCAGAAGTATTTTTTTGTCATGATCTTTCTTGTGGTTCGAATGCCGGGATGACATAATTCATGTTGCGCTTGAAATGCATTAAAACGATATGCGGCTGGTAGATACGGTCTAATATATGATGTCGACACCTCGCATGTGATTGGCTGATTGCATTCGGGCACTTTTATGTCTTTAAATATTAATTTCGGGTTTTTCTTGCATTCCTTTAGTTCCTCATCTGCTTGTTGATCGATTGATAATTTATTGTAGTTGATAAAAGTGTGGTGAGGTATAATAATTTCTTCCACGCGAGATAATGCATCGGCGGCTTCGTTGTTGTTTCCTTCGATGTGTTTAATCTTTGAACAAAACTGGCTAATGAAATGAAGTTGTCGCTCTCGTCTCGGCGTATCGCTGCTGCTTGATGTTCTCGTAAGTGCAAAGGTTAACGGTTTATGATCCGTGTAGATAGTGAGTTCGCTTCCTTCAATTAATCTTCGTAGGTTTTTTACAGCTGTGTACATAGCTAGTAATTCGCGATCGTACACGCTATATCTACGTTGTGTTTCACTCATAGACTTCGAATAAAATGCTAAAGGCTTCCATATATTATTTTCTTGCTGATGAAGAACAGCGCCGATGCTTTTGTCAGATGCGTCAGTGTATAGCCGAAGTGGTGAGTTAGGAATAGGATGTGAGAGTATCGTGGCGTTAAGTATGCTTTGGCGGCATTGCTCAAACGCATTTTCCGATTCCGGTGTCCATTTGATCTGTGTTTTATCATTTTTCTTGCTGTTGTGTAGGTATTTGTTCAATATATATTGGTTTTCCGCTTGCTTAGGAAGACAACTGCGATAAAAGTTAATCATTCCTAAGAATCTTCTCAACTCTTGAACTGTGGTCGGCTTAGGGTAGTTAATAATTGCTTTTGTTCTCTCTTGGGTTGGTTTGATGCCTTCTGAAGAGACTTCGTATCCGAGAAATTCAATTTTTTCTTTCCCGAATTCGCATTTTTCTAAGTTTAGTGACACGCCGTATTTGTCGAGGCGTTCGAGTACAGTTTCTATATGTTTTCTATGTTCTTCTTCCGAGTTTGAAAATATTAATATATCGTCGATGTAGGAAAATACTATTTCGTCGAGACCTCGAAGAACTTCGTGCATGAATCGTTGAAATGTTTGACCTGAGTTCCGTAAGCCAAAGGTCATGCATTTGAATTCGAAGAGTCCAAAAGGTGTTATAATGGCGGTCTTGGCGGCGTCTTGTTCGTTATTAGGTATCCAGTAATATGCCATTTTGATATCCAATTTGGAGTATATTTTCTTTCCGTGCAGCTGGTATGTGAAGTCTTGAAGCCTCGGTATAGGGTAGCGATCGGGTATCGTAACTGCATTTAATCTTCGGTAATCTCCACAAACGCGAAGTGATCCATTTTTCTTTTTGACGACGTGTAAAGGACTAGCCCATGGGCTATTTGAGGGCTTGCATATACCCATCTCGATCATCCTTTCAAATTCAAGTTTAGCGGCCTTGTACTTGTCTGGGGGAAGAGGGCGTGGTCTTGCGAATATTGGAGGTCCCGTAGTTTCGATATGATGCGTTGTATTATGTTTAGCGGGTGTCTTCATTGATATTGGTCGTAGTATGTCGGGAAATTTCTTTAGTATGTCGTGGTAGATATGATTGTGGTTGACGGTCTGTATTGAGGCTTCGGTTGCTTGAATGCGGAGGGCGTTGACGCTTAGTTGAGTGACGCAGTCTATTAATTTTCTTTTATGAAGATCGACGAGTAGCTTGTAGTTTGCGAGGAAATCTGCTCCGAGAATAGATGTATTAACATCGGCGATAACAAATTTCCATTTGAAACTTCTTCGTAAGCCTAAGTTTAGCTCGATTGTTCGTTCTCCATATGTTTTAATTTTTGTACCATTTGCGGCGAACAATGTGTAGTCACCCCGTTGTTTTTGGTAGAATTTGCTCCTTTTTGCTGCGAGGACCGATATGTCAGCTCCAGTGTCCACAAGAAATTTTTCTTTACTTATGGAATCCGTTACACATAAGCGGTATGTAGTTTTATGGCCGTCGACGCCCGCTAACGACGACGTGCTTTTTAGTTTTCCTGTTTGAAGCTGCATGGGGATTCACATTTTTTTGCTTCTTGTTTGAAACGCCGATGGTAATAACAAACGCCTGGTTTATAATCATCGTGCTCCTGGAATGCAGGTGAACGCGTTCTTGATCTGTATCGTGACTTATAACGTTGGTGTTGAAAACGTGATCGGCTTCTACGTCTTTGATATTCCTGTTGTTCATTCCTCAGGCTGGCAACTTCCAATGCTAGTTTCGCGATTTGGCTCGATATCATATTTATTTGTAGACTCGTGGCGTCGTGAATTGTGGATGATGTTGGAGACGAGACTGCGGCGATCGTTGCAGGCTCGATGTGCTCCATCATTGTATCTGCCATTGTAGCTAATTTATCCAAGCTCAACTCTGCGCTAATTGAAAGGACGGCGCGAACGTGTGGCGGCAGCTGTTTTAGCCATAATATTTGTAGAGCACTGTCGGTAATTATTTTGCCACCTAGCTCTTTCATTTTGCGAAGTAGGTGGCTTGGTTTTAGGTCTCCAAGCTCCAATCCACTCAATAATTTTTGAATCTGATTATGCTCCGACTCTTGGTATGTGGCTAATAATCTTTCTTTCAGCGCTCGGTATTTTTCACTTGTGGGCGGGTTTAATATTAGGTCTGCAATCTGCTCTAGGTCACTGTGGCCAAGAAGTGGTATGGCGAGATTAAATTTTTGTTCGTCGCTTGGCTTGCTTGCAGCGATGGCGGCTTCAAATTGGGCGAACCATAAAAGTGGCTTTTCCCTCCAGAAAGGTGGCAGACGGGCAGGGAGTGATACGGCTGAGAGCTCCGTTCCGTACTGCTGTTGATTTTCCATTTTACGTGTTTCTTCTTCGGGGTCACCAATTTAGGAGTCGATGGTTGTAATTTATAAAACTCCTTAGCTTGCAGAGAAAGGTCGAGAAACAATGAAATACAATGAAACAATGAATGAATGAAGAGTTGAATGTGGAATGTTAATTGTTTAATAATTTCTAAAACACAAGTATTTGTACAAAAATCTTAGTCTAAACTTAGCACTAGGGTTAACAAGCATGAAGCGCAGGCGCAGCCAATCACGTCCATGTACTTTAGAGCGAAGGGCTGCGCGCGTGTGCGTACATGGCGGCTACATACACAAATGTATTGATGATATATGTCATATATCCAGAGGCGTAGCTACCGCTGTATCAGCCGTATTAATGATACGGGGCTCCGGGCTATAGAGGCCCCTAACGTGTGTAATGGGGCAGGAACGGCTATCAGATTAGTCAATATTGTCAATAGAAAAAGTGACTTTGTTTTATAGTTTTACTAGCGACCCGCCCCGGCTTTGCACGGGTATAAAACATATATAAAAACCTTTCTCTTTAATCACTCTATCTATTAAAAAAACCGCATCAAAATCCGTTGCGTAGTTTTAAAGATTTAAGCATACAAAGGGATATAGGGACAAAGAAAGTGACTTTGTTTTATAGTTTTACTAGCGACCCGCCCCGGCTTTGCACGGGTATAAAACATATATAAAAACCTTTCTCTTTAATCACTCTATCTATTAAAAAAACCGCATCAAAATCCGTTGCGTAGTTTTAAATATTGAAGCATACAAAGGGATATATGGGAAGAAAAAGCGACTTTGTTTTATACTATGTAGTGATAAGCGAATTTTGTAATTCTTTTTGAGAAATAAATGTCTTTAACCTTTGTTTTACAGGATGGCATAGTGCGTTCAAGAAATAAAGAATTACGAGACGTTACACTACGGGCAATAGAAGTGGGTTACCGCCATTTTGATACCGCATCCTTTTATGAGACGGAAGGAGAGATTGGTGAAGCCATATGTATGAAGATTGCTGAAGGAGAGATTGATCGAAGAGATGTCTTTGTTACAACTAAGGCAAGTTCTTAATGGTCCATTGAAAAGTTTCATTTGGGGTTGCATTTAAGAGATATATTGTAAAAACCATTTCAACCCCTATTTTCAAGATGGCGGCCGTGGGACAAGGCTGGTGATCCCACAAACTTGGTTTTAGCTTTACACTGACCCCTACACATCAAAAAAATAAAATTGCGTCCTCTAAAAAACGCAAGGTAAGGCCTAAAAAATGTAACATTTCAATGGACGGTCCATTGAAATGTTACAAATTTATGCGAAAGTAACTTAAGCTTTGACTGCCTAAACAATGGATGCAAAGTAATAGCCGGAAACCAAAACTTTTTATGGCAAATTTTGATTAAGTAAATATGTATGAATGTATATTATTATTTTTATAAAACAAAATGAACGGGACGCTCGCACGGATCCGAGTGGGCAGCACCGCAAATATGGCCCGCCACACGAATGCGAGTGGGTGGCAGTGAATGTGTTAAGCTTTCACGTCTAAAGCACTGAACCAATTTTGTTTAAATTTGACATAGTGATGGATTATAGCTTGGGCGTAGACATACATCTAGGAGCTACCTTTTACGGCAAAGAATATTTAAAGTGGTTGAAATAGGGGAAGAAATTTTTTTTTTACACACTGTTGCACTGGAGTACACCTGGCCGTCTCATCGCTTATCAGCGATCTCTTCCAGGCAACCCAATTTTTGTTGGTATGGTTGAATTTCTACAGGCTTGCCACGTATGAACCTTGACAAACATCAAGGTCAATACATTTGCAAGTGATTGGTCGAAGGCCACGCAAATATGTACCATGGTATGTATTTGCATGGTGCCGTTTTTGAGTTTGATTTACACTTCTTGACATATTATTATTCGTAGAGGGTGTCCCAAAAACTAACGTCAAGCCGAAAACGGATGGCGGGCCAAGGGATGGTGTTCTCAAAAAAATATTTTAAAAATTCCCTGCACTTTAAAAATTATAGCCATTTAAAAAAAAGTGAAAATCAACACCTTGTTATGATTTATGACTACAAAATATTTACCTAGCTTAATTATATCCGCTATTATGCGGACATGAGGGCAGGCGGGTCTAAAAATATATGTGGTTATGTTTTTTTAAGTGTAATAGCAACTCTTAAGTAATTTAATTTTAGAATTATTTCAAACATATTTCAGTTATGGAATACTCAGCACAGAAGAGAAGAAGTCCCATCCGCCCTTAAGACCAGCTTGGAGAAGATGGGGCTGAGTTATGTTGATTTATACCTGATGCATTGGCCTATTGGTTTAAATGTAAGTAAATCGCTAATGCGATTACTAAGCCAATAATACAGTTAAGGTGCTTTCAGACTACGCTATAATATAAAGCTCATAGCACAACAATATCACGCACCATACATTTATTATGGACACGTTCACACTGTACTATATTGTTAGAAATATAATTTTGTAATGGTGTGGGGAGCCCCAACCTTCCATTGTCTTTATTTCGCGCCCCAAATAAAATGGTGGAAATTTTACTCGTAGTTATAGGGAATTATGCACATTGACGAATAGTTTATACTTAAAATTCCACCAATTTTACCCATAAATTCTCGAAAATACACAACTTTTATAAAGTAATAAAAAACATGACGCGTTCGTTGTTGGGATGGCGCCAAAACTCCTGCACTTTTTGAATTTCACATGAATATTAATCAACACTACGCATTTTTATAGTAGGTACTTGAGTTCATTTATAATACAATTTTTTTTTAAATTATTTTACTATATTATTTCTTTACATCGACTATATAATTTATTGAATATTTACAATAATGTACTTAAATATATTTACAAAAATACAAAAGGCTCATCAAAGCCGTTAGGGTGCGTACCCAAAATACTGGCTACATTACCGCGTTGTATTGCTATACTAACGCGTTGGCCGAAATATGAGCCAGCTTTCGGGTTTCCTGTGGTCTCAACTAAGCGCGTTGATATCTCTTTAAACAATCGACGCGCTTCTGGCCCCCATGGACCCAAAGTCTCCACTCCAAAAGGAACGAAAATATAAGAATCCATGAGACTTTCATATTTTCGCCTTTTGTTGCTTTCTGCAATCGATGCCGCGCCACCAGCAGCCACGGAAGTAGCATGGAGATGCGAAGACGCCAGTGAGTCGACGCAAGTAGTCCCACGAGCGCCTTACCACGACTCCAAGCGACCAGTGTCATACCATCAGGACGCCTGCCATCACTGCGAATAATGCCATTCGGCTCTAAAATGGCCGGCACATTAACGGAGACAAACGCCCTTCGGATAACATCGTTGATGCTGGAGTGGCGAGAAAAACGACCAGCACTCTTGAGCCATGAGAGACCATGACGCCCAAGTGTATCCACTAACGCTCCACAACGACACTGATGAGGAACTGTACATTTTAAACCCAGGCGAAGCGATACTGCTATTGACAAAGATAAATTGTAAAGTAGAGTATATATTTTAATCTCACGATGAAAAAAGTGTGTAACGTGTTAGTGGGTCTGTCATTGGCATTGTAGCTATTCGAATACGAATCTACTTCATGCGTTTTTTAGTTGGAAATTTGATGAACATAGCAATTTATGAGAAACTCTTAAGCCATTAGAAAAATAATTTTATTTTACACTAGTGGACCGTAAATTTCATATCGCTTCAGTTTCAAATAATGAGTCACCTAAAACGTCATTTCATAGAAAATATTCAGAGGAAATGAATTTTCTCCATTATGAGATGAGCTGTAAATTTTCATACAAAAAGCGATAACGTTTTTCCCCCACAAGCATAGTCTAATTTTCAAAAATTTTGGAAATGTGTAGATAGAATGAATGACTAGGTCCGTACGTTTTTAATTTAAAGAAATATTTCGTATGATAGAAGTTATTAGCATCTAAATATCTGTATTTTTTCATAAAATCTTCCTTGAGCGTTTTTATTTTTTAAAATTAAACTAAACTGAATTACTAAAAAAGAAAAACGTACAGACCTAGATTAAGATGTACTGAATCTAAAGAGACCAAAATTATCTCATTTCGTAAATGTTTAGGGGGGTGAAAACGTTATCGCCCGAAACTATTTCAAAAAGGAAATGTAGGAATGCCTCTAAGACTTGCAACTCTCTCTATCGCACACCCGGAGTGAGGCAGCGGTATGAAAGAGATAGCATTTTTTAAAATACCTACTCGCGCCGCGTATCGCCACTTCACAATCCTCATAAAAAGTTTTCATGAATTTTTCAAATAGTTATTCTTCTTAACAAAATATCATCAAAATCGTTCCATCCGTTTTTGAGTTATAAATAACGTTCTTTTATATAATTTTTTAAATTGTTGTAAAATTCTCTTGTTTTTAGGCAGATTACTCCTATTCTGAAGTTGATTTCATGGAAACCTGGAGAGGTATGGAAGACGCGCAACAACAGGGCCTAACGAAATCTATTGGATTGTCCAATTTTAATGAAACACAGCTGAGACGGGTTTTAGAAGAGGGAACTATTAGACCTGCGGCTTTACAGATTGAGGTAACTACTAATTTTAAAAACCTGAATTGTTTGTTTGAATGTGCTTATGTCAGGAACTACTGAATCGAATTTAAAAATTATTTTTGTATTTGATATAGCATTTATCGTGGAAAGCTTTAAGCTATACAACATCACGCTACGACTAATAAGGACGGAGCATCGGTGAAAAATGTTGCAAAAACGGAAAAAATCCTTTTGAAGCGTATGTAAATGGGCAAAGCTAATTTTCTTATATATTTTAGTTTAGAATTTATTTATTTACAATTTGATTCCACGAATAAAGATATAACTGTTGCGTATGGGTTCGATTCGTGAGGGAAAAAAAAATTTGCTTAGAATAGATGGAGAAATATTTATTCGTATTATATTGCTTGCTTTGAATTTATTTATTTAACACAAACAATATCATTACTTATTATAAAGTCTGTCTGTCCGCGGTAAACTTAAAAACGGCTGAACTGATTGTCATGCGTTTCACCAATAGATAGTGTTTCATGAGGAAGGTTTAGGTATATTATTTGTCAAGGTTTTGTGTGAATTGATTGAAATGTGATGATTTGTTGGAAGTGTCGGCAAAATCAAGCCACCTGGGAGTTTTCGTCTAAGACGCTGCCTAATCCCTTTGAGATATGACAAAACAATGCTTAACTCCTATAACATATATTCCTCATTTATAGATGTACAAAAAAGTCCTTGATGGCATCTATCTATCTTTCAAGGATAGCTTACTATACCCATTCTATCATATTGGCGGTACAAAGTTGGCCGGCTCAGCTTAATTCATAAAACAGAACAATGCATAATATTAATAAATGAAGCAAAAACTTTGTACCCTTTTTATAAAAATTGCGCGGACGGTTGAAATTTTCCACACTTATAGTTTACTAGCGACCCGCCCCGGCTTTGCACGGGTATAAAACATATACAAAAACCTTCCTCTTCAATCACTCTATCTATTTAAAAAACCGCATCAAAATCCGTTGCGTACTTTTAAAGATTTAAGCATACAAAGGGATATAAGGGAAGAAAAAGCGACTTTGTTTTATACTATGTAGTGATATAGATTTTAATAATGCAAAAAAAAATAAGTAGATACATTAAGAGCGTAAATTATTAACTCTATTAATGTAAAAATGATCTCTCTCAATTTTTGAGATCGATATATTTCCTACAATAATTAGTAATTCATTCTTTCGTTAGATACGTTTATGACGAGTTAAATCGTTTTAAAAATACGCTTTTCGGGCCAAGCAGCCAAAATCAGCTCTTCATCACTACATAGTATAAAACAAAGTAGCTTTTTCTTTCCCTACATCCCTTTGTATGCTTAAATCTTTAAAACTACGCAACGGATTTTGATGCGGTTTCTTTTAATAGATAGAGTGATTGAAGACGAAGGTTTTTATATATGTTTTATACCCGTGCAAAGCCGGGGTGGGTCGCTAGTAAATTAATAAAATAAACTAAAATTGATAAAATAAAATAAGCGATTAGTAACAACAAAAAGAAAATTGCAAGTTTCTTTCTCTTCAAGAACCATCTCCAAATAAGCAACCAAGAGCTGGTAGATTATGCTCAGGACCAGGGTATTACCGTGATGGGGTATTCACCACTTGGTTCGCTAGTTCGGAGGTTTGGAATGCAATTGCCGGGACCAAAGATGGACGATCCAGTTTTATTAGGAATCGCCAAGAAGTATGGAAAGACTGTACCACAAATTGTCCTTAGATGGCTGGTGCGTTGTTTATTTATTTTCACCGACTTTAAAAAAGGAGGTACTCAATTCGATGCTGTTTTTTTATGTTTGTTACCTCAGAACTTTCGATTGGGTGAATCGATTTCGATGATTCTTTGTTTGATCCCGTGTGGTCCCATTTAAATTTCATCAAAATCTGTTCAGTAGTTTAAGAGTTAAAATTTAAAATCGGTTGTTTTTGTTAAAATTTGAACACTATTATTGAGAAAAGAGGTTTAAAAGCGCCATTACATACCTAAGTGCAGTGCGTTAAGAGTCACTCTATGAGCAGTTGTGTTGAAAACAATTTTTATATTTTTTGTATATTTCTCTTTAGGTTGACAGAAAAATCGTGCCAATAGTCAAAACTGTCAACGTCAACCGGTTAAAGGAGAACATTGACATTTTCAACTTCAAACTGACAGATGAAGAAATGGCGGCAATGAGCAAGTTCGACGAACACAAACGATACACTGTGCCTTCGTTTTGGCAAAAGCATCCTTATTACCCGTTCGAGAGAGTCGACAATCCCGTGCAAAACCCATTTGTTAGAATAAATAGTTAATTATAGTCATTTTTAAATCAACTCAAAATTCTAACCCGAAAGCTGGCTCATATTTCAGCCAACGCGTTAGTATAGAGATACAACGCCAGTAGCCAGTATTTTGGGAACGCACCCCAACTTTGATGAGCCTTTTGTATTTTTGTAAATATTATATTAACAAAATCTAATAATATAAAGATAAACTAGACGACTGATTGGCGTAATTGGTAGTGCTCCTACCTTCTGCATCAAAAGGTCCCGGGTTCGAATCCCGGAAGGTGCATTAATTTGTGTGATGATCACGGAAATATTTGTTTGTTTGAATTGAATAGACTCTGAAACTACTAGAAAAATTCGAAATATTCTTTCACCATTAGAATACTACATTTTTCCTGATGAACATATGCTGTATTACCCCTCTCATTCTTAAAATATTTTGGTGGGAGTAGGAGAGTAAAAAATTACGACCCATTAACATACTTACCATAAAAAAATTCATAAATATCGGTCGAATCGTTTAGAGGCGCACGAATACAAACAGCGTGACACGAGATTTTTAAATACATATAAATAAATATTTTGAACTTGAAATGTCATTAATGTCAATAGATAACAATGTAACTATTTTTAATAATATTATCAAAGTTCTCACAAATGTAGTAATTTATTTAATTGATACAGTCAAAGTTCAAAATTACGTAATATGTCATGATATTGATTGTAGGCGAACTGGTTAAATTAATTCCCAAACATCATCTAAATCATTTGTAACTATATGCTAGGATTGTGAAGTGGCCATACGCGGCGCGAGTAGGTATTTAAAAAAATGCTATCTCTTTCATACTGCTTTGGCTCACTCCGGGCGTGCGACAGAGAGAGTTGCAAGTCTTAAAGGCAGTTACCTTCCTTCCTTTTTAAAATAGTTTCGGGCGATAGCGATTTCATTTTTCACCCCACTAAACATTTACGAAATGAGACAATTTTGGGCTCTTTAGATTGAGTACACCTTAACCTACGTTTGTACGTTTTTCTCTTTTATTAATTCAGTTTAGTTTAATTTAAAAAAATATAAACGCTCGAGGAAGATTTTAGGTCAAAAATACAGATATATAGATGCTAATAACTTCTATCATACGCAATATTTCTTTAAATTAAAAACGTACGGACCTAGTTTTTCATTTTATCTACAACATTTTCAAAAATTATGAAAATTAAATTAAGCATGTTTAATTTAAATTCAGAGAGACATTCCAGCTGCGTGGGCCTAGTTCAAACACGGAGGTAACTGTGAACACGAATTACTTCTGTATTAAGTATTAATAATGTTTGTACTCGCACTGAATCTTATAAAATCGAATATAATGTACTTGGAAGGAATTACTTGTCTTATACAAAAAAAAGTGAATTATCTAACCCCTAGTGGTGCATGGGGCAGATACATAGCTGTGTCTGTTTTACTGATCATTTTCTTTACAGGCAAGTAGCATTAATCCCCCCGTGATTCGAACCCAGTACCTCCGGTGCAACACGCAGACTCGTTAACCGCTTAACCACGGATGTGGTTACTTGTTTTATAGAGCTATTTATTTCTAGTATTATAGTTGTGGAAGTCGCCATTATTAAAAAAATTTACAGCCACATTTCAAACTTTATAACCTTTTAACTACAGATTACAGAATGAGGCCTACATATTTTGACATTTATTATTAAATGTTTATATAATATTAATTTCAATACTAAATATATGTTCTGCATAAATACTATTTTCAAAACTAGTAATAAACAAGAAAGTTACTATATATCTTGAAATAAGATAAAAATCTTTTAACTCTAATAATTATAAATAATAATATAATCAGAGTAGAAATTCTCAAGATATTCAAATTTCGCACCACTTGTACCTAACTTGTAAGTCATTTTACCACAGAACAGTATGATCATCATACTAATGTCAATATGTCAAAAAGTTTCAGCTAGTCTTCAAGATAAATAGCGAATAACAACATACGTCAATATTGACAGATGTCATTGTCATGTATTTGACTGCCTGTTTCCCATTTCTAAACGATTTAAAAAAAACAAATTTGATTTAACTTTTAACAATCAAATACAAATTACGCAATACGCAACATTATTATATAGATGTAATGTATTTTCGTAAGATTGTGTTATTATTAAGTGCATTAAAATCAATTTAAATTAACTGTTCATTAACTAATTAGCAGTGATATGAGTGTTTTAATGTAATTTCCGAACGAATTTCAATGTTGAACAGAGTTGAATACAGCCGCTCGCGTAAAAATTAAAAACATCGTCCATTTTTGTTGGATTTCCGTATTTCATTTGTTAGTGATAAAGTGTGGCGTGTGCTTTCCAACATTGTGGCTAAAGTAACGCCGTACCCCAGTATGAGTTATTCTACACGAAATAAGTTCGAGGTGAGGCATCGATTTCCTTTTGTTTGTGTTTTCAACAGCTGACAAAATAAAAAACAGGTTTTCTTTGTTCCCGCATGCATTTTGCATTAATATTCATCTTGTATAATATCTACATACATAGAACTGTAATATTTGTAAAATATACACAATTGCGTAATGCGCATGAAGTAAGGATATTTTCATCATGTATAAATATATTTTATAATAAATCTACCGGTCGAATGACACAAGTTCAATCAACTCGTTATGATCGCCGTCACACTGAATTGTATGAGCTCCTTTGGCATAATTTTCATATAGATGTTATTTAAATTTGAGAAAAAACTTTACCACACCACTATTAAATCAAGTCTATTGGTGCGAATTAGTTTTATAAATTATTTATTTGAATACATAATTTATTTTCATATACTGAAGACAATTTTTCACTTTCTTTTTATTTATAGTTTATTGTTTTGTTTGTATTATTTTGAGTTTTTTATTATTATTAATCATGTGTGTGTTTAATTTAGCCCCTGTAGCCAATTTATATAATACCTATATTATAAGTAAAATAATACACAAGACCCCATCAATTACAGATAAAATTATTTCATGATTGCTAAGTTCTATCTTGATCATATTAACTTTTAATAAAAAAAACCATGACTACTATACTATGTTGAAATTCCTTCCATTAAGTCATCATCGGTAACATAAATAATTTTTATAGCTTAAATATTATATGTTAAAATATTTATAATAAATCTAAATAAAAAAAAATCAATGATGTGACTTTAAATACATTATTTGGTTAATTTTCGCTTGCACACGGTGAATAGAAAGTACCTACACAAACAAAAATACAAATGTTTTCTCTTTACAAATTAATAACAGTTTATTAGTATAGGTACATGTGATAAGAAGTGATAAAACTTATTATAAATTGATAAAACACTAGCATTATGTGATAATAATGTAAATAAACATTGCTTTATTGTTATCTATGTAAAAACTCTAGGCATTACTGAATGCCTTCAGACCAGGTCTAGGCAAGGGGCAATAGTGTATGATGGGAATTCGATAATAGCTGCGTTTTCTAACCAATTTTCGTTTTGTCTGACATCACCTATAACACTATTATCTTTTATCTAAAAACTTCTGTCATATAATAATTACTTTGAACCCTCACTTATTCAATCTTTCATATAATATATTAAAAAAGGAAATTAAAAGTATCCATAGACTAATATTACACACCCACTAACTCTAAATAATTTTCCTACATCCGAACAAACTATCTTACCTTCATTACACTGTAATATATCATCTTCACGTATACTCACCTCATGCTGTTCATCATCTCTATAAATTGATCTGTGCTCTTGCTTTTATTTCTCATCGCGAAAAAAGAAGTGTCAAAATACTTGTCTGTGTGTGTGTGTCTTTGTAACTCTTAAACAAACCAAGCATAATTTTCTTGTTTTAAAGCTGACATCATCAAGATGATTCTAAATTTATGAAGCACTTGTATTATGTATGAAAAACTAATAAACCAATTTTGATATTTCTTTCACCAATCTTTTAAGTTCTAAGTCCCCTGGATGGGGCAGAGGGCGTCCACAGTACGTCTCCATTCCGCTCGGTCTTGAGCTACGCGCTTTACTTCGCTCCATGTCATGCCAACTGCCCTCGCCTCCGCGGTGATCGTCCGCCGCAGGATTGCTTAGGGCGGCCATGTTTTCGCTTTCCTTGAGGGTTCCAGTCTAAGGCTTGCCTCGGTATATGTTGGGAATCCCTTCGTAGCGTGTGACCTATCCAGTTCCACTTGCGACGCTTGATCTGGTGGTCGATTGGAGTCTCGCCGCATCGTTCCCATAGATTCACGTTTGCGATCCTCTCGGTCCAGAATACACCGAGAATACAGCGAAGGCAGCGGTTGATAAAGACCTGGAGCCGCTGCGTGATGTCCTTAGTGACCTTCTACGTCTCACATCCGTACAGCAACACAGTTTTCACATTCGATCGAAATATCTTGAGCTTAACTCTTCTAGTCTTTTTTTTTTTTAAATTCTAGTGGCCTACCTCCCGGCGACTCACGCCCCGGGGCCGAGGAAACTAGTCTCTAACTATTCCCCTTCCATTTGGAAGGGACTTTGGGTACTTTAGTATATTTATTTACATCAGTTTTACAATCTATTATTCTAAAATACTTTATACACATTAACAAATTCTCATTACATTATTATACATTATATACCAAATCATTTATACTCTTCTAGTCTTTCACCAATAGAAAGGCTTTATTTATTATATATGCCAAAAATAAAACTTTTGTATGTATGTTACAGATTGCTCGGTTTTCAGGCGAAGACGATAATCATATAAACAAAAAGCTACCAAAGGAATTACTATTACGAATTTTATCATATTTAGATGTCGTCTCGTTATGCCGGTGTGCACAGGTATGTAGATTCTTATATCTATCCTATCCAAGAAGTTTAGGTATTTCGTGCTACCTCAGCTCCGACCCCCCCACCCCCCACCTTTTGAGCGCGTTTTATTTACGCTCCCGCTCTCCTGGGAATTGGGGGATTTTTGGGATAACGTACCACGAAATTTGTAGAACAATGTGACTGTTTAATAATATGAATATTATCTAAGTATTAAAAAAAAATCAGCTGGTTAGTAATTTTGATCAAACCATACATTTTGTAAGACAAATATTTTTTCGTATAATTTAGATAATTATCTTGAGATTTAACAAAATTAAAACCAGTTATTAATAAATTTATGCGAATCATCAAATCAACATATTTTATCCCTGCTACCGCTATTACCTTCCACAATCGGGAGTTTTCGTTAGGAAATTGTTGGGCGTCTCATAGAAATGAAGCTACTCACGAAAAATTAGCTTGATAGTAATCAAATTCAAAAATGCTCCAGGGATCCCGGACTATTTGGCATTATTTCAAAAAGAAACCGTTTGAAAGATCGATTTAGGGTCAACTTTATGATTTTTTTTTTTATCGAGAAAATTATTATTATACACGTTTTTATCTTTACAAATCTCCAGGATATGTGTTCAAGTTTAATAAAAAATAATTTTTCCTGCAACTTTTACATATCAGTAAAGATACAGTTGTAAAAAACCCCAAAAGTTTCGAACAAGCCCGCCTTAACAGGCAAGTAGATTTGAAACCAAACCGAAACATTGTTTCCCCCAAACCCAAGACGCCGATGTTTAACCATGTGCATATGTGTAACCGACCGCCTCCTTGGTCTAGTGGTAAGCGCGTAAGCGTTACAACCGAGAGGTCCTGGGTTCGATTCCCGGTGGAGATAAAAAACACTCGGTCTGACATAGAAGTCTGATCTCCCCCTTGCTCTAAAGAAAAAATCGATCAGTGAAACAGATGTGAAATGCATCTGCCCCATACCCCACTAGGGGACACGGGACTTTACTTTCACATATGTGTAACCACGAAGCAATGGGGTCGCTCATAGGTATATTATTATAAACATGATCAGAATTTCTACCCCAAGCTCAAAAACAATGGTGTTTATAACTATTTTGTAATTTTAGAGTTACAATTTGAAGTCGATTTTTATTTGGTTTAAATTATTAACCGACTTCAAAATGGATGAGGTTCTAATTTCGACGCGTATGTTTTTTCTGTTTGTTACCTCAGAACTTTCGACTCGGTGCACCATTTTGATGATTTTTTTGTTTGAAAGCTGGTGCTTCTCGTGGTCCCATTTATCATCAAAATCTGTTAGTTTGAGATACAATTTTTGTTTTTTTAAATTTTAACCCTATATTATATATGTGAAGATACTTCTACTGTGTATGCCTTGAAATAAAATGACAATTATCTCTGTATGTATTAATATTTTTCTCAGGTATCCAAACTTTGGAATGTCTTGGCGCTTGACGGTTCGAATTGGCAACGAATTGATCTATTTGACTTCCAAAGAGACGTAGAGGTATATATTTATATGTAACTAGCTGACCCGGCAAACTTCACACCGCCTAACAGTCAATGAATGGCGTGTTACTTTTTAGCTGAACTAATTTAGGCTTTGATGAACGTAAAACAATGATACAAAATAATATATTTATATAGATAGAAACAAAAAAGTATTTTATTATGATGAATGATGATGAAAACATACATACAGAATGAGAATAAAAATAAAAAAAAATAATTAAGTACTTCAAACTCATGTCAGAAAAAAACGATTGAAAACTATGTTGTGCAGATTGGGGAAAAAAAAAACAAAACTCGGATTAATTCATTAATAGGAGTTTCATTCAAGCACTTTGTGGTAAACGATATTCTTTGTTTTTTTGTCGGGCGCAAGAAAGATGTATTCTGCTATTCGGGACGGAAACAAATCCAACAAATCAAAAATCATGGCAATCGGTCCAGCCGTTCTAGAGTTATAAGTGTTGTAACAAACACGACTTTCTTTTATATATATAGATTAGCTGACACGGCGAACTGTGTACCACCAGTAAAAGAATGGGTATATTAAGCTATCCTTGAAAGATAGATAGATGCCATCAAGGACTTTTTTGTACATCTATAAAAGAGGAATATCCCAGCATTGTTTTGTTATATCTCAAAGAGATTAAGCTTCGATGAAAGCTCCCAGGTGGCTTGACTTCATATTTCGAGCAATTTACACAATAACTTGACAAACTATATATATAGGAAAATATTTCGCAAAAATATAATTCAAGTAATCAAATAAATTTTTTAACAATAGGTAATTAGTGTAATTAAGACCGCCTCATTGGTCTAGTGGTAAGCGCGTAAGCGACAACTGAGAGGTCCTAGGTTCGATTCCCGGTGGAGATAAAAAAAACTCAATCTGGCAGGACATAGGGGACACGAGACTTCACTTTTTTTTCTTTGACAAACTATATATTTAAACCTTTCTCATAAATCATTCTATCTATTGGTGAATGTCGCTTGCTAACTTTATCAAAATCGGTTCAGTGATTTAGGCTTGTAAGCGAACAAACGGTTACTTTCGCATTAGTAGATTTTTATTAACACCTTAGTTGCATGAAAAAGGAAGGCCATTTGTCGAAATTCGACAATTCAAGAGTAAGTCAGGTGTGTGTGTGTGTATGCTGTGTGTCATCCAAGCAGTAGTGTTATGTTTATTAATGTATTTCTAATGCATTTTACATAAAAAAATAGCTCTAAGCACTTCTCCATATAAACTTTAACTGTGACAAATTTCACGTTTACCCGTTCGTGCAATTTTCGTAAAAACGGGTGCAAAGTTTTTGCTTCATATATTAATATTTATTAATTTCTTATTTATTCCAGGGTCAAGTCATAGACAATATATCACAAAGATGCGGTGGTTTCCTTAGGAAATTATCATTACGTGGCTGCGAGAGCATTGGTGATGGATCTATGAAAACTCTCGCGCAGGTAGGTCGGTATGTTTAGGATTCCGTATCCAAAGGGTAAAACGGGATGAGTATTGACGGACGGACAGTGGAGTCTTAGTAATAGTGCTGCTAGAAGTTTGATAAATTAAACCTCAACTTCACTTTATAATAATATAATTCTATAAAGCACAATTATATAACAACTTTCAATTAGAGACTCATAAACTTAGAGTGACTGTTCAGTTCTAAAGCTAAACCCCGAATGAATGATTTTTGCCTCCGTCCGTCTTGAACGCGTTTCTTAAAAGAAATCAACGGAGGCTTCCGATTGGCCGCCGTCAAACGGGTGACTTGCCAGTACTAATAATACTTAGAATACTTTCAAATACAATAATCAATAGAATTGTTTTAAAATTATTTAGATATGATCGTATTATCAATAAAACTCCTTAAAATTATTATAATTATTTAAAAATCATCACAGAAGTCTACTTTTTCTAAATCAATAAAAAAAAAATCCCAAAAAATAATCAAATTTTGCAGTTCTAATGTTCTTAGCTCTACATAAACTCATTGCTTTCATAAGGTAGAGCGAGGTATTCCCAACACAAGTATTTTTAATTACTTTCTGCGAAACCCCTTTTTATAGATTTACTGAAATAAAACGCTTTTTTTTTCATCCAAATCGGTTACGGGCGACGACTTAGGATTGATAACCTACTTTTTGGTTTTTTGAAGGTCGGTTAAAAATGTGCGACTACTTTTTTGAGATGGTGGACTGAATTAATGGAGTAAGTAAACAATGTGAATATGATTTATAGTTTGTCCATTTTATTAAATTTTTTGACAGCTCGACGGCTGACAAGTTATAGTGATGTGCTAAAGGACGTAATAATCGATATCGCTAATTTTTTTTGTTAAAAATATAATAGAATATTTATTTTCAAATTAATAAATTATCTTATAAATCGTGAAAATTATATATTCATATTTTAATTTATTGTTTTCAAACTCAAAATCTGTTGTCTTCCTGATTAAATAACACATTCCACCTTATTTACATATTAGCATTTCTTCCTACCGGTTATTTGTAATCTGTGGCACAATCGTAGTAATCGTTATGTGGTACATCACTAAGGGGGCGGTACCCGTCCATGAAGTAAAATATTATTTGTATGAAATTTTAACTTAATCAATACGAAACTTCATGGGCGTGAGCTGTCAAAAAACTATTAATAAAATGGACAAGCTTTAATATCCATTAAATAGTGTTAAAGTCCAGTGCAATTTTGAAATACTTATAAAAAATTTAGAAATAAAACCCCAATCATAAACATAAAATTACAAAAAAGATTTAACTGACAATTTCTCTTTATTGTAGCGGTATTTTTAGGTAAAAATTATATCTAAATATTTGTTAGCTCGTAACAGATAAATATTGCAAATTGTTTTAAAAAAAATTAATTATAAATAATTTAATAAGCGAAATTAAGTATGGTAAATTATTAAATAAGTGGTGCGTGTCAGTTCTGTGATAGGGCAGTTGTATGAGAGTTGTGTGTCGACGCCATTTTGTAATAGGACTCTTAAATAAGCGATTCTTAGATAAGATAAATTTTGCAAAATTCAAAGGATTTTTTGGTCTCTATTAGGGATGTATCCGATACCGATATATCGGCGATATTTTAATTGCCGATACAACGGTACATCTGAATTATTTTCCAACGCAGGTCTTATACAGACGGACTTCCGAATTCGGCTTTCTCCGCAAAACTTGAGAATGCTCTGTTTTTTAAACAAAAATCTTGTTAATTTTAATTATTAACAGTTATTGATTTTATTTTAATTATTACACTTAATTCTTAATTTCAATAGCTAAACTTTGAATCTCATTCAGTCTGTAACTGTTTTTATTTTTCAATAGAAATTAAAAACTTTAACCAAAATTGTGTTTCATATAATATTTTACCTTAATTTAATTTTAATTCACTAAGTTTGTATCGATATCGGCAAAAAGGCATATCGATGCATCCCCTAGTCTCTATTCTCTATTAAATTTAACTCAAAAACGCAACATTTGAATATTGAAATCAACATTTTTTTAACCGACTTTCAAAAAAAACCAAAAGAGGTAATCAATTCGACGTATTTCTGTTCAAAGAGCAACATTACAGTCCTTGTTGAATTTTGAAATTGATTTTGATTGATCTTGATTGTGGAAACTTTAGCATCGTTGTGATTTGAAAGTCGATGAAACGAAAAAGCGACAGTAAAAAGAGACAGACACATAAATTCATAAGATTTAATGTGGGAGAGAATGAGACAGGAAGTGTTTCTTAAAAAAATTAAATTCACTTCTACCACTTGTGAATTGCATACTTTTTTTATTTATTTATAGTGGATTCATTAATACAAAATTTATTTTTCACTTTAGTGCGTTTTGAGGTCGGTTTTCTTTTTAAAATTTATTCACTTTTCTCACAGAACATGAATTTTTTTTATTATTTTTAATTTCACTTTGCACTATATTAGGTATATTCAATAAATATCTAATTTGTTTATTTATAATTTTCCAGTCATGCCCAAATATAGAAGATCTTAATTTGAACAAATGCAAGAAGATCACGGATCAGACATGTCAAGCGATTGGCAAGCGGTGTCGGAAATTACTTAGGTGAGTTTAAATACTGATCCAATTTAAATGAAATTTGGTACACCAAACTCTTAGACTATGTGTGTACACATAGTCTAAGAGTCTGAGAAAGAAACAGAATATAGATTTTATAATCTTGAATTTGATTGCCTATAATAATAATTATTATATATCAATTCACATACATTTCTCTGGTCCCAGAGTAAGTATGAAGCACTTGTTATGGTAATCAGAAACAACGAAGGTACCACAATTAATTTATAAAACTCTCACACTCACCGGGATTCGAAGCCAGGATCTTTTGGCGCAAGCAGTATTACAACTACGATGGTTTTTTACAGACTAATAGATTTATTCAAGTTAATTACAGAATACTAGATGTCGCTAGTAGATATTAATATATTATGTTGATAAACATATTTAAAGGGCCACCATAAGGGGCTACGGTGAATTTTGCTGTTTTCAACTCCTATAAATTAGGTCTAAACATAGTACCAGAAGTCGAATGATATATTTTGCAGAATGGTATCTATTCTTTACTTTCGTCTTCTTGAAAATTCGAAAATTTAAATAAATAAAGTGATTTCTGAAATTTCCTGAACCCCTTTACTCCTGCTAAAATCCATATAGGTTCTTTGCGCGTCGGAAAGACATGATATTTATATTGATTAGTAGACAGTAGTGTAAACTATAATTTTGTCAGACCCGTTTTTTAAAAAAGTATGTAGTTTTTGAAAAAAATGCATATTTCACTGCCCAGCGCGAATCTGGGTTCGTAGTGCTCTGCGCGGGCGACGGGCGGTAGTCGCCGCTAGGCTTTCGGACGGGGAGCTTGTGTCTTTCAACGCTGCGCCCGCGAGAAAAATAATAAATTATAATCAAGTATCTTTCAAAAATCATTACATATACAAGCTTAATATGATAAAATAAATGTAATGCGTAGTGTAAAATGTATAACGGAGATTTTTATATAGAAATAAAGCTTTTCATTATCATAAAAGTGAAGTCCCGTGTCCCCTAGTGGGGTATGGGGCAGATGCATTTCACATCTGTTTCACTGATCGGTTTTTTCTTTAGGGCCAAGTAGATGATCAACCTTCTTTGTCCTGCCAGACCGAGTTTTTTTTTTATCTCCGCCGGGAATCGAACCAAGGACCTCTCGGTTGTAACGCTTACGCGCTTACCACTAGACCAAGGAGGCGGTCTAGTGGTAAGCGCGTAAGTTTTTAGTACTAAAAAAATCACTAAAATTCTAATTATTTTTTGTTCACATGCATTCAATAATCTTTTATGTTTTTAGAGTTATAAGATTTTACATTTTTAAAACAACTAATAATTTATTATCATAATATAAGCAAAATAATTTAAATTTTGCAAAAATTGTATCTAAAACTATCTGCCTTTAATATTGTTTCTTATTTTTTCCAGAATTAACCTAGATTCATGTTCACACATAACGGATAAATCTTTGGAAGCACTCGCCGCTGGATGTCGTGTAAGTTAAAATTATGTACAGAGCCTCCCACGGATATTTCACATGGAGGGAAAGTACATTGAATATTGTAGATGGAACTTTTTACTTTAAGAAGACATTATTTGAATTTAAAAAACAATTAAAACTGCATTCATAGATATTTAAATATTTACATGGTTGAACCGGGAATCGAACCCGCTACATGAGAAAAATAATCTGTAACTGTATCATATGAAAGGCTTCATCATAAGGATTATTTTTTGCTAAATAACAGTGTCAGATATAAAAGGGCCTGTATATGTGTGTTGTTAGAAGTTTGTGTGTGTGCCTGTCTGTGTCATTGTGGCGCCTAAATATACCGATTTTGATAGTGTCTAGATTTCACCAATCTAATGTTAGTTTAGGTGTTGTCTTCTTTGTTCTCTTTACAACAGTAAGAGATGGATAACCACTTAGACGTCTTCTAATGGCTTGTTTACACGTATTAAGAGGATTGTGAAGCTGTAAATTTTTATACAAAAAGCGATAACGTTTTTCCCCCCCACAAACAGTATAATTTTTAAAGTTTTTGAAAATGTTGGAGATACAATGAAAAACTAGGACCTTACGTTTTTATTTAAAAGAAATATTGCGTATGATAGAAGTTATTAGTATCTAAATATCTGCATTTTAGACTTAAAATGTTCCTCGAGCGTTTTTATTTTTTGAAATTAAACTAAAGTGAATTACTAAAAAAGAAAAACGTATGGACCCAGATTAAGATGTACTGAATCTAAAGAGACCAAAATTATCTCATTTCGTAAATGTTTAGGGGGGTTAAAACGTTATCGCCCGAAACAATATTTCAAAAAGGAAATGTAGGAATGCCTCTTGAGACTTGCAACTCTATCGCACGCCCGAAGTGAGGCAAAGCGGTATGAAAGAGATAGTATTTTCTAAAAAAACCTACTCGCGCCGCGTTCCTTCACAATCCTCAAAAAAAATAAAAACTAGAAATTTGCAAAAGTAGCGCCATCTAGCGAGCTTTGAGTTTTGTGGGACCGAATCGAACCACCTTAAGTAGACCTAAAATGCTGTTAAGTGATTGTTTACACGCGGTAATTTAGTTAAAATTAAGTTAATCACTGGCCTATTTAATACGTGTAAACAAGCTACAAGTGGTTTTTGAAAATTATCATAAAATATTTAAGTAATAATTGATTTGTTTTCCAGTATTTAAATTATGTGAACTTCTCCTGGTGTCAGTCGATAACTGCTGATGGCATTGAACAATTGGCCCAGCGCTGTACGCACATCAAAACTTTTATAACCAGAGGTGAGATTTTTAACAGACTTCAAAAAGTTTTTTTTGGGCCTTTTTACAAAATATGTCTCAATATTGGTTGCTAGGATACGTCTAAGAAACAAAAATGAGGTTTTTCTCTGGTAACAAACCCGGCCTATTTTAACCGCGTTTTGGAATAAGGCAGTTTGTTACCTCATAACTTTTGACTGGTTGAACCGATTTCGATGATTCTTTTGTTTGAAAGCTGCTTCCGTGTGGTCCAATTTGAATTTCATTAAAATCTGTTAGGTTAGAGTTACAATTTGAAGCCGCCTTTTTTTGGACCCCGTGGTTTTTGCATCGCGTCAGACCTAAAACGTCATTCCATAGAAATATATGAGCAAAGGAATTCTCTTCATAAACACTTTTTCGTGAATTTTTCTATATTTTTAAAGTAAAATTTGTTTGTTTTGTTTTGTTATATCTCAAAGGGATTGGGCAGCGTCTTCGCTGAAAGCTCCCAGATACGTCCTGTCTTAACTGTGAATATTCAATTCGAATCACTACATAGTATAAAACAAAGTCGCTTTTTCTTTACCTATATCCCTTTGTATGCTTCAATATTTAAAACTACGCAACGGATTTTGATGCGGTTTTTTTTAAAGATAGAGTGATTGAAGAGGAAGGTTTTTATATGTTTTATACCCGTGCAAAGCCGGCCCGGTCGCTAGTTTGTATAATAATTTAAAAACTTACAGTTATGTCATACGCTACAAGATTACATTAGAAAAGTTTTCTTAAATTTTCTAATGTTCCACGCAACTTTCTTAATTATTTATTTCATAAGTACGCACATCAACAAAGAATCATCCAATTCGGTGCAGTCGTTCGGGAGTTACGCGCGTACATACATTTCGATGATTCATTTTTATTTATATAGATAATTTCTGTCAGGTGTTAAAAGTGTGAACGATCGAGCGATCTCCAGCATCGCGTTGTACTGCATAAATTTAGAAGTACTCGATGTTCAAGGATGTGATGTGAGTATATACTTATTAACCGACTTCAAAAAAGAGGTTCTCAATCGGACTGTATTTTTTATGTTTGTTACCTCAGAACTTTCGACTGGGTTAACCGATTTTGATGATTTTATGTGAAAGCTGCACTTCATCAAAATCAATGTCTTAATTACACTTACAAATGATCATTTAATGTCAATGGAGAATGTTTACACATTTTGAGTTTTAGCCCACTGTATTCTCTATTGAAAAGGGAAAAATCGTGTGAAAAACTATTTGATACGTCAATTTGTTCCCGATACAGAATTTTAAAAGTAGGACGACGTGACGTCATTTTACAACAGCTCGCGTCGCTGCTCGAGAAGAGAGAGAGTGAGTTGTACTGTGACGTCACGAGCTTACGAACTTTAAATGCATGTAAAATCAAAACCACTTGCTCTTTTTGAATAAAACAAAAACTAGTGTATTTGTATACAAAAAAAGCTCTATTGCCACAAAGATTCAAGCGATTTTGCGTATCCTAACATTCTCCATTATGACTTGAGATTGCATATAAGATATACACTTATACATGTATTTTTAATGATACTTTAAATTCACTTTATTACTTACAAAAGCTAGAATGGGAATTGAACGTTAAATGTTTGACTGGAAAGTAAGTAGAAGATATGGGAAAATTAAATTATTGTTTTTACTATCATCCTCGCAATTTTTCCACATTTTCTCACCGTTTAAACCTTCGCTGGACTACGACCAACATTTCAAAACCAAAATCATCTAAATCAGCCCAGCCGTTCTTGAGTTTTAGCGAGACGAACAGCAATTGATTTATATATATATATATATATATATATATATATATATATATATATATTAACGTATGGGTTTTCTGTCTGAGGTAAATAATAATGTTTTAGTGGAGTGACTGCCTCTATTACATATATGGGTCTTTCTCTACTAACAGGAAAATCATGGTCCAAGCATTTTTTTTTTTACTGTGGCTATATTAATGCATAGTTTTATTTATTAAAATACATTATAACATATAACAGGTTATAATACTATTAAAGAGGCAAGCTTAATCAATATTTAGAATCATTTCATAAATTCGGCCACTAAAAACAGTCCTCTGTTATTTCCCAATTCCGTATCGAGTATGATTCGGTTCGGTTTTCATTAGTTGTATTTAAAAATGTAAAATCTTATAACTCTATAAAGATTATTGAATGCATGTGAACAAAAAATAATTTTAGTGAATTTTTTAGTACTAAAAACTTACCAGTTGTAAGCGCGTAAGCGTTACAACCTAGAGGTTCGATTCCCGGTGGAGATAAAAAAAAACGGTCTGGCAGGGCATAGAAGGCTGATCACCTACTTGCCCCTAAAGAAAAAATCGATCAGTGAAACAGATCTGCCCCATACCCCACTAGGGGAAAAAAAACTTCGAATTTCAAGCGTGTCTAATAACATTCTCCTTAACGTCAACCAGAGCGTGACAGACGAGTCCATATCAACGCTGGGTCCAACGATGCGTCGCCTATGCGTCTCTGGGTGCACGCGTCTTACGGACGTAACGCTCTGCGCGTTGGCCGCGAAGTGTCCGGAACTGGTCACGTTGGAGATGGCGCAGTGCGCTCAACTGACGGATGCTGGGTTCCAAGCACTTGCACGGGTGAGTAGATTCATTATCCTGATTTTCATAAATGTATGTGAAATGGAGGATGATTTAAGCAAAGGGTCTTCAACGTTTTTGACGTCACGGACCACTTAAGCTCTAATATTGGCTTAGTAGGCTGCAACACAAGAGAAAAATCCGTCTAAAGAAAGATTTGGATTTTTGTGTGTATGTTTGTAATGAATAAACTCAAAAACTACTGTGCCGATTTCAAAAATTCTTACACCATTGGAAAGCAACATTCACCCTGAGTAACATAGGCTATATTTATTGGTAGAAAAGATTAGGGATCCTTATTAAAACTTAAGTAACGGAACCCAAGGTGTAAAAAGAGTGCCCTAAAACTTCTTTAGTCGCATGCGCTGCGGAAACTATTGATGATAGAACAAAAGTACACACAGGGAGGGGAGGGATGAAAAGTTGTATGGAAGTATCGACTTTTTAGAGCTAAAAGCTTTTAGACTATATAACATCACGTTACGGAGAAGTTAACACGGGCGAAACCGCGGTGCTAAGCTAGTTTAAAATAAATCGTTAAAAAGCAATAATAGTATAATTATATTTATTTTTTTACAAACTTGAAATTATTTTAATAAAATGAAATCATTGAGACCTTTGATATTGTTTATTTTTTACTAATTTATCAATATCTGCCCATTTAGTAGAAAGTTGCAATTCTCAAAGTATTTTCAAGGTGAAAATCAATAACTAGTTCTTGCCTTCGACTTTACGTTTTTCATTCGAGAAAATAATTGTTCGCAAAGGTGCTAAACAGATTTCAGTGCATGATTTCTAATTTTAAGAAAAATCTGACATGTATTTTCAAAACTCTATCGAACCTAAATAGAATTTGTCTTTCAATGAAGAATTTCACTTTAATTCTGTCAATTCAATTCGAGTTACACTGAATGGGCGAACAAACAAATTGAGGTTTCTGTTTTCTGAAATTTTGATGACCCTTGATGTAAGCCATATTTTGAAAGATGTAGTTTTTTTTTTTAATTTGCGAAGATTTTTGTAAGCATATGGTATTTTTTTGTTCATTTTTAATCGGGTTTTTTGAATTAATTGTGTGTTTGTATTTTTCAGAATTGTAGAATGCTAGAACGGATGGATTTAGAGGAATGCATTCTTATAACTGACAACACATTGGTACATTTAGCGATGGGATGTCCGCGGTTAGAAAAACTTGTGAGTGTTTAATAAATACATTTCTATATACGTATATAGTAGAATGACCGCCTCCTCGGTCTAGTGGTAAGCGCGTTACAACCAAGAGGTCCTGGGTTCGATTCCCGGTGGAGATAAAAAAATCTCGGTCTGGCAGGTATAGAAGGCTGATCACCTACTTGCCCCTAAAGAAAAAATCTGATCCCAAAGTAGCTAAAGCACTTGTGTTATGGTAATCAAAAACGAGGGTACCACAATAAATACATATATAGATAAACAACCAAGACTGGAAAACAAACATTCTTGCTCACATAAATAAACGCACCTACCGGGATTAGAATCCGGGATCTTTTGATGCAGATACAGGAGCACTACCATTTGCGCCAATCGGTCGTCGAAAACAAAGTTGGTTTATTTACATATATCTGATTTTTTGGAATCGTCTAATTTGAGAATAGCAGAATAACTATTAGAAATATAGAAAAATTCACGAAGTGTTTATGAAGAGAAATTCGTCTCATATATTTTCTATTTATTGTTAACCGCATCCGTGGCTAAGTCGTATGCGCGTTGCGCCAGAGGTTCCGGGTTCGAATCCCAGGGAAACACATGAATGTTTCGGTTTGGTAGGCTCAGAAGGCTCACCTACTTGCCTGTTAAGAAAATTAACAGTGACACAGATATAATGTTTATGTGTCTGGTGCATATTAGCTCCCAAAAGGATAGAGCACTTTTGATTCGACATTTGTTTCGAAGCTGACTAATCATTTATAATTTATCCCGTTATGAGGTATTTTCATTTGAAATCATTGTATGGGAGGAGGTTTTTTTAAAATTGTTCTCAATTCCAAAGTTTGGCATTTGTTTAGTTTTTTTTTTATTTCTTCTAATACGAAACGTTAATGATATCCGGGATTCGAACCTGAGTTCTCTAGCGTTATATGGCAGCGGTTTAATGGCAATAAAATGATTTTTTTTATCTGTTTGTATAGAGTAATCTCTGCATTCATGGTATAAATTTTTTTTCACGTATGAGAAGGTAGACACCCAAGTGACGTCACTAATGTAATAAATGCGAAAGTAACTGTCTGTTACGCTATCACGCCTTAACCATCTGAATCGATTTTCATAAATTTTAGCATAGAGATAGAATCAACTTAGTAAAAGAGGATTTGTCGTGAAAAAGATTTAAAGGGATAATAAAAAAAGAAAGACTAATAAAATAATTGTATTTTCAGACATTGTCACACTGCGAATTAATAACAGACTATGGTATCAAACAGCTGTCAATGTCACCGTGCGCCGCTGAACACTTAACAGTATTAGGTAAAGATTTATAATCTACTAGTGGACCCCGCAAACTTCGTATCACGTCAAAGTTCCGAATAATAAAGTGTCACCTACAACGTCATTCCATAGAAAATGTATGAGGAAAATGTTTTTATTTTATTTATATTTTTTCGAAATTTTTCCAAATTTTTCTCTCCGTAAGAACCATCCTTGTACTTCAAAGAATATTAAAAAAAAGAATTGGCCAAATTCGTCCAGGCGTTGCTGAGTTATGCGCTTACCAACACATTTTACGATTCGTGAGAGTTGGCGCCAACGCCAACGAGACTATGTTTTATATAATTTTCTAAAAGTTTTGTATTTTCGAGATTTTATATTTAAAACTAGCTGTGGCCCGCGGTTTCACCCGCGTTAATTTCGTCGTAACGTGATATAGCTGTTGCCACCTATCGGATGGACGCAACATAGTTTAGCCGATAGGTGGCTCTGTACAATGTTTTATAATATATTTAAATTTTTATTATTTATTTATACTGATTTCTAAAATAAAAGTAGCCTATGTTACTTCTTATTAAATCACCTATCTGCCAATGAAAGTCCCGTCAAAATCACAAAAATCTTTTAAAAAAAAATTGGTATATGTACCGTGTGTACATCCATATGCATTAAGTAAAAAGCGGTTTTTTTAATATTACAAACAGACTCTCCAATTTTATTTATCTGTATATATGCTTGTAAAGGTGAAACTCATCAATTTTATATTTTTTACAGGTTTAGATAATTGTCCGTTGGTGACTGACGGCGCGTTAGAATATCTCATTTCGTGTCACAATCTTCAGTTAATCGAATTATACGACTGTCAAATGGTCACACGGAATGCTATACGAAAATTGAGGGTAGGTATACATATGTATTTAATAATTCACGTTTTAAAATTTTAAAGTGAACTGTTATTGATGAAAAGTATATTGTCAAAATTATAAACTGACAATGTCAAAACTGTCATAATTGACATCTGTCATATTGTAATATGGTTAATGTAAGGGCCTGTGTACACCAGGTTTTTTAAACGCGCCGTCGACTCGCCTTTGTAGCGATACTGACGCGATACGCACGCAAGTCAGATAAAAGATAAAAAGGATAAAGGATAAAAGCGCGCCATCGAAGGGCGTTTCTAAAACGCGCGGCGACGGCGCGTTTAATAAACATGGTGTGCACAGGCCCTACGGCGACAATTTAGATTAAACAAAATAATGTTTCTATGTGGTAGGCACAGAGAACTGATCTACTTGCCTATAATCTGTTCCTAGTCTGCTTTAGTCCTTATGTAAAGGTTCAGTGTTTTAGGTGTAAAAGTGCAACAGACAAAATTATACTTTCCCATTTATAATATTAACTTTAACAATAATTAATACATATAATTTTTCTTTCAGAACCATTTACCAAATATAAAAGTTCACGCCTACTTCGCGCCCGTGACTCCGCCCGTGACTGGTGGTAGCGCGAGACCGCGCTATTGTAGATGTTGCAACATCATATGAAATATAACTAAACTGTTTAGATAACGGAATTGTGTACATCACGCCTAATGTCGACTTTAGGGTTCATAATTGACATTTTGACTAAGCGTGACAGTTGACATGTGTTTCAATGTGTCATATGCGACGTTTCATAGTTGGGGTGTGTCTTTATTCGGAGTTAATCATGGTGGTTAGAGAGAAGGAGAACGATCGCTGTAGAAAATAGTGTCCCAGAAATATGGATCACTGCGATCGCTAAATTGTCAAATAACTTCATCTACTTGTACATAGTACATACTCATAAAGCTAACTTCGCAGATATTATTTGCCGACGGCAGCGCGGCTGGTGGCTGAAAAATGAATTATAAATTCTACAAATTTTCATGCACAAGCGAGATGATACTTTAGTACGTAGCGATCGTTCTCCTTCTCTCTAACCTCCATGGAGTTAATAATCGACATTTAACAAATGTCAGTTTTAAGGTGTCACTAATAATTTATGGTTCATAATGGGAGTGTGTAATCTTTATAAATTCATAATTGACAATTAAATTAAGGGTCATGATTGACATTGTTGAATTTTTCAATCGCTTTTTGTCATAACGATCGTTTTATAGTTATGCATCGATATTGAATCCCTAAGATACACCATCAACGCATCATGGCACTACCAAACTGTGCTAGAATTAATATTTAGCACAGTTGCCCTCACAGTCGCGCGCTGACTTTCGTCGCATCAACACGCCTAAGTGCTCCATAAAGTGTAAAAACAGTACTTAAAATTCATTTAAAAGCACTCTTAAACAATCTAATAATACAATACATTTGTGACTGAATTCACCTCCAAGCTTATTCAGTAGTTTTAGAGTTACAAAGTCAGTTTTTTTTTTTGTTAATATTTTAATAGTATATTTTGTATTATTTGCACACACACACAACAGTTTTTAAACTTGAATTGTGTATCTTGGATATTCTATATTGATGTTATGTATGATTTAAATCACACGTATATGTAATAGAGGCAGTTAACCCACCAAACCATTAACATTTACCTCAGACATAAAGCCTATACGTTAATTATCTGTTTTAATACAGAAACTTTAGCTAAATGTGTATTTAAAGTATCATTAAAAATATATGTATTATCTGATAGTATCTCTTAAATGCAATTTCAACACTCATAATTGACATCTGTCATTGTTATTTTATAATGACGTATAAAAAAGGTGATTTGAGAAGTACGCCTATTGGCTTATTTACACGTATTAGTCAAGTGACTAAATTTTAACTTGATTTTAACTTAATTTTAAGTAGTCGAGTGTTTACCTATTTAACTTAAAATCTATTTAGTTTCGTCACAAGGGCAGACAGCTGTTACCGATTTCGCTAAATTGTTTCGTCCGAACGAGAAGTAAAAGCAAACTTAGTAAAAGCCACGCCTACAGGGGAATGCACGCGGGGTGCGGGCTGCGGTTACTTGACCCAAAAATATACTCGATTTTTTTCTACTTATTCAGAGTAATATACTTTTACATTAAAATGCTATTAAGTGATTGTTTGCATGCGGGAATTTATTTAAAATCAAATTAATAACTTTCCTATTTATGTGTAAACAAGCTATATTCATTTGGCGAATTTTGGTGGCTCGCTCTCACCAAAGAAGCCACAAACAAAAATTGAAGTTTATTAATTCTTCCATGTCATTGTCTGTTCAGAGAGTTTGTTTCTATTTTATCGTGATTTGTAAATATTTTTTTCATATCTGACAGCTGTCACTGTTGACACGTGTCAAAACTATCATTGACATCTGTCATATTGTAAGGTTAATGTAAGTTAAGGCGACAATATCTTTTGCTTAGATAATAACATATGACATATTATAGACACACAAATGTGTCTACCCAACTGGGAGATATTTTTATATCCTTATAGTACGATTTTTATTTTAAATTGTAATAAAATGCATTTTTTTATTTGATTTTTTTGTTCTTTATTTTAGTATTATTGGTTCACGTGAATTGGTTAAAGGTTTGAATCTCGGGGAAGAAATTGGAGTCTGTAATATTGATCGACTTATTGGAGTATGTGAGTTTGTTTGACTGGTTTTTTTCAACCGACCTAAAAAAAATAAAAAGGAGGTTATAAATTCGATGTGCATTTTTTTTGGATGTACTCTTACGTCGCCGGATTGATACCGATGAATGAGATGTCGAAAGAGTTACTCGTCGAAGTGATCCCATTTATTTATTTTTTAATTTTTACGATCAATAGTTTTGAGGATATTGAAAGAATAGTTTCACAATCGGACGAGAAATCGCTGATTTGCGCGACCATGTCGTACTTATCTCCTCTGGTCTGGTCGTATTAATCTTTTTAGATGAATTTGATGTTTTTAGATTCAGTATAAAATTTGCAACAAGAATAAATAATCAAGATAATTTGATTTATAGTTTTAGAGATATACTCAATATCAATTAAAAATTGAAAAAACTTCAATTAGTTCGATTTGGCAAATACAGAAGTCCATGTTATATTAAATATATACTAATTGTTATACTTTAATTTTATTACCATTTATATATTCAAGCTTTTGACAAAATGTAATGGAAATCTAAGCCATGGAGCAAAACTTGTCAACAGAGAAAAACAAAAACACGTTATTGTTTACGCGTCCAGTTTAGATCTCTATATCTCGATGTAATATCAGTTTATATCGATGACTTATATATCATTTTATAAAACATTAAAAGGGTCATATATGATAGTAAAATTAATAAGGTAAAAAAGATAGTTTTGGAGATAGAGATAATATAGTAACTGAATTCGTGCGATAAATCACAATGCTCACTTGCTTAATAAAAAGTACCATGAAAACGCAATTTATGTGACCTTTAATTTTTAGTTTTTAACAA
Organism: Aporia crataegi; assembly: GCA_912999735.1. Classification (NCBI taxonomy): domain Eukaryota; kingdom Metazoa; phylum Arthropoda; class Insecta; order Lepidoptera; family Pieridae; genus Aporia; species Aporia crataegi. Next base: position 553,936 of record OU538754.1, on the reverse strand, counting down.
TTCAGTTTTTAATTTTCTTGTTACCAATAAAAAATATCTATGATACGTTGAATAGTTAGTATATTGGGCCAATTTATGAAGCAACTCTGAAATTTTCGCGACCGAATGAAATGTGAACCTTATCAATAAATGAGATATTTTTAAACTAATTAATTTCTGTTAATAAGGGGCCGTCCTTTAATTACGTGAGACTCGAAAGGGGGAGGGGCTCCGGCAAAAAACATGAAATATCACAAGGGGGTAAGGGGGGTGTAGTAAGATTTCACGTATATTTATTTTTTCTGAGCAACCTGCAACCTTTCTGTCTAGACATTTTTATTATGGTCCTTAATTTTTTTTATTACACTTTACTAGCGACCCGCCCCGGCTTTGCACGGGTATAAAACCTTCCTCTTCAATCACTATCTATTTAAAAAAAACCGCATCAAAATCCGTTGCGTAGTTTTAAAGATTTAAGCATACAAAGGGATATAGGGTAAGAAAAAGCGACTTTGTTTTATACTATGTAGTGACTAGCGACCCGCCCCGGCTTTGCACGGGTATAAAACATATATAAAAACCCTTCTCTTCAATCACTCTATCTATTAAAAAAACCGCATCAAAATCCGTTGCGTAGTTTTAAAGATTTAAGCATACAAAGGGATATAGGGAAAGAAAAAGCGACTTTGTTTTATACTATGTAGTGACTAGCGACCCGCCCCGGCTCTGCACGGGTATAAAATATATATAAACCTTCCTCTTCAATCACTCTATCTATTTAAAAAAACCGCATCAAAATCCGTTGCGTAGTTTTAAAGATTTAAGCATACAAATGGATATGGGGAAAGAAAAAGCGACTTTGTTTTATACTATGTAGTGACCTGTATTTAAAGATAATATTTTAAAAAAATTAAGATTCTTTGTAGGTACTAAAAAATACACGCGCTTTGGGTGAAGGATCACCATGGGGGAGAGGGGTTTAAAAAATGCTCAAAAAAACATCATGTGATTAATGGATAGACCCTAATAATTAAGAATTATTATATTTAGTCAAATAGTTTTAGAGATGTAGAGGCAACAACAAAATCAATCTGACTTCGATTTAGATACATGAGATGTAATACATTTAATTAACTGGTACATTTGTAGATCTCAATGAAAATCTAAACTATATTTATATTAGATAAAGGAAGAAATCTTCGAACGGGGAAAAGCAGATAATACACGCGTAGGTACGTTATAACACATCTAATTTAAGTCCCTATTTCTCGATAAAATAACTAACATTAATGGTTGATACATCATTTAATTAACCATTTTATCTCGGTCTTATATCGCAATGAAGTCATTAAGATCCAATACACAGTGCTGGAGATACAGAGACCTGACGGTGGGTGTAAAGTCAGAGCGTGCATTTCATAGTTTCATTTTATATACGATTATGAATGTATGGTTACAAACTGAACAGTTTAAAAGAGCCACTTATAAGGTATAAATAATTAATTTTAAATAAAAAAAAACCGACCTCAAAACGCACTGAAAAGTGAAAAATATTTTTTTATTAATACCTACTATAAATAAAAAGACGTAAATAGTGTTGATAAATAAAATTCATGTAAAATTCAACAAGTGCATAAAACTGTCATGTTGCTCTTTGAATTTATAATACAAAATTTATTTTTCACTTTAGTGCGTTTTGAGGTCGGTTTTATTAAATTAATTTATATTAAGTAATTTAAATCTAAGTTTTACTGACTTCAAAATGAAATGTAATTTGAAAAAATTTAAGCGACAAAATTAAGTAATAAATAAATAATCATTCTACAATAATAATTTATTCGGAAGTAGACAAACTAACGGAGAATTTAAGAAAAATGTACATACAAACAGACGCAGATATGTCTGACGCAGGTCCTCTAAAATGTATGGAATTTCACTATTGTTTACTTGGATTATGTTTAAAATATTAGATATATAAAAATGTCTGTGTCTCTGTGATATTTGTTTTGAGTTTCTTCTAAATTTAAACCACAATTTGTGTTCATAACGCACTCAACCCTTACTTATAAATGTTTCTCAATCTTAAGTAACTCAGTGGGTTTAATAAATTCTGTATACATAACTATATCCTCATATCATTTATAACATAATTTTCAAAATGATAGTAACTTACTATAAATATAAAATGGACGATTCAAATAAATGTAAAACTTTATTTTACTTAATTTAAGTAATTTTGTATTTATATCTCGAAGACCAATTTCAAATTTTCTTAATTTATACACTAGCTGTGCCCCTTGGTTTCACCCGCCTTAATTTCGTCGTAACTTGATTTTATGCCTATAAACAGTAAAATAGCGAACAGCAAAATAATAATAGATATGTATTAAGTACTCGTCCGCGCGGAATAGTTATTTTATTATTTATTTATATTAACTTTTAAAATAAAAGTAGATAGTTAATCCTTATTACATCAGCTATCTGCCAGTGAAAGTCCCGTCAAAACCGGTCCAGCCATTTTAGAGATAATCGGAATAAATAGACAGACAAAAATTACTGTGTATACATATGCATTTAGTAAAAAGCGATTTTCATATTACAAACACTCCAATTTTATATATCTAGATTCATAGCGGTCAGAATGACTGGACTCTTCTGTCGGTAAAATACTAAATCAGCCATTTTACAAACCAGACAACACTATTTTTCGTTTATTCTGAACTTTGCTTTCAAGCGCTTTTTTTCGAAGCGATTCTAGATGATCGATCAAGACTTATTTGAGTAACATTTATAAGTAAAGGATAAACCAATCAAATTGGTGTACACTAAATGATAAATTATTCAGAACGTATTATGAAGTTAAATCTGAATGAAATAGAAAATGTGCTGACTGGAATCTTTTATAAAACACTGCACCCGTGAGATATAACAAAACAATATATTGTGGGATTGTTCCTCTTATGTCTATAAAAAATGGTTTATTTGTAAAGTCGGTTTATGGAAGATAATTTTACGTGGTAACGTCACAAGAAAATATTGATTAAAAATTGCATACTTTTATGAATTGAATTATTATCACACGCTTAGGCCGATCGTGCCTCTCTATCGCTCGTTCCGCGCTCTCGCTTGCTCGCGGCTCAGGCGGAACGTGACACTTTTACGTGCGTGCAGCGTTCGTCAAACCAAAAAGTCCAGTAGACCATACATCTATCTGATAGCTCACTATACAGATTCAAATTTCAAAAGATTTTTCAAGAGATAGAATTTTATTATCTACTAGCTGAGCCGGCGAACTTCGTATCACCAATAAAAGGTAAAATGGGAATCTAACGTCTGTTTGAAAGAAAGGTAGAAGAGTTTATATGGGAAAATTACATCGTTGTTTTAACTATCTTCCTAACAATTTTTCCATATTTTCTCACCGTTTAAACCTTTCCTGGACTATGACAAACATTTCAAAACCAAAAACAGCTAAATCAGCCCAGCCGTTCTCGAGTTTTAGCGAGACAAACGAACAGAAATTGATTTATATATATATATATATATATATATATATATTACATTTATATTTTTTACATTTATATATATATTACATTTATATATATTTCCTTATATATATTACATTAAAATATAATTTAGTTACCTTAATAATGTCATAAATGGCCTTTACAAAATACAATTCTAATAAATATCTTAGGAGTTAACGCAATTTTGAAAAAACTAATGAAAATATGAAATGTTACTTTATCTTACCAGTGACGAATGGTATTTATTTCCCTATTAATAATATTAATTCGAAGGTAATCACTATTATTTCGATAATTTTACCAAAAAAAACGACTTCAAATTCTAACTCTAAAACTACTGAACAGATTTTGACATTTAAATGGAACCACACGGGAGGCAACAGCTTTCAAACAAAAAAGAATCAAAATCGGTTCACCCAGTCGAAAGTTACAAAACATAAAAAATACAGTCAAATTGAAATCCTCCTCCTTTTTTGAAGTCGGTTAAAATAGGCTTGAAGGTGTTGAAACAGGGAAGAAACGTGATGAAGTCGCGGGCTAAGCTAGTACCTAATATATTAATTACACAATTATTCCATATACCAATTGAAAATGTGCGTTCTTAATAATTTTCCATGTACTGTAGGTTAAGGTAACATGTAAGGAAAACGTAATGTAACCAATTATATTTCAATAAATAAACATTTGAAAAGTTAGTTTTTTTAATTGTACCTATCCTAGACCTATCCCAAATAAACATAGATTTAAATTTATTTTATTTTTCACACATTTTTATTTACATGTACACGTATGACTGTAGGTTTTAATTAATTTAATGCATCTAATGCATTTTAAAAAATAGCTTTATGCACTTCTCCATATAACGGTGGCAAATTTCACAATCAATTTTCGTAAAAAAGGGTACAAAATTTTTGCTTCACTTATTAATATTATGATATTTTTAATAATACTAGCTGTGCCCCGTGGTTTCACCCGCGAGACGAAATATCTCAACTTGTAAGATAAAAAAAAACCAATTAGATAACACACAATTTAATTACACTTTTACAAAATTATACTTAAATTTAGCCTAGTGTTTAAGCAGAGTGGGAACCTCGAATGGGGAAATTGATGTCTCATATAAGCCGCTGCGACGGCTGTGGGGGCAGGGGTTCATGTTGACAGTCCAGTCTCTGTTTTCATAACATTGTCTTCAGATTTTAATCGCCTCATTGTCCCAAAGTTAATATCTTACTAGAATTTCCTTTAAAAATAACCCTCGGATTCGGGGAGGCGTTACATTCGTCATAACGTGATGTTATATAGCTTAAAAGCATCTTTTAAAATGACGATACTTCCACAGAACTTCATCCTCACCTTTGAACCCCTCACAACCTTTTTTCATGTTAAAAAGTAGCCTATGTTTCTGAGGCTCCAAACTATCTGTGTACCAAATTTTATTTAATTCGGTTCAGTAGTTGTGGTGTTAAACCGCAACAGACTGCGACATACTTTCGCATTTATAATATTAGTTAAGGTTATAAAGAGAAGAGTTTGTTTGCAGGTGCTAATCTCAGGAACTAATCGATGCCGCGCCACAAACAGCTACAGAAGTAGCATGGAGATGCGAAGACGCGTCCCACAAGCGCCTTACCACGGCTCCAAGCAAACAGTGCCATAAAGATTTACTTTGAAATAAATGTATTTATTATTAGGTTCTAATCGGCAAATGATGGACATTTTGATAGTATACGAGACAAAGGGTTAGGACTTTTAGGATACTTCCCTATTCTATTATATTTCCCATCTATTTTGCAGTTAAATTACTAGTTTATCAAAGAAAACTCGTAAGACGTACTCACGTTGAGGAAAATAGGAATACAGATCTAGATAATGAATTTTCAGGAATATTAAAGTCTCATGGATTCTTAAGTATATTTCGATTCCTTTTGGAGTGGAGACTTTGGGTCTATGGGGCCAGAAGCGCGTCGATTGTTTAAAGAGATCCACGCTTAGTTGAGACCACAGGAAACCCGAAAGCTGCCTCATATTTTGGCCAACGCGTTACTATAGCAATACAATGCGGTAATGTAGCCAGTATTTTGGGTACGCACCCCAAATTTGATGAGCCTTTTGTATTTTTGTAAATATATTTAAGTAGTGAAGTCCCGTGTCCCCTAGTGGGGTATGGGGCAGATGCATTTCACATCTCTTTCACTGATCGATTTTTTCTTTTAGGGGCAAGTAGGTGATCAGCCTATGTCCTGCCAGACCGAGTTTTTTTTTATCGCCGCCGGGAATCGAACCCAGGACCTCTCGGTTGTAACGCTTACGCGCTTACCACTAGACCAAGGAGGCGGTCAAATATTTAAGAACATTATTGTAAATATTTAATAAACTTGTATTAATACAATAGAAGAAAAGACATTTTCAGGAGGAAATTTAGAAAATTCTGTTAGTAACTGATATTTTTCATGATCTCAAATGTAGTAAAAAGCTTGTTTGGTTGAACGCGCGAATCTCAGGAAGTGATGGTTCGAATTTAATAATTATTTTTGAGTTTAAACATTATTGAGGAACGTTATAGGCATAACATCACGCTATGACCAACAGGAGTGGAGCATCGATGGAAAATGTTGCAAAAACAAAAACAAAAAAATGTTGTCATTTTAACATTCGCTGTAACGCTAGTATTTTGTATTTACACGGGAATGGCTTCATATAACAAAACAATGTATTGTGCGATTGTTCCTGTTCCAAATGTCTATAAAAAAAGTCCAGTAGACAATACATCTATCAAATAACTCACTATACAGATTTTAATATATAAAACAATGTCAGAATGGGGTAATTGAAGAATTTACTTAAACGAAGATATAATTTTATTAAGATTAAGCAGTAGTGTACATTAAAATATTTAGTTACCATAATTATTTCATAGGTAAGTAATAAATATCTTGGGAGTTTTTGAAATTTCGTATTGACTTAACTCAAAAATTGGATAGATTTTAAAAATTGTTTCATCGATGGAAAGCTAAACTCTACTGAATGACATATCCTTACTATTTACTAATATTATAAATGCGAAAGTAACTCTGTCTGTCACGGTTTAACTCCAAAACTACTGAACCGAATTAAATGAAATTTGGTATATAGAGTCTAGAGCCTGACAAAGGGTACTTTTTAATGCGAACCGGTTGTACCCCTTACAACTGAAAAAAAGTGAAGTCCCGTGTCGCCAGTGGGGTATGGGGCAGATGCATTTCACATCTGTTTCACTGATCGATTTTTATTTAGGGGTAAGGTGATCAGCCTTCTATATCCTGCCAGACCGAGTATTTTTTTTCCATCGGGAATCGAACCCACGACCTCTCGGTTGTAACGCTGACGCGCTTACCATTAGACCAAGGAGGCAATCAAGAGGTTGAAAGGGTGGGTGAAAAGTTGTATGGAAGTATCGTCATTTTAAGAGCTAAAAGTTTTTATGCTATATAACATCACGTTAAACGAAGTTAACGCGGCCGAAAACGCGGGTCACATGTATACATAATTCATTCATCGCTAACACATTTAATTTCAAATGATTCATCTTCTATCATCCGGGGTCTCTAAAAAAAAGGGTGTCGTAGGTAAGACACATTTCGCACCCTTAGAATGAAAGTGACCTAATCCAAAAAATGCAATTTATGGTAAATGAGCTTATAGTCTTTAAAAAATTATAGTATTGAATACATCTTAAAAATATATAGAGACCGAAATACTAAAATATAGGTCACCTTTACTTTACAAGGTTTTAGAATATGCTTGATAAGGTCAGTTAATGGTAAAATCGAGTGTTACAGGAATTGAGTCACTTTCATTCTAAGGGTGCGTTTTTTCTACTATTCTTGTACTATGAAATAGCTTGTATGTACTTTTTAGGATTATAAAATTCCTTCACCATCTCTTCTAGCAAGGAATTCCCTTCCCAATGATTTTTCCTATCATTAGGAAAAATCATTGGGAAGGGAACTATTCGCTACGACTGGCTTGCCTGCCATTTATAATATTAGTTATAATAACTGGGACAACTCACATACATTACTCCGATCCCAAAGTAACTGAACCACTTGTTTTATGGTAATAAGAAACAACGAGGGTACCACAATTAATACATATATCTAAACTAATATAGAGGAAAGATTTGTATTTTTGTGTGTTTGTTTGTAATGAATACAAAAACTACTGTGCCTATTTCAAAAATTCTTTCATCATTGGAAAGCTACATTCACCCTGAGTAACATAGGCTATATTGTGATTAATATTATTTGTAGGCGCGGGTGAAACCGCGGCACAGTGCTAGTCATTTATAAACAACCACGTCTTGGAACCAGACATTCAAATAAATGCACCTACCGGGATTCGAACCCAAGACCCTTTGGCGCAGAAGGCAGCAATGCGCCAACCGGCCATCTAAAGTAAGAATAAGGATTTTGCATTTGTACCTACATTTCCTTAGACTCTGTGTCGCCTTTCAAAAAGTTAATGGAATAATATTTAAGTACATCCGTGGCATCGAAACTCTTAAGCGATATTCCGATTGTTTCAGTTTTTCGTTTAAAAGTTGATATGATCGAAATTTGTATTAAAATTAATGAAAATCGGTTCTTCCATTCGTATAACCTTGAAAGATTTACTTCAATTTCGATGGATTATTATTTGAAGTGCAATTTTAAGTGGATTTGGATAGCATTATACCATCCGTACTGGATAACAATGAATAAAAATTATAGATCTCAGCTTTACTAAGTTACTACTTAGTATATTTATTATATTATGTACTATGTTCGACAACTGTTTTTTTTAAACCTTTAACATACATTTAGCTATTTATAATTATTACAATTCGTTCATTCATTTTAAAATGTCTTTATTTATAAACTTATGATTAATTTAAATAACATTGCCAGTGTTAGCAATATCGTATCAGTTATAAGTAGGTGAGTTGGAAGTTTTAACAAACACTCGGTTTATACAAAACTAATAGCTGGATATTTAGAAATATTTAACATGGGAGTTAGGTATATAATAATTATGGAGTAACAAACATGTTTACTGTGAAGAGGAAACATTTATGAAAAGTTTTTGTTCAAATCATTCAATTAATATTACAATTGTTCAATTAATATTACATGAAATAACTAAGAATATATAATAACATAAAAATTTGGAATACAAAATATTCTAAAATATAATAAAATTAGGTTTTCAATTATAATTAAAAATATTTTTAAAAAAATATTCCCTGTGGGAATTCAGTTATATTTATTGTTATAGACACATTGATGCACTTGAATGTATTTTTCGACATTCTTTAATCTTTGGTATTTTGCTTATGGTCAAAATGTCATAATAGACTGCGACTCGAAATCCGCATAGCAGCATGGCGCAGAACAGTGTTGCCAGTATAAGGAATTCTCCCTTAAAGTAAGCAAAATCTTAATTATAGGGAATATAAATTCGATATAAAATTGTTACGCTTTCTCATCTACTCAATAGACAATTTTGGTACTCCCATTGAAAGAATTACTGGGATTAATGAAACAACTACTAAATTACTAAATAATATTTTTATAAAAGGTTAATTAGTAATTATAAATTATGAAATTCTGAAATCTATTTGATATCTTCATAATAAATAAAAATAGGTTTTTATTTCACGCTCCACATTGACTATAAGTTACATAGAAAATATTAAATAAACTATTTTTGGGGTTAGTAGCATTAGGAGTAATTAAAAAGGAGTAATTTAATATCTTCAGTACTTACTTCTGTTTGTTTTTATTTGCCTAAAGGTTTGAACCGATTGTAATGACACCAAAAAGCTACACAAGAAACCACTTTTTGAATTACTTTCGCGTAAATAATAAATGTTCTTCTTTTAAGTTTGGGTTTTTCTAAAATTTAAATCTATTTACGATATGTTTTTAGACTTTAGCTACGAATGCGAAGTCGCGGGCAAAGCGAGTTCTCATATTGGGTTCATTTAATTCCGTCAACTGGCATCCCCAGTACGCAAGTGTGCTTCGAGCGCGTTGCACGCATTTACTTCGCCCCAAAAACATGAAATCATTAAAAAAACGAAATTCATTATGAAACGCTAAAATATACCAAAAATACAAAATGTTTTCAAGCTTATAACATAAAGTTTTTAAATTGTGGTGTGTGCAATGTTTATATTCATCGGTAAGAAAAAATTACAAATCGAAAACCTAACAAATTATGTGCAAAATCTTCTACTAAAATCCTAACCTCTCAAACAATTTATCTACATAAAAATTCAAAAAAAGAATTCGTCAAAAGCAGAGCCAATTTGAAAGAATAAAAAATTACATAATCTGTGTTGATAACTCTATAATAAAAAATTGTTCTATTTAAAAAAAAAAGAATAAACAATCTCATAAAAACGTAATCTGTGCTTAAAAAGAATCCATACAATGTTGTTATTTATTTCGTAATAATTATTATTGAAAAACAAACGTGTTGTTTGTAAAATTAAAACAAATTTCGCTTCCCGTGTCTTAGATAACGTGTAAAATCAATAATGTCTGCGCAGCGGGTTTGTAGCGTTGTGATTCTAATATTACCTTTAATAACACAATCTGCCTGAAATCACAAGATTTCAACTGCTATTTAATCTATTTAATTTAATAATCCATTTAACCTCTGAGGAAAAACTTTGATTGTTATAATATTTACGTGTCTGTATGTCTGTCTTTGCTATCGTTATCTATGGACAGAATTAATATAATAATTGTCATAAAAATAAAATAAAATAACAGTCAATTAAAGTTTGAAGTTACATAAAATTACAATAAATATAAAATTCATAAAATTATTAATAATTAAGTAACAATAAATAAAATCAGTAATGAGATATTCTTATATTCATCAAATTTTTAAATTACTCAACCAGTCCTAAATCAAAAGATTTTTAAATATTTATAAAATGTTATAGGTAGTTATAATATTATAGTCTATTGAAAAGGTTCGAGGACATTTTTAATCTGCATAGTAAAACGCAAATGATTGTTTTTTTAAAAGTGAGCTTAAAAATAGAAAAAAAGTTCTCGTAAAAGTAGGATTGGCTTTGTTCTTTCAACACAAATGAATGTTACAAAACACTACGTGATATGAGTTACTAGTTGTGACACGGTTTCACCCGTGTTAATTTTGTCGTAACGTGATGTTATATATATATATCCCAGAACACACTACCGGTATATAAAGTACCATATATGTTATTCATATTCCATTTCCGTACCAAATTTCATTCCAATCCGTTCAGCCTTGGCGTGATTAACAAACATCCACACAAACTTTCTCATTTATATTAGTGGGACTAACATCTCAACCCTTTAATAAATAAAATATAATTTTAACAAAAAAAACCGATTTCAAATTATAACTAAAATTACTTAACAGATTTTGATGAAATTTAAATGGGACCACACCAGCTTTCAAAGAAAAAAGAATAATTGAAATCGGTTCACCGAGTCGAAAGTTCTGAGGTAACAAACATAACGAAGCAGTCCTTTTGAAGTTGGTTAATAAAATATAATGGAAGTCATATGAATATAAAAAATAAGTGTCGCAGACGCCATAATCATACATTAATAAAATAATCCAAAAATAAATACATTCTGAAATGGATCTGCGTCACAAATTTATTTTCGACGAAATGTCATAATAATCTGAAGAGATTTTTCTCGTTATAATCTCTACTATTATAAATGCGAAATTGTGTGTGTGTGTGTTACTTTCACACCAAACTACACATTTTGATGAAATCTGACACAGAGATAGATAAGAGAACTTTACGTAATCTTCTCAAGAAGTAAATTAAAAAAAATCTAAGTACATTATTGTAAATATTTAATAAATACCTAGGGTACACACTAATAAAAATATTTTCACAATTGATATGGTATACATTGTTTTGTCCTTTTCTGATACGTTCAAAAATTCTCACGATAGACAAGGACAAAACATGGTATAGCTTATCAATTGTGTAAATATTTTTATTATTAGTAAGGGGGCTATTGTATAAGATAATTTTAATGTCATTATATAAAACCATAAATGTTATGCAACGTAATTAGAAAAAAAAAACTAACAAAAGTTCGAATTTTTGATAATAAATTCAAATCACACGTGAAAAAAAAATCGAAGTAAAATAAAAAAAAGTGTCTTATTTAAATAACAAAGCGAAAATAATGTAAAATTGTTTTTAACGAAAATATTTTGGAATAGATTTAATAAAAAAAATTGCAGGTTTGTAATAAAAAAAGGCTCGTATGTGATGGAAGCTTTCTGATACATGAAAAGGACGTGAAATGAAAATGCGCTGGATTTTTCCTGTGCCAGGTGAGATTTTTATTTAAATACTAGCTGAGCCCCGCGGTTCCACTCTCATTTTCGTCGTAACGTGATGTTGTATAGCCTATAAACACAGTCAAATAGCGAACAGCAAAATAATAATATGTAGATATGTATTATGAACTTCGTCCGCCCGGAATAGTAATTTTTTATTACCTAATGATTGATATTAATTTCTAAAATAAAGTAGTCTAAGTTACTCCTTATTACATCAGCTATCTGCCAGTAAAAGTCCCGTCAAAATCAGACAAAAATTTAAAAAAAAGTTCTTTTGGTAAGTCCCATCAAAAATATTTATTTATTTTTATATTTTGGTAGGTATATATTCCGTATATACATCCATTTGCATTTAGTATAAAGCGGTTATTTTAATATTCACACAGACACTCCAATTTTATTTATCTGTATAGATAAGACCAGTGAAACGGATACAGAAATGTGTCCGCCACAAACGCTTATATAAAAAGAACTTGGAAATGATTTGAGATATCAAAATCTTTTGTGAACATTCTCGGAAACGAACTCCATATCCAAGTTTGTTGGCTTCTTCTCAGATTTGGGCGCGTTATATGGTTTTTATCTGGATTTTAAAAAAAAAATTTTTTTTCTTTTTCAGTTCTCCTTATGTCATGGTTTGGAGTGGACCAAGTAAAGGCAAACTCGTGCATTCGGACTGGTATTGTATTTTTATATTTTTATGTTAACATCGATATGTGCACATTACTAGAGGCAAAATATTAAGTTTCATCTATAGGTACAAACTTTTTATCGTTAAATATAACGTTATAAATAATTATAAAAGAAATAATATCCAAAATATATCACCTCTCCTCTTTGGAAAATTAATTTTCATGGGTAGATGCCGGGTGGAAAATAGCTTTTTCATGCCTAGGACGGAAAGTAATTGCATGGCCGTCTAGATGCACGTCGTGACCAACTCGATTGCAGTCTAGTTGGCCGTGGCAAGTAGCCATGTGTATTTAATTTATTTATTTATACCTAATTATTAATTTATATCACATTTTATAAAATGTACGTGTAATATTTTACTTTCCTCGCAGTCAAAATGAAAAGTAGAGTATTTATCTTGTATAAGTACCTATCTCGGGTGAAATGGTTCACTTTCGACCCGTGTTTAACAATCTACAATAAAAACAAATCTTTTGCAATATGAATTCTTTTTTTTTGAAATGATATTAAAATTTGTTTTTAACTATACCAACTTCAAAGACATGAATATCAGCTCATAAATGGATGAATATATTGAAGCTAAGAAACCGATTTCAGCTTTTAAACAGATTTTAATTCTCACCAAATTCAATTCATCCGTAGGAAGTCCGTAGATGATAAAATGCCGCAAACAAAAAATATTCTTATAACATCCCTCTTTTCTTGTCGGGTCTTAGAAATAGTTAAAAAGAAATATTTAAAAGTCGGTGCTTTAGTATTAATTATTTTACGATTTAGGTACATTTTTATATATTATGTACTAACAGCATACAATACAAAAAATATTTTTTAATTAAACAATAATCAATCGGTTATCAACTTTAAACTTTCGCGATTTGAACTCATTATTAGTAAATATAGTGGGACTGTAAAAATAGGACGAGAAAAAATTAAGAAATACGAGTAAGTACTGTTGCTTCCTCATTCTCTCCCACGTTAAATCTTATCAATTTATGTCTCTCTTTTTACTGTCGCTTTCTCGTTTCGTGTTTCAAATTACAATGCTAAAGAAGTTTTCACTTCAAAAAAATAAATTTTTAAAAATTGTGCCTTTTATCGTATGGAAAAATTTTGCCTCTAGTTATGTGAGCGTTATGTTGTGTGTGTTTGTTCACGTGTTTCACCAGAATGCGTGTGACGTAAGGAATGGTTAATTGCATGTGTGTTTAGAACACTATTGGTATCTACACCTGGTATTATTTCTGTTAGTAACTGAAAAAAATAACGAAATGTTCGAAATCATTCACAATTCGTTTTTAATTGTTCAAAAATTAAATTAAATTATTGTGAATTTAAAAATATTTTTATAAATTGTGACATTTTCAAAATTAATTGCTGAAAATATCAAAAATTTAATTTAAAAGTTCATAAATCAATACATATTATAAATATATAATTGCTTAATGAAATAAATTGTGTTTAATAGACAATATAATACCCCTTAAATGAGAGTAATAAAATTTACGAGTCACTACATTTTATTTATTAAAAATTATATAGAGAAAAAATAGGAAACATGACATTTTTGAACAAAATTACGATTTTCTTGAATTTTAATACTTCGTATTGCCTTCTTGTGCTTCCATTACTGAGTTTAACCGGTTCGGCATCTTGAACACCAAGTCTATACTATTTTGGATAATATTCTCCCATTCCTCTGACATAAAATTAAAATAACTAAAAAGTTTTACCTTCATTTAAGGAGCATTAAATTTTTAATTATTTAATAAAATAATTAAACATTAATTTGAGGAGCATTTAATTGTCTATTAAACACAATTCATTTCGTTATGCCTCAGTTTCCGAGATTTTCAGGTATCTAGTGACCCGGATTCATTGCTCTCGAGTTTTATTAGGAAAAATAGTTCCCCGGATCATTTGAGAAAAGCTGCTAAGCGTTGTTTTCCATTTTTGCAACATTTTCCATCATTTCTCCGCTCCTATTGGTCGTAGCGTGATGTTATATAACCTAAAGCCTTTCTCGATAAATACGCTATCCAACACAAAAATAATTATTAAATTCGAACCATCACTTCCAGAGATTCGCGCGTTCAACCAAACAAGCTTTATACTATATTTTAGATCATGGAAAATTTCAGTTACTAACAGAATTTTCTAAATTTCCTCTTGAAAATTCATTATCTAGATCTGTATTCCTATTTTCCTCAACGTGAGTACGTCTTACGAGTTTTCTTTGATAAACTAGTAATTTAACTGCAAAATAGATGGGAAATATAATAGAATAGGGAAGTATCCTAAAAGTCCTAACCCTTTGTCTCGTATACTATCAAAATGTCCATCATTTGCCGTTTAGAACTTAATAATAAATACATTTATTTCAAACTAAATCTTTATGGCACTGTTTGCTTGGAGCCGTGGTAAGGCGCTTGTGAGACGCTTCTTGCGTCGATTCACTGGCGTCTTCGCATCTGCTGGTGGCGCGGCATCGATTGCAGAAAGCAACATAAGGCGAAAATATGAAAGACTCATAGATTCTTATACTTTCGTTCCTTTTGAAGTAGAGACTTTGGGTCCAAGGGGGCCAGAAGCGCTACAGGAAACCCGAAAGCTGGCTCATATTTTGGCCAACGCGTTAGTATAGCGATACAACGCGGTAAATCAGCCAGTATTTTCGGTCAACGGCTTTTATATTTTTGTTTTATACATATGAACATTTTTGCAAATACATATAATAGTACATTATTGAAAATAAACTCTTTATTTAATGTGAAAAATTATTAAATTAAGATTTAACATTTTTTTAAGAATATAATATCGTTTAAAAATCATATTAAAATATAACACAATTTAACTTAAATGAGACAATTTTTTTATTAAATCTGATAAAAATATAATTGTTTTAAATTATTAAAAATTAAAACAATAATAGGACTTCAAAGTGCATTTTATATTGGGTTAAACTTTTGTAAAATGTTTTATAATATATGTTTACTTAACTATAAAATAAATTTTAAAAAAATACTGTCATCAAAAACATACTTTGTGTTAAAATTTTAACAAAAAACGACTTTAAATTGTAACTCTAAAACTACTGAACAGATTTTAATGAAATTGGGACCACACGGGCAGCACGTTGATAGTCTCACTCGCTTTATTGTTTTTTTAAGTTTTAAAACTTACCCTAGAGATGAATTTTAATAACACTCAAAATGGGGTCAGTGTGAAAAGCTTTTTGTGTGTGACGACATTTCTAAAGTTCTCATATGAGCTTTTGACTGACGAAAGACCCCATTATGTTAGTCTTGTTTGTTACCGACTTCAAAAAAGGAGGTGCTCAATTTGATGCTGTTTTTAGTTACAATTTGAAGTTAGTTTTTTTTGTTAAAATTTTAACACTATGTTATTGATGCGTATAGTTGAGAAATGGCAGGTCTAAAGAACCCGTAATGTATGATGAATTTATTGAGAGTGGATGTCAAAGAGGTGTGTGGTTGTGGGAATCAAATCATATCAAAAAAATCAAAAATGTTTACAAAATAATAAAAGCTTATACCTATAGTGGCTGGAGCCACCTTTTAGGCATGGCCTGTGTCCTTAGAGCATTTACCCTAAGGAGATGGCATAGCTAAGCGTTTCCCTCTGCCGTATTACCGTGGCCATATGACCATGCAGGTTATATAAAACTAATTTGTCCGCGACCGGCGCCATATTGAATCATGTCGTGTCGCAAACAAGTGCTCCCAAAAAATGTGTTAATTGTGTAGTTTCGACTTGTAAAAGGCGGTCTGCTACTTCAAATTTGCGAAATCAGGGTGTTTCCTATCACATATAAGTATAAATTACCCATCAACTTAACAACAACAACAAAATAATTAAAAAATAATTCTATAAACCTGATTTCTTATCTGTAAGACATACTCACGTGTTCTGCGGTGGTGTGAGGCCTTCCCCAACTAACTGAAGCATGATTTTCAGCGTTATGGACCATAACACTCACCCCTCTAATTCAGGCCGAATGTGACAGGTGTAAGTATTTCATTTTCGCTCTTAAACATTCAATAAACGCTTTTCAAAACCAAGATTGAGATCACTGTAAATATGAAACTAAATAGTTTTTTAATCAGATTTATATAGGGCTGCCGTCACATAATTATAAACAGGGCGTCCCATGGATATGCCACATGGAGGGAAAGTACCTTGAATATTTTAGACGGAACAGTTTACTGAAAGAAGACATTATTTGAATTTAAAAAACAATATAAATTGCATTCATAGATATTTCAATAATTACATGGTTGAACCGGGAATCGAACCCGTTACACGAGAAAAATAATTACCCTGTAGTTTTATTATACCGATCGAATGGCTACATCATAAGGATTATTTTTTGCTAAATAACATAGTGTCAGAAATAAAAGGAAGACCATGAATTTAAACATTTAATGTGAAATTTTGTTTTTGATAAGACAACGTATCTGGGAGTTTTCATCGAAGATGCTGCTCAATCCCTTTGAGATATAACAAAACAATGCATGCTGGGATCTCTTTTATAGATGTAAAAAAAAGTCCTTGGTGGCATATATGTATCTTTTAAGGATATCTTACTATACCCATTTTATCTTTTATTGGCGATACAAAGTTTGCCGGGTCAGCTTGTATATAATTTTAAAAATACATATAAATTTATTTTAGGCGTCATTTTGTTTTGTTTTGTTGGCACTTGGCCCCCATTTAATAAATGTTTGGTTATTTCTTCCTGTTGTTATCTAAACATACCATGTGTTATGTGGCTCAGCCTTTTAATAAGGTATGCATACAAAAAAGTAAGTCGGGTTTTTGGTCGCAGTCTATGAATCTCAATCTTAGTTGTCTTTAAAAGTGTACTTTAAACTCAAAAATCGTTTTTCTCTTCATAAACTTTTACTATACACCAATTATATGTATATTCGTTTAACATATCAGATAGCTTGCATGTATCCACGCTTTACGAATGGTTAACTAATGCATGTGAGTTACATTTTGATCTCTCATCTCTCTCTCTGTGGAACCTGAGGTAGAAGTCCCTTTTTAACTGACCTTAAAAAAAAATTGGTTGTCTGTAAAGTCGGTTTACGATCATTTTACGTGATAACATCATAAGAAAACATTGATGAAAAATTCCATATTTTTATGAATTGAATTATTCTCACACGCTTAGGCCGATCGTGCCTCTCTATCACTCGTTCCGCGCTCTCGCTTGCACGCTCGGTTCAGCCGGAACGTGACACTTTCGCGCGTGCAGGTCGTTCATCGATTTATAAGTCGTTATCACGTCAAAAACCAAAAAGGTTTCAAACATGACAGTTTTATACCCTTGTTGAATTTTACATACACTTTATTTATGTCTTTTTATTTATAGTAGGTTCATTTATAACACCAAATTTTTCACTTTTTAGTGTTTTTAGGTTGGTTTCATTTTTTATTTGAAATTAATTTTTAACACGATTATTGAGTTAAATTTAATATTAACAAAGATATTTAATATCAACTTTTAACTCTTGAATTTTGACTTCAATTTTGACTACAAAATAAAATTATTTATTTATTTAATTGCACACCTCACACACACGTTTTAACATATTACTGCAAAAACTAAATTTTATTTATAATAAGCCTTTTTCAACATCACAAGCATTGCCATGCGTTAACTACATTCACCATCGTCTTATTGAATGTGGAGTTTGAATTTTCATTAACTGACTCCAAAAAAAGAGGTTCTCAATTCAATTGTATTTTTTTTATGTTACCTCAGAACTTCCGACTGAGTGAAACGATTTTTTGTTTGAAAGCTGGTGCTTCCCGTGTGGTCCCATTTGGTCATCAAAATCTGTTCAGTAGTTTTAGAGTTACAATTCTAAGTCGTTTTTTTTTAATATATATTCACAGCTTACTTATACTTATTTTAAAAAAGTTTTATTTCGAGATGTCAAGAGATGGCGCTTCAAATTTCGCCATCAAAATTATTTCATAATAATTTTAATAAATAAAAAATACTTCTAACTGTAACTCTAAAACTACTAAACAGATATTGGTGTAATTTAAATGAAACTACACGGCAAGCACCAGCTTTGAAATTAAAAAATATCATCAAAATCGGTTCACCCAGTCGAAAGTTCTGAGGTAACAAACTTTTTTTTAAAAAATACAGTCGAATTGAGAACCTCCTTTTTTGAAGTTAAATACTTTTTTTTTGTATTTTGCTTTATAATGTTATATTTTATCAAGGTACACAAACTCAGATAATACTATATCATAAAATGCCTACATTACTATATATCATCACACACGGCTGCTATCAACACAATATACACTTTGCTTAGGGGATTTTCAAGTGGCATGCTGTCACCTTTTCATTAGGTTACTTAGAAATCTCCGCTACTGACCAAGAGTAACCTAAACTAAATTTGGTAATCGACAATTATAATTGTAGTTACAATGGAATTTCTCAATGTGAGTCTAGTTTAGTCGGCATATAACTAAATTTAGTCTGAGATTTGAATTTTTCAAACTAAATTGAAATTAGTCCAGGTTTCTAAGATTAATTTTAGTTTTTAAAGTTGAATATAGGTATCTAAATTTATTCCATGATTTGAATAATTTTTCAAACTAATTTGATTTCAGTCTAGGTTTCTAAGAGTTTAGTTCTAAAGTTGAATATAGTTATTTATTTAAATTTAATCTGAGATTTAGACTGAGTAATTTTTCAAATTAAATTGATATTAGTCTAGGTTTCTAAGATTAATTTTAGTTCTAAATTTGAATATTGGTATCTAAATTTAATCCATGATTTGAATAATTTTTCAAACTAAACTGAATTTAGTCTAGGTTTCTAAGACAGATTGTAGTTTCTAAAGTTGAAATTGATTACAGCTCGCACGATATACTGCTATGAGTGCGACAGTTGGACAGATCCTCGGTGTAAGGACCCGTTCAATTACACGGCGCTGCCGCGCGACCAGCCGCCGCTTCAGACATGCAATGGTTGCTGCGTTAAGATGGTCCGGTATTCTAAGAGTCGTAAGTACTTATTTATAATAACTCAAAAAAAGATAGTTTATTGTAAAGGAAGGGTTTTAATAAAAAAAACCGGCCAAGTGTGAGTCGGACACGCGCACGAAGGGTTCCGTACCATTATCTATAAAAACGGCAAAAAATCACGCTTGTTTTATGGGCTTAAATTACGATTTAAACAGCAAAATAATAATAAATATGTATTATGTACTTCGTCCGCGAGGGATAGTTATATTTTTATTAATTCCTAAAAATAGCCTAAGTTACTTCTTATTACATCAGCTATCTGTTAGTGAAAATCCCATCAAAATCGGTCCAGCCGTTTCAGAGATTAGCTGGAATAAACAGACAGACATACAAAATTTAAACAAAAATGTTATTTTGGTATATGTACCGTGTAGACATCCATATATATTAAGCAAAAAACGGTAATTATAATAATACAAATTGACACTTCAATTTTATTTATCTGTATATATAGACTATAGATGTATAGATAACATCTGGTAACTAACGCTGGTGGAACCGCGAGGCACAGCTACTCAAATTGTAACTCTAAAACTACTGAAAAGATTTTGATTAAATTTAAATTGGATCACACGGGAAGCACTAGCTCAAAGAAAAAAAGAATCGTCAAAATCGGTTCACCCAGTCGACAGTTCTGAGGTACAAACATAAAAAAATAGTCGAATTGAGAACCTCCTCCTATTTTTAAGTCGGTTAATAAATACAATAATATCCAGCATTTTATCGTCTTTCAGCGTACGAGGTCGTCCGTCGCACGTGCACCTCCCAACTACAAATCAACCTCTTCATGGTGGACCACGTTTGCATGATGGAAAGTACCGGCAATGGCCACATGTGTTTCTGTGAAGAAGATATGTGCAACGGCGCGGCGACTGTCTCTAACATTTTAGTGATCGCACTCGTCTTCTTAGCATGCGCATGTAGGTGAAGTAGCCGGGCGGTCGGTCGACTCGATTCCAAATTTGAATAAATTCGAAATTTAAATTAGTTGGGAGTGGATTCGAAATTTAGTCTGGGAGTGAATAAGAAATGTAATTTAGTTGGGAGTAAATAAGCAATTTAATTAAGTGATGTTGGAAAACGTTTTCGAAATTTAATTTACATTAAAAATTTATAGAATGAGTGTTCCGATGAGGAAATAAGAATTCGAAATTTAAATGTAAACACATTCTGATACAAACGGTTCAGGAGGCGAGGAGGAAATTCGTATTTGGAACTAAAATTAGTTCATAAATTCGTGGACGTGAATTGAAAGTTTATGTAAGTTCGATTAGTGAGGTTTGAAGTGAAACGAAAATTATAATTTCCAATTAAAGGTGTTTTAAAAATTTAAAACACCTCAATAAGTCGTTAGTTATAAACTTACTTATAAACGTTACTCAACTAAGATGTTTGCTCAATGTTTTGTCACGTAACAACAAGGAAGTCAGAGCATTTGAGATATTGTTGAAACAACTTGAATGCAATATTTATGTAGAGGATGGGTTTATAGTCAAGAACACGTTCTGGGATTTTAGATAAGCGGCAATGGTATGTAATGGGTTCCTCCTGACGCAAGTCAATTTATATGGCAATTTGGCGTCGTTATTTTCCTACGACCCTGACATTTCCATAATTTTTTTACGTTAGGTGACGCCCATCTCACTTATGGTGATTGAACTATTATTACTAGCTAGTAATTACAACTCACTGCTTATGGCTAATCTAAAACCCCAGAGTTAAATATTTGACAATTAAACAGTATAAACTTGAAATGTTGTGGCTAAATGTCAAGAGATGGCGTTAATAGACAGTAATTAATTGAGGAGTTTTGGATTTTGGAAATTGAAATTCAAATGAAATTACTTAATCGAGTCGATTGATGGAACCCTAGTATTAATTAACTTCGTCCAATTAGAGGTAGTACGAATGAATGCATTATACTAAAACAAACCCTAGACAAGACTGTCACGCATTGCCTGATGTCCACTATCGCTGCAAATTTGTATGGAAATGACGTTTGGTGTCGATATCGTAATGACACAGCTTATGTCACTTCCATACAAATTTCCAGCGATAGTGGACATCAGGCGATAAGCGTGAAGGTTTTGTCTTATTAGCCAGCTTTGCTTCGATTTCAAGTAACGCTTGCATTTCTCTAAGACACTTCGATTATTCTTAATATAAGTACGACTTTATGAAAATTTTCATAGTTTTTTTATATCATATTTTGTTTAGCAAAGAAAAATAGTAAAAAAATCTTAAAACTACTTTA
Organism: Aporia crataegi; assembly: GCA_912999735.1. NCBI lineage: Eukaryota > Metazoa > Arthropoda > Insecta > Lepidoptera > Pieridae > Aporia > Aporia crataegi. The sequence goes on along the minus strand of OU538754.1, from coordinate 532,012 downwards.
TTAACTTACTACAATTAAAACCTTATTTTGATAAGGAAAAATCACAAAGATTTCAAAGTTTTATGTTTTTATTCCTTAAAATACGTTTTTTTCTTTGAGTGCAACAATCTGATGACAGAATATCCGATGTAAATTTCAGACCACTCAACAATTCCAAAATTAGTACAAACAGAAATAATAACTACAAAGCATTAGGAAGTCGGTGCCAAATTTTTAACAGAAAATCAAAAAATGTATTATATCTTTATCGCTAAGACACTGACTATCAGACAATCACCTCTGTCAACTGTCAAATCAATCTTGGGTTGCTATATTATGTTACCTACGTATAATATTTTTTTGCTATTGCAACATTTCTCATCGATGCCGCGCTCCTATTGGTCGTAGTGTGATGTTTTGAACCAACCAACAAGCTTTACAATATTAAGTATAGAAAGATATTTACAACAAATTTATTATCAAAATAAGGTTTTTTTATTTCATGCAAAAACGAGTATACAATATGAAAATCTAATATCTAATCGCGTTCTTAAATACATTTGTTTAGTTGTTTTGTCTCTTAACGGTTAATTTGAGGGGGACAAAAGCAAGCTAGGCGTTTATGGTTTCATAACACTATTAGTGTTTTTGTCTATAAATTGAAAATTTCAAAATACGATATTTTTAGGCTATGACTTTTCTTAGGTAGATAGATTATTGAATACAAAATATAGATTAAAGTATTATAGTTGCGGAGTCGTTATGACAGTTGACATGCTGTCATTTTGACATTTCCTACATAGACGCGCGGGTTTTTTATCCAATGATTGTTACGAATCGTAGATTCCTACGACATTGGTACGTAAAAAGGCTTGTTGACTATCATCCGTAGGTCAACTATTTGTACCTCAACGCCTCGTAAATTATAGTAACCGTAAAAGTATGAATTATACGTTTTGAATTGATAACGCGCTTAGTTATAAAGGGATGTTGACAATTATCGATTTAAATGGAATAAAATTTTTCGAAGACAAATTCATATCGGAAACTTTAATTCGAATTAATAAACCAAATTTATTTGTAATAAGTATTTACATTATTTTGAATGTTAATATTAATTACAGAGAAGTATATTAAACAAATAACTCTTTTTTTGTAATAAAAATATAAATGAAGAAAATTATTATAATAGAAAACAATTTTAATAACAATAATATTATTTTTAGTTTTAAATTAAATTATATTGTTTGTTAATGTATCTAAATAGTTACTCTTATTGGTTTTAATAAATATTTACAATTCACAAAAGCAAAGCTTTCCGATCGAAATGTTTTCGAATCAAATTCAGGATTCGATTTTGACGTCCCGCTTGAAATTGGTCCAAATTAAGACCAAAAGAGGGTTATATGTTCAAATTCATAATAGCGACAATTCATTTTTTGAACACCAAAGATCTGTTTGTTAGTCTTTCATGCAAAACCACAAATAGATTTTAATGACGATAATTTACGTTTTTTTTATATTTGACGATATATATTGTGTAAAATGAATAATATAAAACAATATTGAACAAGATATACGAACGTGTCAAGTAAGAAAAACTTTTCCATGTGCCATTCTGTATCTAAATTAGAGAAATGGATGAATCTAAAACTAATCTTTGGCGTTCATATCTTTACAAAGTAGTTCCGATTATGAATATGAGAATAAGACCAAAAGATTTGCTCATGCATTAATAATAATCAACACATTAGATAGAAATTATAAAATCGACTAGCAAGAACTGCCGATTGTAGGAGAATCGATATATAATCGATAGAACGGATAGGAATTTAAAATTTCTATCGGAATATAATCGAATCGTATAAGAACTTTGAAAACAATATAGAAACAGGATTAGTTTAAATGTACAAATATTTTCATTACCTCATCTTTGAGGATTTTATTTTATTTATTTATTATCATGCCTATTTTCTAAAGGGGTTGCCATCTACCACGATGTCTGTATACCTCTTTCGCTTCATTCATTTTCAATAAATCTATCACTCACCGATTGCGGGTACTTTCGACCTGCTACTTCTAAGTATGTCCTGCATTTGGTCCAGAAATGTGCAACTACCCACCTCACCAGTCACACTCGTCCTATACACTTATTACTCAGTTTTCATTAATTTTCTCTATTTCAACATCGCTTTTCATATATTATATAATATAAATTACGGGCTTTATATATTCTTATTTTGTTACATTGGCTAAACTCATCTAAACCAATTTATGAGTATTATAACTTATGTAATGGAAGCCTGAGTGTGAAATTCCTATGTCATTGAATTACCACCTACACGTTTAACCATGAGATTACTGTTGCGGTTTACGATAGGGTTTTTACTTTTTGAAAGATCAAAAATGTCCATCCTATAGTGGCCAAGTTTTGCGTAACTACTAGGGACCGCTGTGAGATTTTCCATACAAATTAATTCAGATTTGAAATAGCACTAGAAGAATGTCTTTTGATTTACTTTTTAAATAAAGACGTGAAGAATTGATTTCATCATAATAAATCTAGCAGAGAGGAGAATAATGTGCTTTTCTGTCAGTAAATGAATAATATTTTTGTAATTATAATTATTATGTATTGTAGTGTAAAAATCATTAAATAATCATAAAGCTAAGTCAAATATTCTTAAGCGATTCGATTAACCTTAGCCAGTACAAATTTAACACCAGTATCGTTACCTCGTTTGTTGCAATAATCGTTATATTTAAGCGCTGGTTTGTTTAGTTAATCGCTAGTTAGAAGTTAATAAGTATAAGTAAGTTAATAAACACCAATTAATATTATCGTTATTGTAAAAATTAGTCTATCGATATTTTTATCGTGTCCACATCCCTAATTTTACTTGTCAAGTTTCAATCCTCCGTATTCTATCGCGTTTAGCAAGCTAGTGTTAAATAGCATATAGCAATAACAGTTGCTCATAGTTAATTATAGTGTTATACTGTTATTTTTCAAAGTACTTCCTAACAAATGCAATATTAGATTTAATTAGATAGATGAATTCTTCCAATAGCTTATTCCGAAGTGTCTTTTCATGCATGTTTATTTAGGAGTAAGCATGTGCACAGTAGCAGGATGAACCCAACAATTCATTTTGTATAAAAATACATATCATTGAAATTGTATGCACGCAGTTATTTAGTTTTAAACTAATTTTAACAATATTTTTGTAACCGTAATGAAAAATTATAGCGCCGCAATAGGCCTCTAGAAAAGAATGATTTGCTTGTTCAAGTTATGCTTGTAGTCAGAGATGAATTCGAGACTTGGTGTCCAAAAGCACCACATTGGATACTACACGGGGTTGCTGCCTGTCTCAGAATCTTTCGCCATCGTTTCTGGTTAGCCTTGCGACTCCGCTGCCGTAGTCTGTGGTGATGCTAACGAGCAATATGCTATACATATAAAACCAACGCATTTCCTTTATTTTTTTAAAATGAGTTTAAAAAAACAAATCATTCTTTAACTAAAATATTGAGGTGATTTTCATGAAAAATGGTTGAAGCTTTAGGCGAGTTGAAATATATTTTATTTGATAAAGTAGTTTTTGATGATTCCGTTGTCTTGACAAATTTCGCTTGCGTGACGCTAAGAATCATCATAGAGAACATCAGTTCTGCCTGATTATGGATATATTTATGGTGTATAATTCAACTACTCATACGCGAGTTTTTCAGAAATGCTAAAGAAATTGGTGAGAGCAGGGATGATTTAAGCTAGCTAGTTGTAGTTAGGCTGGCAACACCTTATGTATTTTCCATAATAATTAACCTTTCTGTTACTTCCCGCCTATTAATAACACGTGTCAAATGTCATTCAGATTTTCAAACGTCATTTCTGTCTTAGCGTCACTCGGATATCTTGTCAATGGCTGAAGTATAATATTGGTGCTATAAAGCTACAGTTCATAACAAAGTATATTTCATAGAAAGATTCACTTTAGCATATCACTTGTAGTGTTAGATTTTCTCTATTTAATCTAGTTTTTAACGTATCTACGGGCTGTGTAATGGCAGAGTCAGCACTTGGAAATACATGCCGTAAATAAATGTATGAAATTTCTTCTTAACGCTTAAAATATGAAATATTAATTTACAGAAGATTACAATATCTACAAACTAGCAATTTTTATAAACATAAAAAAAATTGTCTGCAATTTTACCTCACTTAGTTTGACATTTAAACAAAAATACTTAAATGAGAATTATAAATGTATCTACATTTGAAATTATTTGTCGAAATGTCGATGTAAATATGTAATACCTACCACTATACCGTTTAAGTGTTTTTATCTTAACAATCTTACTAACGTATTCTCAAACAATCGACAAAATCGCAGACTATATAACCATAGATTAGAAATACTTATTCAAATTTGTGCTGAGTCTGTGCAAAATCGCCCAAATTGCACTCGGCATGAGCGGAATGTTAATGATTGTTGATCAAAATATTTTAACATACTTTTGAAGGTACAATTCAGTCATTGATATTATAATTATGTAAAAAACTAAGTCTACAAACTAATAAATGAAATTAAATTCAAACTCCTTTAAAAGTCCTGAAAGATGGTAATTGTATCAAGTTGTTGTTTCAAGTTTATAAGTACGACTCTTGTATGACCACTGTAATTTATACAAGACTAAAAAATTAATAAAAATTCATCGTTTACTATCAATTTATAATTTCAATGACTTGATTTCCGATTAACAGTTCAAATAGCAATAAAGTAGCAGATAAGCTTTCACTAATATGGAACGTTATTTTCACTATTATTTTTATTACAAATGCACTGTTCGCTTTAACAGACAGTTGTAACGACGTGACTGTAACCGTTATCAGCTATTTTTGCGTACAAAATCGTATGAAAAGTTAATTTTATTAAATCAACAAGCATTGCTAATTGTTTATTTATATAAAATTTATTTTGTCATACAATATATATTTATAGTTTAGGTATATTTAAGTTATAACGTTATATTTTAAAAATGTTAGGTTACACATAAAGAAAATAGCTGATTTCAGTTCATATGGAAATAATGTGGCCTGTTTGTTATTTTTCTTGTGTAATCATGGTCTACCTGTCAAGATTACAAGTTTTTTTGACATTTGACAGTAATGGACACTGCCATCTTTTAATAATGAAATTGACGAAAACTATTGCGTTTGTAAAAGAAATTGATAAACATTCAAGTAAAAAATAATATGGTATCTTCTTTGTCTTTGGCAATGTTTTATCTCTTTCTTTCAAATTACGAGTTGAGAATGAAAGAAGGAGACAAAAGTCTTATTCACATATGAATAAGTAGTATTTTTGAAAATTACCGTCGATAATCAGGCTCTTAGACAAGGATGTCTCACTTATTTCTCAACATCCACTTAAACGCAAGCAATTTGTATGAAAATGTCGTTTGATGTCGTTATCGTAACAGCACGACTTAAGTCATTTTCATAAAATTTTTTTTACATTTTCGCTATCAAGTGTTAAAGAAGTGACAACGTCACTAAAGTTCAACTGTCAATGTCAAATCCTTGTACATATACTACTACATACGTACCTAAAGAAATGTTTTTAATATTAAAAAATATAATTTTAGTTGTAAAAAATCGAAATGTATTTACTGTTGTATGTTATAATTATAAAAAGATCGTATTTACTTTTATTTTAGATAAAGCAGATTATAATTTTTAATATATTTTTTCGATATACTTCCATATTATATTGTCAATGCTAATTTCTAGGCTTTTTAATAAGTTTTTAACGTACTTGATCTAGTCAGACTGTAATACAATAATATTTTTATTTTTGAAAACAAAAATTATTATTTGTAATATTTAAAAATGTAATTCTAAATTATTTTATGTTTAATTCAAAATGTGACCATGCGCTACATAACAGACAAAACTTGCTGTCAAAATAGTACTTATATATTTTTTAAAAATGTTTTATTAAAATTATTAATCACTTATTTAAAAATAATTCAGTTCGGCATAGATATTTACATTATAATCGTATTTTATTGAAGCGATATCGAAAAAATATGCTGTCAAGTAGGTATAATTTGACGTATGTCAGAGAGGAAATAATAAATGTTATCTATGGGTATTTTTTTAAACTACTACTTTTTTAGTTTTAGCCTTAAGCATAATATAATGCATGAAATACATTTTTTTACAATAATACAATTATTTAGAATTTTGTTACAATAATCACAGTTAATATTGTACGCGCCATCTTAAACTTGACAGAGCCAAGTGTCAAAAACTATTTATGGTATTATGTAATTGACATATTTTACAAAACAACCATAGACTACAGAACATAGTTAATAAGACAGGAGTTTCGTAAAGTGGAAGTTACCTTTTCTCGCACATTTTTTACGAAACCAAATTGTAATCCAGCCAACTTAAGAAGTTCAAAGCTTAATTTAATCCGGCAAATAAAGCTGACATTTAATTTTGAAGACTCTTTAAATAAGATTATTTAATGGGTATATTATTTTGAAATTCACTATTCATATCAATAATGTATTGAAGATGATAAACAGTATGTAACAGAAGCATTAGTAGCACCTGTTTGCTAAACATTTTCAATCAAACGCTTGAAAAACGTCAGTTTAAATACACTTTATTTCATTTATCTATGGTAAATTAAGTTATCGAGTTTTATTCATATAATTTTAAATATTAGAATACGTTAGAATGTATTTTATAATAAAAATTAACGGACTTAAGACAGAAATTTATTTTTTATGTAAATTGGTCTATTTTAATTCTCATAAAAAACATGTTATTTTTATTCTATTTACTTATGTAAAATGTACTAATTTTTATGTCGTTTCTCGAGCGTTTTTCAACGCGTTTCAACTGTTTTTATTACGCTGTGGCGTTAATAGCTCATAGAATATAACCACGTACCAGCAGATTACAGATTAAAGCTATTTTGCTGACAATAATTCGTTGTTTCATTAAAAATACCTTTTAAATCTAAGATTATACAGCTGAAATGTTTGTTTGTTTGGTAGTTTAGTTCGCGCTATCTGTCGAAGGGCCCCGAGCTAGTAAGTACGCATACTGTCTTAACTTCATAGTGGACTAGTAATCCACAAAATTACAGCTTTGCTAAAATGACGTAGGTCTGGGGGCTCTGGGATCTTACTCTATGTTGCAAAGGGAAAAAAATCCTTTTGGGCGGGTGAAACGACGGAATAATCAAAACTAATATTTAACATTTTTTATTAACAAAAATATATTGGAATGCCTTTGTCAAATTTAAAAAAATAATTTATCTAAGTTCGAACCCACGTCATGGTTTTGCGTGGGAATATTTTCTTCATCCGCGACACAAAAATATGGGCGTTATAAGTTTAACCTGTATCTACCAATCTCTGTACTGAAATTCATCCAATTTAGTTCAGCTGTGTAGACGTAAAATCGTAAATATATTGAAGTTGTGATTATTTCTTCTGACTGTTTCTTAACCTCTGTAATATCTCCATTTCTTGTTGCACTTTTTCTGAAAAAAAAAATAAAATAAAATCTTGTGCTGGGATTCCGGGTAACAAAATATGTTTAGATCTTCCACAGCTCACTTATTATACAAAGTGGTAGGCACCTTTAATGCCTGTATAGAAAAATTTAAACAAGCACAGAAATATGTTTGACAAGAACAGCTATTTTTTTCAGTTCCGATACAGAAATCGTAAGACTGGGAACATCCGGAATTGTCTCTGAAAAAATCAGAATATGTGTGGAACATATTGACATTGTATGGAATTCTGCATTTCTGAATTCAGATAAGCAATTTCAGATGTGTTTAATGTCAGTCTTATTTTATAAAAACGCTATTACACACTTTTATAGTAATCCTAATTGACAATTGATTTTCTATTTTAAATCAAAATTTAAAGAAAATTATTCAAATAATGAAAATCACAATCAAAAACGACCCCAAAAAGTTGAAAAAATATTCCTCAATTTTGGCAACACTCGAAAACGTACTTGGCCCCTACACTTGATGTGTGTTCTTGTTAAATAGAAGACACAGAGTCATGTGTGCCAACATGAGGCCTCATGGCTAAGCGGTGTTATAAGCCTACCGCGAAGCCTGAGGTATCGGGTTCGATCCCCAGTCCCGATTACAATTTATTATTTATTTTGTATTTTTATTCGGTCTCTGGTAGGGCTGCCACTTGCCGAACGCGTTGTCTGTCATAAGTAGCACGGAGGTTTTTAATTTCTACAGGCTTGCCTGAAGAAATTCAACCTGTAGCCTTCTTGACTAGCTGATCTGCCAGGTATGTACGGATGCGCAGTGGAAGATGATCTTTCATCTGGCAGACCAACTATACAAACGGAGAGACGACTGGCTGCGATGACGCATCGCTAATATAATGATCTTTGGGTGAGGGGTGATTACGGTTAAGTATTATAATAAAAATGACACCACCACCACACTCGTTGTACCATAGAATAATAAAAAAAAAGTTTATTTTATAGAGCTGTCATAGACTACATTGACCATTGATTGTCATAGATCAGTTAAACATCGACTAAGAAAAGGCGGCAAATTTGAACTTAGTTTAACAATAATATATATATATATGTTTTATGGGAAGGAGTAGGATAGGTGCCTACAGATCAAAGACTTACCAAATAGTTATACTCCGTAGTCCCATCAGGTGTCTTCAATGGCTGATGTCGACCACGTGTATTAAAATGTGTGAGTAGTGAATGTGTGTATGTACGTTACAATCAACAATTTCGCGACACAACAAGATTTTTAGTATTCAAGATCAATATCAAACGCAAACAGCTAAATTAAGGAATTAAACAATGAAAAACTCAAGGCAAAATTACAGCGTGTTGTCGGTTCCAAGGTTCAAGCAAGAGAGAGATATGACAATTGACATTTTGAAGCGCTAGCAACCCTGTTAAAAAACGCTGGGGTTGCCAGCTTCAATTTAGCTAGTTGTCTATTAGTCGCGAACACAACCAAACCAACAAAAATTGGGTTGGAAGAGATCGCTGATTAGCGATAAGCCCGTTGCACTCCATTGCAACAAAGTGTATAAAAAAGTCTATACTTACTCAAATCATCAGAATCCGGACACTTCTTCAAATGTCTGTTAATCAATTGTTCATACAAATCCACTTGATTATTCAATTCAAGATTTACATCTCTCAATTTTTGAATTTCACTTTGCATTTCCAAAAACTCCTGTTGTTTTCTTTGTTTCAATCGGTCCCTGTAACATACATCAGTGTGTCTGTAGAATATAAAAAACATCCAGTTTATAGGTAAAGTATTAAAAAATCTATATTAATAAAATGAATCACCGAAATGTATGTACGCGCATAACTTCCAAACGACTGGACCAAATTGGATAAAAAATTTATTATTTATTATTGTCTGGAGAAGGTTCTTATGAAATAAATAATTAAGCAAGTTGCCCGGAACATTACAAATTTTAAGAAAACTTTTCTAATGTAATCTTATAATCTGCGTTTGTCATAACTGTCAGTTTTTAAATTATGCCAATTCGAATTGAATATCCATAGTTAAGACAGGACAACGTATCTGGGAGCTTTTATCAAAGCCTAATCCCTTTGAGATATAACAAAACAATGCATAACAGGATATTGCTCTTTTATAAATGCACAAAAAGTCCTTGGTGGCATATTAAACCTTTCAAGGATAGCTTAATATATACATTCTAACTTTAATTGGCGGTAAAAAGTTCTATCTTCTTATTTTCACCTGTATCGTTTCGACGCCGCTGACGAAGAAAGTCGCCTCTCCTCCAATAAATCCTGCGGTTTCTTCACTTTCTCACTTAAATTTACACTTTTCCTACTTATATTTACACATCTACCACTTAAATTTACTCTTGTGTCATTAGCCCTTTCGTTCACTTGCGGTAACACTAAATTTGTCACTATTGGAATTTTCGGCCTTATAGTCACTGGTATTAATGTTCCACATGGTATTAAATTAACTGGGGCTGGTTTCATCTTATTTTGCAGAGCATTTCTGAGCTTTTCCTTTGCGTTTCCCGTTTCTGCAACATTTAAATAATCTAAATGATTGTAATGAAATTGATCAAAATTGAAATACTATTGACCTAATAAAAACAAACTTATTTGAAATCAAGCTTCGAACACTATTGTTAGAAAAAGGAGTTTGCATTTATATCTATCTCTATAGTTAAAATTAGAAAAATTCAAACTAATGTCTTTTATATTATTTTATTCTATTACAACTGAACATGTCTTTGTGAATTGTAGAGAAATATATAATATAACTAGCTGACCCGGTAAAGGTTGTTTTGGCATATTAATTTTTGGGGTGGGCTATTCTATCGTTTAGGGGTATGAAAAATAGATAGTAGCCGATTCTCAGACCTACTGAATATGCATATAAAATTTGGTAAAAATCAGTAAAGCCATTTCGGAGGAGTAAGAGGTAACAAACATTGTGACACAAGAGTTTTATATATAAGATAAATATTAATAAATTAATAAATATTTTTATTTTATTTCAAAAGTTTTTAAGTACAAGTTTACACCCAGCATATTATAAAAGAATGTGAAATGAATAAGTGTATAAAGAACCAAGCATTTATTCACGCTTTCATATCTATCAAATTACCTTAATCAAAACCAAGTTTACAATATGGGAACTACGACACATACTTAATTCTTATATCACTTCTCTTTTTATGTCGAAGGTTAAAATTCAAAACAATCAATATACTAAATTTTTTGCTTAACTTAATATAAAAATCATCAATTTAAATGAAGTGAAATTTTGAATTAACTTAAAAAGAACTTCAAAGTACATAAAATGTAATCAACACACTAAAGCAAATGAAATATGTATTTTAAAGTTGGTGTTTGATAGGGTGTTGTGAAAGATTAATAATAAACTTCCTTTTACAATTTGGCACATTTAAATATTTGTTTCTTACATTTATTTATGTTTTATTTATACTATACATGCAATTGTTTTTCAATCAATTTTACAGTACGTTTTTATTTTAAAAAACTTTTCAGAATAGAATAATACTCACTTTCGCCATCGTCAACGGCCTTCATTTTCACTCGTTTCCCACTCGGCAATTTGACAATCACTTCTAAATTTTCACTAACTTCATTAAAATCACTTCTATTTTCGATATTTTTTTCAACTTCACCCGTTAAACTATCAACAACAAAGTCCAAGGACTGCTGACTCATAATTGGCGGTATTTCGCCTTTTCTACCATCCAATTCGGTTTTTCTGCCGTCCACTTCGGCTATTCTACCATCCACTTCTGCTTTTTTACCATCAATCTCACCTTGTTTTTCATCAATTCCTGTTCTACCATCAGAATCCTCTTTTCTTGCAACCATTTCATCATTTCCACAATCAATGTCTCCTTTTCTACCTTCGACGTCTCCTTTTTCACCATTAATATCTTTTTTTTCTTGTGATTTATTAACTATTCCATCTTTTCGAATTTCTTGAATTATAACATTATTTGTATAAGAGACAATATCTTTTTTATCTGTTTCTGTGTCTTTCACAAGACGACTAATTCTTGTAACTTCATTTGTGAGTTTTGATATTGTTGTAGTTTCATATTCTTTAACGGCACCTGATTCGTCGCTGGAGGATCTAAAAATATAATAGAAATCTTATTTAATTAAAATTAATATACATATAAAATAGAAATATACTCGCGTCATCAAATCGACAATCACAAATTCGATGGTGAATCAATTTGGTTGATCGGTTAAGCCGTTATAGTTAAGATTGAGCATAGTAAAGGACATACATACACATGAAATACATTATTATCATATTTACAGTGTGGGACTTTAATGTGATTTTTATAATAAAAATTATAATAGTGCCAAATTTAATGTTACCTAAAGTGAACAAAAGTGTAAATTGAAATGGCAAAAGTGTGAGTTAAATGTGGAAAATGAAAAACAGAAAATGATTTACCTGCTTATAGTAATATTTCTTTGGTTATTCGCCGTATACAAAGTACAGTCAGCATCTAAAGGAAATGATAGGTGTGGTGTATTGAGGACATCTTCGCTCAATGTTTCTAACGATAGAGCACCATGCCTATTAAAATATTCTATTGTAAATAATTTACCATTAAAAGAACACAACATAAATACACTTCGCCCATCTCTGGTTTCCCTTCAAAACGTATAAATCTTTTACACTTCGCCCAATAAGCTTTCTTATTTACTCGAAATTCTCAACTATTACCTAAAGCTGCGTACGGATTGCTACGCGTACATCAGAGTTAGGCAAAATTTAACTGCAAGGTAAAATTAAAAATAACAATTGATTAAATGTTAATTGCTATTTCACAATTATCATATTTATTTTTTAGGAGCATGGGCCATGGGACCGAAAATGACGTACGCAGTGAGGACTACCTCGTGGCGGGTCAAAAAATCGCAAATTATAAAAAAAAAATTTCGTCCGAATTTTTTTAAATCCCGCCGCCATGGCGCACATAAGGGTATAGTCCAACCGGGTTCATCCTTTTATATCAGATCGAAGCCGATGAAGATTTAAGAAAATACCCTGAAAAAATGTTCAATTATCTGAGGATGTCACTAACATCATTTGCTCTCAATACGAAATGCGTTCAACGCGGCGACTGGTTGGCGACTCGAGTGAGTGACGGAGCATACAAACACTTGCAAACAACGGGCGACGTCGCCAGGTGGCCAGCGTCGCCAGTCGCCGCATACGGAGCGTGTGACTCTTACTACGCTGGCTACTTGGCAACGTCGCCAGTCGGTCGCCAAGTGAGTTAGGTACCATACATTTCAATATTAACTGCTTGGATACGTAGCCGGCGACGTCGCCATGGCGTTTTAATGAGGCAGAGCTCAATAAGACAATACCCGCCAAGACCACCACTTATAATTATTGTGATTGAGAGAAATAATACTGTATCACCACTCCTTCATTCAAACTGATACAGACTGGCCCAGTCATGAGCCAGCACCAGAGCATTACTATCACTCAGTCTGACACAAACAGATAAAGACCTGCGCGTACATCTAATGAGCCAACCGAACAATCTATAATTATCTTGTAAGAACTTACTTTGCCTCCATAGCTCGCTTGAATCCCTCATCAAAGGGATTAACATTTTGTAAATCTTGAAACAATCCGACTTCCTCACAGTTCCTTATAAATCTGGTCGGGGTTGGAGTTTGATCTGCTGAAAATTTACAAATTTCACATTGCATTACTTATGTTTAATTTAAAAAATTAAAATATCCTCATTTTCAACTGACATCGAAACAGAGGAGGTTGTCAAATTAACTGTATATTTTTTTAAAAGACATCTGAAGTATTAAAATAAAAAAATCCAATTAAATCTGCTCATAATTAGCTTCACCATAACCAAGTCTTTTGAGTATGCCCTGTTGCAACAAGTGAAATTGAAGATAATTTAAAAAACCCCTTACATGTAATAACAAATAAGAATAAATTCATGAACAGATCTTCATAAATTTTAGCATAGATCTCGGTCATATCAGTTTTTAAACAGAGACCTCATCGAAATCATTCCATTTCTTTAGGAACTACATTGCCACAAATAGACCAAGACACACAGATGTCAAACTTAAAACACCACCCTTTCTCATCTGAGGTTAAAAATTAAGGGTTACCATAATTGCTGATCATCTGGGAAATGATCTGTACCTGTGAAGACTATGGTGAATTTGTTACAAATATATATATTATATTAAATTAATTTGGGTTATTTATATTATTAATAAGTCAAGAATGGCTGAACCGATTTTAATAATCTCTGTTTTGTTGGATTTGTCTAATTTAGCAATAACAAGACTACTATAAAAAATATAGTATTTTTCTAAGTGATGATAAAAAAGTTACTAGTGGCTATATATTTTTTTAATTTTTATTAACACCTATTTGCAGAAGAAAAAACAATACAGCTAGAAAACAAAGAGAATTAATTAAGAGTGCTACATGCGGCTTCATCTCTAACAAGTGATCTGTGCAAGTGCAAAATTTAAAAGATAAAAAATGTAAATTATAAAATACAAGGATGTTACAAAGGAAAAATAAATATACAATGACTTAAATAAATTTCTTAGTACTAAAGTATGCTTTAGATTCAAGGGACTTGAATAAAATTTTGCTATAGCCAGATGATCGCTAAAACCAAGTTAGTAATATATGATATCCATTGTATTTTACTTTTTAATATAGAATAGGTAGTAATTATCAAGTAAAAAACATTAAAAATAATATTAGCAAAACTCACCAACAAAAACAGCCTTTTGTTCCGTCCCAAACTGCAGCACCATGTCATGTTTCCGAGTGTGAACATGGAGATGGTCCTCATTTGTGAATGTCATCAGACAATCCGGTATTGTACAGGCAAAAGGCTTTTCCGGTTCCATTTTATATTATCTGAAGAGTTTTTCAAACAATGTTACTCAGTAGCTTACAACAGTACAGAGGTACTTTTAGCTAAGCATGCATTTGAGTGTTGCACTTGGGTTTAGAGCTCAGGAAAACAAATGTTTCAGTTAGTAGGCACAAAAGATTGATCGCCTACTTGCTTATAAAGGAAATTGTCAGTGAAACAGACACCCCATGCCCCAAACAAAGGTTACATTTCACTTACACTATAAAAATAATTACAGAACAATTAGTGCCTAAAAATGTTGACAAGTAAACAGTAACAGCAAACACATATTTCTTGCCTTAGCAATAATATATGATTACAGCTCACGACTCACACCAGTTTCAAAGGGTTGCTAAAACCATATGACATATCTGATTGATAAATTGTTGCTGATGTTTATAATCGTGTGGTTAGGTTAGGCGTAAAACTGGATCAGAGGACACCTTGAACTTTCATATTAGAACTAATGTTTAACACAAAAACAATAGAATTGACTGTGTTATGACAAATAATTTGTGCTAATATAAGTAAAGATCCGGCAATTAGCTATTATATTTATAAAACTAAGATATTTTTCGATGTTTTTATTTATAATAATCAAATTATACTTACTTTGTAACGCTACAATGTATATATAGTTCTTCGAATCAATCATTGAGTGAAAAATATTGGATTTCATTTCTTTCCACCACACATTGTAATCTACCAGCCGATATAATGTTTAAATAAAATTCGAATTACAGCGATTTAAGTTGCTAAAAAATATCATATCAATAAATTAGAAAATAATGAAGGTCAGTTAAAAATTTATATTATTATTGTTGTTTCTACCGTACGATAGTAGTATATATTTACTATTTAGATAGTAGAATATAGTTAACTAATAAGTAATACTTTAAAATAGCGATGGGCGACTCGAGTTATCTAACTCGGGTAACCCGAGTCAGACCGTAAACGAGTCAACCCGAGTCAAAATATCTGCAAACCGGGCTAACTGCCCGCCGCGCGCACTTTTTGGGTCAGCCCGGTTTGAAGTTTGTAACTTTGTTTGAAGTTATAATGTTGATCTTTTGTAGTTACTGAACATAAGACTGAAATTCAGAAATTACTGCCATTATACATAGTCATTTAATTACCTACTTACCAATAAAGTATTGTTGAATTTAAGACAGATTTTTATTTTATTGAACTTTAGGATTCAATCAACTTTGAAATAAACTTCATAGACCATAATAAGTATATATTCAGTTTATAGTATAAATTATAAACTGAACGTTGAATTACACAAAAGAAAGAAAGATTATACAAAGCGAGACCATGATAAACTACTGGTTTTGTATAGCTTGATGTGTAGCCGGTGTGTACCTACGGTCTACTATTCAAACTATACTATTTCAAAGTTGATTAGGTTGTATTACAGTTATTTTTATATAGTTAGGTACCCAAAAGGTACTCATTCAAAAATAAGTGCCATTGCTTAGATTTTGATTAGCTTTTTATGTAGGTGTTAGTTGATAAATAAATGACCCAATACCAAGCGGTGCTGTATTTAAATTAATGAATAAAGTGCCATTCGATTTATTTTAGTTTTATGTAGTAGATAGGAATATCATTAATGAATTTTAAAGTGATTCTCGTACTAGTCACAATTTTAAAAATATTTAAATAGTCATATATTCAAACTAGTTAACAGTAAGAATTTGATGTTGTCTTATTATTTAACATACATAAATAAAATAAAAGCAACGATAAAGAAATTTATTATCAACAAAGCACGAAATATAATATATACTTATTTTAATGATTAATGCACTGATTTAAGACATATTAATGTGCAATTTGGGGTTGGATATGCCCCTGACACTGCTTGTGAAGTATGACGTATATTTTTCCGGGGAATACCCATGAATTTTGATTTGATGTGGGGCGTAAACGCGTTCTTGAGAGAAGTTGCGGTCAAATAGTGGATAATTGGTTGATCGTTTCTTTCTTGGCGAATCTTGCATTGGTTGTGATGGATACGGATCTACGTATCGTCTACTGCTAATATCGCTGCCATCCGCTGTCGGGAATATCGTTGGCTAAATTAATAAAATACTTTTGTTAGCAGGCGTCTTGTAGTGTTTTAATAGCTATGTCCGCGCCCTATTTGTGAGTAGTAGTGTTCAAAGTTGCTTAATGCTTTATGCTTTATATTTTAAGCAAACTATTTTGTATGCTTTATTATAAGCATGCCCGCGCTGCGGTGCAACAGTGCGACGAACTGCGAGTTGCGACACACAGAGACATAGCCTAGAGTGCCGATATGTGCGATGTAAAGCAAATAGCAACAAATGAGACTCATGATAGCATTTGCTTTATGTTATGTATAATACGGTGCTTTATTTTGCTATATGTTTTATTAACCACCACTATTTGTGAGAAATCTTTTAACCCCTGTATGGGTTATGGGGCAGACAAATTTCTTCGCCTGTTTTAACAATCATATTTTAATAATTATTGAATAACTTAGATACTTTTATGTAAATGTCAGTTAAATTGTTAAAAGTTATTTCTTTTGCTATTAAATTAAATTAAAACCAACGAAGAGCAATTCATTCATTAAAAAAAGTTGAATACTGAAATCCTCTAGTGAGATATGGGACAGAGTTACTTATCCTTTACAGTCAAGTAGGTGACGACTGGTCTGGGCCTACCCAATCAAACACTTATTGATTTAACCGAGATTAGAACCCAGAACATCTCAACTGTTTTTTGTTTCTGATTCCTGTTTAATTTTCTAGCAAGATGATTCCATTTAATGATTATCTAAGTTTCGGATTTTAGAAAATTTTGGATAAACAGGAAGTATTAACTTTGGTGTACAGACCCAACCTATAACTAGATAATTGAGAACCCTTTTTGAAGTCAGTTAAAAAGGTATTGCTATTAAGATTGTTTTTATAATAAAAATTACTTGGCTTGCCTGCGCCTCTGCTGTTAAACATTCCTGGAGCTGGTTGGCTCTGGGGTTCACCTCCTGGGTTTTGCTGTACCGGACCCATTCCAACTACAGCTGGATTTGGTTCATTCTGTTGACCTTTCCATGGTCTATAAAATGATAATGAATAGAACAAAGAATATCTTATTAAAAATTTCATAAATTCATCAAGATCTATCTCGATCATGCTATCAAAATTCAAATCTATACAAATAAATAAAATTGGAGTGTCTGTTGGTACTATTAAAATAACCGCATTTTACTAAATGCATATGGATGTGTACACGGTACATATGTATACCAAAATAATTTTGTTTACAATTTTTGATAGGAATTTACTGGTAGATAGCTGATGTAGTAAGGAGTAACTTAGGCTACTTTTATTTTAGAAATCAGTATAAATAAATAATAAAAATTTAAATATATTATAAAACTGTACAGAGCCACCTATCGGCCAGAGTATGTTGCGTCTATTCATTGAGAGGTGGCAAAAGCATGAAACTGCATTGCGTGTTTGGGATTATATTATATTAAAGGCTTTATTCACGTTACGACGAAATTAACGCGGATGAAACCGCTGAGCACAGCTAGTAAAAAATAAAAGAAAATACTTACTTGTCGGGAAACAATTCTATTATTTTAGAAATTAATATAAATAAACAATAAAAATTTAAATATATTGTAAAACTTTGTACAGCGCCATCTATCGGCGAGTTGCCAGAGTATGTTGATACTCGTAGGAGGCAATAGCAAGAAACTGTATTGCGTGTTTGGGATTATATTATATGAAAGGCTTTATTTACGTTGCGACGAAATAACGCGGGCGAAACCGCAGAGCACAGCTAGTAAAAAATAAAAGAAAATACTCACTTGTCGGGGAACAATTCGCCAGGCTGTCCTCTAGTTTGGACAATACGTTCGCCATTTACTTCAACGACACAGCGCAGACGCGCACAGCATGTTGGGAATTCTGAAATATCACTTAAAAAATAAAAAAATGGCAGTCATAGGACAGCTGATACAAATGAAAACTTATAACAATTAAGATTCTTATATTTTCGTTCATTTTGGAGTTGAGACTGAAGCGCGTCGATCGTTTAAAGAGATAACAACGCGCTTAGTTGATTCATAATTAAATAGTGTTAAAACTAAAATAACCGACAAAAAATTCAGACATTACTTCTCCACCGTATGGCATAAAGATGAAGAAGCTTTTAAAAATAAGCATGCGAAAAACTCTGAACAGCCGAACTATATTAATATTTGTTATATGTACTAATTTTGGACTCTTAATTATACGAAACTAGCTGACCCGGCGAACTTCGCACCGCCTAACAGTCAATGAATGGCGTGTTACTTTTTAGCTGAACTAATTTAGGCTTTGATGAACGTAAAACAATGATACAAAATAATCTTCTATATATATAAAAGAAAGTCGTGTTTGTTACAACACTTATAACTCGAGAACGATTTTTCTGATTTTTCTTGATAAGCTATTCATATGTAGTGGTTATATACTCTTTGAGCTATTGTCTATGTCTGTTTCGCCATAAAGGTCTCAGCAACCAGGCCATAATCTCCAAAAAAAATAGTTGTTACACTATTTGACAGGATTGGACAACAAATGTTTGACATGTAATAAACAAATCAGCATTATTGAAATGATTAAGTATTCATTACACATATCGAGTTTTCATTGTTTTTAAGATGTATTCTGCTATTCGGGACGGAAACAAATCCAACAAATCAAAAACCATGGCAATCGGTCCAGCCGTTCTCGAGTTATAAGTGTTGTAACAAACACGACTTTCTTTTATATATATAAGATATACATACCAACATTTTCATCTTCAATATATTCGTGGCATTCAAGAGCGTTCTCGGGTATTTTCGGTTTGCGGCAACTGAAATGAATTATCGGATAGAAACAAAGGATAAAACGGGACCCTATTACTATGATTTCGCTGTCTGTCCGTATCTCATAAACCGTGTTAGTTAGGCAGTTGAAATTTTCACAAATTATGTATTTCTGTTGCCGCTATAAGTAAAAATACTTAAAAACAGAATAAAATAAATATTTAAGACAGCTCCCATACAACAAACCTATCCATGCATTGTTTTAAAAAGGGATTAGGTGGCGTCTTCAATGAAAGCTCCCAGATACGTTGTCCTGTTTTAACTATGAATATTGAATTTGAATTGGTATAATAATTTAAAAACTGACAGTTATGTCAAACGCTATAAGATTACATTAGAAAAGTTTTCTTAAATAAATGTAATGTACCGCGCAACTTTCTCAATTCCTTTCCTGAAAACCTTTTCCAAAAAATAACAAACATAACAAAAAAAGTGTTATCTAATTTAGTGCAGTTGTTTGGATTTTATGCCCTTACATTGATTTCGGTGATTCATTTATATATTATATGGTACGGAACCCTTCGTGCGCGAGTCAGACTCGCACTTTTTTTTAAATATTTAAGTTTATATAAATCATAATATTAGTTTATAAATAGTGTAAACTTTACCCGACAGCGGCAATGAAGTACTTTCCATCACGTATTTCACACCGGTATCGGTGACAAGTGTAGTGGTCCGACCATTCTTGCCACGGCTGGTAACCCTTTCTCGAATATTTGTCAACGCAAGCTTGATCTGAAAAAAATAAAAAAAAATACTTATATACTTAAAATCTATATAGATAAATAAAATTGGAGTGTCTGTTTGGAATATTAAAACAACCGCTTTTTAGTAAATGCATATGGATGTAATCGGTACGCAGTAGAGGTACATGAAAATATTTTTTTTTACAACTTTTAACGGAAATTTCACTGGCAGATAGCTGATGTAATAATGAGTAACTAAGACTACTTTTATTTAAGAAATCAATATAAATAAACATCAAATATTTAAAATAAGTTCAACGGATTAAGCGTAGCAAGTTTT
This sequence comes from Aporia crataegi, assembly GCA_912999735.1. Lineage (NCBI taxonomy): Eukaryota > Metazoa > Arthropoda > Insecta > Lepidoptera > Pieridae > Aporia > Aporia crataegi. The sequence goes on along the minus strand of OU538754.1, from coordinate 511,590 downwards.
TTACTTTATGCAATAAAAAAATATTCAAAAGTACTGTAGTTTTTTGCGATTTTAAATACAGCCATTTTGAGCGCTCAAACTAATTAATAAAAAAATCATATTGTTTTGTTTAATCTTATATATAAAATTCTCGTGTCTCAATACCTTTATTTACCTTACTCCTCCGAAACGACTTTTACCAAATTTTATATGCATATTCAGTAGGTCTGAGAATCGGCTACTATCTATTTTTCATACCCCTAAGTGATATAGGTAGCCCACCCCAAAAATTAGTATGGCAAAACAACGTTTGTCGGGTCAGCTAGTTATTATTTAAATTTTAATACTAGCTGACTTGACAGCCGTTGTCCTGTTTAACTATGGATATTGAATTCGAAATTCGAATTGATTTTACTAAGAAATGAGGAATATTGACAGGTAAACATTTTAACAACTGACAGTTATGTTAAACGTCATAAGATTACTTTAGAAAAGTTTACATTGTTATAATCACAAAAGTGACATTAGAATAGTTGATATTTTCGTTGTTTTCTTAAATTTTCAAATTTTCTAATAAATAATTTTTTTATTTCTTAAGAACCTTCTCCAGATAACATAACAAAAAAGAATTATCCAATTTGGTGCTGTCGTTTGGAAATTATATGCGTACAATTCGGTTCATTTTTAATTAAATAGTTTTACACTTACAGCTCACATCTTCGGCCAGAATTAATTGTATTCCAAATCCCATTAAAATAATTAACGATCTGTATTCCATAACTTAAAATTTATTTAACACCAATAATATAAAATCTCTTCGACGTAAAAAACCACAATGATTATGAATTCAGCGAAACGCTCTTCAAATAGTCTTCCGCGAAATGTATATTTTGTAAACTTAACTGAATTGATACTTGTTTTTGCGAGAAAACATTAAATATTTTCACTTTTCAAACGGATTTCCCACAAGTAGTTACAGATATTAGATTATATTTATACAGTAAATCTACGGTTTTTATACAGCATTTTTTGTGACGTAACGTGGAACTAAAAATTATCCTTTCCTTATTAATATTATAAATGCGAAAGTCTGTCTGTCGCGGTTTAACACAAAAACTAATGAACCGTTTTAAATGAAACTTGTACACAGATAGTCTAGAGCCTGAGAAAGGATATAAGCTACTTTTTAATGCGAAAAAGGGTTGTAAGGAGTTGAAAGAAGGGGATGAAAAGTTGTACGGAAGTATCGTCATTTTTAGAGCTAAAAGCTTTTAGGCTAAACAACATCACATTACGACGAAGTTAACGCGGATGAAACCAAGGGGCACAGTATATAATTATGTAGTAAGAAACCACGTGTATTTTTTCTAAACAACCTGCAACCTTTCTGTCTAAACATTTTTATTATGGTCCTTAATTTTTTGATTATATTTTATACAAGATAATATTCAAAAAAATTTAAAATTCTTTGTAGATACTAAAAAATACACGTGATTTTGGATGGGGAAGATGGGGGGTTAGTCTTAAACCTCTCCACTTAACACCAAGGGGCGGGAGGGGGTTAAAAAATGCTCAAAAAACATCACTTGATTAACGGCCAGCCCCTAGGTAATTAATCTAAATGTTAATATTTAATGTTATTCGCTTTAAATAATTTTATATGTATTTTACTTCACTCTATAGTTCAACATGTAAGCTCTCGCACAACTGAAGAGATACATCCATAAAATTCATTGTTTAAAAATAAAATTCCAAGAAAAAGTCTATTGTTCAAGGTTTCAAGAAATGCATTTGTAATCCTAGAACAATCAGTAGGTACTTAATTATGCGACGAGCTTATCGATATATGTATAAAGTACATATAGAAATAAATAACATTATATAATATCCTACAGGAACACCTTACTGGTATAAAAGTATATATTATGTTAATCCAGAGCATATTCTATTTGCGTGCCAAAGTTCATTCAAATCCGTTCAGCCGTTTAAGCGTGATTGAGTCACAATCATCCAAACATCCTCACAGACTTTCACATGCATGATATTAGTGAGGTAAACACCACAGAGTAAAATATATATGTATGTTTGTTTGTGAAATATATTTGATTGTGTGTTATTGTTATTATTCCCTATTAAATATTCTACTTCTATCTCCATAAATACGTAATTAGGTAAATAAAAGGTTTTAGTAATATTAATTTAAATAAACCACTTTTATGAACGTATTCAATAATGACAGCTCAGATGCCAATGTCAAATGTCATTTATTTACTTGTCATATTTTTTCGCTGTTTGCACTTGCGATTGGGAATGTTCAATTTGTCATTTTGAAATTATTGAAATTCGCGAATTACAAATAGCGTCGGTTATGAATGTTATGATAAATAGTTTTAAGTTAATCGATTAAAAATATAAATAATTCAAAATTATGTGATTAAAAACTTAAAATAAATAGTTGAGTGTAAAAATTGCCGAGTGCACAGTGATTTTCATGTGTAAAACATAGAAAGGCTGCAAGTACCAATGAAGTAAGTGCATACCTTTTATTTGTTGTTTTGCTACAATAATAATTGTGTATTTATTTTGCGCTTCTTTCAAACTTAATAAACATTATTGAAATAGCTATTTATTAATTCTCCGCACACATTTAAAAAGTTAATAAAATTTGAATGTGTTTTCTCCTGCATTCCACCCTCATTAATTTTGAATGTTAAAATTTCATTCAATGTCACATCGATTTATTATCAAGGGCATATATATGATTCAGCGATGTTTATTTTTCAAATTAATTAAAAATATTGCGCATTAAATTTACAACAAAAACCTAAACAAATCAAGACTATCTACGAACATATTAATAAACTTATTATCTGCTTATTGATAGCATTTGTAGAAATATTGAAGCGATAAATCTACTTTAGAACTTCATAATTATTAGTTTCATATATTGATAATATTTATAATTTCAAGTAACAAGTATCAAAATGCCAATCGCACCCCAATGGGTGTGTACCCAAAATAGTGGCTCCATTACCATATTGTATTGCTATAACAATGTATTTGCTATATTATATGTCAGTTTAGAGATTACCTCTTAGATTAGGTCTCAACTTGGCATTTCATTATATCTCTAATTACTAGTTTTGTCTTTTTGTTTAAAATATTGTTTAGCCTATGTTTATTACTATTGCATTTTGTATTTTTTATACATTAGAATACGTAGGCGGATCCCCTGATACAAGCTAGCCTAGGACAACCACCCCATGTTCAACACTTTTTTTATTCACCTCTATGCTTTGAACAAATACATTTTTTCTTTAATTTTACTGATATAGCAGTAAATTGTTATTTCAGTTTTGAAATTATCTTTTATAGTTAGTATTTGCTACCTTTTAATTGAGATCAAAGGTAAACCAAACACTGGCTCATTTTTTAGCCAGTATTTAGGGTATGCTCCTAATTTTGATGAGGCATTTATATATATTTGTAAATACATTTTAGTACATGTTTTTATTATAATTGCTTATACTTTTGGAATTAATAGGTGAACATCTTCGGGCGTTGAGCGAGAGAGGATGGTGGTGGGGACACTCTTTGTCTCCCACTCAAGGCCTGAGTGGGATTGTGTGATGAAGGGTATTGGTGTAACCACTAATCATCATCAAACAAATCTTGTAGATCTGTCATAGTGATTATTATTTTTTGTCGTAAATTATTAAATTGCTTACTATTATATATTATATTGAAGAATAGCGAATATTTTTTTTTATTGCAGTACGAATCAAGACGACGTATTGGATGAGAAGATGGACACAGCATCTTCAAAACACAGCACACCAAATTCTGATTCATTGGAATTTGAAGATGCCAACAACATTTGTTCTGACGGTAAACGCTTAAACACCCTTTCAATGTGTCTTTGTGTCTATGAAAACGTAGCTCCTAAATAGACCAATTTCTATGCGCTTTATTTTAAAGCTGACATGATAGATATGTATTTTTGCTTTATACCTAATCATCATGTCTGAGGTCAATTGTTTATTTTTATTCTGTGCCTACAAAATTATTATAATAGTTGTGTCCCGCGGTTTCAACTGTCGTTGTCACGTGATGTTATATAGCTTTTAGCAGAAATGGTGAACCTTTACATATAGACGTGACATTTTTATAAAGAAAAGTTTAATCAGGTCATAGATGTGCCTTCAAATAATGTACTCTATGTGATTATTGGGTAAATAATATCAACTCAAAATTCTTTATTTACTACAAAAAATAGGAACATTTTGCAAAAAAATTGAGTAACTTCTGTTGTTGCAGATTAGTTGACAAATAACTTATGTTAGAGTTGTTAGATGTTACTTTTAGCAGAATGAATGCTGAACTGGAGTCATCTGTCAAATGGTTTCTAACCGTATTTAGTACATAATGAACTTTGTGATTGATATTAGTGACGTGTCAAAAAAAATGTCTCACGTGCCACTAATGGCACGCGTGTTATTAGTTCGTTATCCCTGGCTTATAGAATGCTCGTATGTCTAAATTATCCCACAGGAACTCATTAAAATGGACTCCCCTAACCCCTAGTGGGGCATGGGTATCTGTTTCACTGACCATTTTCTTTACAGGTAGATGATCAGCCTTCTGTCCAACCGAAACATTCATGTTTTTTCCCGGAATTCGAACCCAGGACGTTTGCCAATTAGCCACGGAGGCGGTTAGAAACACACTACCGGTATATAAAGTACCCTATATGTTAATCCTAGATCATATTCTTTTTGCATGCCAATTTGCATTCAAATTAGGGATGCATCGATATGCCTTTTTGCCGATACGATACAAACGCTTAGTGAATTAAAATTAAGGTAAAATATTATATGAAACACAAGTTTAGTTAAACTTTTTAATTTCTATTAAAAAATAGTTACAGACTTTGAATGAGATTCAAGGTTTAGCTATTGAAATTAAGAATTAAGTGCAATAATTAAATTAAAATCAATAACTGTTAATAATTAAAATTAACAAGATTTTTGTTTAAAAAACAGAGCAGTGTCATGTTTTGCGGAGAAAGCCGATTTTGGAACTCTGTCTGTAAAGGACCTGCGGTGGAAAATAATCTCTCAGATGTATCGTTGTATCAGCAATAAAAATATCGCCGATGCCGATATATCGGCAAACACAAAGTATCGCCGATATATCAGTATCGGATTCATCCCTAATTCAAATCCAGCCGTTTAGTCGTGATTGAGTCACAAACATCCACATAAGCTTCGCATTTTTAGTAGAATTTTCGATTACAGAACCAATGGACAGCCTAACAACGAAAATGCTAGACACATCAATAACTCCAAAGTCGAAACCAACGCTAACGTTAACAACCAACCATCCGTTAATGGGTCTACCGAGTCCTGATGAGAAGCATGACAGCATCTCGAGTATAGAAACAGACAGGAATGGCTACAGCATCTACTCACCGCAGAACAGCTCCAAGAGTAACCTCTACTCGTATGTGACAGCGGAAGAGCCCAGCTCGCTTTTGGTCAAACCCAGGAGGAAGATCGTCGCAAGGATGACAATGTCTCCAGATACGCCGGATAATATGTTATCCAGGTTTGAGGGCAGGATCGGTAACAGGAGTACACCGAAGACTGGGGAGGAAGAGTTTTCAAAGGTATTTCAACTTATTACCAACTTTTAAAAAAAAAATTTTATTTATCTGTATAGATAACAAAAAAACACTCATCCCATATCTCAACCACTGTCTCTTCAAACTCGTCTCTTGTGTCATATTTCATCAAAATCGGTTCAGCGGTTGACGCGTGACGGCGTACTATACATTATACGTTACGCATTTATGTTATTAAGTATTTGTAAAACTTACAGTGATTGATAATTAAAAATTTGGGAATTTATTCTGCTATTCTCGGATTAGATGAATCTAACAAATCAGAGATCATTATTATCGGTCGAGCCGTTTCTGCGTAAATAGCCTAAATAAGGACTACCGACCTCAACGTAAAAGGAGGAGTTTGTTACCTCAGAACTTTCGACTGGGTGAACGATTTCGATGATTCTTTTTTTGTTTGTAGACCCATTTAAATCTCATCAAAATCTGTTCAGTAGTTTTAGAGTTACAATTTCAAGTCAGTTTTTTTTGTTAAAATTTTAACACTATGTTAATTAAATTTTATTAAAATGTTTCAGGCGACCGAGTGGTGTGATTCACCATCTAACCACCGTTCGATGCCAAATTTCGACTTACCAATAGAAATGTCAACGGGAGTGAACAATTCAGTGCAAAATGTAAGTTTCCAGCCACAATTTTGAGTCTGATATTTAGATACGTTGATAAATTACATATACAGAGGCCTCATGGCTAAGCGGTGTTATAAGCCTACCGCGGAGCCTGAGGTACCGGGTTCGATCCCCGGTCCCGAATACAATTTATAATTTAATTTGTATTTGTATTCGGTCTCTGGTAGGGCTGCCACTTGCCGGACGGAGCGTCATAAGTGGCTCGGAGGTGTGATTGAATTTCTAAAGGCTTGCCTGAAGAAATTCAACCAAACCAACAAAAACCCTTTGCACTCCATTGCAACAAAGTGTATAAAAAAATATATTTATTTTCATAGGACTAAATTCTAAAATCTCTGTACTAAACTTGATCAACAATTGAATGTTTGAAAGCAACTGATTTACATTCCAATTTATAATGTTAATAGTTTTAAACTACTTTGACTTCGTAGTGTATTAAAAATAGTAAAAAGAAACATGTCATACAAAAAAGTAATCAATTAACAATACATACAAAAAAGACAAGATACTTGGAGTCTTTTAAAATTTCAGTCTTTTCACATCACTACATATTATAAAACAAAGTCTGCCGCGTCTGTTTGTGTTCGTAAAACTTAAAATCTACTGAACGGAGTATCATGCGAGTTCACCAATAGAAAGAGCGATTCGTGAGGAAGGTTTTGGTATATAATTTGTCAATGTCTTGTGAAAATTGGTTGAAATATGATGATAATTGTTGGAAGTGTCAAAGTCAAGTCATCAATTCTGGGAGCAATCATCGAAAACGCTGCCTAATCCCTTTGAGATATAAACAAATTAATTAATTTTAATCTATATTAATCATTTGGTCCAGGGTTTGGTAGACTCGATCGAAACCTTAACTGAATAATAAAACATAAAATAAAGATTTCGAGTCGACAACATATATCCGCAAAATTCGGATTGTCAAGTATTTTGTTTAATTCTAACGGAGCTGAAAGACAAATCGCAGTCGCCATATTGGCCACTCTAGCGAAACCTCACTGCCTCTAACTAATAAATACATTTTGTATCTACATGTCACATTGAGTCACATTTCACTCGAGCAAAGCCGGGTTTTCATCTAGTAAAAAAATAAAACCGACCTCAAAACTTTTTTTTTTTACAAGTATGTAATTGTTTCGGAATAGTTTAATGACGTGGTTTCGATATTGGCCGCCATCTTGTTTTCAATTTGTCATTTGTCAAAGATACAGACGGTATCAGTATATATTATGTACATGAATATACAGGTGTCCTTGAACTTGAAAATATTATTTCCCTATTTGACTTATTCCAATAAAACTAAACTAAACTAGGTCAAAATTTTTCATTATTTTATTAATTTTACTTACTTTTGTTGACTTTGGTAAAAGTGGCGTCACTATCTGTCTCGCTCGCTCATGACAAACATGTCTATCCATCACTCTCATCATTTTGCCGTAAAATTAAGAACCTACCAAGAGTTTGCTTTACTCTAGATAACGCATCTGCATTGGAATTTGGGATTTTGACTACCTTTTTTATAAATTATTTCGTAATTATACTGCTAACTTCAGACGCCACCGTGTTAATTTAGAGTTCGGATCTTTAAGTGACATTAACCACATAAGAGAGCGGTGGTCCGTGTAAATTTGAAATTTACGCCCATAGAGACACGGTCTGAAGTAATTTACTGCCCAGATGATTGCTAATAGTTCTTTTTCTATTGTTGAGTATCTCTATTCCGTTTCTGATAGAGTTCTTGATGCGAATGAAACTGGCTTATGTGACCCAATTTTTCCTTGAGATAGAACTGCACCTAATGCTACATCTGATGCGTCTGTTGTAAAAATAAAATTTTGGGTAAAGTGGGTACTTTAGGAGAGGTGCGTTAGTTAAAATTTGTTTGCATTTATTAAATGAATCTAAAATCTCTTTAGAGTGTTACGGTATTATTTTTCATTAGGCATATAGTCATTGGTTTTGTAAGAGCTGCAAAATCCTTAATAAATTTTCTGTAGTATCCAACTAGTCCTAAAAATATCTTTATATCTTTTTGTGTCTTTGGTAAGGGAAAATTAATCACTGCTTTGATTTTATCTCTATTTGGTTTAAGTCCTTCATCTGTCAACTCATGCCCAATAAAATTTACTTGCTTCTGCAAAAATTCCGATTTATCCAACTGAATTTTTAAGTTCTGTCTTTTAAACTTTTCAAATACTTCCCTTATTTTTCCAATATGTTCTTGCAATGAGATGGAAGAAATTATATCGTCGTCTAAGTACGTAAAAACATTTTCAACACCTCTCAGGATACTGTCCATTAATCTCTGAAACGTACTTGGTGCATTCTTCAGGCCAAAAGGCATTCTTAAGAATTCATAATGTCCTCTTTCTGTAGAAAATGCAGTCTTTTCAACATCGTTTGGATGTATTTCCATTTGTTGGTGAAATATTGGCAGAGGATATTTATCTTCTATAATTCGCTTGTTTAGCCTACGATAGCCAATAACAAGTCGCCATTTAACTTTTCCTAATGCATCGGGTTTCTTTGGAATAATGTGTACTGGACATGACCATGGTGAAGTTTCTCTAATAATTCCTTGCTTCAACAACTTGTCAACTTCTTTTTAAATCTCTTCTCGTTGCTTTGGGGGTTGTCTATAATTTCTTACAAAGATAGGCTTATCATCTGTCACACGGAGCTCATGTTTGACTGCGTGCGTAAAAGTAAGTGGTAAATGTTCACAGTAGAATATATCTATATTGATAACATAACTTATTTATTTCACGTTTTTCCTCTTCACTCATATGATCTGTCCTTATTTTACTAAGATTGTCGCATAAATATTTATGAATGTCTCTTTTAGTAGTTACTGAGTTTAGTTTACATTGAATTTTACTTTCTGTTTCCGTGACCTGATCTCTGTAAGGCTCTAAGGGTACTAATGTGTTAAAAATTATTTTTCTAGAATCACTGGTGTTCTTTATTGTTGTCAAAAAATTTCCATTTGACACTGTTTCTAAAGCATAAGGCGATTGAAGATCTTTAGTCCAATCAAAGCCATTTCTGTAGTTGATGTTCTAAAACCTTATTCTTTAAATCAATATTACATGACATTAATCTTAGTAAATCTAATCCAATTAAACCTTTATATTTAGAATCAAAATCAAAACTTAAGAATTTATGAATTAAATCGTTATTAAAAAGTGGCGGCAGCCCTAAGTAAATTACATAAGAGTGCCTTGTAGTAGCATGAGCCGTTTTTACTTCGAACGGTTCACTTCATGTATTGTTGAAACGCTGTATTAATAATTGCACTGTTTGAAATCATAGATCTGGAAGCGCCCGTGTCTATTAGGAATTTACCTTGAAATTCAGGTATAAATGTATGGCAAATGATCTAATTTTTGATGATTGAGTTTGATAACGGATAATCTTCTTTGTGTTGGTCTGGGTCTCTAAATAAGTATAAATCATGAACAATATTCTTAAGACTTATTACATATAGATTACAAGGACTTAAAAATGTCATGCTCTCTGTGAGTATCGCGCCATGTAGGTTAGCCTGTATCCAGTGTTGCCATGCTCACAATTCTTGATCTTTGCTTTCCTGAAAAAACAGGTTTATTGGACATATTTTCGTATTGGTCTTGATTTTCTAATAAATTATTTTCTGAGTACGGCCCTTCCTCGTACGAGTCATTATCATAATACACAGGTGTGTAATATAACGCTTGGGAACTAAGCTGCGGCGCATAGTGACATCAGATGATATTTTCTGTACCTTTTGTTGTGGAATATTAGGTTGCTTATTATTAGATCTAAAATTAATGTTTTTACTTGGCTTATTTGGCCATGGTAAAAATGTTTTTGAGGCTTGCTCACCTCGCTGTGGCATGTTATGCTGATTAATTATTTTCGAAGGATTCGATTGAGAATTTGACTTCAAATTAATTTGTGACTTAAAATTTTTATTAATATTTTGAACATTAAAATTGTAGTTATATCTACTTTCTTCATGTTTGGCTGAACATATTGCTTTCTCTAATGTATTAGGGTCTGTGATTCGCACACCAACCGAGATTTGAAAAAGCAAATTATTTGTAAATTGCTCAATTGCCATCATTTCGTAATAATTTTTATCTGGATGCGAACCTATGTGTTTCAGTCCCTGTAATATATCTTTCAACCTATTACCAAAAGATTCTGAATCATCGCTTTTTAACTTGCGCGAACGCACTAACTCTTGAATTAATTGGGATTCTGATCGCGGATCCCTAATTTTCCTAATTAATATTTCTTTTATCTTAGCCCATGAATCAGTATCATTCTCCTCCGCAATCGCCTCTATTGCTTTGTTACTTAACCTATTTTTTATAAGGCAAACAAATGCAATTTCTGCGCATCCAGAGGTAGTAAGGATGCTAGTTAAGTCATCCGCTTGTTTAATATAATAATTTAATTTTTTCGGATCCCCACTGTATTTGGGAACTAATGCCGAAACGATTTCAAAATTTTCCAAATTTTCCATTTTGAAAAAATAAAAATAACACAAAAATAAAATGACAAAAAGTCTAATTTCTTTAATTTGAGTGTTAATGTCATTTACTCGACTCAAAATTTGTTTGCGTTATCTAGCAAACCATAACTCTAATATTCTGTATGACTATGACCAATTTAAGATCGATAATATACACGGTCCGTTGCGAATTAAAGCTTCAGGACACAAAATTCTCTGAGAGAAGAAAGAAAGAAAAACAACGGTTTTCGGGAGGAGACTATGCGAAAAGAACTTGGAAGATTTACCAAACAGCTCGCATCTCCCACCGGAGTCTTCGGTTTGCACACACACACACACACTTGTAATCGCGGTAGTAAGGGTAGAAACCCCACACTCAAATTCGAAGGATTTCACTGTCAAAATTCAAGCGCTGGATCCTACCGACTGCGCCAGTTAAGTTTTCGTGGTAAAGAAAACTCTTTTTAAAGAAATACAAAGTTTAATGTGTTTACAATAGCGCTGCCCGATATAGACTGGCTTACAATTAACGTAAAATCATACTCTAAGCTAAATGCTACGTAAGCACTAAACCAAGTTTATGCTGGCTTAACTCAAGTCCCATTTATTTTAACACTATATAATTTTTTATATATTTTTGTTTATCTTTTCAGGGTCACAACTCGCTCTCTTCCTGGAGCTATGATAAGTCTGCATACGTAGCCTTAATGGACGTTTACTCGGGCTCCGTGGCGCTTCGCCCCGTGGTATATAGAAGCGCCACCTCCAAACGGAAGATACAGATTGTAAGTACTTATTTTGGACATCACAGACAATGTTAAGAAAATAACAAAAAAAAAGACAGACATATTCCAAAAAACGTTTCACTTTTACAATTTTATACACGCAAAAAAATACACAAAAAAAGTAGAAATAAAAAACCCAATCATTGGGTGGGAGATTTATTTATTTATATACATTACGGCCCTTAAGCCAAGAAAAAAGTAAAAAATAAAAAACATAGCAGCGAAACATTCACGAACCCTTGATCAAATTCAATGGTTTGACTCTAAGATTCTCTTGTGGGTAATTATTAGTTTCCAGGCCCCTGTGATGAATAGGTCGCTTTTCGGTGAAGAGACAGGGAAATCGTTCAGTTTCGAGCAAGCCAGGCGCCGGAGCCTGCTGGCGATGCACAATGCGAGAAAAGTATTCAGGAAAAATTTGGTGCCTCCTGCAACGGTGGTGATTGTTTGGTACATACAGTCTTACCACCATAACGACCAAGTCAGCGCAGAGATATAACAGAAGAGAAGATGTAGTTACTAATGACGTCTATTTCCCAAAGGGGTAGGCAGCGAACACAGCACGCCACCGCCAAAGAAAATTCTCAATCCCAACCAGTATTTCCTTAGATGTGTGTGTGTATAAACGAGATTTATTTTTTAAATTTCAGCCCCCATTGGATGACTCCTGTAGCATCGGTGGTAGCGATTGTTCCCTGGACTCAGAGCCGGAGCAGGAGCCCGAGCCAGATCCACCAAGCGAGGAGGAGCAGCGGTAAGTTATTTATGATTCGGGTGCCACCTAACGTGAAATATAACCTAATAAATTCAAATAAATTTTTCCAATGTTTTTAATATTCTGCCATTCGGGACGGGAAAATAGAACAAATAGAAAATTATGCAAATTGGTCCAGCCGTTTTCGAGTTGTGTTTGAACAAACCCGACTTTGTGCACAATGCTACAAGGATCATTTGGCACGTGGCCATAATCGGAATTTAATTAAATTATTTAAAATAATTGATCCTTTAGTACTAAATTATTTTATTTATATAAAGATAGAAATCAACCTGGCTTACACCGGTTTGAACTCAGATCATGTAAGATTTTAATGATCGAACAGATCAAAATTTTAAACTTTTACATTTAAATTTTATCTTAATCCAACATCGAGGTCGCAAACTTTAATTTTTATTTGAACTAAAAAAAAAAATTACGCTGTTATCCCTAAGGTAATTTAATCTTTTAATCTTATAGTAAAAAGATTTAAAAAATTGCTTTTTATTTATTCACATTATTACAATATAATTTTCCTCTTATAAATTCTGTCGTTCAAATATTTTCTTATTTTAAGTTGAATAACGGAATACATTTTATTTACCATTTATTTTACCAAAAGGCTGGTAGCAATTGAGTAGGTATACAGTTTGCCATATTTAGCGTGACCCTGCAAAAACCATTTCTTAACTTGGTTACATATTACTTATCACTATCAAACCCCATATCCCATAATTAAGACGACTTCCCTAAAACTAGGGAGATTTTTTTTAGCTGGTAACCGTTTTAACACCCACGCCCTCATGTCAATGTCATCCAAGTGCCAAATGATCCTTTTATGTTTACAAATATAAATGTATTTTTCAGATCGAAGTCTACAGCCACGGCGAGTGAATGTAGCGATTACAATATACCAGAATACTCAGCGAGTGATGAGTACAGGGATGAGAGATCCTGGCTCCATGTGCAGCATAGCGGCGTCAACGCCAATTGTGATATGAAGGTAGGTAAGGGCAGTCTAAGGCATGACCGCCTCCTTGGTCTAGTGGTAAGCGCGAAGCGTTACCTCTCGTCTGGGTTCGATTCCCGGTGATAAAAAAACTCGGTCTGGCAGGACATAGGCTGATCACCTACTTGCCCCTAAAGAAAAAATCGATCAGTGAAACAGATGTGAAATGCATCTGCGCCATACCCCACTGGGGGACACGGGACTTTACTTTTAAGTCGTAATGACGTGTTTTATTATATCATGTGACGTCAATTTATTATTATACAATCAATTGCCTTTTACTATAAATCCCCAATAAGGCAAAAGGGCATAAAACTGTCATGTTGCTCTTTGAAAGGCGGCGATGTAAAAGTACATCCAAAAAACAGAAAAACAAAATACTCGTCGAATTGATAACCTTTTCGGTGTTGTTGGTTAAAAGTTAAAATTATTATTTTCCAGGTAATCGAACCCTTCAAACGAGTCATCTCCCACGGCGGTTACAGCAACGATGGGGCTGCCATAATTGTATTCAGCGCTTGTTACCTTCCAGACAACGCCAGGCCGGATTACAGATATGTCATGGATAATCTATTTTTGTGAGTTTTAATAACTAAATGTGCCCCGCGGTTTCACCCGCTTTAATTACGTCGTAACGTGATGTTATATAGCCTATAAACAGATTAAAATAGCGAACAGTGAAATAATAATGGATATGTATTATGTTTTTTATTGTTTATTTATATTAATTTCTAAAATAAAAGTACTAAGTTACTCCTTATTACATCAGATATCTGCCAATGAAAGTTTCGTCAAAAATTGCAATGCATTTAGTAAAAAGCGGTTATTTTAATTACCCCAAAAATTACCCCATGAATTGCGGGACTTTTTTTTGTAGCTAATACCCAAAATCTTGTGTTTAACATTTAGTCAGAACTCTTCAGTTTCATAACAGCCTGGTACTTTTTGTCACTATACTCAAAATAAGTGTGTTTCATTTAGTCAAAAGTCTTCATTCTTATAACAGCCTGGTACTTAATCAAAATATCCATGTCGAGAAGACTCAGAAATGTGTTTGTCCCGTGAATTACGGGAGTTTTTTTGTCACTATACTCAAAATACGTGTGTTTCATTTAGTCAAAAGTCTTCATTCTTATAACAGTCTGGTACTTAATCAAAATATCCATGTCGAGAAGACTCAGAAATGTGTTTGTCCCGTGAATTACGGGAGTTTTTTTGTCACTATACTCAAAATACGTGTGTTTCATTTAGTCAAAAGTCTTCATTCTTATAACAGCCTGGTACTTAATCAAAATATCCATGTCGAGAAGACTCAGAAATGTGTTTGTCCCGTGAATTACGGGAGTTTTTTGTCACTATACTCAAAATACGTGTGTTTCATTTAGTCAAAAGTCTTCATTCTTATAACAGCCTGGTACTTAATCAAAATATCCATGTCGAGAAGACTCAGAAATGTGTTTGTCCCGTGAATTACGGGAGTTTTTTGTCACTATACTCAAAATACGTGTGTTTCATTTAGTCAAAAGTCTTCATTCTTATAACAGTCTGGTACTTAATCAAAATATCCATGTCGAGAAGACTCAGAAATGTGTTTGTCCCGTGAATTACGGGAGTTTTTTTGTCACTATACTCAAAATACGTGTGTTTCATTTAGTCAAAAGTCTTCATTCTTATAACAGTCTGGTACTTAATCAAAATATCCATGTCGAGAAGACTCAGAAATGTGTTTGTCCCGTGAATTACGGGAGTTTTTTTGTCACTATACTCAAAATACGTGTGTTTCATTTAGTCAAAAGTCTTCATTCTTATAACAGCCTGGTACTTAATCAAAATATCCATGTCGAGAAGACTCAGAAATGTGTTTGTCCCGTGAATTACGGGAGTTTTTTGTCACTATACTCAAAATACGTGTGTTTCATTTAGTCAAAAGTCTTCATTCTTATAACAGCCTGGTACTTAATCAAAATATCCATGTCGAGAAGACTCAGAAATGTGTTTGTCCCGTGAATTACGGGACTTTTTTTTGTAGCTAATACCCAAAATCTTGTGTTTAACATTTAGTCAGAACTCTTCAGTTTCATAACAGCCTGGTACTTTTTGTCACTATACTCAAAATAAGTGTGTTTCATTTAGTCAAAAGTCTTCATTCTTATAACAGCCTGGTACTTAATCAAAATATCCATGTCGAGAAGACTCAGAAATGTGTTTGTCCCGTGAATTACGGGAGTTTTTTTGTCACTATACTCAAAATACGTGTGTTTCATTTAGTCAAAAGTCTTCATTCTTATAACAGTCTGGTACTTAATCAAAATATCCATGTCGAGAAGACTCAGAAATGTGTTTGTCCCGTGAATTACGGGAGTTTTTTTGTCACTATACTCAAAATACGTGTGTTTCATTTAGTCAAAAGTCTTCATTCTTATAACAGCCTGGTACTTAATCAAAATATCCATGTCGAGAAGACTCAGAAATGTGTTTGTCCCGTGAATTACGGGAGTTTTTTGTCACTATACTCAAAATACGTGTGTTTCATTTAGTCAAAAGTCTTCATTCTTATAACAGCCTGGTACTTAATCAAAATATCCATGTCGAGAAGACTCAGAAATGTGTTTGTCCCGTGAATTACGGGAGTTTTTTGTCACTATACTCAAAATACGTGTGTTTCATTTAGTCAAAAGTCTTCATTCTTATAACAGTCTGGTACTTAATCAAAATATCCATGTCGAGAAGACTCAGAAATGTGTTTGTCCCGTGAATTACGGGAGTTTTTTTGTCACTATACTCAAAATACGTGTGTTTCATTTAGTCAAAAGTCTTCATTCTTATAACAGTCTGGTACTTAATCAAAATATCCATGTCGAGAAGACTCAAAAATGTGTTTGTCCCGTGAATTACGGGAGTTTTTTTGTCACTATACTCAGTATCAGTATCAGTATCAGTATTGACGGGCTAGTTTTCCGCAACTTGACGTCTATCATGCGCCTATTTTGCGTGTTGAGCCGGGCGGCTAGTCCTGCCATCCCAGCTCCTCCAAAAAGTTAATCAAACCTCTGGTGTCACCAATAACCTCGGGGAGGGTCCGTGGTGACCCCAAGTGTTTGGCCCGGTAGTTGGCCACGCCCGAGCACTCCAGAACAATGTGGGCTGCCGTCTCTTCTCCATCCAAGCACGCTCTGCAGATGGGGCTGTCTGTAACACCTATATTAAACAGATGTTTGTTAAAAGGGCCATGGCCCGTAATTATATGAGTTAGCTTACGTATTTCTGGTCGTGTGAGTTTCATCAACTTTCGAGTCAGTCTCCGGTCTATACCTGGCAGAGCCTGCTTCGCCTGTCGACATCCGCTCACCTCAGTCCAGTATTTGTTATGCAGCTCCTTGGCGTGTTGCCTTATAACTGATGCAGGCCATCCAGAGGGAAGGGGGACGATTGGTTCTGGTCCAACCGCAGCCATCTCCGAGCCTCTTCTGGCCAATACATCAGCGGCATCATTCCCACGAGAGCTACTATGACCTTTGATCCACTGCAGAGTTACATTGATGTTATTCTTACATACCTCAGTCAGGGATTGGTGACAGTTGTATATAAGCTTTGAGGTGATAGTGTTGCTTTGTAGTGCTTGTAGTACAGATCTGCTATCCGATAATATACGGATGGAATAGTCTTTTACCTTACGGTTTAGAATCGCTGTGGCCGCCGCGATGATGCCCATACACTCCGCCTGGAAGACGGTATTATGGGCTCCTAAGGGGTCGGCTACCTGTATGTTTAGATCTTCGGAGAATACTCCGTATCCTGTACCAGATCCAGTTTTTGAGCCATCGGTGAAGATTCTCAGGTCCTTCAAATTTAGGCCTTCATTTGGGTCTTCATGAAGCTGTATTTTATACTTTTTATCAAAGATGTATTGCTTTGGAAATCTGTCACTTACCGCCAACAGCAAAGGTTCTTTTTTCATCACCTCATGCAGAACCTTGGGGTCTGGTTCGTTACTAGTTTTCCAAAGACCTAGAGTCTTTAACCTTACCGCAGCTGAGGCTGCCTCTTGTCTTATAAAGAGATGTAGAGGCAGAAGATTCAACATGGCTTCCATCGCTGCTGTAGGTGTAGTATTCATGCCACCGGTAATTGCTAAGCATGCTAGTCTTTGAAAACGTTGTAGTCTGTTACATGCCGTTATAAGTTTGGTGCGTGGCCACCATACAACTGCTCCGTAACATATCATTGGCCGCAACACTGCTGTGTATAGCCATAGGACGATTTTCGGGGATAGTCCCCAGGTCTTACCAATCATTCTACGGCACTGCCAGAAGCAAATAGTTGCTGTACGAATTTTCGCCTCTATGTGCGCACCCCAGTTCAGCTTGTGATCAAGTATTACACCGAGATACTTCACCTCGTTAGCTAAACGGAGTTCAGTATTGAATAGTTTAGGCAACTTATAGTTGCCAAAAACTCTATTATTAGTAAACATTACCAGTTCTGTCTTTGTAGGGTTAACTGATAAGCCATTATCTTCGCACCATTGTTCCACGATTCTCAATGCTGCGTTCGTAACTTCACATACTGTATTGACGAATTTCCCGGGTATTAGGATCGCGAGATCGTCTGCATAACCTACTGTGTAGTAGTAATTGTCATTGAGGGTGGTGATAAGGTTATTTACCACCATATTCCACAGGAGCGGTGAGATTACCCCCCCTTGGGGGCAACCTTTGGCAACTATGGCTGTTTGTGATGTTCCCTCTACGAGTAGAATGATTCTGCATTGAAGCATGTTACCTATCCAAGTTTTTAGTGTGTTACATACTCCATGCCGCTGTAGAGCATCTTTTATTTTGATGAACTTTGTCTTGTCAAAGGCACCTTCGATGTCTACGAAGGTGCCCAGACAGAAGCCTTTATCCGATAGCGCGCCATCGATGACGTTAACTACGGCCTGGATTGCGGAATCGGTGCATTTACCTTGACTATACGCATGTTGATTTGGGTGCAAGGGTATCTTTTTAAGGTAGTTTTCCCTCAGTTCCCTTTCGCACAGCCTCTCCAAGGTTTTCAAGATAAAGGAGGTGAGGCTGATTGGTCTGTAAGATCTGGGATTAGAATAATCACTTTTACCTGGTTTAGGTACGAAAATAACTTTCACCTCCCTCCATTTTCTAGGGACGTATCCATGCGCGAGACATGCCCCGAATATATTGGTCAGCAGGAGAAGGAGAGTCTCTCCCCCCCATTGCAGTAGGGCAGGGAAGACCTCATCTGGCCCCGCCGATTTAAAGGGGTGAAACGTATTAATAGCCCATCTGGTTTTTTCTAGAGTTATTACCTTGTGAGCTATTCGCCAATCTTGTTCATTTGCAGTTGCACTTTCGTCCGTCCATTCCCTCTGCTGCCTGATTTCGCAGCCGGGAAAGTGGGTCTCCATAAGGAGCCGCTCCGTCTCCACTGGTGAGCTGGTGAAAGTGTCGTCTGGTTTACGAAGTGTACTTAGGGTTGGTTTAGGTTGGTTTGAGAGGACTTTCCTAACCCTGTTAGCCTGGTGCTGGCATTCAATCGCCGAAGAGAATTTTCGCCAGCCCCCCGACCTTCTGTATCTAATGCGTTTTTTATATTTACGTTTAATGTCCCTGTAATGATCCCAGTCGCTTTCAGCGCCTGTGTTCATTGCACGATTGAAGCTTCTTCTCACCTTAGCCCTGAGCCTCTCTAATTCAGGTCCCCACCAAGGTTGAGCTATTGGTTTATCCGTGGAGGGGGTGGTAAGAGGACATGCAGTATGATAGCAGGTAGTTATGACGTCATGGACCTTTATTACCTGTTCTTCAATATTTTCTACTCCCGTTATTCTCTCCGGAAGAATTACCTCCTTTAAAAGCGACTCCATCATCGTCTTATATAAGACGGGGTTCGTTTTGCGGGGCTTCCTGCGGGGAGATGGGGTAGTTGTATTTACCTCTAGGTTGAAGAGAATCCATCTGTGGTCCGAGCACGAGGCTTCTTTGGACACGTGCCAGTTGGTTATAGTATTAGACACCCCTTCAGTAGCTAGTGTTATGTCTATAATCGTTTTGCACTTTTTAGTGACAAAAGTAGGTTCTGACCCAACATTTAAGATGTTTAGTTTAGTAGTGAAAAGGTATTCAACAAGTTGCCTACCTCTTTCGTTCTCTGACTGCATACCCCAGAGTGGATGGTGCGCGTTGCAGTCCGTAGCCACTATGATTTCTAGGTTGGCACCCTCACAGTGACTCACCAGCTTCGACAGCTCTGGCGGCGGCATGTTGTCACCTTCTGGCATGTAGGCAGAGGCGACAACTGTTTTCGGCTGGTGTGTAGTCTCATCCAGTAGGATTATTGCGCATAGATCTCTAGAACAGAATTCCGTTAATGGTTGCACAAGTAGGTTATTAGAAATGTAAATACAGGCCCTGGGAGAATCTGGACCTGTGTAGTGCATCAACTTACCTCCAATATTGGAGAGTCCGCATATGCGACCCCGTCTAACCCACGGCTCCTGGATTAGCGCAAGGGTTGTAAGGTTAACCTCCAACCACTTCCTCAGCTGAGCCGTTGCGGTTACGCTGTGGTGGAGGTTAGCTTGAAGGATGTTAGTCTTTTGCGAAGGGGGTGCCATCTTCAGATAGCAAACCCTCCTCAGCGTCATCAATGCCTAGTCCACCAATCCCTTGGGTGCACTCGGTGCTCGGAGACAAAACGTCCTCGAGCTCCATAGGACTTTCGAGTGCCTCATCCGAAGGGGGCTCCATGGCACGCGCGCTGTCGCCAGCGGGCGCCTTGGGGTGTCCGGCTTCCAGCAGCGCAGTCTCCTGCGCCTCCTTTATCGCGTCAGCGTCCAACGGGTCATCCCCTCTCCTTTGGTCTGAGACCTTAGGAGGAGAGACTTCAGAAAATTTTCCCGTTGGCCCCTGGAATCTCAGGTACACCGAGCCCAGCATGTAAGACAGGCGGCGCTCGTGCTCCATCAACACCGGTACCAATTCCTCTGGCACGCTGACCACGATGAAGGTGTTGTTCTCTTGTGGGTGGAGGGCGTGCAATAGCCAGCGGTCTACTTCCGCCCAGGGGTTCTGGAAGCGGAGCATCCCTCCAATGGCCTTGGAGTCGTTCTGCGCGCCTGGCAGTAAGATACCGCACCTTATTCGGCGAGATATCTCCCACATCTGCTTCACCACAAGTCGATCTCCACTAGGGAGTATTAAGTCTTCGACTGCAGATTTGAGCCAGTCCAGAGTGCTCAAGTTGGAGCACCAAAGTTTCAGGACACCTCCGTCATAGACGGGTTTGCCCAGGAACGAGGGCCCCTCGCCACCCTTGGCTGCTATCATGGCAGCCATGAGCTTCTCCTCGAGCTTCCTCTGTACCAGCTGTACTGATGCTGCGCAGATATGACCCGTGGTTGCTGAGGTAACAGCCACCAACGGGTCAGTCTTCGCAGCGTCCGCGTATGACGTAGGCATAGGTCTGCTCAGGAGCTTCGGCCTTTTGCGTTCGCCCCTCGGTGAGTTCGTCTCGTCAAGACGAGGACGTTTGGGCACCGCAGCAGGCTTGGCTCCTTTGCTTACCTTGTCGGCTATAGGGCCTCTAGTTTTAGAGGCCTTCTTGGAGTCTGGCTGGGCTTTATTACCCGCCGTAGATACCCCTCCCGTACCCCTAGAGGTACTTGGTTGAGGTTCGGGCCTCATCGTCACCGCCGGGGGGGCAGAAGGGTCCGCGCGTTGCTCCATGAGCGCACGCAGACGCGCTTGCCGCCTCTTCCTCTGGCTGGGACGACAAGGTCGAGCATGACCCGGTTCCGGTCGCGGATGACTAGCCCCAGGACGGGGTTTGTCTCGCTTCCGGCCCCTCGGTCCTGCCAGGGTCCAGCCTGCCTGCAGTCTGTCGACCGTTTGGGCAGAAACTGCAGATGCAGTTCCCTCTCCCACTGGCGGCTGGTTGGGGTTGACCGGCGAGCTGGTCTCTCCCACCCTTATAGGTCTTTGTGGCTGTACAGCCAGTAAACCCGGGGTTTCAGCTGGAGCTGAACCCTTCCGGGGAGTTGAGGTGGCTGCCTTGTTGGGTTTCCCCTTCAAGGAGTCGGAGCTGGTACCCTTTGGTTTACCTCCGGGTCCCAGTTTCTTGGTTACTTTGGATCTATTGGTGTCCATTGTAAATTTTAAGTATTTCATTCCCTTCGCTCCCCACCCTCCATGGAGCCCGCACCTGGGGATGTTCAACTTGAACACCAGGGATACGTCGGGAATATAGGTCCAGTCGGTTGGCGTCTAGCGCGACATCGGGAGCTCGTAATGAGCGGCTGGTGAATCGATCCTATCCACCAGTTACTCCGCCCATCCTTACCCCGTCAGCATGGCCGACCACCACCCCTTTCGGAGCCCAACCGAACCTCGCCTGTGGTCTCACCGAAGTGAGGCCCACGTGACCATTACCCTCGTGCTGGCTAGGCGCGGGGCCACCGTTTGGGCGTGAAATCGGGACCAAAGAGGCGTGTTGCATCACAGGGGTATCTTTACCCCGACCCCTGATCAGCTCAACCCCCAGGATTCCGTCATCCTCGCTTACGGCGATCTACTGCGCAGGTCAACGCAGGTGGATGCTATATAGTCCACCGGCTGGCATCCACTGGCCACCGGTAGAACAGAGCAGAGTTAGCCATTTGTCAGCGATGGGCAGCACCGCACGCCACGGTGGTTTAAACCGGACACACAGCACCGCCAACCACTAACGCATGTTGCCCAGGATACACCGGTGACAAAGGGTGTCCATCCACTCGGGTTTTTAGGTCCTCATGGGTCGACACCCCCGCCCACTCTAGGAGGTTCTGCTACGTATCCCGTCACTATACTCAAAATACGTGTGTTTCATTTAGTCAAAAGTCTTCATTCTTATAACAGTCTGGTACTTAATCAAAATATCCATGTCGAGAAGACTCAGAAATGTGTTTGTCCCGTGAATTACGGGAGTTTTTTTGTCACTATACTCAAAATACGTGTGTTTCATTTAGTCAAAAGTCTTCATTCTTATAACAGCCTGGTACTTAATCAAAATATCCATGTCGAGAAGACTCAGAAATGTGTTTGTCCCGTGAATTACGGGAGTTTTTTGTCACTATACTCAAAATACGTGTGTTTCATTTAGTCAAAAGTCTTCATTCTTATAACAGCCTGGTACTTAATCAAAATATCCATGTCGAGAAGACTCAGAAATGTGTTTGTCCCGTGAATTACGGGAGTTTTTTGTCACTATACTCAAAATACGTGTGTTTCATTTAGTCAAAAGTCTTCATTCTTATAACAGCCTGGTACTTAATCAAAATATCCATGTCGAGAAGACTCAGAAATGTGTTTGTCCCGTGAATTACGGGAGTTTTTTTGTCACTATACTCAAAATAAGTGTGTTTCATTTAGTCAAAAGTCTTCATTCTTATAACAGCCTGGTACGTAATCAAAATATCCATGTCGAGAATTCAGTGAAAGACTCATAAATGTGTTTGCGCCATCCAATAGGCGTTTTCAGATTCACTTTTGTGTCTGTTCCAATCAGTGATCCAAATTTTTTTTTTCCAGATACGTTATATGGACTCTTGAGAGATTAATAACGGAAGAATATAGTTTGGTCTACTTGCATGGGAGTGCAGGCAAAAGACGTATGCCTACATTCGCGTGGTTACACGAATGTTATAAACTTATAGACAGACGGTAATTTATATGTATAAAATGATGTTAAAAGTTTGTTTGTTTGATCGCATTTATCTCAAGAACTATTGGTTAGAATTGTAAAATTATTTTCGTGTTGGATTTGACAATTTATCGAGGAAAGCTTGTAACGACCAGGAGTGGAGCATTGATGAAAAATTTTGCAAGAACTTGAAAATTCTTTTCATAGGCTTACAAGCCTAGCAATAATACATTTTTGCTTTGAAAAGTTTGAGGAATTTATTTAAACATCTTTGCCTATTTAAAACTTTTTTCAAGCTTTAGTCCATATATAAAAAAGGAAAGTTGGCAAAATTAATGGAAAAATGAACAAATCATTTTTCTTTTTCAGGTTGCGAAAGAATCTCAAGCATTTATATTTAGTTCATCCAACATTTTGGTTAAAATCGTTCGTTGTTATAACAAAGCCGTTCGTTAGGTGAGTTTTTTTTTTGTTATTTTATTATGTAACATTGTGTTTGTTTGTTATCATTCAAAAGATGTGTTTGTGTAAATTTTAATTTTTTGTAAATTTATTAAGCAATTTTTCGCTTTACCCATTTGACAATATTTAATGGTTTATATAACATTCATCAACCCAAATTCACATTAATAAAATCAAAACTAGAAAAATACAAATAATTTGTGTTCAAAAAATTCAAATTAGAAGAGAAATAAATTTCTAAAATCGTATTTCAGTTCCAAATTCTTCCGCAAATTGGACTATGTGAAAACATTGGATGAACTGTTCAGCAAAGTTCCGGTCGAGCCGAACGCAATACCTGAGAGTGTCAAACATTTCGACACACATAGACGGTAGATAAGGCAAGGTGAGATTTCAAAAATGCGTCTGCTTGACAGAACTTTACAAGTAAGAGATCGGCTTACCCAACCCAAGCCACCATTGATTTGTTTCATCGGGTTTCGAACCCCAGACGTCCTGTCCAACGCGCGGGTGTTAGAACCACAACCAATTTACAAGTTAAATTGGAGACAATTTTAAAAAATATACCAATTTATGATTTTTTAAAAAATATTAATATAAAACAAATGGTATTACAATTTTTTAAATAATTTAATTAAAATACAAAAATATATTTTCAGAATCTCACTGGGTACCGAATTCAATCAAAATCGCTACAGTCGTTTTGGAGTATACCGAAATTATCTGATTTAAAACTGCACTGAATCTGATGAGGCGACTTTCCAAAATTGCAATTATTATATTAGTTTGTTGGATTTTGTTCAAAAAAGAATTGTTTCGATAAATAATATTTGCAAAGAGAAAGTGAATGATAAGACCGAACGCTCGGATCCTATGTCCAAAATACGAATAATTAGAAGTATTCAGAAATAGCCTAAACGGATCAGCCAGCTACCACCCGTTGGTCGTATGTTATAGGAATCAGGTGTAAGCCGATATTATATTCAAAAGGAAAATTAAGCTTTAATTTCGTGTCATTTCTCTAGTTTTAAGAAATCTTTACAAGAGCTATGCTGAAAGTGCTAATGAAGTTTTTAAAAAAAATATTTCAAGCGATTTCAAGCAAGAGTGTGAAATAGCAGGCACTGTGACTTTTCACTGTTTAGTTCATATGATTCTGTTTTTTGGGCTATATCATTAATTTATCTATTTATTATAAAATAGCAATATGCCCCGGCTACGCACGGGTATAAAACATACATAAACCTTCCTCTTCAATCACTCTATCTATTTAAAAAAACCGCATCAAAATCCGTTGCGTAGTTTTAAAGATTTAAGCATACAAAAGGATATAGGGACAGAGAAAGCGACTTTGTTTTATACTGTTGTGATTCAACACAACAAATTCTACAAGTAGTTTATTCTGTCTATTAAAAAAAATATATTTTCTTTTTGCTTGGTGCCAATGGTAGATTGAGTAATCCACACAATTTTATAAATACCTAGACTTTACGCTACTTTGGCATATACAAAGCCTCGATCGCTTCGAGTCTAGCAGCTAGCTTATAACCAGTGACAGAATTTTAAAATAAGTCCAATAGTTTTTTTGCGTTTATTAATTACAAATTAAAATCTTTTTGTGTAGCTTTAGAATTTTGATATTTTTAGCAAAGCTCTTGTATAGTGTTATAATAGTTATAATTTCGTGTCATAGATATTATCTTATTTCTTCACATTCCTCAATTTTGTACTGAAAATATATTTAAGTTTACTGTGTGTGTGTTGAGATTAATGACAGACGCTTCTCCTGAAGAAAACCGAAACACCTCTGAAGTTTGTTTTTGGTTAGTTTTTTACATTCGAAAAATAATGCCAGTTAATTGTAGTTAATCGCTTAACAAATATGATAATATTAATAAATATTATATTTCAAATGATTAATATTTAATGATATCAATATTATTTAAATTCCGTCTGAATAGTACCTAGCATTGTTTCCGTTCTTTAAGGTGTGTCTAAGTAATCGTTCAGATGTAAATCGCGTGAGTGTCGTCATGCGTGTCTTTTCCACACTCGTGTGTAAATACATCAAAATTTATTCATCTGTTTTCTAAGCGCTATATAATTATCTTTCATGCAAATGTGAAAGTATTTCATAAATTTCTTTTTCTCGTTCTCACTCTTTGAATATTTTTTTTCGAAGAAAAGTTTAATTTTTTAGTACATGCCCTATTTTTGTGTGTTGAATTTATCGAAACTCCGAATTTAACATTGGTCCTTAGGAAATCTATTTTTAATCGACATTTATTGAAATGAAAGTATTTTTATGCCTATTTAGAGTATTGTTATACCTGAGTGTTGCCATATCCTAATTTTTAGCCAAATTTAGTGTTAAGTAAAAGAAAATTAGGCCATTGCACTTTATACCGTAATAGAAACTACAGTGTGATGAAAAATTATATTTTTCTGCTTCGCTATTTTCTTAAATTTCAAAAATTCATAAAAAAACTAAACCGACTAGTGTATTATAAAATAAATAAATAATAAACGAAAATAATAATTCTACAAAGGAAATATTGTTAAGTCAATGAATACTGCAATAAAAAATAGGTTTTTTAAATGATTTTTTTGTTGTTATAGTGGTTTATAAAGTAAAAAAAATATCTTTTAGTTCTTAGTAATTTTTTTGTTTGTTTCCATAAAGGTCGTTATTAATCGATGCATTATACTGCCACAGATACCTATGTCCATGCACATAGCTTTTGTGAAATATACACAATTGTAGTACAAATAGATTTAATTTTGTAACATTTGAAAAAAAAATAGTGTACCAAACAAAAAAGAAGCAGTTTAAGCTTTAAAAATGTACAAAGAAACGAAATGACAATCCTCTTTTCAAAGTGGGTTGAAATTTAGTTCATGTTTTCGATTTTTTTTTTCAAATTTTACAAAATTGATGTTAGCACAATAATTATGCTTTAAGATTTACATTTTTATATGTCTGTTTGCATTTGTAAATTGGTGCTTTTTATTGCAATAATATAGGATACACAACAAATTAATTAAACTTTTTTTTACAAAAAATACCAGAATTGTGAAAAAAAAATTGTGAATAAAAAAAAAAATAGTCATAGAGATCTCTGGAAACTTCGATAAGTACTTGAAAAACATGTATTTCATACAATAAATACCGGCATTTCGAATAAAATAATTTTTGTAAAATTATAATAGTTTTGTTTCATTAAAGGAAATTTTTTTTTAATAAAATGCCGGATTTTTGAAAAAAATTGTACAATTATATTTTTTTATATTTAGAAAATAATTTTTAATATCTGTTTTTGAAAAATATGGTGTGTAATTTGTTTTGTTTAAATGAGTGAAATGTTTATTTTGTGGAATGATGGAAGGGGTCGTTATCATTAATCACGTGATGTTTTTTAAGAACTTTTAGCCCCTTCACACTCAGCCGGTTGAGGAGAGGTTTTAGGCTACTGCCCCACCCCTATTTAAAATCACGTGTTTTTTTGGGTACAAAGTATATTGAAATTTTCAGAAATTATCTTTAAATTAAGCATTGTGTAGAGGCATCCAGAAAAATAAATAAACATGATATTTCATAACACCCCTCCCCCCTTTCGAGCTGTCCGGGATTAATGGACGATCCCTAAAGTTAAAAAACAATATTTTTAGTATTTTTTTATCCAACAACTATACTGATATAATTAAGAGAAAAAATATTTTAGTTAAAAAACTGCTGAACCAATTTTAAATATTTGTTGACTGATGAGAAGCCAGATTCTTTGAGTAACATCAGCTCTTGTATGGATACGAGCAGTCGAGTGTAAAAACTAGTTTTAACTATTTTGATAATTTAAAACGTGTGTCATGAAATAACTATTATTTTGGTGTCAAAAAAACTACCTAAGTCAAACATTTTTGTATCTTTTTCTTTATGAATAATTATTTCAATAAATAGTAAAAATATTGTTTTTGTAATAACGGTCACGGTCTATAAAACTAATCTGGTATTATTGTAAATGTCAGTGGCGTAGCTAGGCGTGGGCCAAGTACGAAATCAAACTTAAATTCCCCATTTATTTTTTAATTAAATAAAAACCTCAAAAATATAGGCCTCACTCGTCACAATCTGGCAACAAAGCTTAGTTTTGCCAAACGTTTCTTTACATGCATAGGTACTTCAAACAAAACAGTGAAGGTGGTACATATTTTGGTAAAAAGTAAGGATTTCAAAAATTCTAGAAGTAGGTAATTCAGAATAAGATAGTTTATAACTTGTAGGATCTGGATTAAAGTACCATAACATTTTACGCTTCACAAAGACACGGTAAAGCATGTTTGGTACCTAGATTTATTGGATAGATGTTGGCAACGAAAGAAAAGGGGCCTCGCTGATGCGACTTCGCCCACGCCTTAAATAGTCCACGCTACGCCACTGGTAAATGTGTGTAGTGATAGAAATGATGCGAGTGACACAAACACATCTGACCCGGTTTATATTGGTAAGAACCAATTGTCGTTTAATTCTGACACCGGGTCAGATAAGTTTGCTGCACTATGACACAGTAGGTAATTTAAAATGCACGATGTTTTATACATAGACAAGAGTGTTGTAATAATCTGGTCGTTAACAGTTGACACTAAAAAGGGCGCCAAAGTTTAACAATGGAAACATTATTACACATACATTAAATTAAATTATAAATAATAACTTCGTACCGCCAATAAAAGTTAAATTTATAAAAGAGTCGAATTGATTCTCTTTATAAGTTTAGTCGCGAAATTAATTTCTGAACGCACGCTGTTTGACAGGTACAACCAGCTTGTATGGGAAAATTATTGTTTTTTACTACTAAACTTCCAATTTCCTTATATTTTCTCACCATTTAAACCTGTTTTTTTGCTTACTGATTTTTTGCATTCTGTGTTCGCCCTTTAAAGATAAGCATATAGTTCCTAATTAATTAAGTTTTTTGTACGTAATACCTGTGGGTGAACCCTAACTAAATAAATTAGTCAAATCAGTATAGCCGTTCTCGAGATTTGTAAAAGTAACAAACGTCAATTGATTTTGATTTTTGACACATAGTTTGTGTAAATTGGCGCAAATTGTGACATCAATATAATATAGCTCTGTTTGCGAGAAAAGGGTGATTTTTCAAAATAAAAATGTGAAATTTGAAAACGTCCCGGTATGTTAATAATAAAAAAAGGATATTTCAAAATTGTATCTGTAGTATGAAGGGATGATGAGTTTGGTATTTTTAGTTTTTTCACTTTTAGTATTCTTATTTGTAAGTAATTGACATATTTTCAATTTTTTCAACTTAATTATTCCATTATTATTGTAAATTATTAAATTTAATTATTGATAAGACAACATAGGAATCTACGAATGACGTCAGAAATTGTAATTCAACTAGATCTCATTTTTTTTTCTAATTATATAGAATCTCAAAAATGTAATTTATATGCAAATGGAATTGTTTTTTTCTTTTCTTGTTTATTTTGTAAAATTGCAATAAAGAAAATGTTGGTTGTTTCTTATTTAAATTTAATCTTCGTACATCAGTAAAACAAACGCTCAACTTAGCGCAGATTCGAAGCTGCTTTAGGACCGGACGATCCACCGTCAACAAATGATATCCTTGGGGGAAAGGGGGTAGAAATTTATTACACTATCAGTCTCAGACAGTTTCATTAGATACCTTTAGAATCACAAATTAATTGTTATTAAGCTTTCTAATATCTTTGACCACAATTTCCCTTCATAAACTTTAATTTGTTGAAGTTTTCGTCTGAAAGCGAGGCTCGTTTCGGCTTAAAATATATTTTCCCGTGGAAAAAAAGACATTCAACTCCAGCGCTTGAGGAAATAGCACTATTATATTTAATAAACGGTTTTGTAAAAATCTGTTCTCCAAGGAATGCTGTATCGTTGAAAGCATTGATCTCATGTCAAGTCATATTTTGAGCTTTACTTCTTAAAGATCTGTGACTCATAGGTTTTATCTTTGGACTGAGTGACAGAATTGCAAAAAGTATTTTTCCTCATTGTCGTTGTTACTAATAGTAGGTACTGGATTAACGGACTTGGGAGTCTGTTAACTTAAAAGTTAATCCGTTAGTCGAAATGTTAACTTCGTTAATTAAAGGAAATAAAATAAGGAAACTAAAACCTTTCTCATACTAAATGTTTGAGTGTTGGTATTTATTGTGGTAGGTACATTCCTTGCTTCCGATTACCATAACACAAGTACTTCGGCTACTTTGGGATCAAAGCAATGTAATGAATTGTCCCAATTTAAAAAAAGTCAGCATAGCCTAACAATTATTGTCACACGTAACCTCGTGGTGAATTCCATGATGTGCAGTTAGCGTATGCTCACAAGCCACAAGAGCATCTACTACAACTCATTATTGTGACCAAATTGATGAAAGATAATTCATGGGTTCATTTCTATGAGACGCCCAACAATTTCCTTACGAAAACTCCCGATTGTGGAAGGTAATAGCGGTAGCAGGGATAAAATATGTTGATTTGATGATTCTCAAAAATTGTAAATTAAAAAGGGTTTCTTAAATTATATTACCTACTCTTGATGGTTTGTGGAACAGACAGAAAGGGTTTAAAAAAAACAACAATATGAGTTACAATATTTATTAGTTAGCATTACTCGGTTACACATGCACTTAGGTAGCTAAAAAATAAAATTTTATAATAATAACGTTGTAATCACTTAAAAAAATCGTTTGGCTTAAAATTATGAGATTTTAAAATTACAATTATTCAATGGTTATGTATTACAAACATTACAAAGACATTAAACATTAAATTTTTACATTAAAACATGACGAATATGACCGTGTTGTAATTAAAAAAATAAAAATAAACAAAAATAGTTTTTTTGCATTTCGAAATGAGCGTTGAAAGGCTCGGAACAGAAAGTCAGAAGAAATTGTCCAATAGTCCATAAGTAAAATAGTTTCTGACAAAAACAAAAAAAATGTCTTCAAATCTCAATATTTTTGCATAGTTTTTTTTATAAACACGGCGAGTGTATAATTATTATTAATTACACAATAATAATTTTATAAATGATTAATAATTATTAGCAAATAACGCCATCTAACGGTGAGATTGTCTATCACAATCTTGTCAAGATGGCACATATTTTTTCCAAAATTACAGGAAAAACAATTTTATATTAATCATTTCATATAATTATCTTAAGATACGTTAACGGTGTTATACAACAAAAAAATGCGACAATTTTATATTTTCAATCATTGTAAGTATGAATTCATTGTGAACAGCTGTCATTATAAGGCAGCCATTTTGTAATTCATTCTTAAACTTATATCTTTCTTATAAATATGTATCTAATATAAATCTATTTACTTGGTGTTATATACCTTCAGTGGACGAGCTCGCGTGGGCATCAATATCCTAAGATTAATATTTAATAAATAGAGACTTACACAAGGCACCTTACATTTTTACGGTTGGTTAATAAAAAATATTTTTAAGTGTATATTAAATGTTCACCTTACTCATAAACTTTGCTCAACTTGAATGTCGCAAAATCTTTCTTGCGAGTATTTAAAAAACAAAAATATCTCAGTTGAGCAATGTTTATAAGTAAAGTGACGCCTATCAACATATATTAATTTTAGATAAAACTAAATCGATTAATAATTGTTAACCATCGATTAGCTAGTCAATAGTTAATTATCAGCGTGTTTAATCAACAGTTACTCGAGACTTCGTTGCGTCGATCAGCCGACTACGCTAAAAGATAATATCATTATTACTAACAAACTATATCTATCTCTTTCTTCGAGTGTAGGTATGAGGAGGACAACAATATTTTAATTCTCTATACACTGGGCCTTATTACATAGCATGGGACTAAAAATGTTACAGTAATCATGGCAATGATACTTAATCAATAAACCAAAACAAGTAATTTTTGTATGAACTGACAATTCATCTTTAGTTCATGTTTTGTAATAAGGCATTTCATTATACATGCATAAAATGAAGTTTGCTATATTATAAAGATTTCACTCCAATACTATATATCAAAATATTTTAATTTATAAAATACAATTTAATTTTTTTAAGTTTTCGCCAATTTAGTTTAAAATTAGTTTCATACGCATCCCCAAATTATATATAAGATATATATTTAAGACTAACATTACATATTAATATTTTTAGCACTTTATACATTATGGCCAAATTTTCAATTTTAAAGTACGTTTATACAATAAAAGTCAACTTCTGTGCGTTAGATAGGTGAAAGGTACAAAATGGCTTATTTCAATTTCTTTATGTACAACCACCACCTATTTATAAGTTGACCAAAAAATATTTTAAAATTGAAAAAATGGCATACACATTTTAGTAATAAAAAATATTGTTAGATTAGTTGCACCGTCAAAAACACCATTAAAATTTAGTTTAATTAATTATTTATATTAAAAATATATATTATTATTCTCTATACATTTATGGCACTGAAGTATTTGTAGCTGCTTTATAAATTTGTATAGAATCAAAATATTTTGTATTATTTCATACGTATAAATCTGACATTTATATAAAAAAAAACAAAAAAAATAAAAAAATAATTAGTTGTGAACGACCTAGAGTCAAAAAATCTCTAGGTAAAATATAAAAAAAATACAATACTTTTAAAAGGCACATTAAACATTTTCTTGTATATATTATATAAGTCTCTTTTATTTACAGGGTGAGTCAAAATACAAAATGGTCCCCTAATGGGGCATGGAGCTGAAACATTCTATCAATTCCTTTATATACAAAAAACTGTAATAAAATGTAAACATACAACAAAAATATATTTTTTTAAAAAATCGATGAATAACATTATTTTAAATACTTATAAATATATTTTTCATTGAAAATTATTAATAATTGTAGAATAAGTCTTTGCGTTCAGTTCATAACTTACAATTTTCGGTTGGTAATCTTTTAAAACGGGTTTGCTTATAAACCATGTTTGATGAATGAACCATGATCATGTCATCATATGAATTATTGTATAAAATATTATTTTTTATCAATAAGACTTGAATGTTTTGAATCAGTCTTATAGGAAATAACGTGGTAACCGAAATCACGTTATGATAGAAAATTAAGTGCCCCATGCCCCATTCGGGGACTTGGTACTTTGAATCACCCTGTATCCTAAGGCATCATTTCTAAGGACACTGAACCAGTGCTGGCACTTTGTGAACCGGACGAAACCGGGCGACATAACTATACTAACATCATACAAGTAAAATTATTAAAATCTGGCATGAAATAGATCAATTTTTTAAAAATTTAGGCTCCGAGTGACATATTTGTGTCACGCAAGGTCGCGAGTGAAATACAGTTTTATTCTAAAGAAATCTAGCACCTCTCATGCTTACGAGCTAAATTAAGGCGTTGACGTCCGCTGTTCGTAGTGCTATGTACATATCTGACCACCGGGTGATATTTAATTAATAGTTTAAAATTATTAATATACAGTGCTGTAACATCTGTCGTATTTTGAAAATAGCGCTGCAAGTATATTCAGATAGAGCTTTAAGCATATATGAACCCGGTACTCTTTAACAGCGGACATCAAATTGTCAATTTAATACATTCAAAGCATCTACGAAAAACTCATATTGCATACATTTTTGGCATAATTTCATGACAAACACACACACACACACAAGACACTATACTACGAATAATAAGTATAGAAGTATAAAAAACAATGACATGACAGCCATAACAACCCCCACCGTCACATTACTAGATTTAATTAAAATCAGTTTGACTTGATTTCAATATCGTTAAATAAAATATTCTAATCATGATTTAATAAAAAAATACACAATTTTATTTATAAATTAAGTTTTTTCAATTTACATAAGTTTAAAGGTAATTGACAAAGCTTAATGTTAGCTTTAAGGTGTCACCTTTTTATTCATGACAGTATCTCCAAATAATATAGCAACTGTCATCTTGTCATTCAACTTGTCATAGATGACATGACAATAGGTATATTTTAAGCCCCGCCCCGAACAACACAGTTTACACTTCCATACTTATTCAGGAATTACCTTTAAAAATTGCCAAACTTCTTTGTAACCGTCGAACTCGTTTCGGACTTGTGCGAGCTTGTCATTACCGACTTCCGTTCAATCGTCTCCGATTTTATCGTCTGCTTCGAGAACTTTTTATCGATATTATCAATTTCCTTCAACAGATCCGTCGATTTCCTCTCGGACTGGAACTCCGAGGGTCTCATGAAGCGACTGGAGTCTGATGTTTTCGAATACCGCGAGTCCAGAGTGCTGTAACGCGAGTCATCAAATTTGGTCAGCTCATCCAACCCCTCCAGCTTGACTGGCTCATATTTTGTACTCGTGCTGGTTAGATTGACCGGGGATGAGCTGTAGATCTTCGTTGTTGTTATCTTTTGTGTCCCATTTGGGATATCTTTGACTTCAGTTGTAGTTTCTTCGAGGAAATTAGGCGCGTAGTGTGATTCTTTGAAGGGTTCAGTTTTGGGTACATTGTAGTCGAATTTCGATGGGGTGGATGTAGCGAATTGGGATACTTCTGTTTTGGTCGTTGGGTAACTTTGGAAGGACTCGCTTTTGATGGAGTACTCAGAATGTTTAGTACCTCCGGGGATGGCTTCTGTGGATTTCTGGTGTTCGGAGAACGTTTGGCCGATACCGTCGAGCGGGGATTTCCTTAGGGATGAGTATATCGGTTCCTTCTCGTCGAATTTCAGTTCGCGGGCGTTGAATTTCGGACTAAGTGGGGTTTTCGGGGCGTCATACCCGTACTTCTCCTCTTTGAAGTATTGGTTGCTTTCAGTTTTGTAGTTTTCGTATTTCTTCTGGTCGTGGTATTCGTTGATGGGGCGTGGTGTGTCGTAAAGTCGGGTCTCATAGCTGAAACCACCATTTCCTTTAAAAACCTGTCAGGTATTGAGAACAGACTGAGCTACCTCAACACGTTTACAACTTCAAATAATAATACTGAATATTATGTGGATACAGAAATATGCAGTTACATTTGTCCATGATAAAATTAAAAATCAATTCAATTGCATAGGCGTGATAACTTCCCTTTGAGACGTCCTTTTTTCATTTCTTTTCTGTCTATAGTATTTTGAATATTGCTTTTTATAACTAAAATTGTAAATTTTGAAAAATTTCAATGTAACGACAGTATTTCATCCATTCATACAAGTTTCTATTGTTACTTTATAATAGACGGTGTGCGAGAGAAACAAAAAATAATTGGCACATCTCCATCTCTTTCGTAGGTACGACTCAGTTCATTCTCTGTTAGTTACTTAGATTTATAATCTAAAAATATTTCAATACAAATGCCTAAATATAGATGTCTCTATCATGAAGTCTTCCACAAATAGAGAGAGCTATATTTTGAATTTAAATTAATTTTGAAAGTTAATCACCCCACACCAT
Source organism: Aporia crataegi (assembly GCA_912999735.1). Taxonomy (NCBI): domain Eukaryota; kingdom Metazoa; phylum Arthropoda; class Insecta; order Lepidoptera; family Pieridae; genus Aporia; species Aporia crataegi. Next base: position 476,584 of record OU538754.1, on the reverse strand, counting down.
GCCAAGCACACAGAAGACCGCACAATTCAGGCACATTAGTCAAAATTCGCCAAGCCAAGCCAAGGTGACTTGGCGATGTTTGGCTTGGCAAAGTTCAACCAAGTCAAGCCAACGTGACGCGGAATAGTTAACACATAAATGCATGAACAACGCTTCTATAATTAACGACTGGTCGTATCCTTTAAAAACGTTAGAATAAAATGAAAATTATCTGCCAATAAATACAAACAGAAAAACATACAAATGTTGCCCGTCCGTCGATGAATTACCATTCCGTGCCATGTAGGTGTTTCAAGCGACCCTATTTCGCGTTTATTAAACTTGCTTAGTGCATACAAATAACTGTTATTACCTAAATATTGATTACTTACTTCTATATGAACAACTCCGTTCCGTTATCAATTGTTATTTACAAATAGACAAAACATACTTTTTTGTTCTTTTTTTATTTCATGTATCGATTTGTGGTTTATGTTATAAGTTGTAATTGTCCTATAGTTTGTCCATTTTATTAATAGTTTTTTGACAGCTCGACGACTGACAAGTTAGTGATGTAGTAAAGGATGTAGTAATCGAACTTTAGTAAATTTTTTAGTAAATTTCGAAGGATGTAGTAAATTTTTTTTGTTTAAAATATAATAGAATATTTATTTTCATATTAATAAATAATCGTATAAATCGTAAAAATTATATATATTCATATTTTAATTTATTGTTTTCAAACTCAAAATTTTGATGTATTCCTGATTAAGTAACACATTCCACCTTATTTACATATTAGTATTTCTTTCTACCGATTATTTGTAATCTGTGGCACAATCGTAGTAATCGTTATGTGGCACATCACTAAGGGGGCGGTGCCCGTCCATGAAGTAAAATATTATTTGTATGAAATTTCACCTTAAACAATACGAAACTTCATGGGCGTGAGCTGTCAAAAAACTGTTAATAAAATGTTTAGTTTAAGGTTAACACGTAGGACGTTTGGGTGAGGAAATAAAAAATAAGAAGTGTCATGCTAATAAAAATGCTCAAACAGCATACTCGCTGGTAAAAATGATGTTAGAGTACAATGAATCCTGGATTAGTGACCATTTTAAAACTGAGAAAAGCCCGATTGGGCAGGTGTTCTGCCCTCAATAACCTGCAGACTAAGATTTAAGCGATGCAAGCGACCATGTATGTGATTCTGACTGAATAAAGTGGCAACATTTACTTAGTTTTCATATGACTATAAACGATACAACGCGGTAATGTAGTCAGTATTTTGGGTACGCACCCCAACTTTGATGAGGCTTTTGTTTTTTGTAAATATATTTAAGTACATTATAGGAAATAAATTCAGTTAAAATAAATGAACTTCAGCTATTTGAATGATAATTCTTGGGAACGATTGTTTCTTGGCTGTTCTTCACAGATTTGGGCGCGTTCTTGAACAGTTTACAGTAACTGAGACCGAAGTGTTCGAATCGTGTATTAGATTCAAAATGATAAATATATTTTTGAATAAAATCATATCTGATACGTACAATCAGTACTTATTGTATTAAAATGTTCGCCATTTGTAGACGCAGAATGTAAATTTACTCGCCGGTACACATTTTGAGTCATTTTTGAAATTGACAGCACTAAGCAAGCTGAATGACGCGAGCCCTATCCGTTAAGAGTAAATTAACGAACATTACTTATCCTTGAGGGCGCGTGGCGGCGGCGGCGGCCTTTCCCGCTTGTATGTTATCCGTTCCCCGTCGACCAAATACGCGCTACGCACTGGCCTTTTCGTACTCATGCTCAACCTAAGTACACCCGCATGCTGAGTTAGTTTAGCAAGCTACGAAACCTCTCCAAGTCGATATAAAGCTCAAAAGGACTCGAGAAGCCAAAGACGTAGACCGTCATGAGCTAAACTTCAGACGGCTCTATTGGACTTTCAACCAAATATACAATTCTGAAACCAATCTTTGCACGAATATTTCAAGTTATGCTTGTAACTTCGTCCGTGTAACTTTACAGGCGTAATGCAATAATATATAGTGAAATAAAAAATGTTCCAGACTCATGGGCGTAGCTAGAATTTTATTGGCGGGGAAAGGCGGGCGGCATAGACAAACCAAGATAAGATTGAATATATTCAAACATTCATCTGGCAATAGAATCAACTTTTGTATATTAATATGAAACCTACGTAATATTATTTTACGGATTGTGAGCATTTCTGCATCTTTTAGGGGAAGGGAGAGAGGGGGAATAGAAGGATTTAGTCTGGACCAGACCATCAGCTCTTACTATACAAAATTTCATAAAAAACCTATTCATACATACAACGTAAGTTTTAGGAAATGGTTATTTTGAGCTCTATTTATATTGACCTTAAAAATCACATCTGCGGAAAAATATTTAGTTGAAAGCCGACATTATTAAAGTAAAACCAAAAAAGAAAAAAATTCTCTTTTGGCCTGGCTGAAAACAATGAAATTTTCATAAATTATTAAAAACCTTATCAAAGTACTATTTTCAAAGATTATCGACTTAAAGAGGTCACACGCACGTTTTATTCCAACGAGTCAATTGTCAATTGCAAAATTTTAAATTGACAACTGCCAACAAAACAATACAACTTGGAATAGCTACGTACGACAGAAGTAGCAACATTTTAAAACTAATTTCCTCTGCTCGTTACTTTTACACTTAATTTACATTTTCAAAAGAAAATTACCTTAAAACTGATTTACGCGTACGCGATTTTTTTGTGGATAATGGACAATGGAGAATGTTACTAGGTACGCAAAATAAGATTAAACTTTATAACAGTAAGCTCTTATGTATACAAATACACTAGTTTTTGTTTTATTCAAAAAGAACAAGTAGTTTTGATTTGACATGTATTTAAAGTTCAGCCGTGACGTCACAGTACAACACTCCGCTCTCTCTTTTCTCGAGCAGCGACGCGACGGATTTTAATACCTGTACGATGGGCTAAAAATCAAAATGCGTGAACATTCTCCATTTTCGAAAAAAAAAGATATCGAGCAAAGAAAAAGGGCATTATTAGATTATATATTAGAGATCAAAGGTTCTTAAAACACAATTTATGCAGTTGCGTAGAGGATTAGATACTTAGCGAATAGCTATTGTGTACTAGTCATGTACAGAACGATGTTTTTAATAATTACCCTCCTTAAAAATAAAAAACGACTTCAAATTTACAAAACAAAAAGAGGGTAAGGCTCGCTTTTTGACAAATTAGGCAAAAAAAACTTATATTTGCTTCAAGACAAAAAAATATGTTGTTTAACGTATAAATCAACAATTTTTTAATTTTTCATTCTTTGAAGGGCTAAATTTTGTCCGTCGAAAAAAAAAAATTTTTTTTTTATAATGAAAAAATCTACTTAGGTATATGACAAATAACATCATCCAGGTGTACAAAAAAAAAAAAACAATCAATCAAAATGGAACGAAATAGTATCACATTTCATGAAATCGGTTAAACGCGCAAGCTATGTACATTTGAAAGAAAGCACTTTGTTTTCTGACGACTTACTCATTTCTCATCGTTCTGTCATTTAGTCGTTTCGTAGTATTTTGTCTGCAAATGAAATATTAATTGAAAAAAAAACCAGCTACCGAAGGCTGTGTTACACTGTAGGAATACAATTTTGAATACACTGAAACGGGGAACTTCAAACAAACACTTTCACGTAAATCTTGTTAAAAATGAGTACGTAATGTTCAACTCAAAATTGAAGATTCTTCCAAAAAAAAAAAAAAATAACAAGTTGCTACAATAATTTTTTTGTATATGTATCTTTGAAGTTCCCCTAAAAAATAATAATAATTAGTTTTTATTTATAAATATTTTTGAAGTTTCTCTATATTTTAACACACCAAATAGAGCCCAGCCAATAGAAAGCGTAACGTTAATCTAGGGCCTGTTAAGCTCATGCTACTATAGTGGTCACAGAGCTATAGTTCTTAAAACTATTACATAAGGCATTTCTCTCTAAACTATCTATTAGACTCTAAGAAAAAAACGAATTTTGCGATGAACCAATCAAATTCAGTCAGTCTAATCCATCGTTTCTCAACACACAACATTTTCATGTCGCGAACCCACAAAAAAGCCAAAAAGTTAAGCAAAAAGTCTTGCGACCCCGTCACTATAATATTTAATTTTATAACACAACTAAAATCCATACCATTAATAAACGAAACTTTTGTTCCTGTATATGGTTGGTATTTATTATTTTTCAACAGACTGCGACCCCTTTCCAAAACAAACTCGACTCCCCCAAGTGTCGCGACCCCCTTTATAAACAAACTCTACCCCCCAAAGGTGACGTCCCCGTTTAAAAACAAACTCGACTTCCCAAGGGTCACGACTCCCTTTAAAATAAAGTCGACCACTTTTAAAAACAAACTCGTCGCCCTTTATAAACAAACTCGAACCCCCAAGGGTCGCAACCCACCGCTTGAGAAACGATGGTCTAATGACTAGTCTAGAGGAACAAACTGAATCATAAACTTCTGAATTTAGGTGGGTCTTTTGTTCACGCTTTGGTTAAGAGTGATTCATTTTTTTCTCTTATAATCTTTAGGGCCACGGAAAATACTATTTTTTGTTATAAAAATGTATAAAAAAAAATTAACCTCTGCAAATTGAATCGACTTAATAGTTTTTTTTGACACTTGAAACATAAATATTTTCTATGGCCCGCAAATTTTCGGCTTTTACAATTTTTTAATTCTTAAAAATACAAAAAGATTGGAATACATTCAAACATTATTTTTTAGTCATTTTTGAAAAAAAAAAAAGTAAAATCTAAGGTCTAATTATTTCTTTATAGGCACATATCATAAGTTAGTTTTGGAAAAGGCACTTCCTATGAGATCACATATTTAAATTTAATTAGAACTATAAATAAAAAATCCAGCAGCGTGAAAAAAAAAACATAAAAATATTAATACTTTAAAAATATAAAATTTTAATAATTCAGTTCATATTAGCGGTACCCAAATGCCTTTTTTCATTTTGACAGTTTATGACGTTTTTTAAAACTAAATTTGTATATATAAAACAGTCGGCTTATTTACACCATTTATAACTCAAGAACGGATGGATCGATTTTGATGATATCTGTTTTGTTGGTTTCGTCTAATTTGAGAATAGCAGAAAAACTATTAAAAATATAGAAAAATTCACGAAAATGTGTTGTATGAAGAGAATTCATTTCTTCATACATTTTCACTGTAAATTGTTAACAATATGTTACGGTTTAAAGTCAAAATATCTTTATTCATTGAAATCATATTAGATCATTTTGAATAGTCATTTTTTAAAAATATAATGTAGTTTTCCAAAAAATAATTTTTGTAAAAAAATATATATAATATTTGGTTTTATTAAAACAGAGTTAGAGCAGGTTCATTCCCAAGGTTCACAATCTCGCGAGGCAGATTGTAATCTAACGGTATTTACAATTTTACATTGACATATACATTATACAGTGATCTTTAGTTTATGGATATTTTAACCAATATAATATAATTATTAGTGAAATGTTGCCAATAAAAAAAAACAGCATTAAAGTACCGCTAGTCTAATCCAAAAACCTACTAAATCAGAAATTAATTTGATTAAAAATTCACCAAATTTAAAATTTCTATTAACTTTAATTATTATTTAGTATTACTAGTGTCATTTTGAGTATCTGTTAATGTTTTTAATAATTATATCAATGTATTTTTTCTATTAAACTCACCGAGTCGTGAAACCTTCATAGTTCTGTTTCGGAGTTTCTTCCTGCGGTCGGAAACTGGAGAAGGACGGACTCTTGTCTCCTATCTCTTTCGAGTACCCGTTCGACTGATAACCGGGTGAAGTCGTTGAAGTACCGTGTGTTATGTGTGAAGTACTTGTGGCACTGTGGGTAACATTGTGTGAAGTACCGTGACCAAGACCGGTTGAAGGACCGTGAGCAACGGGTGAGAAGCTTGGCGATGCCGGATGTCCGGGCGAGATGTACCCGGGCGATAGAGTGTTGTGTGTTACACTCGTGTTCTGTGTCAGATTCTGTGTCATGTTGTGTGTCGTATTGTGTGATGTGTACGTGCTGTTCGGACTGTATGTTGTATTTGCGAAACTGCTTGTTGGCGATTTGAATCTGAAATTTAAATTATAAATTATACACTAAGAATAAAATTTATTGCTCTAATAGGTGATAACTAAAAAAATAAATAATCAGAAATAATCGGGATATAAGTCGGTGCAGAATATTTTTATTTCAGTCTGTAACAACTCATATCTCTCTTCGACGACCGATTGGCGCAATTGGTATTGCTCCTGCCTTCAGCATCGAAAGGTCCCGGGTTCGAATCCTGGTAGGCACATTAATTTGTGTGATGAGCACGAATGTTTGTTTCCGAGTCTTGGTTGTTTATAAACTTACATATGTATTTATTGTGGTACCCTCGTTGTTTCTGATTACCATAACACAAGTGCTTCAGTTACTTACTTTGGGATCAGAGCAATGTATGTGAGTTGTCCCAATTATTATTATCTCTAAAACAGAAACGTGCCTGCCATGCACCACTTAACGCCACTGGTTACGGTATTTCACTCTTTTTTTAACCACCCTGTATAAGGTACGTACAACTGTACGTAGGTGTACGTAATACGCACCTCTGGTGCACGTCGTGTCCGTGGTCGGTGTCCGTGTCGTCCCCGGACGTGTCCCCTTTAAGCTTGTACTTGGCCTGTCTGATCGCGGTGAGGCGACCTCGAGCCTCTTCCAACTCTCTCTCTATACGTAGCACTTCAGATCTGAAAATATATATATATATGAAAATGCATAAAGTAATGTACGCGATTTAAGTCGGTCTAAATCGTCGTTATTTTTACACTTAAAATACAAATTGCACTTCTTAAAAACTTTCTTTTAATAATAATAACATTTATTGCAGGATCATTCCCATAGCTTTGTTAGTAGACTTTTTTCTTAAAACCTAGTGTTAGTCCTTATATCTATTTAAACTTACCCAAAATTCTCTCGAGTTATCCTCCTAGAATCTGCCTAGAATGTCCCAAATTTTGCTAAAATTGTGAAATTTCCACCTCGTTACCCCCTTAATGAATTAATTACACCCAAAACACTCACCTAGCGTCAATCTCTTGCGCGATTCCCCCAACCATCCGCCTATTCAGCACCAAACTCCTCTCATCATCACAATGTATGGCGTCTCTCGCGGCTCTGACGAGACCATCCGTCGATCTGATAACTTCAGCACCAGCCGCTTGGAGACGACGAGTCGACTCCGAAGTGGGGTCAGCTTTTACCTACAAGCATTTATATTTTCATAATTACGGTTTTTTTTTTCACCATTTCTCATTTTCTGCTCCTATTATAAAAAAAATTGACGAATGGGACACGAATAACAGGCAGTAATTGAAAAATTACAAAGCTCTGATTTCTTTTCACTTTTCGACCCGTGTTTCTTTGGGAAAGTTGTTTACTTTCATGGTCTGAAGAACCATCTATTTAAATTTGGCGAGAGGTCCAAAAATAACCATGTAATATTAAAAAGGTACTTATTATAAATATTGACCCACCGTTGCTTATCTATCCAATGTTTTATATGTCAGTGCAATAAAGAATTTCACACAATACACCCACACCATCTCGTAACAGTTTCAAGTATTTTAAAACGTTATTTTTTGGACTACTCGATATTTTCTGTTTCCCATCACTAGCCCGTCTGTCAAAAAGATCAACTTGTACAGTGATTTAACATCACGTCACGATGCCTTTATAGATTTATTTAATAAGAATTTTTCAAATCGAACCAGTATTTTCCGAGGTCAGCGAGTCCAACCAAAACAGACCTTTCAAAATTAGTAAGTTTTATTCTTACCTTACAGGCGACCAGCAACTGTGCGGTTGACGAAGCGACCTGTCTCGCACTCGATATTAAACGTTCTTCAGATGCTGCGCCCTGAAATCATTTAAATATTTAATAAAAATATACAATTTGTTTTAGTGAAATTAATGACAATTTACACAGCCCAATATATAATTCTTGAAGACCGCCTCCTCGGTCTAGTGGTAAGCGCGAAGCGTTACAACCGAGAGGTCTGGGTGCAATCACCCTCGGTTTACTATTGAGTCAATAATAATAATAAGACCGCCTCCTTAGTCTAGTTGTAAGCGCGTAAGCGTTACAACTGAGAGGTTCGATTTCCGGTGGAGATAAAAAAACTCGGTCTGGCAGGACATAGAAGGCTGATCACCCATTTGCCCCTAAAGAAAAAATCGATTAGTGAAACAGATGTGAGATGCATCTGCCCCATACCCCACTAGGGGACATGGGACTTCACATTAAAAAAAAAAAAAATCTTATTTGTGTACCTCATAAATGGATCTTCGTATAGTGTAGCCAAGAACCATCACGATCATATTAAAGCTCTCAAACAAAATAACTGCATCAAAATCGGTACAATCGTTTAAGAACTACGATGCCACATACAGATACAAAATAAGAGGTAAATTTTACAATAATCTTTACAACATTTTTCAGACGTTTCGCGTGCTCTACAGCGTTTATCCTAAAGGTGCTTTCAGACTACGCTATAATTCAAAGCACACCAATATCGCGCATCATACCTTTATTATAGACACGTTCACACTATATACTATAATAATATATTATTGGCTTGCCATACGTTATAAAATTGAACGATACGCTGAGTTCATGCTCCTACCTCACCCCCGGCCGTCCCGTAAGTATATATTATAAATGATTGCTTATATAGCGTAAAGTGAACGCCATGCTGTATAGTTTTAACAGCATTATGTCATTATTTGCTATACTATATAGCACAAAAGTTTAATTCATTTTTCCGTTGTTCTTTAGTTGGTTGTGTTTGTGTTTTCCGTTTGCCGACTCCTGATTGATATTTCTTGTCTTCTGATGAGTTTACGCTTGATAGGGAGTTTGATCCGACTCATAACATCAAATGCATTTTCCCTGTTCAACTTATAACTGAATGGTACCCCAGAGAAAACAAAAGAAATCGAGGTAGACAGATTAAAAGATGGGAGGATGACGTTAAAAAAGTAGCTGGCCCAGCATGGACTCAAATTGCGAAGGACAGAGGAAGTCTTTAGAGGAGGCCTTTGTCGAAGGACAAGCTGTATCGGATAAACCGGTTGCCGATTAATTAATTTCTTTTATTAATTAAATATTTAGTTTAAAATATTACCGTTTATACTTTACAGAAATGAAGGCTTATTTATTTATTTATTTATTTTAGCACAAAAGTATAGCGTAGTCTGAAACCACCTTAATCGTACGTACCTGTACGAGCGCGTTCGCTGCTTCGACGAGTGCGTGCGCTGCGGCCGCGACCAGACGCGCAGCCGAGACCAGACCTTCCGACCACTGACCGTCATCGGACGATGATGTGGGACGACGTGCTACTTTGCCCTGCAATTACATAAGCAAAATTAATTTAAATATTAATTACAAACAGATTCAATTGATATATAAAAAACGTAATGAATTAACGTAATTAATTAACTTGTAAATAACAAATAAAAATACCTCATGAGTTGATGAACAGATCATCATCAATTGTAGGTAAGTTCCTAGAAAATCATATTTGAAGTTTATTTTGACTCTAATTTATAAGCACTAAAATCTGTTACCTGATCAATGAGTTCCCTCTGGGCAGCAGAAGCGGCCCTCACCAGCGCTGACGTCGCTGCAATTATAGATTTCGCTGCTTCCAATATCATCTCATCGAAATTGAGGTTTTCGTCCGTCTCCTGAAAAATTTAACAATTTTTGTTAATACATATTAACACCAGTGAAATAACAAATAATTTAAAATATTCACCGACATAATTACAGATAAAAATACCTCATGGTTGAACGGATAAATTGTCAGATGATCGTTCGCAGGACATCAGTTTATAAACCAAAAACTCACATCGAAATGACAAAAAGGTACAATTATTTAGGAGTTATGATGCAACAGGCGGACACACAGAGCGTCAAACTTATATCTTATTTTTTGGTATGAGGTCAGCAAATGTCTGCATTCTTTATGCGACTCTTGATTAACTTTTCTTTATTTAATCTTCTTTCCTTTTTAGAAGGCAAATCTCGATCGATGTGTAATATGTTTGATTCCTGGCTGATACAAAAAAACAACCAAGAATATCAAACATATCTCACCGACACGAGACATCTTCTCTCATCTTCTTCATTGCTTTGGTCTAGAGACCAATCATCTGAGCTATCTCTCTTGGGTTCTCTAGCAGAGTTCTCTCTAGTTCTCCTCAATTTCTCCCTGTTCCCGGAATACTGTTTCCAGCTGCGGAATCCCCAGCACTTTAATGTCCCTAGCAATCCAATTATTGCTAGGGACATTAAAGTACTCGGATTTTCTTCTGCCATCTAATTGGGGGTTCCGCAAAGACTTGGAGACCAGGGATAAGGGAATTAATTACGTCACACGTTTAGGGGGAGGGAGGGGACGACGAAGTGTGACATTGTGTGACAAGGGGGTGGGAAGGGTCCTAAATTTCGTGACGTCACATTGCCCAATCTACGTGTTAAAACACGACCTTTGCACTATTAACGAAATACTAAAAAACGTTAATCAAAAACGTAAAATTGCAAAATATTACACTAGAGGGTCTACTCACAAATGTGACCAGCAGTGACAAGGACGGGGGAGGGGTCAAAAAATCATGAAATTCGTGTGACGTATTTTATGGATGGCCCCTAATAGATATAGTCAGTAATTCTAAGACCAATAACCACACACACACACCTGTGCCTGTTGCATGCGCGGTCTTAGCTTCTCCAACTTCCTCGCAGCCGCGTCGATGGAAGCCGCTGCGCCTAACAGCTCCTGCTCAGCAATCACCGTCGGGTCGGCTGGGTCTACCCAATCGGAACCTGGATTATTATTGGAGTTATAAGTAATAAGCCAATATAACTCGCTGTTAGAACGGACTACCTATAAAATAATTACACACAAGTTATTTTCCCGCTTGGTTAAATTAGTCCGTGTTTTGGGTTCAAATCAGGGACGTAGCTACCGCTGATCAGCCGTATCAATAATACGAGGCCTCCGGGCTACAGAGGCCCCTGAAGTGTGTAATGGGACAGGATCAGCTATCAGATTTGTCACTATTGTCTATACAGGCAAAACTTTTAGAAAAACTGAAATCTTCAGATGATTTAATAAATCAATTTATCGAAAAGAAAGGCAAGAAAAGTGTATATTTAATTTGAATCGTTTGGCTAACTCAATTTAAAAGAGGAAGCGATAACTTATAATCAATAAATATTTATTTTAATGCAAGCATTTTTGTTTCTTTTGTGAGAAATCTTTAGCCTGCGTTTGGGCCGCCCAACTAATTTTGATACGCTACGCCACTGGCTCAAATCCCAGTAAATAAACATTTCACATGGATAGACATAAAAGGCTGAAATTCTAGTTATCTGTAAGAGAAACAAATTTGTCTGCCCCATGCCCAACCCCGGGCAACGGAACCTCGTTCAACTCACCTTTAAGTAAATCAGCCGCCGCCAACATATCGGCGACTGCATGGGCGACATTTCTAGACAGCTCTGGCAACGCGTGTCTCGAGGCCGGCGCAGACAGTAAAGCGCTGAGCAAAGAACGATAAGACTCAGCCGCGACGCGAGTCGATTCCAATGTACGCTGTTTCAATTCTTCCGTTTCTGCCGAGTGGGCTGCGCTCTGAAAACATTTTTATTATATATTAGCTTTTACTATATAACGATTTGTAATATATAATGTTAATTACAAATAAGAATATATCATAAATAGTAAGTTTTGAACAAAAACGCGATAGCAATCGGTACATTCGTTTAGGACTTACGATTCCATAAAAGACCAACAAACTAACAACATCCCTGTCTTTGCGTCGGTGATAAAAAATACTGTATCCTCGCATCCAAACCCTGGATAGGTTTCTGGATATACAAAAAAACAACTTTCTCTGTATTTTAAACTAATTTTTGGCTTGTAAACTCTAAATTATATATTAAAGCTATCGCTGTAAGCCTAAATAACTAGAATTGTGAATTTCCCGTTTCAAAGTTAAAAATGGACTATAATGATATTTTGGTACACTTACTTTAGCAGCAGCCAGCATGTCCAAAACGGTCTTCCTTCCAAGATTAGCAGCAGCTGTGAGCTGTTCCTGTCCAGCAGCACCGCCCACACCTCCGGCTGCGACGGCACGGGCGGTTGCCGCTGTCATGAGGCGGGTGCAGCGGACCAGCTCCTCTGGAGAACCGACGCCTTTCGGAGGTGCTGGTGACATCAATACCTGGAAGAGAGTATTATTAAATGTATATAACATTTATTAACTATTACATTTCTTCGTTGCATCGCCATTACCTTCAGAAGTCCTTCCTCTACATAAATTATCTTTGTAATATGATTAATAATGTAACTGTGTATTTATACTCTTATTAAATTATCAGCAATGGTTTGGGTGTTTTATTAAATCTGCAGTAGCGTTACAATACACACCAAGTTAGGATGTCGCAGAGATTGTATTAAATTATATAGTCGAAAAGAGCTATATATATTTATTGTGACATATTTAATTGGATATAAAATACTTTTCATCCATTAACCACATCGGTGAAAGTCGGACTATAGTGGGCTCTTAGACTATATGCTATGTATATTAACTTACTGTTATTTAATTGGTTGAACTGTAATAATGGAATTAAAAAGTTATCTTTGTGTTGGATGTTCCATTTATCAACAAATGATATAAACCAACACGCAACGACGAAATCAATGTGTGTGTGTGGGGGGGGGGGGAGGCGCGGCAGAGATGGTGAATGATAAAATATACCTCAATCTCTTGAGATATAGCTTCAATGGTGGACTCCAACGCCCTAGTTCCTCTTGTATGTTCGTCTTCCACTGCTTTTACCGTCTTTAGCAATGACGTCACGTTGGTCACCATTACCTGAACGAAAAATTACATATTTTATAAAAAAAAAACCGTTTTTTTTAAATGAATCTTTGGGATTAATACTCAAACCCATAATCGCGACTTTAAAATATACTCTGAACGCCAAGATTATATTTTTCAACAGACTTCAAAAGAGGCGGTGCGAAAGGAATGTTCCATTAAAAGGCATGTAATTAATATAAGTAAATATTATTTTATGCAACATACATTTCCCAACTCTCAATTAGGCTTTCAAAGAAAAGAAACCACATCAAAATCGATCCATTCGTTTTGGAGCTGTTAAAAATTATAGCACCCCTCTTTTGTCGTCACAGATTAGAAATTAACCTGGGGGCGTTCATTTTATAAAAAACACGGAAAGTATTGAAATAAATTTGAAATTTTAAAACAATTAGCCAAAATTAAAGCCAATAAAGCCAGTGATTCTGCATGATACCGTCGATGTACGAACAGACAGAAAAACACCAATGCATAGCTCATGCTTAAAAACCCATAAGCTTTCAACGTATAGTTCGCGGGGCGGATCTTGAGCGTTGGAAATTATTCGGACAATCCCAAATAATTGTACACGAAATAAAAGACATTTATTTTGTTACAAAATAGGTGTATAACAGTGATATAGCAACCATAATAAGCCTTCTTAAACCAATATACTTAGGTATTTTACATAAAAAAGACTAAGTTAGATATCTACATTCTGAATTTAAAAAAAATATTTTATTATAGGAATTTAGTCATCGACAAGAAGTGTTAAACGGCACTAATGACATGACATTGACGTTTGTTGTTTATGGGCACCGGAGATCCTAGAGTCATCTATTTGCCTATAAAGGATCATCAGTAAACAGAAATGTGTCTGTCCCACTACGGGATTGCACACACAAACAAAACAGAAAACTCTGTTTCCACGCAAAAGTTCACAAAACCTAGAGTCTACAAACACTTCATCAAGATATTAGAACATGGAAGTAATTTCAAATTCATTCTCCTGTCCCGAAAAGCGTAAAAAAAAACTTAAAATATGACAAAATCGACTTTAATGACATTATAAACTAACAGGCCTCGTTTAGGCCAAGAGATCGTTTCAAAAGAAGCAAGCAAGCAACGCTCAAGATCCGCGCCGCGAACTACAAAAATGGCCGATCAATATTGGACTTTCGAAGCGATGATACTTTATGAAATGAAAGCTTCTGGTGATATTAAATTGACCAGGCTACCATGAAATGACGTTAATATAATACAACACTGTTTTTTTAAAATGGTAAAATGCATTCTGGAAAATACGAATAACAATAGGTATAGAAGTAGGCTTAATGTGACTTAAAATGTACTGTCATCGATGACAAGTCACTGAAACAGTGACATATATGGGCCAACATGGCAGCTTATGTCATTGATGACTTCCGACAACTTAACTATGACAGGTACGTGGCAGTGTCATTTCATTTTTTAAAGTAAGCATTTCATGCTAAATTGTATGATCTATTGTTAAAAAGACACAGAGTCAACAACCACCATTTCAAGATGGCGGTAATTTCAATATTTCACAGATAAGTTATCGGTTTTATATAAACATCATCTGTTTTTTGTCATTTGATTCATGAACTATGCTTCTATACTTATCACCATTCATAGGTCACTGTAACAAAAATCATGAAAACCTGTCAGGCTAAAAATGTTGAACCAAAGAAACAATTGGTTTATTAATTCTAATATAACAAACATAAGTCAATTTAAATCAAAATATACACGTGTTTTAATCTACGCATAAAGAGGGTTTTATAAATTTAAAATATCAATTTGTGTGTCCGTCTGTATCTCGTAAGCGATTTTTTTCAATAGACTTCAAGTAAAAAATTCTCAATTTAACTACATATTTTTGCTATTTTTATGGGATTGCGAGACAAATTAAAAAAGCGATTTTAAATAATTGCCATATATCTTTTTTACTTATTACTTTTAAATGCACATTGAAAATATTTTTTACTAGTGGACCCCGCGAACTTTAGAGTTTCGAATAATATTGTGTCACCGAAAACGTCAATTCATATGAAATTTATGAAGAAACGAATTTTCTTCATAAACACTTTTTCGTGAATTTTTTCAATACATTTTTAATAGTTATTCTGCTAATAACAGATTAGATAAATTCAACAAATCAAAGATCATCAAAATCTGGAGTATAAATATACATAGATTTGTTTGAAGAGAGAAGATGAGAGTATGTTTTTTTTTTCTTTATATTATTTAATAATTGTTCTATAGACGACCGTTTTCGGTGATTTTTGTTACAGTGAATAAATAAAATACATATCGTGTTTACACAAAGCCACGTGGTGCTAACAACGTTTAGTTTCAGAGTATAAATGTCGTGATCAGATTTTAGAATTGACCATTATTCATTATCTGCTTGGCCATATCATTAAATTGCCAACTAAAATTGACAATATCATTAAATGGCCAACTCAAATTGGCTATATCATTAAATGGCCAACTCAAATTGACAATATCATTAAATGGATAGCTGAAATTGGCCACATCGTGTGGCTATATCATTAATGGTGCTTATATTTAAGTGAAATCACTTAAATCCTGTCTGTTTCACTAATCGTTTCCTTTATAGATAAGTTATTGTGAATTTTTTAAATGTTATAACTTTTAGATCGAATAAAAATATATCATAAATATAAAATCTATTGAAACTACTTCATATAAATATTTCTCTGTAAGTGAATTTGTAGTGTAATTTAAAATAATATATGTAATTAGAATATAATGATATGGTAAATTTTAAGATCCGACCACGACACAAACACTACAATGACAGAGGAGTTTCATAGAAAAAAATGATATCTATGAAGCGTACATTCATAACGAAACCAACAAAACAATCCTTCCAAGTTTGGAGGTTCACGATTCATTTCGAACCGGGAATCGAAGGCTGACTTTTTAATTTAAACGGCTTATCGAATGCACATATAAGTTCATTTTTTTCTTATTATGTTATATCCGGTTAAATCGATGACACGATGTAATTTTGAAAATGCTCGAGTCCAAATTCTTGATTAATTTTCAAAAAAATATTACAACGCTTTTTATTGGATTTAAAGAAAAAACATATTTCCGTGACCATGCAATGCAGGCTCTGAAGACCATAAATTAATCGTAAATATACGTGCTTTCATCTGTAAAATTATTAATTTATTTAATAGTGGGATATCAATATTTTTGTTTAAATGGTAAACTGTTAATCATAGCTAAAGGACTCAAACATTTTCAAGCACGCCATGCGAATGATTCTGACCGATTCGTCTCCAGTCTTCTCCACTTCCTCGCTTTCTTGAAACCTGGAGTTAGTCACCTCCTCTAACATTTTCAACTGCTCCGCCATCCGACTATTCGGTCTCTTTCTTTTCACATCCCCATAATCATCTCTTATCAGTCTCACGTCCCCAGAACCATTTCTTCTTATCAGTCCTTCATAAGCATCCCACCAGTTGTCAATACTACCGAATTGTGCCTCGCGATTTTTGACAATATCTTCGTAGATTTGCCACCAGTTGTTAGCGTAGTACTCAAGAGGGTATGTTCTTGTTATATCAAAAATTTCAATGTTATTTCTCGATTTTTCCTCTCTTTTCCTATCACTTTTAGATATTGTGTATTGTTTAATGTTTTCATTAACATTTTGCGTGGAATGAACATTTATTAATACATTTTTATGATAAGTATCTTTCGCGTCGGTTTTTTTACCGTACGTCCTTATAATTTCCTTGTAATATTTCTCTAGGAGACACAATTCTTCATACGTGTATTTCGTTATATCTAAGCTTGCATACATATCCAATACGTCTCTCAGATTGTGTTTCTTTGTTACTTCAACATTCGCCAATTCTTTCAATTTAATAATTAATGGATCGAACCCTTTGAAATTGAAGTCTGTCTTGGCAAAATCAATCAATTTTAAAACTATATCTTCATACTTTTTATTGTATTCCAAGTCTTTGTTGATCGTCTTGGATAGATCGACTTCTTCTATAAAACTGCGCAGTGTGTGTTTCTCCTTTTCATACTTATCAAGCTCAGAGTTAATTTCACCCAACACTAGCTCGTGACCACTGAATCTTTCAAGTTCACGTCTCGCTTCCTCCATTTTCTCTAGATTTCTCTGAGCTAACACTTTCCACCATTCTGTGTCGTCTTTAAACATCATCCAAAACTGCTTTCTATTAATCGTAAGCCCACCGTCTTTAGGACTTTTCTCAGGAGACTGTACCTCTACAGATTTAACTTCTTTACTAACATCCAAATTAACAATCAAATTCACCGGCTTAACTTTCTTAACTTTGAAAACTGGACTCTTTAACTTCGGTTTCTCAATTTTGGATTTTTTAACTGTCAAATTTGTGTTAACTGCATCTTGCCAGTCCAAATCTTCTACCACTTGGGATAATCGCTTCATTTCAGAATCTAAATCTGTTGTTGCAACTTCCAATTGTTTTAAATTACGTTTTCTTTTGTTTTGTACTTTTTTATCAACATCAACGCATAGGTCTATCAATTTCCTTAGCTCTGCTAGGAATATACCCTCTCCGTACTTGAGTACACGCCAGTCCATATCGAAGAGGCTGTTTTTGGAAGCTAGATTGTATCTAGTGTTAACGTCATCATTTATTTCTCGCGGTGTAGGTTTAGCCATAACGTTTTCGATATAGGCAATGAGCTCTTCACAACTGTCGTGAAAAATGCTTGGGGATATATCATCGTCTTGGCTCGAATAGTCTAAGAGCTTTATTAGCTCCTCTTCTTGGTCGGATTGGAAGATATCAGTTTCAGAATCGCATGAGTTATAGTCTTTTATGGACCGTCTCTTTGTTTTTGATATTGTGTTGGCGATTGGGATGCTCCAACGTTTCGGGTCTGACAGACGCTAGAAAAACCCGACATATTATTGCGATTGACAGTAGCAGACAGGTAACTGTCAATCAGCGCGACAGATTGAATCTGGCGATTGAGTTAGTAGATATTCAAATGTGTAACTTTTGGGCACTGACAGATTTATTCTAGCAAAATGATTGACAAATTGTCAATCAGCATAACATGAATAATCAGCTGTCAATGTTTAATATAAATTGTTCAATATCTTAGACGTATAATTAGTAAAACTTTATTACTGTGACAAATTATGTCAATTATTGACGAATAAACTAACAAACTGCAAGTCATTCAAGGAATTCTCAGTAAACTATCAATAACAAATCAAATTACTGTCAATTGACAGATTCAATTTGTCAAAAACTTGACACATTTCAAACGGAAAGTCCAATATCGACAAACACAAACACAGCATATTATACAGTTTATATACACAAGCGAAAACTATGATTTTATGGTGTTTATAAAAGAATCAAAAATACAAATAAAATTATTTTTCGGTACAATAATTTACTAACTAATAACTTTTGAATTAAACGTGAGTAATCTTATAATTATGCTTGTATCTAATAAATTTGGAAACCAAAACAGAAAAAAAAAATAACTCAAAGAGCTGACATAGTTCTGCGTCTGAGTCTATTGGCAGGAACAATAGATTTTAGCGACTTCTAAACGGAAACATTTCTTAATTTCTCGGCTGGATTCGAACCCGATCTTTTATCTACTATTAACTAAAAAGTTTAGTTACTTTAAAAAAAAAATTCAAAAAGTTTATTTCTGAGACAAACGTAAGTTTAATTAGACTCGTTTACTTTTTATGTTAAAGCTTCAAAAACTTACCTTAGCAGCATGTTTCAGCCGATCCATATCGGGGTGATGGACATGCTTGCCACTCGCTGCAGCCGTTGCAGCGGCCAGGTCTCGTAATGCTGCTGCTGCATCTCTCGCAGCGTGCAGCACTAAGACTTGTGGCTCAGCGCTGCCGCCACCGAGGGACATCGCGCCTTGCTTCACCACCTCGCAGAGTTGCACTGACAGAATTGAAGAGTTTCATCAAATGTTCCAGACTTTTGGATATATAAATGCAGCTTAGTTCATCATAGTAATATAGAGTGCTAAAAGGTCACCTTGACAGTTTTTAGATAAACTCAATCAAAACTATCTTCCCTCTGTACCTACAACCCGAAACATTTGTTTTCATGGGAATCGAACCCAGATATCTGGCGTACTTGTCATGGCGGTACTGAAATAGCTTACTTATAGTCCCAACAGCGCTCTGAGCAGCCGATGCCAACTGCTCCTGTGTTCCACCAGCACCTCCGACCAGACTCTTTGTGTCTTCTACCAGGGTTTTAGCAGTTTTCAGGATGTTTTCACGGTGGTTAGAGAACGTATCGCCCTCTTTCTCTGATTGTAGAGTACCTGAAAGAGATGGAAATAAATAGTGTTAGAACTATGTAATTATGATTTGATATACTAGATATTGTATATATTTTAAGATGATCAGAGAATGTATAGTGCGCCTTTTAAAATAATATAATCCACTTACATGAGAACAAAATTATTCTAAGCTTAATCTAGGTACCGTGGCACTTTCAGAAATTACGAGCTTTCATTGATTTTTTTTCGCCACATCGTACTCTTATACAACCTAGAACTTAATGTAACCTAAAAACCTAATAAACTACATAACGGAGTTCCAAGCAGGAACCCGGGACGTGGAGAAAAGCTTTCGCCAGGTCAGCCCCCCAGAACACGGTGTGGATAAAAAATTTAGTACCATTCCCACATCGAATTTACTAGAGTTCTTCAAAGAGCTTTCAAGGATATATTTGCATAATTTAGACTTACTAATGGAGTCTAAGTTTGTGATAGAAGGAAGTCTGTTAAAACAGTGTCAAATGTGTCTTAGGATAGTTAGTTTGGCACAAAACCATTCTATTCAGCATCGATACTCACCGGCACTCGCAAACAGTATGGTTGTATCTAAATCTCCGATGATGGTAGCGATGGTAGCAGCCGCGTTGATACAGGCCTGAGTGCCGCGGGAGCCCGCCTGAAGGGCGCTCAGCATGGACACCACCTGGAAATTCGTTCATAAATTCATTGATTATCAATGAGGATCAGTACCGTTTTTAGTTGAGAATGCAGATTTATAGAGCTAAGAAATCCTTAACATACAGTGCAAAAATTTTTGTTCTACGATAATAATTGACGAAGTTATGACCAAATTACTACCAAACGTACGGTACATTGCCGGTCTTTTAATTTATTATGGATAATGTTTTTAATTAGATTGCATAAAATACGAGAGAAAAAGATAATAATAGATTACTATAAAAATAAAAACACAAATTGTTTGTATTATAGAAACAAACAAAAAATGAAAATGGGGAAAATACCTTTTCGTTGAGTTTCCTCGCGTTGTCGGCGACGGCGCGTTGATTTTGCGAAATTGCCGCGAGCCGACAATGGCCACCGGCGCGGACCAACTCCGACACACTTTCACCAACTTCCACGGCACAGACGCGGATACTGGACAAGTAGAAATGTAACAATCATTTAATAAATACATCTATTTAACATAATAAACGACAATAGATATAGGAGGCGTCTTTTTTTGTTTGAAAGCTGGTGTCGTCTAAATTTCATCAAAATCTGTTCACAGTTACAATTTTAAGTCAGTTTTTTTGTTATTATTTTAACACTATATTATATTCGTTTAAGATAAATTTAACATACATAGTAATGTCTTATTAATGCGAATACATTTAAACAGCTCGTTCATTTAATAGAATTGTTTACCTATTTGCCACCTCCGGGGCAAGATTTCAGCATTTACCACACTGAAAATGATCGTGCAGTCATACACGAAAAATTAAGTTTTTCTTCTTGTAACACGTGTTAAAGAAACGCGCTTCATCAGGTCAAACTACTCTCCCCTTAAAAATCAAACGACACCAAATATTAGGTCAAAAAAATTTAGCTCAAGATGTGGCTTGGTATATTATAATATAATACACAGTATAGACTCATTTGGAAATGTGAAAATGCTTACAATATTAGTTTCATGAAATAAAATGATATCGCGTTTCAATGCAATTCAGTGCCATCTCTTGTCAGTTTATTGAATCACGACAACTGTTACAACGGAGCTGATGTGATTATGCTTCGACGACTCGCCCGTCACACTGTCGCGACTAAAAATTCCTAGTTTTACTATTATAATTGTGAAATTGTTTCAAATTAACGTACTTAATCTGGAAATTATTTATTTAATCATTGAAATATTGTATTATGTTAAATTATTTTAATATTCACATAAGACACTCACCGATTGGCAACATCAGCGTTGGGCGTTGTCGCCGAAGCCCCAACGCTGTCGGCGGCCAACTTCTCATACCTCTGGCACATCTCGTTGCCCAATTCCACTAGACGGGCGGGCTCGGTCGCCGCTTTGGCCGTCTGCAATATTTGTTTACTTATATAATAAACAAAACATCTTATCACCTACAATTTATTAATAAATCAACTTCATAATGCATTAAAAAGTAACAAATGAAACAGAGTTCATTCTTTAAGTTTTATCATTATCTGGTACAGTTTGATACCGAAGTCAGTGAAGTTGATTTTCTAAAACAATTTTTCAACACATTTGCTCATAAAGTGACTCAAATCTCACCGCTTAACCTATAATTCTAATGCTATATAATGGCGCTTGTAACGAAAACGTGACATTTTGATTACCATTATGCACCAGTGCGATAATGAAGTACAACCTTTTTGTTAAACCTCTGATCTCAAAAGAGTTTCGACACGAAATAACTGACATTGGTTTATCGCGTTCAATATTATAAATTAGTCTTACTCATTTCATGCAATTTCGTGTTGAAATAAGCAATTTTAACTTGTACATCACTACATAGTATAAAACAAAGTCGCTTTTTCTTTCCCTATCTCCCTTTGTATGTTTAAATCTTTAAAAATACGCAACGGATTTTGATGCGGTTTTTTTAATACATAGAGTAATTGAAGAAGGCTTGTATATATGTTTTATACCCGTGCAAAGCCGGGGCGGGTCGCTAGTGTTTAATAAATGTCTTTCATTCAAATAAAATTTTATATATTTTTTTAGGTAAGCAACCTCATTCTTATTTGTATTAAAGCAAAGTCTAGCTAGTCTATGGTCGCCATTTTTAGATGCGCGCGCATAAATCAAACTTGTTATATCTATATAAATAAAAATGAATCATCGAAATGTATGTACGCGCATAACTTCCGAACGACTGCACCAAATTGGATAATTCTTTTTTTGTTGTGTTTGTTATTTTTGACATAATATTATGAATATTCAATTCGAGAAAGTTGAGACAGGACAACGTATCTTTCAGCGTTTATCGAAAACGCTGCCTAATCCCTTTGAGATATAACAAAACAATGCGTGGTGGGATATTTCTCATGCATAGATGCACAAAAGAAAGATATATGTCTTTGGTGACATATATCTTTCAAGGATAGCTTGGCGGTACAAAGTTCGTAGGGTCAGCTAGTACTGAATAAAATAGATTTTTCTTCACGGGTGTATTGTAACGTCAACGTTAAAGTCAAAATATTTTTATTAATTGAAATCATATTTGATCATTTTGAATCGTCAACTTTTTAATAAAAATTTTTTCAAAAAAAAAAAAAAAAATTATAATATTTGGTTTTATTAAGACATAGAGCAGGTTCATTCCCAAGCTTTTTTATCATCTAAATAATCCGTTATTTTATAGTAAGCTATTTATAAAGTTTTCTTTTAATGTGTTTTTAAATTTATTGACAGTTGAAGCATACCACTTGGGAGTTTATTATAAAAGCGTATACATTGCCCTTTAAAAGATTTACTAACTTTATGGAGCCTATAAGTGGCAACAGCGAGTTTATCTTTATTCCTAGTATTAAATTCATGACTATCACTGTTTTTCTTATGTATATTTTTCTTATATTATGTCGTATGATACAAGTGAGTATTGACAATTACAGTCTTTATCAATATTACCAATATTATCCCCCTAAGACCCCTCTATAGTCCGACTTTCACCGAGCTGGTTAATGGATGAAAAGTATTTTATATCCAATTAAATATGTCAATAAATATTTTGCAAATGGGTTGTCTAACAAATTTCAGTCCAAAATATGATTGATTGTTTTTTAACATTTCAATGATTTGGTAAATAAACAAATTACATACCAATCGAAAGTATGAAGCCTATATAGCCGTTACTACAGTAATTTATCGCCAATACTAAGAGACTCGAAGCAAATGTATTGAAAAAAATCAAAAACGAGTGCGCTTTAGACCACACGACTGAAGTAAAACTTAATGGAGAAAGAAAAATGTGTGCTCGCACCTCTCTCTCTTTCAACCTAAAGTAATATACGAAACTTAACTCTCTATCTCTCTTTCTATCTTCACTAATTTATATCTCCCTCTAAACTTCAGTTCGCCTCGATCACACTTTTCGTGACCAAGTCAAGCGTGCGTAAACAAGTTTTACTTCAAAAATTATTACTAAATACTTAATCTAGTAAAGAAATTTCTGGCTTCTATCTTAACTTCATTATTTTCATTACAAAAATGTTATATTAATAGCATATTTTGAAAACTTACCATATCCGAAGCGAGACGAGAGATTTCCTTCGCGGCCGCAATCATTCTCGTCTGATAGTCGACAAACGATTCCGTTTCATCATAGCTTCCAATTAGAGACATTCTGAAACAGATGTATGACAAATTAATGTACAAATTGAAGGCAATTTCGAAAAACAATTCTACATACAAAAATGTATGAAAAAATCATAATAATAATTGCAAACATACATTGGCCTGATCGCAAAGTATGACTTGTGTTATGGTAATCAGAAACAACGAGGGTACCACAATAAAAGTTTATAAACAACCAGAACTCGAAAACAAACATTCGTGCTTAACACACAAATAAATTTACCTACCGGGATTCGAACCCGGGACCTTTTGGCGCAAAGGTATGAAGCACTACTTATTGCGCTATCGGGTCATAATATATTGCTAAGATCTGCTAAGAATTTTCACCAACAAATAAATTCACATCAAAATAGTTCTATTCTAGAATCTACGACATAACAGACTTATAGCACCCCTCATTTTTTATTGTGGGTTAAAAGTTAATAAACAGTAAGTTAAGTGTTGGCTGTGTTACGACGGAATGGCTCAGCATTATGTCATAAACTTTTCTATTCTGTTTTTGAGTTTTAAAATACCTAAAAAATCTTTAATCTTTAGTTTTGTTACAAACAATTCAAATATTACAAAATTACGTTGACACATAACTGCGCTTTACAAACCTGATGCACAATTTATGTAAAAATTTTACACAAATAAGTTCGTTTGTTAAATAATTTATAATTATTATTTTTAATAATTTGCAATATTCTCTGTAATGAACTATTATTATGAAATATTTAGATATACATTTTACGTAAAAATACCAATACAATAAAGAGAAATTGCCAGATAAATCTGAACGTTTTTTGTACTTTTATTGCTGATTGTTTTTTTTTTTCTAAAAATTTCTTAAGTACATATTTCAAAATTTGGGGACCGCTATGGACTTTAGCACTATTTACTGGTCATTATAACATATTTCATTTTGTTTACTTACTCCAATAATTCAACCAACGATCTCAAACAGTTGTCACGAATTTTATGAAAATCATAAAAATGTCGGATAAATTTAAATATAATGCAAAAAACGAAAATTATGAGCTACAACCATAACTAAATTAAGGTAAGAATACCAAAGCTTCTTAATAAACATTATTACCTATTTCTTGATGAAATCATTTTAATTTCCGTGAAAATAAAAATTCTATTAATATTGATCCAATCTCTACGTTATAACACACAAATACACACTTTGAATCACACCAAATAAAAAAATTAGTTTCATTTGTTTGTGAGTCTCTGTATACACTGCTCCGATTTGAAAATGTTTTTCACTGATGAAAAGCTAGTTTTTGTAAGTCACACGCTATATTGTATAAACGTGGACAGAGTCACGTTTAAAAGCTAGTAAAGCACGAATTTCCGATTGAAAAACGTCTGGTTAAGAGTGAACTGTTGGATGTTTTGGTTCTGATTTGGCTGAACGCCAAACGATGACCTAAGGCAATAATTTTAATTACATATATCCTGAATAATGATGCACCTTTTTAAATTAATATATATCCTTAAAATTCCTTGACGTGGTTTTATTTATTACCACAATAACAAACAGACAAAGAAAACATCTAAAATTATACAATAAAGATATATGTTTAATAGTTTAAGAAAAATATTCTAAGACATCTTGACACTCTGGTAAATTATACTATTTATAACTCGAGAACGGATGGATCGCTTTTAATGATCAACGTTTTTTTGGATTCGTCTAATCCGAAAATAGGAGAATAACTATTGAAAATATAGAAAATTCCCGAAAAACTGTTGTGTATGAAGAAAATTCATTTCCTCTGAATATTTTCTATGGAATGACGTTTTAGGTGACTCATTATTTGAAACTCTGACGCGATACTAAGTTCGCGGGGTCTACTATTAATATAAGAAAAACGCAAACAAACATTTAAAGTGGTAATTTATGAACAATTTAAAATTTAAAGATTCGGGTTTGTGTCCTTGGGAAACCAATAAATGTTCCTGTGAGGCAGGCGCAGCAGGCTGATCACCTAACTGCCTACGAAAAAAATTATCAGTGAAAGGGTTCCCCCCCATGCCCCACTATATCTTTGTTTGTAATAAATATTCATATAACAGTGTTGAATATATTAAAAAAACCATAACATTAATTGTTTTTTCATGTAAAAAAAAAACAGAATATTTCACGCCTAAACGGAGCACTGGATCGGCGTGATTTTTGGCAAGGAGATAGTTGGACAGATGAAGAATAATAGACTACTTTGCGTCCCGATCGTTAATTAAACAAAAAAACTTGTAATTTGTATGTTTAATTTTATAGTTTTAAGATTTTATACGACGAAATAAACGCGTGTGAAACCACGGGACAAAACTACTTTGATGTATTTAAAAAATCAAGAAATAAGAAGTTTTGTTTATATGAAATATTATTTCACCGACTGACACATAGAGTAACATCAAATAAACACGCAATCTGTACTTAGTACATGATGTATGTATGTTCGTAAATAACTCCGCCGTCACTCGGCTGAAAATAACCAACCAGATGCTGGGTTAAGGACATCCTATATAGTCTGATACATAGGCGTATTGAGATTATGAAACACTAGTTATTCCCCGCGACTACGGCTGATTTAAACTTTGAATTATTAATAATTTGTATGACAAAATTGATACGTTCTATACTCTAATATTTTAATTCCACAGATTAT
The DNA here is from genome assembly GCA_912999735.1 of Aporia crataegi. NCBI lineage: Eukaryota > Metazoa > Arthropoda > Insecta > Lepidoptera > Pieridae > Aporia > Aporia crataegi. The sequence continues at coordinate 450,188 of OU538754.1, read as the reverse complement.
GACAGTTGTGACCGCCTCCTAATGGTAAGCGCGTAAGCGTTACAACCGAGAGGTCCTGGGTTCGATGCCCAGTGGATATAAAAAAACTCTGTCTGGCAGGGCAAAGGCTGATCACCTACTTGCCCCTAAAGAAAAAATCGATCAGTGAAACCGAAGTGAAATGCATCTATCTGACCCATACCCCACTAGGGGACACGGGACTTCACTTTATGACAGCAATTTTTCGACAATCCAGATATCATAAACTTTTTAAAGTTTGAATTTTTTGAATATAAAATATGAAACAGAATTAGATCAAGTATGTCATCTGAAGATATGTGGGTTTACTGAGTGCACATCTGCCTACCCCTTCGGGAAATGGAGAAGTTTACCTTTTTTTAATGGATAAATTATAAAAATTAAGGTAAAATTAAACAAACACGTGAAAGAATCAATAAAATATCTCTAGAAATGAAAAAGTTATGGGACTTTGAAGTTGCGCTTGCAAGAATTGTTACACGCGGATAGGTCAAATGACGTCACAGGCGAATCAGAAAACTTCAATAATCTATTTCCAAGTCATTTATTGATGGATTTAAAAAAAATTCATTGATTGATTAGTTTTGATCTATATTTTAATATCATTACGTTGAATATAACATGAAACTTCTCCATTAACGGCGTGATGATATTATTATTAAAATATTAAATAGTGTATAATTCGTGCACACTGCGAAAAGGAATGTCAATTTAAGGCTAAATGAAAAACAGACCACAACATATTTCTTAAATAAAACATATATTACAAAGGAAAAGGTTTTGTAACCTATGGATTATGAATACCTTAATAATAATAGTAGCTCCAATACAAAAAATGTAATTACAATTTTAAAATAATCAGAATTTTTCTAACTCTTACTTTTTCTCACTGAAACCCTAAATTCAAAAAAAGTTAATTTTTTGCGATTGTATATCATACACCTGTAGCTCCATTACGAATCTGCTAAATAATTTTTCTGTAAGCGTTAATTAATTGCATGGGAAATCTTACAGCGCAAACATGGTGTCGATATGGGAATGACAGTTTTGTATTAGTAAAGAAACCTATCGAAGACTTGGATGCTTGATTGATTTGTATAGTAAAAGAGGCAAAAACTCACCTATGTTCAGTGATTCTAGCCAGCGCCCTCGCAACAGAGTCCAGCAACGGTCCGACCGCACCGCGCTGAGTGCTCAGTTCGCGAACTTGGGACGTCAGTTCGGAGAGGGCGGAGCGAGCCAGAGAGCATTGGGCTTCCACCTCGCCATGGGCGGACGTGGCCTAGAAGAGAGCAAAAACACTGAACTAACTTACTAGCTGTGCCCCGCGGTTTCACCCGCGTTAACTTCGTCGTAACGTGATGTTATATAGCCTAGCTTTTAGCTCTAAAATGACGATTTTTCCATACAACTTTTCATCCCCCTACAATACTTTTTTCTCATTAAAAAGAACTGACTATCTGTGTACCAAATTTCATTTAAATCGGTTCAGTAGTTTTGGCGTGAAACCGCCACAGACAGAGTTACTTTCGCATTTATAATATTAAGTAAGAACTGAATTTCGAAGTACCCGAAAGACTAAAAAATTACTAAGATATCTGAAAAGTGTACCACAAATGATACTGACACATGTGATTGTCCCAATTATTATTATCAATAATAATTTGCTTTGTTAGTAGACTTTTTTCTTAAAACCTAGTGTTAGTCCTTAGTTCTATTTACTTAAGAAGTTACAATACCTAAAAATAAAATAAACAAATGAATAATATTTAACTTAACTTAATACAATGCCTCAATACTATTTAATACTCCCTTTCCCTACCTCCCAAATACCTGACATGCATTGCATTAAGAAATTATTAATTCTTGATTGATCTTATTAACCAATACACAGACTTCTAGAAAGTAACGGCTAAAAATATTGGCAGTACTTTAAAATGATCAAAACTTAAGCAATACTTAAAACAATATCAATTATTTTTTTAATAACAGCAATAATCTTAAGTACATCTTAATAATTATAACTCTCTGAGAGTTTTTATATAAAATGGTTTTCCTTCAAACAATGGATTTTGTTAGTGTCCGGAAGTCAATTGAGCGTTTTTTTTATAGAAAACATCCGGCTTGAAAAACCAAAAAATGAAAACTCACTCTAGGGTTGCCACCGGCCTGCTTAGCGGCGTGCACGAGTAAAGACAGAGTCTCCAATACAGTCCTGGCGTGTTGTAGCAGCCCTGACTGAGACGCGGATTCTGTTAGGTTGGAGGCGGCCCCGCTTGCGCCAGACACTAGCGGTTCAGCGTACGATACCTGTGAGAAAATAAAAACATGAAATCACCTTCCACACACAATCAAACATAAAACACCCTCTTTTTTCGTTTGAGGTTAATACATTTTATGAGAGAAACACGCAGAAATATGGAGCAGGCTCATGTCTGCGTCTACTTCACTAGGAGTTACGGGACTCTTTTTTTTTTTTAATACAGAAATAGCTGTGTTAAATATTCACTTAAAAACTCTTCAGTCGTCATTACAGCCTAGTACTTAGGCACTTTTTTGTATACAAAATAGAATTGAGCATTTACTTTAAAACTCTTCATATTTCATAACATCCTGGGACTTGTAACTCAAATATCGAAAATTTATTTAAACAGACGCAGAAATGTGTCTGCCCCATGCCCCACTTAGGTCATTTAATGAGATTAAATACGCACCAATTGCAAAACGCTATGCCCCAAATTCTCGGCCTCACTGGTGGCGGCCACCCTCACTGGTTCCAACTTCTCAAGCATTTCCGCTGCGCTGTTCTCCACTTGCTCGCAATAACCTTTAATAATCCTATTTATTAGAAATGTATTAAAATATTCAAACAAACAACTCTTGCCTAACATGACAACTTCATTCCATTCCCAGTCCAGTTACGTAATATGTTCATGCCCTTATTGAACTTTACATGAACTTTATCAACACTATTTACGTCTTTCTATTTATAGGTTTATTTATAATACAAAAAATTCACTTTTCAGTGCGTTTTGAGGTCAGTTTAATTTGTAATTCAAAATGATTTTTGTATCATGCATTTTGTCTCAACTATAAAGTCAACATATCCGTTACATTCCTATACAACATGTTACATTATTTATACCAATACAACATTTCCTACGTGAATTTTTTTGAAGTGAAAACTTCTTTTCGTAGTAAAGAAAAATCTTTTTGAAAAAATACAAAGTTAGTTAGTAGCGCTGCCCGATATAGACTGGCTTACAATTAACGTAAGATCATACTCTAAGCTAAATGCTACGTAAGCACTAAACCAAGTTTATGCTGGCTTAACTCGTGTTCAGCACTTTTTGTGGGTACTGAATTGAACTGAGCCGTCACGCTGGGCTATGTAACGCTCATTCGGGTGAAGTCGGCTCGAGGCGACTGAGCATGAGAGGAACAGTCAGCAGAGCGAGATAGAAATATAGTCGAAGCGTCACTGCTATATTAATTTCGCCTTGTTGAAGTATTCATTTCTGTCGTGTGGTCTTAAGCACACACACATTTTTATTTGGATAGGAGGCAAGAGGCTCACTTACGAGAAGCAATGCGCAGCCCATGGACACCCTGAACGCCTGTTGGGCCACGGGCGCGTTGCCGGCTTTTAAAGAGGTACGCTCTATTCTTGAAGGCACCAAGTCGCAATGGTTGGGAAATACAATTTAATAAAGACTACATTCCTTCACCTACATCCATGGTACCCACCTTGCAAAGTATTAGCCTGCCTCGGACGCAACTCTTGTCCGACAGCTTGGATCGCAACCTGGTCCAACTCCCTTTGCTGCGAATTGAGCGTGTCCAACGCTCGCGCGCATTCTCGCTGCCCGGGCGCCTTTTCACTAAACAAAATATCAGTAAATTTAACAATCATAAGTGGTGTTGACGCTATAAATGTAAAATTCAAAAACAACTTACTGAATTAATTTAATAGAAAATCGATAAACTTAAAATTGAAATGTCATTTACAAACAACACCATATTCCTCAGAAGCGTTGTTATGTACATGGTTATGCGAAACGTAAAAATGTATTTCTTGATGGAGATTTTATTAAAACTATCACCCTGAGGTCTTTCCCTTAAAACTTAGTATTTTATTAGGGAATATGTTTAATTATTTCTGGTTTGTTTAGACGTATATTTTTATTGAGTCTTGCGTTTAGATTTTTTAGTGTATATTTTTACCTGCGATTGTCTTAACACACTGTCACATACAATAATGACAATGTACGGTTTGATCCGTGGCCACAAAGATGTAGTGTGGCGATGCCATACAACACATGTATTTATATATTTTCTTTCGATATTAAGAAAATATAATATAAAATAATATAAATATAAAATCGTTTTGTTAGAACTGCATAATTGCTTAATTTTTTTCAATTACGATTGCATATTTATTGTAATAATGACCGATACGAGTAATTATACGATTTGCTTTCACTAATAAACCATTCTAAACATAATAAACAATTTCTTAACTAAATAACTGAACGTTGTTAAAATGTTGCGTCAGTTAACCCTTTTTTAACCGACCTTCAAAAAACCAAAAAGGAGGTAATAAATTCGACGCGTATTTTTTTTTCCGATGTTCCGCTCGTACGTCGCCATCTGTAGACCGATTTGGATGAATGAGGTGTCAAACGATAGGGTAACTCGTCGAAATGGTCCCATTTTTTTTTTAGAATTTTTACGATCAATAGTTTTCAGGATATTGAAAGAATAGTTTCACAATCGGACGAGAAATCGCTGAATTCCGCGCGACCATGTCGTGCTTATTTGCTTATAACTCTATGATTTATGAATCCTTATCGATGAATTAAATGTTATTCGATTTAATATTAAATTTGCAACAAGAGAGAATAAGAATCAAAATAATTTGATTTATAGTTTTAGAGATATTGAGGTTATAAAATAAAAAATTGAAAAAATCTTCAATTAGTTCGCTTTCGCAATAGAGATGTCCATTTTTACGAAATAATTTTTAAAATTCACATTATCTTTCAAGTCCATACCGATTCATTCACTTCAATCGATGTTTTTAAGCATTTACCTCACTATGAAGATAACTGATAGACGTCAAATGTTAAATATTAAAATGACTTCACTGTATGTGAATTATCTTTGGCGAATCTAAATCATCATCCCCATACAAAAACCTGCACTGCACTCGATGCCAAAGACTCACCGTATGTTGGTGACGAGCATCTTGATGCTGTCGGACACGGTCTTGCTGTGTGTGGCCAAGGCCTGCCATTGGGGACGGTCGCTTGGGGACAGGACCAACCCACGAGCTGAGTCCAGCATGGAGCACGAACCGGAGATTATGCTCCTGTAAGGGAAAACATGTAAAAACAATGAACAACAATCTCCTTTATCAAATATGAACGTAGATTTTTTTTAAATTAAAAATCGGTCAGGATACATCATATTTACTTGATTATAATTAATCATTTGTTTTGTAACTTAATAAGTTTTTTTTTGTTTATATTTTTCCTATTGTAACATGTCTTTACTGACAATATTTTGAATTATAAATAAATAAATTTAATTAATATTATACGAGTTAATATCAGGGACTACAGTCCATTTATCGAGGAAGGCATGAAAGTGTTGGAAAATCGGAAAAATCTGTAGTGTTATGTAAAATCCTATATTTATTCTATTACTTTATTTAAAATGTATTTACTAGATAAAAACAGTACTCAAAGAAATACTTCCTTACTAATACTATAAATGCGATAGTAACTCGCGTCTGTCTGTCGCGCTTTCACACCAAAACTACTGAGCCGATTTAAATGAAATTTGGTACACAAATAGTCTAGAGCCTGAGATAGGACAAAGGCTTTTTAATGCGAAAAAACGGTTGTAAGGGGTTGAAAGGAGGGGATGAAAAGTTGTATGGAAGTATCGCAATTTTTAGAGCTAATAGCTTGAAACTTATTTTTTAGGCTGCTGATTCGATTTAAATAAATATGAAATTCAAAGTTTGTTTTATCCTCAATGGTGTAAACTTGAATTATAGGACATACCCGCAGTACAAACGAATAGAGATGGACCGCGTCGATAAAATATTTTAAGTAGTATTTTAATGTCGATATAATTATCTTTTTCATTTATTATTAGAACGCATTTATTATTATATAATTATTATAAGTTTAAAAGTTAAAAGTCTTCATATATTAATTAGATAATTTGTTTTAAAAGTTGTCTGAATACTAATAATTGAGTTTACTGACTTTCGTTGTTTACTTTATTATAAGTAAGAAATATATTATTGTGACCTATTTTAAATTTTTAACTTTTTTTAATAATTCAATGTACTAACTAACCTAACTATATAATATTTATATTAATGAATCGATACTGAAATAAAAATAATCAATCATATTTATATCCCTTATTTTATAATTTTTATCGACACTAGACCGTATATGTTATTAATTTACCTGCCACAATCCAAGATGGCCTCTTGGCTGAGCCTGGCCTGCGGAGAGATCCTCGCGGGGACGGCTGCGAACTCCGGACTGTCCGCGAATTGGCACAAACTGCGGACCGCCTCTTGCAACGGACCGGTTGCGAGGGCGCATCTCTCTCTGTTCGCCTGAAGATTCAAATCAAAAAATCAAAGATCAATCAAAAAAAAAAAGAATTTCAAATCAGATTTAAAATTCAGTATACACAAGTGACATAGACGACAATAAAAATCCCCCCGACACAAATAATTACATTTCATCAATTCATATTGATGAAATTTAACACAGAGATAGACTAGAGCTTGGGAAAGCGCATATGCAAGCTTTTGTAGTTTGTAGACAATTTAAATAGTTAAAATATACGATTTAATAAGAAACAAGACATTTTCTTGTATAAAATCAAACAGAACATTAAGAGTAAAAATAATAAAAAAACGACGGGTTGCACTCCGGGAGTGCCGGCAGAAGTGAAAACTTATCAACGTTGTGCGTTTTGGATATTTTGGAATGGTTGTGGAATAATTTTGCACGAATTGCTTTAATTATCAGAATAAAAGTACTATCTTTTATATGGTAGAACACAATATTTATCTATCTATCTGTCTAAATCAAAAACCATGAAATGAAAAAAACCGCCATTCTTAAGTGTTCGAACAAACCCGACTTTGTTTTATATTAGTTTTTTTTAGTCCCATGTCCACATCTGTTTCACTGATCGATTTTTTTCTTTATTTTCTTTAGAGGCAAGTAGGTGATCAGCCTTCAATGCCCTGCCAGACCGTTTTTTTTATCTCCACCAGGAATCGAACCCAAAACCTCTCGGTTATAACGCTTACGCGCTTACTAATAGATGAAGGAGGCGGTCATAGATTTAATATTAGTAGTAATTTTAATAAGTTGTAGTGATTGTAGAGTTGGCCGCTAATAATGGGTTGGCGTAATATGTGTTGGGATAATGGGGAATAGCCTCACCTCGCTATAGTCCAGGTCGAGGGCTTTGATCTCCTTGACGAGGGCCGCGGTGCAGTTGGCAACGTCCTTGGCCGCCTGCACGAAGTGCCGCTTGCTCTGCGGCTCGGCCGACCTGCCCGAAGCCACGCGGCAGGCGTTGCAGAGCGCGCTCGTGTGCTTCGCTATCACCGTCGCAGCCGACAGCACCTGGAGACAATGTAAGGAATTTTTAAGCAAACACTAACCCTTGTTATGCAAAGTTTATGGGAAGGACAGGTTGTCAATAGTTAGTTTAGAAACCTATTGAAAACTTTACTGTAAACTCATTTTTGACGTAATCGAGACGCATACGTTTCTATGTAAATTTGAAGAAATTCTATACAATTTCTAATGTTCAAGCACAGCGCCATCTATCCATTGCCCAGTGAAGCTCAGGCGATGATTCATGGATGGCGTTGTAGTGGTTGCTAAGTTTTAAAGGATGTTATGTTATCTGTTGTAATTGTTGTTGTCTATGATATTTGTCTATAGTAAAACTTGTTTTTGGATTACTACTTACTTATTAGGTATTAATGCAAAAACATATAATGTTTAACTAAAGACTTTTTAAGGTGAAGGTTTGTTAAGTTTTAATTATAGATTAGTTAATTATAGTTATTAAGTTTTTGATATTCATTGCTCCTTACTGCTTGCTGGAGTTAAGACTACGCTTCAATCAACCGTTCATAATTCATATAACAATTATTGACCACTTGTCATTTATCTATATAATCAGTCTAAAACTAAGCTACATTGTGAAACACATTATTATCAAGAAATATCATCTTTTATTTAAATCACAACTGGAGGAAAATCATACATCTAGAATTAATCGAAATTTCACACAAGTTGCATTGATACAGAACAATCTGTCATCACTAAATGTTAAGAGTACAGTCTATGGCATGTCTATGGTTCTTTTTCTATTATCTATTGTGTGGCTTCCTAAAATGGCTACCTAAACCGAGTGTATTGCGTTTCTAACTTCATTCTAAATAAACACTCATATTAAACACTTTCTTTCCTTGGTGTCCCACATAACCTTGCATAGCATTTCACAAAATTTTGTTGCAAATTGCATAAATGTAATTTATAGTAATTTCTGTTAGCCATATGTTAAAACCGGTCTCACCTGATGCTGATCCGTCCTCGGATCGCTGAGGGTGGCGCAGGCTCTGTCGATGGCAGCAGCAGCTCGGGCAAACTGTGCCTGATCTACCAGACCAGCCCGACCGGCCACTGAGGTCTCGTCTGACACTGCAGTCTGAAGAAGAAAATATTTAAAACTAAAAAGGGAAAAATTATGAGGAAATCTGAAAACATTACAACATACAGGTTATGGTTGTATGTTAATTCATTACAGTTCCAACTTTAAAATAATAAAAAATAAACCAAAGTGCACAAATAAATAATAATTACAAAGCAAATGTATAAAAGTTGATGTCTTAATTTAAATATATTATTTGTACAATTATTATTTAAGTATGTTTTTAGTACTTTGATTGCACCAAACTTCAAGATCGGTTTCAAGTTTTATAAAATCAATTTTATATCACACTTTTGTATTAAAAGTTTGGAGACCAATATTAACAATAACATACATCTATGTTTTCACAGATTTTTATTTTTCACACATACTCATACACCCCTCTTTTTATCTCGATGTAAAAATAAAATTAATTTTAAAAACATATTGTAAAAATTTCAAAAATTGTAAATCTAAATATTGGTTTCGACATAAGGAAGAGCGAGGTATTCCCAATACAAGTATTTTTAATTACTTTCACGGAAACCCCGGCAACTGCTTTTTAAAGATTTACTAAAATAAAACGTATTTTTTTAATTTTTTTTGTATATTGTAGTAATAATAATAATTGGGACCACTCACATACATTACTCTGATCCCAAAGTAACTGAAGCACTTGTGTTATGGAAATCAGAAACAACAGTGTACCACAATAAATACATATAAATTTATATACAACCAAGACTCGGAAACAAACATTCGTGCTCATGACAAAAATAAACACCCTCCAACCGGCCGTCAATTACGATTATAATTTATATGGAACCACTTCTAAAGTATGATCAAACAAAAAATCACTCGCCGGTTCAGAATTGTTTAGCATAAACAAACACCAACTTATCTGTAGAACGGCCAAAAGTGGAACTAATGACGCCATTTTGAAACGTCACTGATGTTGTCAATTGACGCTACAAGTGAGGGTTACCAGATTATAATTATTACTCTGACACTGAGTGATAGTGACAGTAAAAAAAATGTCGATTCAAAATGATCAAATACGATTACAATGAATAAAGATATTTTGACTTTGACAGTGACTCAGATTTTGAGAAAATTAGTGGAATATATCCACTGGACCTCAAATGCGCTATGTGCACATTCTTCGATTTCCTCAGATCGTAATTAATGTGTAAAAAAATTTTCAGTATAACATATAATCCAAATGTCTCCATTCAAACTTATGTTAACATAAATCGCTATTATTTAATTTTTAAGTATTAATAGAGTTATCATTTAAAAAAATTACTTGTGTATCTTAACTAGGGATGCATCCTCTACTCTAGGATACCGATACAAACACTTAGTGAATTAAAATTAAATTAAGGTAAAATATTATATAAAACACAAGTTTGGTTGGTTTTGAATTTCTATTAACAAATAAAAACAGTTACAAATTGTTAATGAGAGTCAAGGTTTAGCTATTAAAATTAAGTGTAATAATTAAAATAAAATCAATAACTGTTAATAATTAAAATTAACAAGATTTTTGTTTAAAAAACGGAGCATTGTCAAGTTTTGCGGAGAAAGCCGAATTCGGAAGTCTGTCTGTATAAGACCTGCGGTGGAAAATAATCTCTCAGATGTATCGTTGTATCGGCAATAAACAGTATCGGATGCATCCCTAATTTTAACATTTCATCATATTGTAATCACGAATATTAAAAAAAGACTAAAGTTGGTCATTTCTGCAATAGATGGCAGCACTTTTCGTGGCGCCACTCATGTATTGCGAATCTGTTGTTTTGAGAAATACTCACCAAATAGGCAGCCTGCGCCGTGCACTCGACGAGCGTCTGGACGGCTGAGCCGACCGCGGAGACGCTGCGGGAGAAGTGGCTCGTATCACTCTTCTTGATCGAGCTAGCCATTCCGGACATCCCCTCGCCTGAAAATCAAATTTATTTTTAAGTGGGACCATATAATATAAGAAAGATAATAATATAAAGTCAAAATTTTAACAAAAAAAAACTTCAAATTGTAACTCTAAAACTACTGAACAGATTTTGATGAAATTTAAATGGGAGGCAACAGCTTTCAAATAAAAAATCGAAATCGATTCACCCAGTCGAAATTTCTGAGGTAACAAACATGAAAAGCGTCGATTTGAGTAAGATATTTCATCAACATCTGTTCAGTAGTTTTAGAGTTACACTTTGAAGTCGGTTTTTTTGTTAAATTTTTAACAATACATTATAACATAACAATCTGCAACACCACAGACAGACACACAGACACGTAAATCAACTCAATTGATATGAACAATCGTTGATTATAAACAGTAACTTTATCTTTACCACTGAAGCGATTATGATGAAATTTAATAGATCGGAAATGCCTTCAAATAAATATGGTTAATTTATCTTTTTATCAGAACAATCATGTGTCTTTAATTGATCTACTTCATGAACAGTATTTGGTGAATTTTTATATGTTCGATAGCTATTCTGTAATTCAGGACGAAGACTAATCCAATCAAACAGAGAATTTTAAAATCGGTGCAGCCGCCGACTTTGTTGAATGTTAAGATGGCGAAAAAATGCTTGAAATATTGAAGATGAAATCCATACTGACATTATAAATTCGAAAGTAAGTCTGTCTGTTTGTATGCCACGCTTTCACGCCTAAACCACTGAACCGATTTTAATGAAATTTGGCACAAACATAGATAATAAGTTGAGAAAGGACATAGGGTACTATCTAATTTCACTAAGTGGGTACATAATAATATATTTATTGTGACCATTTCAATTTGCTCCAACACGGCGCCTCTGCAGTAAGTGCTGGCTTACCTACTGACTATTGTATTATTATGTTTATTGATCACTCATGTCAGTTCACCGGATACCAAAGTATGAATTGATACGACCAATAAAAATGGCTCTTAATGCCTTTGCCGTCAGAAGCGAGCAGGTCGTCTTCAAACAAAAGAGATAACAACTATTCTATCCTATATCCAGTTACTTTAAAAAAATAAAACTCCTGTCCAAAAAACTGTCTAATGCGGACAAAGACGCGAGTACAGCAAGTATGTTATATTGCAAAGCTTACAGGGTAAAGCGGTGGGATAGAAAGAATACTAACTCAGCGCCTTGCTCTGCTCGACCACGGCGTCCAAGCAGGCGAAGTAGCCCATGTCGCTGATCGGCTGAGAGGGCTGCGACAAAAGCGTCCGTGTGCTCTCAATGCTCCTGATGGCCGCCGCGCACTCCTTCTGCCCTGGTGCTGCTTCTGTGCACACATCCACCTACGGCAACAATAGCACGTCAAGAGTTTTCAATAGCTTTTTTACATATGAATAGCTTCAGGATAGCTAAAAATAATTAACAGATTTGTGATAGAGTTTACTAAAATAACTAATGATAGAGTTTAGTAAAATAATTGGACAAAATCAGTGAAATTTCTAACATTATTAAGTTAAATAATTGAAAACTTACCAAATTGTTAATGCTCTCCGTGACAGCCCGCGCGGCCGCTGCCAGCTGGTTTTTCGCGTTCGGACGAGTAAGGTCCTTGAAAAAAATAAATACATAAAATATATCGAGAACAACTGGTCCAATTAAAATTATATTTTTAAAAAATTTCATTGAAGAAAAGATACTACTTCTCACTTACTGAAGAATTAAAACAAATTAAAACAAAAAAAATCGTAAAATTCTCAGTTTTCTTTTCCCGTACAAAATGTTGTTATTCAATTTACAAAAAGTTTAGATATATATTTTTATGTTCTATATAAACTTCATTAACCGTTCATTACTTAAGTTTCTACAGAATTAATAATAGCATTAGAAAATAAAGAGTTTTTAAATAAAATTAGCTTTCGCCCGCGACTTCGTCCGCGTCAATTTCTGTTATTATGATCGCGATTAACAAGTATAATTCTCCCCGTTTTTGCAACATTTTTCGCTGATGCTTCACTCCTATTGGTCGCAGCGTGATGTTATTTAAAGCCTTCCTCGATAAATGGACTATCCAATACAATAAGAATTATTCAATTCGAACCAGTAGTTCCTGAGATTAGCGCGTTCAAACAAACAAACTCTTCAGCTTTATAATATAAGTATAAATTAGGCGTTTTCTTGCTTGAAGAAGTCTGTCTTTGAAAACTAACAGAAACCCACTCACTTGACTGACAGATTTCGCTGTTCCGAGAAGTTTTGACGAGTTCACTGTGACCGTCTTCATTGATCTTATCATCTCGGTGCGGGACTCGCGGGCCTGCAAACAATGCGATTATTATATAAAAATATATGAAATATCTCAAATTTAACATGCTGTGCTCTCGTTCGCTCCATTTATCTCCAACTCAGTTAACAACTTCTCTCCTTTTAAGTTAAAAATCTCTGGAAATACCGAAAATAAACTTAAATAAATTCGACTCATCCATTCTCCCACTTTTCCCGCCTGCTCATAGCAGCAGGCATTTGCCCTCCGCCCTTCTCATTCTCTTAAACTCTTCTAATTCTGATCAACAGCCATATAAAGCTCGTTCTTATCTCAAATAAAACAACCATTTTACTCAGCCCCGAGGGCTTTGACCAAAATATCTTACTATAGAATATCAATTGCAATCTTATCCTCCAACCATTCTCTCACTCACACTCTATTCAACTAACATTATCTGATCTTTAAGAGGGTGCACAACTCTAGAAAAAAATCAGATTTCACCCGCTCGCTTCACATAGCCCCGCACTCCTCTAACATATCGATGCCAGGTGAAACAGAACGAGTGTTCTACACGGAATAAAAACGAAGTAAGCGCCGAAATAGTTTTATTTTAATAACTCGTAAAATATACAATATTTTTTTAAACCGCTAACACAGTTACTAGGTAATATAATTTTGTATTATGTATTAAAATAATATGCATAGTTTTAAACATAAATTGATTTTAGTTGAAAATTAGACGTAACTTTGTGATTTTTTTCTATTGATAAAATATTAAAATTTCATGTTTTCACTCAGTCCAGTTTATTTTACATATGTCATAATATGACATTATATGTAAAATTGTTTTTTTTATATAGATATTATCTATATTAAAAAAACAATTTGTGGCTTATCATCGAGTGTAAAAATCAAATCTAAGATCGACAATTTAGCTTTTTACGCCCTCTTAAATTTAGAACTGTATTAAAATGTTCGTGTATTTTTATAAATTAGGCATATAACTGCATGATTCTTATTTTCTCTCTCTCTAATTCCTCAACTCTACTAATTCTGCCCAAAAATTACAAGAGACTCGTCTCTTAACTCACCTCAGTCTGTCCGGCGATCTCCAAGGACACCCCCATGAGCCTATTGAACGCATCTCCGAAATGTCTTCCGCTGGCGCTCAACGTGCCCTGCTCCACCGAAGACACCACGTCCGATGACGCAGTGCTCAGGCCTACGGCGGCGGAGTTCAGCTCAGATTGCAATTCACTGAAAAAGTTTACCATTTAGAAAAAAAAAACTTCAATATTTCAATACAAATATTATTTCTCTAAAATTTGTTTTAAAAAATTAAATACCGCTAAAATATAAAACAGAAATAATCACAAAATAAATATTTGAGAGTCGGTTAGGGTTAAGCCATTTTATCTGTTACACTTTGGAATTTAAGAAAACATCATTTTCCTTTAAAATTATTGAAAGATTACAATTAAAAAAAAAAAAATAACTAAATATTAAAAACCACCTCCGTGGCTAAGTTTAGGCATCTGCATATTGTGCCGCAGATCCAGGGTTCGAATCCCGAGAAACTATTGAATGTGTCGCTTGGGTAAGTTGGCCTAGACACAGATGGCCTGTATGGGCGGTATGCCGTGGCGTAGCGATGGGAGGGGCGGACAGCCCCGGGCGCCATCATTTGGAGGGCGGCGAAATTAGAAAAAAAAAAAAAAAAAATTGTATAGTCACTACCGGTCAGTCAAACAATTATTTTTCAAGATACAGTTGTTGCACTGACGTGTCCTGTACATGCACGATGATTAATGTGTGGTGTGATTTTTTTCTCACCAACATTATTATTTTTATGATGTCAAAAGGGCGGCAAATTATGACTCCGCCCCGGGTGATAGTAACCCACGCTACGCTTCTGGCGGTATGTCATACACTCTAAATAAATATGATCTCACCCGTAGCTCTTGTCCGTCCGTGGCAGGTCATCCATGTCTAGTATATGAAGTGTCTGGCTGATGTTCTCCATGGCTGCGTCCAATTCCGCGTGACTGGGCACCGATTCCAGGGTTTGCTCGACGCTCTGGAGTTAATTTTGTGAACTTTAGTTTGTAAGTCCTTACTAATATTATAAATGCGAAATTAACTCTGTCTGTATGGCGCGCTTTCACGCTGAAACTAATGATTTAAAACTAAGTGATTTAAATGAAATTTGACACAGATAGTATAGACTAGTAGAGTCTGAGAAAGGACAAAGGCTACTTTTTAATGCGAAAAGGTTGATAGGGGGGATGAAAAGTTCAATGAAGGTATCGTAATTTTTAGAATTAAAATCTTGAAATTTATTTTTAGGCTGTTGATTGTCGATATAAATAAATATGAGCACATCATGCTACGATGAATAACGCGGGTGAAATCGCGGGGCACAGCTAGTTTAGTATATAGCTCAAGTGGATATGGTCAGACATATCTGCATTTGCATCTATGAGAATTTTTGTACCAGGTTTTTATGAAAAACGAAGAGTTCTCAAATGTTCAATGTTATGCTGTTGGGGCAATGTTGCGATTGGGGCATGAGACATACATATTTCTGCATTTCTTCCATTTGTGTCTTAAGTTACAGACAGATACAGGTCCTTCCGCTGGAGAGGTTTGTCTTGATCAGTAGTCTTTTTGAAATTTAAATTTCAGACACATGCCCGACACTTTCATTTAGATCAAACGTTTTTATCACGATCCTTCCGCTAGAGAGGTTTATCTTGATCAGTTGTACTTTTGAAATTAAAATGTTAGACACATGACCTACAATCATTTGGATCAAACTTTTTTATCACCATAGCAAATTATGTTTACCTGCGAGACATTCTTGGCCATGCTGACAATATTCGCGCAGTCCACCTCCTCCGAGCTGTTGAGGTATTTCTTGACAGACTCAACCAAAGTCAGCGATGACATGACAACCTGACGGCCGGATGACAGCACCCTGAAAAAAATCGTAACAAAACAGTTATTTCTCACAAATTTGTTTGTTCCTTTTATTGTATACATTTTGAAGTTTCAGACATTTTACTAAAAAAAAAAAAAAAATTTTTAACCTTCGACAAAGAGAGCGGTTTTAATACAAACCTATAACAAATTTATGAATTTATATTCATCCATTTATGAGGTTTTATAGTATTCGCAGTACAAACTGTCGACTTCTTGCTATCTCTTTCGCACCTGCACGGTTTTACGGAGTGGGACTTGCACCCGTAGTGCTGTGCAAGTATACCTAGTGTCGATAAAAATAATAAAACGAGGAATATAAAATATGGATTATTTTTAATTCATTAGATAAATATAATAAAATTTGGTTAGTACATTGGCTAGGTCTTCGTTTTGGAGATTTTCAGCAATTATTTCAGCAGATCAATTATTTTATCGACACGGTCCATCTCTACTAAAAGTGACTTTTACGGCCCAAATCGCCAGTTTGTATTGCGGATACTATAATGAGATAATTAACATCAAGATTTTTTTTTGTCTTCAATTTCAATTGTTAAAATAAAGTATTACGTCTTAACGTTCGTTAAGACCAGAGGCGTTCGTTAACAAGAGGTGACACAAAACTGATTCTAATAAATTTATTGTGTACTTATTATAACATTTCTAAATCAGCATAGAAAGGGCTAGTTTTTATTAATTGCGAGCCAAGCGTAGAACATTTTTTTCCAACGGCAGCTGAATAAAGATGACCTGTTTATTCACTTGATTGAGTCAAAGACCGAACTGCCATTTTTTGTATTTTACACCAATTACCGACCAATGATTAGTTTACTTTCCTCCAAAAACTATCAGTAATGAGTTCAGAATAAAAAAAAAAACATTAATTGGTATTTGTGACAATTTTGTTATATATAACGAAAAAATCGGGTAATTTTCAAAAAATTCGAAAAAATTCTAATATCTCGAAATCCATGAGACTTTTCTTCAGCCAATTTTTTTGTGGAATACACCTAAGGCTAGCCTACTTCCGGTGTCGCTGTGGCGTGCTATTTTTGGGACACCTTGTATAAATAATTTACATATTATTAAAAAAAAATCCCCCCTCTGAAATATTTCTGATTTTAAATAATATAAAAGAACAAAAATTAAAAAAAAATGATCCACATCTGTTTCTGAGGACTTTCGACGAAAAAGCTTCCTTGACTCGGCTAAACATGAGAAACAGTTCAGAGAACGTTGTTCAATAAAAAACTTTATTATTATTTTAACGTACCTAGGTTGTTGGTCCTTATGCGCGTGCGCCAGCGCAGCCCTAAGCGGTGGGGTGAAGTTCCGTAAAGAGGAGGCCAATTCCAGCGCCGCTCTGCCACAGCCGGCGGAGTCCTGTCGCTTCGCCCCCGCGGATAGGGCTGCGCTGGCCGATCCCGCGGAGCGACCCGCCGATTGGAGGTTGCTGTACGCCCATTCCACCTGCACAAGAAGAAACACGTTGATCAGGAAGCTGCTTTTACGTAGATCACAATTTTTAAAGAGGTTTCTAAATTCTTCTTAATATTTATAAACCGGTGCCGAATTGTAACAGAAAATCATTAAGCCACCGAATTTCAAATAATATGTGCTTTTTTTTAAAACCAGCTTAACAATATTTTGTAAAGCTTATCATATATAATATTTAAGATTATTTTTCTTATATCGTGAAAGTATGCAAATGAATAAACTTATGTTGCTCTGTAAACAAAGAAATGACAGAAATGTTTATTGTTCCATATGTTTCTGCACAATTCCGAATTATTGTTAATAAAATACTTTTAGGCCGGCCTATGCCGTTCACAGTTCGTTCTCGGTCCTATCTCGGTCAGGTAAAATATTATCAAGTAAAAACTATATAAGTACTATTCATATTATCCGTAATGGTCTGGTCATGGTCTGGTCATACGGATAGTATGAATTTGGCGAAGATTGGACATCGCCAGTGGCATTATAGTGAGGTGCCGGCCTTACAACGTAACAATCTCTTCACATAAAACATTCGAAGTCGCCATTTTTGATATTCAAAGACGAAAAAACTCTATCGGCCTATCTATTATTGTTTATGACAGTTCATTCGTAAATCAATGGAGAATGTTCACATATTTTCATGTTTATCCCACCGTGTTCTCTATTGAAAATGGAAAAATCGAATGAGAAAACTATTTGATACGGCAATTTGTACACGAGATACAGAATTTTAAAAGTAGGACGACGTGACGTCATTTTACAACAGCTCGCGCAGTCCGTCGCGTCGCTGCTCGAGAAGAGAGACAGAGAGCGCGAGTGTTGTACTGTGACGTCACGAGCTGACGAACTTTAAATGCATGTAAAACCAAACCTACTAGCTCTTTTTGAATAAACCAAAAACTAGTGTATTTGTATACATAAAAGCTCTACTGTGACAAAGTTTCAAGCGATTTTGCGTACCTAGTAACATTCTCCATCACAAGTTAAAGAAATGCTTCAGTAACTTCTTTATATATTTAGAAATACTAACCGTCTGTTGGGGCAAGGGGGCCAGCTGGAAGGCATTGCAGGCCCTCTCCATTTCGTCCAGCTCGTCCTTCAGATCTCTCAATATCTCGCCAGCAGCATCCAGCTCTAGGCCGCGGCAAGATGCGCGCGCTCGGCTTACTGCAGATCTGATATAGAATTTTTAATTTCAATCACAAATTCTAAGGTTTTACAAAAAAAAATTTAAAATTTGTGTTATATAATACGCGCTTAATTAGTTCAAATTTTATTCTTTCTTTTTTTCTTTCTATTAAAAGTATTGAAAAAAATACATCGTTTTGTCGAAGAAGTAGGTGAAATCGAAGACATAATAATATGGAGAATCAAATCTTTAATAATATTTACAAACAAATAACATGTAACTCGCTACTGAATAGATTTAGATGAAACTAAATGGGACCACACGGAAAGCACCAGCTTTCAAACAAAAAAGAATCATCGAAATCGGTTCACCCAGTCAAAAGTTATGTGGTAACAAACATAAAACAGTCAAATTGACCTCCTCCTTTTTTGAAGTCGGTTAAATTGTAGCTAAAATCTCGACGAAATAAGCTTTCAAATAAAGAAAACCGCACAATAATATGATCGTCCATGAGCAATAATACCACAGACTGACACACAGACACGTCAAACTACCTCCACTTTTAGGATTCTGTTTAAAAATTGGTATACCTCAGATCAGCGCAGCTGGCAGTGAACTGGTTGGTGGTGTCCGCAAGCTGCTTGTTAGCAGCCGGCTCGCTCACCGTGGGCAGAACAGCACGCGCGGCCTGCGCCACGTGACCGCTTGGCTGCAAACAAATTATAAGACCAAGAGTTATATTCTTGGTAAACATAACACAATTCGATTCATCTAAAACAGAGATTTATTACATACAGATAAGTTTTCAAAACAGAGAATCGACAATTTAATGTTCATGTTTCACTATTATTATTATAAAAACTTAAATCGTCTTTTGCACTTTTAAGCAAATTTATAAACACAACCGAGTTTTTAAGAAGTTATAAATAAACATTTGTAATTTAATCGTCTGTTAATTCGATTGGAACGAAGGAAAAATACGTTTTTACATTCTACCCACATACTCTAATGTCAAAACAAAGCTTAATATTATATAAAATTAATTACAAAAACCTTAAAAAAAATTAACAGAATATGATATATTACAGATATAGGGCATTGGCAGGCTTCAGACTCTGCAACTGGTAATTTTAGTGTTGATTCATTTTTGTACCAGGCTCACATGAAAAACTAGAAGCTCTTAGGCTGTCCATTAATCAAGTGATGTTTATTTGAGCATTTTCTAACCCCCTCCCACTTGGTGATACGTGGTGAGGTTTAACCCTCCTCCCCCACCCAAAATCACGTGTTTTAGTACCGACAAAGAATCTTAAATTTTTTAAATACATAAAGTATAATTTAAAAAATTAAGGACCATAATAATAAACGTCTAGACAGAAAGGTTGCAGGTTGTTTAGAAAACATAAACGTGATATCTTACTAAAACTTTCCACCCTCCCCCTTGTGATATTTCGTGATTTTAGTGGAAGGGGAGGGCCCTTTCGGGCCAGTATATCTTCCACTTTCAGAAAGTCACTGCGGAAGCAAAATGTTCCATTATCCCTAGTGGAGTATGAGCCACAATATTTTTCTAATTACTAATTACCAGGCTGTTATGAAATAGAAAGAGTTTTAACTAATTGTTAAATACAATTCAAATCGATTACCTCTTATTTTAAAGGCAGGTTTATAAGTAAAAATGAAAAATACTTAATTAATAGAAAATGACATTGAAATAGAAGAAGAAAAGTCAAAAATACCTGCAAGAACGTCTCCGAAGCGGTGACCAGGTCGAGATGCGCGGCCGGGTTCTGTGGTCTGCCACTGAACGCGCTGCCCGCCTCCGTCAGGCGGGGAATGTGCGAGCTTAGTATTGAGCACTCCGAGAGGAGGGCCTCCTGTTTGGGAGATTATTAAAAAATCAATGAAAAACGATTTTTTCAATAGCTTCTAACATTATAGACTCGAAAATGTCTATCTGATTATCAAAGTCAAAATATCTTTATTCAGTAAAATCATATTTGATCATTTTGAATCGTAATTTTTTTTTAATATTATGTAGTTTATAAAAATAATAATAATTCTGGAAACACTGATCTGTTACCAATTATGATAAAATTCGTGGACAAAGTCACGAGTATGAACTAGTAAAATTTCAAACAAACCTGCGAATATTTATTAGTGTTGTATTGCGTCGCGTTGTGTGCGGACGCTATGAGCTGGGTCGCGCTCGAAGCAGCCTGTCTGGCGCTTTCCTGAAATTTAAAAACAAACAAAATTCATATAAAGCTAAGATTTATTCTTTCAAGAGAACATATTCTGATGAAATAAGAAGATAAATAAGATTAATTATTATTAAATACTAGTTTTTGCCCGCGACGTTATTATGATCGCGATTAACAAGTATAATTTTCCCCGTTTTTGCAACATTTTTCACTGATGCTTCGCTCCTATAAGTCGCAGCGTAATGTTATTTAAAGCCTTCCTCGATAAATGGACTATCCAACACAAAAAGAATTATTCAATTCGAACCAGTAGTTCCCGAGATAAGCGCGTTCAAACAAACAAACTCTTCAGGTTTATCATATTAGTATAAATTAAAATAATGTCATTGAAAACAATGTTGCAAAGATGAATATGTACATCATAAATTGATAAGCAGATATTCATAAATTGTAGCTAACAACCGTCTCGATTAGATTAGTTTTCAAACTAAAAACTGCATCACAATCAATACATTCTTTTAGGAGTCCCGATGCCATAGACACGTCAATTTAACAACATCCCTCAATAAATGAATATGAAACTTCTTCACATTGTTGGTAAAAATCTGTAAGGATTGGTATCAATCTAGCATCGCCATGAAAAAGAAGAGAGGAAAAGAATGGACTCACATGAAGCCGTGCCACTTGCGAGCTGACGATGTCCTGTCCCTGGGCGTAGTCAGCCGTTATGAACCTCAACTCTTCGGCAGCGCGGAGCAAGGCCTCTTGTTTATCGCGATCCTGAAATTTGCCACATGTTTAGACGAGTCTGCACAAATAAAAAAAGGACATGCCCAACTATCCCTCTTGATATTAAGGCAGGAATACACATGCCTGTAAAATGGAACAGTAGCTTGCATGCTAGTTAACGGCATGTAACTTGCACAATGTGGATACATTTGCAAGTTATACTTGCATGTAATTTGCGTCCTTGCATGCAAGTTTCGTAGACCCCGCACCCCTCCCTCACGTTGCATGTCAATAGCCGTCAGTAAATCAAATGTGCCATCTACGAGTACTGGCGTGGAAGATGCATGCAGGCATGCCACTTAGGGTATACACATGAAAATAGGTGGCATGTGCAAGTAGCTTTTATGCAAGCGTGCCAGCTACAGGCATGTGTATTCCCGCCTTTATATCACAATAAAACCGATGTAAATCTCATACTCAATTTTTTTTAACAGTGCCATAATAACATATATTTTAAACAGGCATTTGTCCCATGCCCCAAATATCGTTCTTGCGTCTGCTTAATTTTTGTCCATTTATTGAAAGAATCTCTTCCAAATATCCATTAATTCTCGTCTGGCCCCAAATGTCTCATACCTGTGGCTCCGACGCGCACTGCCTTGCAGCCTCTACCATCCTGGCCGTTGCGTCAGCCAACAACTTAGCAGCAGCCAGCAGCTTGCCTTGACTCTCCGATGGTTGCTTTTCGGCTTCAGTCTGAAAAATTTATATCATTTTTACTAAATTTGTGCCTTACCATTATATATTTAATAAAAAATCAATCGACAGCTATGAAACAATGTATCTTTGATTATATTTTATTCTAGAGTAGGGGGAGGAAGAGTTATCTTAGGTTGAGGTGTAGAGAGAGACTAAGACAAAAACTATCTTCATCTCTCTACACCACAACATCCAGTGAAGCTCTCTCTCTCTCACTATCCCTGAACCTAAGCCGTACACTTCCACGTTTCATCATCTTTTCTCCCCCTCTCATACACCTTATCATCTCTCTCTCACCTTGATATCAGCGATGAGCCTGGCCGTGGCCTGTCCTAAGACCCTGGCTCTCCTCAGCATCTCAGCTGGTTCTCCGGCCGAGTTGAGTCTTTCGCTCGCCGTCAGCACGCTCTCCACAGACTGCTCTATGACTGTGACTTGACCGCGACGATCTATCAAAATTTAATCGTTAATATATATATTTTTTACTTTTTTACTTCTATTTATAATATTTTAAACAATTTAGCAATTTACATTAAATACAAAAATTAAATACATAAATAATGTAGCAATGATATTACCCAAGTCACAATGCGCCAGAAGCCTCTCCAACTCATCAGTGACCCTCTGTGCGGCGACGGTCAGGTGTTCGACTCCCGCTGAGGCAGAATCCGGGGCGTGTTGGCAGGCCGCGACCAATCGCTCGACCGATTGGGCGACTTGTCGGGCTGCGTTTGTTAGTTGTTCGCGACACGCCGGATTGTGGAGGGTCGGGGCTACCACCTAATCAAATATACAAACAATAAAATAACTCACCTACAGTTAAATGCAACTGATTTTTTTTGCAGGTAAGCAACCTGATTCTTATTTTTATTAAAGCAGTCCTAGTCTATCCTCGCCTATAAGGGCCGTCCATTAATCACGTGAGACTCGAAAGGGGGGAGGGGGTTCGGCAAAAATCACCTAATATCACAAGTATATTTGTCCTTCATTTTTTAAATTATAATTTATACCTCTATTTAAAGATAATATTCTAATTTTAAGATTCTTTATAGGTACTAAAAAGTACAGTGATTTTGGGTGGGGGAGGTTAGTCTTAAACGTCACGAGGGGGGGGGGGGGGGTTAAAAATACTCAAAAAACATCACGTCATTAATAGACAGCCCCATAGTTGTGCGCGCAGATTTTGTCTTCACAAGTGTATTGAAAGACATCGTATGATACGCGTGAGGATTATGTAAATTTACGATCAACTAATTGATTTTCTGAACCTATAAAGTTTCACCCACTAAACTTTTTTGTGGCATCCAGACTTGCTTCATATTGTGATGGAGTAAATACTCTTTCCTTCTTGTTTTTGCTATATAAAAGATAACTTTTAATTTCATTTACATCATCAACAACCATTGTTGTCTCAGTAATCTCTTTTTCATTATTAATTTTATATTTTTATGGTTTAAATTTTTGATAGAAAATGTTTACTAATATATTTTATATAGCAAAAAACCATAATAATATGAAGACAACTTGTAGGGATAGCAAAATAACTTGACACTAGTTTTTAAGATCCTTCAAAAATGGGTGTGGAATAAAATGATTGCAACACTCTTTTATTACTCACTGAATAAGTGAAGTGCCGTGTCCCCAAGTGGGATATGGAGCAGATGCATTTCACATCTGTTTCACTGATCGATTTTTTATTCAGGGGCAAGTAGGTGATCAGCCTTCTATGCCCTCCCAGACCGAGTTTTTTTTTATCTCCGCCGGGAATCGAACCTCTCGGTTGTAACGCTTACGCGCTTAAAACTAGACTAAGGAGGCGGTCTTATTATTATTATTGACTCAATAGTTTTGGTTTAATTTCTGAATCTAACATTCTGAACAAATCTCTCTTAAGACCCCTCTTGAGGATCTAAATTCCGCTTCAGCGGCAATGTAATATCTCACCTTGGCGCATGCAACCAGTTGGCTCGTGGCTAAAGCGCAGTGGGTGGCCGCAGCTATGATCGTGTTTTGCAGCGGCTGCTCATCCCTGCATTGGGCAGCCACGTTCTTAGCTTTCAGCACCAAAGCGGCCGTGGTGTTGGCTACAGCTTTAGCCAGCGATAGCAGGATATCCTAAAAATATAGCCAAATATCACTCGGAGGCAATTGTACTCCATATCAGTGAAACAAGAGCATGGTAGAAGAAGAAGGGACAAGTAGAGTCACCCACGAGGTGGACCGATCAGATCAGACATACTCTGAACGATCCACTCCATGAATGCACCAGGAGAAGGATTTTTCCAAGATTCCATAAGAAGAAATCAGTGAAACAATTTTAGAGTAATTTTTCACTCGAAAAAGCGCGTCTATTTAACAATACACGTAGACAATTAGTTTTACAATAATAATTGGGAACACATACATTGCTCTGATCCCAAAGTAGCTGAAGCACTTGTGTTATGGTAATCAGAAAGAGGGTACCACAATAAATAAATACTTAAGTTTATAGACAACCAAGACTCGGCAACAAACATACGTGCTCATAAATAAACGCACCTACCGGGATTCGAACCCGGGACCTTTTGATACAAAGGCAGGAGCACTACCAATTGCGCCAATCGGTTGTCGAATAATGATTGTAATACTTTGTTAAATTAACTTTTAAATGTTTTCTTTACATAATTTTACAATCAGTGAATCCGATTCGGCTCAAAAATATGTATCGTAATTTAGATATTCGTTCGCGATAAATATAAAACAGACAAAAATAATAATCACATATAGATAAAGATGTGCAGTATTTAAGTCTCCTATGTTGTGAGTGGGTTGCCTGGAAGAGATAGCTTGCTAGCCGATAAGGCAACCCATACACCATCTCCATGTTTCACTAGTATTGTGGTTTTAATTTTGTAATGTTAAGTAGTATGATGTTATTCATAAAATAAATAAAAATTATTAATCTATCTATATATATAAAAATCAATTGCTGTTCGTTAGTCTCGCTAAAACTCAAGAACGGCTGGGCTGATTTAGCTGATTTTGGTTTTGAAATGTTTGTCATAGTCCAGGGAAGGTTTAAACGTTGAGAAAATATGGAAAAATTGCAAGGAAGATAGTAAAAATGTAATTTCATTTGCCCATATAAACTCTTCTACCTACTTTCCTGTCAAACATTCAACGTTCGATTCCCATTCTCTTTCATTGGCGATATGAAGTTCGCCGGGTCATTTAGTAAGTTAATAAAAATTGAAAATTGGTTGAAATAGGAATGGTGGTAACACAAGACAGATCTCAAAGGAAGATGTTAGAGGAGGCCTATGCCAAGCGGCACACTTAATTACGGGTCATTCTATAACTTAAGAGAAAGACAACAGATCAGTGCACAAACCCCGTAATGCAAAAGGGCTTGATGGTTGAAGTTGGAAAAATTGGATCATTGAAACATTAACGCCATTTTCAGAGATGTGACATTTTAAAAATAATAGTATTTTAAATGCAAAATACGAAATACCTATTTCCATTTTGTATTTGAAATAACGAAATACAACAAGTATTTACATTTTGCATTTAAATACATTTTATAACCTATTTTCCACATCTCCGGCCATTTTACTGAAAGAAAGAAAGCATATCTGAATCGAAAACTAACAAATCTAGATTTTAAATTAGAATGAATTCCCGTAACCTCTAGTGGGGCATGGGGCAGACACATTTCTGTAACTGTTTCACTGATCATTATGCACCCTTCAAACCGAAACATTCATTTGTTACCCCGGATTCGAATCGTCTTGGATTCGTCTCCGGCGCAACGCGCAGACGTTTACCACTTAGCCACTGAGGCATTTTAAATTTAATTTAGTTAAATTTAAAATTATAGAGTTTATTATTACTTCCATAAAAAAAGTAGTGTTAAGTAAAGTAAAGTCCCGTGTCCCCTAGCATTTCACATCTGTTTCACTGATCGATTTTTTCTTTAGGGGCAAGTAGGTGATCAGCCTTCTAGTTCCTACCAGATCGAGTTTTTTTTTTCTCCACCGGGCATCGAACCCAGGACCTCTCGATTGTAACGCTTACCACTAGACCAAGGAGGCTGTCAAATATTTTACATTGAAGTCGATAGTTTTTTTAAAAATAAATATTGTATTGAATAAATTTATTTCAGAGGAACGTCTGAGACCAACTGAATACATCTTTGATTTTGGAAAATGGGATAGATATGCTCGTATATCTAAAAATCATGTGTCATCATCACACGTTAGAAATATCTTCTTTGTCCATTTGTAGTTACATTTCCACAGACACACAGACAGACATGTCAAGCATACACATCCCCCTTTTTTGTCGAGGTTTAATAACACAAAGACCTGACTGAGCATTTATACAGCGTTGACTCGAACAGATGGTATATACAGGATGTGTTAGTAAATCAATTATTTTTGCCACTACATTCACTTTGACACAGTTAGTCGTAAATAAAAATCAATTTAATTGTAAAAAAGCAAATGTATTAACAAAAATAATAAGGGCAAGTATACAATGGCATTATAATTTCTAAATATTAAAAATCACACAATTCTATACATGTGGAGGTGTGTGTGTGTGTGGTCAACCTTATGGAGACAATATGACGATACGTAATAATATTCAAATTCTAAATACATTTCACTAATCCGGCTCAATTTAAAAGATACCGGATTATTGAAATGTTCAGATTACTAGATTATATGGAGTACATGATTTAAAAAAAAAATCGGAAACGGAAATATAAAAATTAAAAAAAATATGTATAAAGAAGTACACGCATTTGTTTTCACTGATGATACCACACTTCTTACGGGTAGAGGGTGTCGGATTATTGGACGTACCGGATTAGTGAAGTTCCGGATTAATGAAACTCTACTGTATTTAATTTAAATTTAATATAACCAACGGTTTAGGTACATGATTTTTTTATGGTTGCCAAGATTTTCTTATTGCTTCTATGTCATGTGTTTCTCACAATGACTTTTAGAATACCGCAATAAATTAATGTTTAACTAACCAACTTTATTCCCATTCACGAAGTATCATGAATGCCATTAGAATAACAAAAAATATAGTGCAGCACGTTCATGCTAATGCAAGATTTGATATGTGCGAAAGGGACAAATACGCGATGCGCTGAAAGGTCGTTGAACTCATATATACATGTTGTTTCAACATTTATGCTATTAAATTTGTTTGAAAAATATTTGACAAATTTATATTGATAATTATAGCATGTTTAGCATAAGGACAGGTTTAAAAAAAATTAAGTATTGTCTCCAAAAGGAAAGAGTATTTTGGGAGTACAGACAGAAATTATTCATTCATTCATTACGTCAACTTAAAAACTAAGGTCAAACTTATAAAGAATTGATACAAAAATGTTTTTTCAATAACAAACAAAAAAAAAATTAAACTTAACAAAAAAAGAGCTGCCTTTTTAAAAATAATTTGAGGAACTTTTTTTTAAATATCAGACTTTTAACTAAATGCCAAATGGGTTTTACTCGCTATAAATAAATGACACACATCGTATATTTTTTATTTAAAGGGACTTTAGAGTTGACCAATTGTTCTCAGCTAGATTGTATCAAAATCGATTAAGCTGTTTGAAATCTATATCTCTAGAAATAGTGTGCCTTATTGTGAATGTCATTGAATAATTATTTTAATTTTAAATTCGTTTTTTTTTTCATTAATTTCGCTTAGTTTTGTATTTTTTTAAATTCTTATACAGCGAGATTAAAAAGGCTACATTAGTATCAAACCAAATAAACCTAAAACTAATAAAAATGTCATTTTGCAGTCTTTTCCCCTAATGTCTTTGAGAGAGCATACATTTATTTTTTCGACATTTTTTTTCTTTCGAAAAATTTAGGAAAAGGACAGCCATTACAATAGTAAAGTGACCCGCAACCACTTAAATTATATCATTACTAATACAATTATTTTATACCCGAGTATAAAATATATATTTTTATATCTCATATTTTAATCATTAACATACAAATTCTTTCTTCACATCATTATCGTATTACGAATCATTAAAATTTAATGATTCATTCATTAAATTTACCGATATCATTATTTTTAGCATCATCGCACTAGAAATTTCCATTAAGTGTCTTATTAAATATTTTACTTACAATTATTATGTATTTTTAAATTGTCGATTAAAAGACCTAATTTTTTTGCTGGACGCAGTTTTTATAAATTAATAATAAAAGGCGAAAAAATATTTTAATATCGTTTTTTGTTGGCGAGTTATTACGTCAAACTGAGTGTTTGTTTTTAATGAAATTGGAATGATTCCTGATGATCTATATCATAACCATTTATATGTTCGTTATTAACAGACTTCTTTAAAAGGATAATCTCTCGGTCGTGTTCTTTCTCCAAACCTTCGTCTACACTAATATTATGAAAAAATGTATTTGTGATGAATAAACTCAAAAACTACTGGACGGATTTTAAAAATGGAGAATGTTCACACATTTTGATTTTTAGCCCACTGTATTCTCTATTGAAAATGGAAAAATCGTATGAAAAAAACTATTTGATACGTCAGTTTGTTCCCGAGATACAAAATTTTAAAAATGGGACGATGTGACGTCATTTTACAACAGCTCGCACAGTCCGTCGCGTCGCTGTTCAAGAAGAGAGACAGAGAGAGCGAGTGTTGTACTGTGACGTCACAAGTTGACGAACTTTAGATGCATGTAAAATCAAAACTACTTTCTCTTTTTGAATAAACCAAAAACTAGTGTATTTGTACACATAAAAGCTCTACTGTGACAAAGATTCAAGCGATTTTGCGTACCTAATAACATTCTCCATTACAAGTTAAAGAAAGGCGTATTCTTTGTGAGTGAGATAGACTATTTTGTATACAATCAAGAGTTAAGTTTAATAATTGAGGTAAATATTTAAGTAAATATTGTTAAATTCTATCGTTTAAAAAAAAAAATCCGTTTACTTTTCTTTCATTTTCGAAAAATGTTTATTGACTTTTTTTTAGTAAAGAAAGCAGATTCACTTGCAAAAAAAAACAAAAATTAATTTAAAAATTAATCAGTCAAATTGAAAAGTGTATGAAAGGTTAATATTATTTTACTTTTTTAAATACCTTGGTTAAGAGGATAACATATGTGCAATGCGTTCCGGGTCCTAGGTTTGAATCCCGGGGAAACAAAATGGTTTCGGCTGAGTAGGTCTAGAAGGCTGATCACCTACTTGCCCGTAATGGAAATGATCAGTGAAACAGACACAGATATGTCTATTCCATGTCCCACAGAGGTCAGAAGGATTTTAATTGAAATACATTTCACAAGTAGTATTCCTTCCCGTGGAATCGAACTCTACGCAACCGATCTTTTTCAAACACCACTGAACAAAGATTGCCAATAACACAAAGACCAACGCGATGATGAGAAAAATATTCAGCCAATTCTCTTTGACAATTGTCCTCATCTGTATCTCCAGACATATACATTGCGGACAGCATTTTAAGTCCGTTTTCGGACATTTCTTTCTACAAAACCGACATATTTTATCCAACTCCAAAAATGTTGGATTATAGAAAATTCTGATTTCCGTTTTTCCTTTTTCCGAATCTAATTTTACATGAGTCTCCCTCTCCCTACCTTCTGTCGTATAATATTTCTCGCTCTTTTTGATGAAATTTTCAAAATTTTTCTTATCGTTAATTTCAAATTTCGTAAAGCTAGCCTCGGCTTTTTCGAAAAACGTTTCCGTAGTTGTCAAAACCCGATTATACTTATCCAAATTTATTTTCATATTTAACGCCCCGGCTACTTTGACATTATTCCCTGCGCTTGTGACGTCATTTTTGATACTTTGACATTCGATTTTCTTAAACCTATTAAATTCGTTATTATTTTTATTATTATTATTAGAGAGAAAGAATTGCTCGCGTAAGATATCATTTTTTGATTTTTTAACTTCAAAATTTATATTAGCATAATCGTGATTCGAGAAATCTTTTTTGAAGTTGTATATTTTGCCTGTGACATTTTTAGGATGCAATTCCGGATTATCTTTTTTAAGATAATCTTCACAATTATTTAATATATCTTCAAAATCGTTATTATTTGGTTTTTTAAATTTAACATTTGAATATTCTAGACTTCTATAGTAATCGCTATCCGACTCTTCGTGTATGACATCCAATTTATTCCAATCATTAACGTTAATATCTTCATAAATTCCATCATCATCATCATATTTGTCATTAATCTTTGAATCGTTATCATTAAACTTTAACGATTCATTAATTGTTGAATCATTAAAGTTTAACGATTCATTAATTGTTGTATCATTATTTTTATCATCGAAATCGGAGCCGTAATCATTTTTATCCTTACCAAAAAATACTTTATAGAAATTTTCATAGCAATAATTCAATTTTCTGTACAAATATGACTTTTTTGTTTTCCTCTCTTCAATTACCTGAGTTTCTTTATCCTGAGGCGTTTCTTCGCCGATTGTATAAAGGACGCTTGTGGACGCTTCACCCACACGCGACGCTGCGTTTAGTAGGTTCTGACGTGGCTGTAAACAAACATACACGTTATTGTATTTTTTCTTCTAACCGCTTTAGTATTTTTTGTACTACATAAAAAAATCTGAAATGAAATTCAACAAGTAGACTTAAGTATTTCTGACAAAGAATAGCACAAGACGCAGAACACGTTCATCTAACTGATGAATCTTTTCTTTTAACCTTCGGAAAATTTACGGGAACTATTTATTCAAATATGCAACTCCTTAATTTTATTACAGCCTGGTACTTTGTACTCATGTAAGAACTAACTCGCTTTGAAGAAAACTATCAATCAGTGAAAAGGAACATATACATATGTCTGCCCCATGCCCTACTAGGACTTAAGCTTTTGTGGGAGGAGTTTGAGCTGGGTGCATCAAAAAAAACTTAATTTTACTCGCTTCGTTTATTTAAAACATTATTATAAAAAAAAATGCATCCAGCTATTTCTATTTTTTTCTGACATCTGCCACACTTTCAAATTATTTCTCATCGAAGAAAAAACATAGTTCAACTTAAAAATAAATAAGGTTTTATACCCACAACTCGGCCCTCCTGCCTTCAGTCTGACCTCAGACTGACCAAGTTTCAAAAAAAAAAAACCCTTATAAAACTTAGTTTACAAATTAAAATTATCATCTCTGAGCTGACGTCATTGAGTTAAAATATGATAAGGATATCTACCTCTTTAGTCTCTGGTTCAGCCGCTCTAAGTAAATCTGTGAAGGCGCTACACAATTTCCTCGTTGCATCAAGTAGACGATCACCGTTATCATCATCATCCATCAACGCCGCTATCATCTGGACACCTGGAAGCACGGTCATCATTTCTAAATCACCTTTTACTAAATACTATTTATTATTTATTTATATTAATTTCTAAAATAAAATTACTAAGTTACTCCTTATTACATCAGCTATCTGCCAGTGAAATTTCCGTCAAAATCAGACAATGCATTTAGTAAAAAGCGGCCATTTTAATATTACAAACAGATGGACATAAAATTATATATGTACAGATAAATCTCAAACCTTTGGTCATCTCCGGCAAGTTAGTTGTGATCGTTGTAATGGCAGCTCCGACCGCTGTATGGTCCACTTCTTCAGAGGGACCTGAGACATTTCAACATATATAATAAATACCAACTTCATACAAGAGATATAAAGATGCCCGGAAGAGATCGCTGTATAGCGATAAGGCCGCCCGTTGCACAACATTGCGACGAAGCGTTAAAAAAAAATATTAATCAGAATATGTCCACTGTAATAATAATTTAGGATTGTATGGTGTAATAATTTTTCAAATTGGTCAATTAGTTTCAGAGCCTATTCAATTCAAACAAACAAATTTTTCGTCTTTATAATATTAGTAATAATTTATAGATGTCCAGTATGAGTCTAGATTCACATAAATGCGAGAATTTTTAATAGTTTTTGAGTTAATTATTAACAAACATAAAATCTTTAATTAGTTTTTTTGTATATTCATTGACGACGCAATAAAGATCTTACAAGAAAACAGACATTGCCTAATAATCCCTTTGAGATTAATATTATAAATGCGAAAATAACTCTGTCCGTTATGTTTACGTCTAAATCAATAAACCGATGTTGATAAAACGAAATAATTTACAAAATATTATTGAAATGAAGATGCGATACACTTTGAAAAAGTGAATAGGTTTTTATATTTATTTTATTGCGAAGTGTTGAAATAGAATTCAAATATTTTTTCTTTTGTTTGTGACAGATTTGTGGCGATACTTCTCGCCATCAAATCGCTGCAGCTTGTACCATCCTCTTACAATTTCAGAAAACCGCCTGCGCTTATGACATATCAACCTTAAATTAGGCGATTTGGTTGCGAGAAGTATCGCCACAGATTGATCTTGATACAATTCATAAAAATCAGTTCATCCATTCATGCGGTATTCATATTTTTAATCAACACGTCGGGATATTTTTCACGTCACTTGTGTTTATTACATTATATCTGTTATCTACAATTAAAAATATATCTGTACTTTGTATCTGCAAATTGTGGAATTCAAGTGTTTTTATCACTACATAGTATAAAACAAAGTCGCTTTCTCTGTCCCTATATCCCTTTGTATGCTTAAATCTTTAAAACTA
This sequence comes from Aporia crataegi, assembly GCA_912999735.1. Lineage (NCBI taxonomy): Eukaryota > Metazoa > Arthropoda > Insecta > Lepidoptera > Pieridae > Aporia > Aporia crataegi. Next base: position 417,196 of record OU538754.1, on the reverse strand, counting down.
CGCAACCGATTTTGATGCGGTTTTTTTAATAGATAGAGTGATTGAAGAGGAAGGTTTTTATATATGTTTTATACCCGTGCAAAGCCGGGACGGGTCGCTAGTTTATTTATGTATGTTTGTCTGTTCGTATACGCACCGGCTGTAAGCGTGACCACCTGCGCAGTGGCCGCGTTCATGGCCGCGATGTGCGAGGTCACGACTTGCTTGCTGCTGTCCAACTTTGATGTTTTCCAGCGAATCGAACCCGCGTCCGAGCCGAGAGCTGGTAGAGCAGCCTGAGGAAACACATCAGTATACATTTAAGATTCACAATTATTGATATTGTTAATGTAAGGTTGTTTTACTAGAGTAACTTGATTTCGAGAGGTTTCAAACTCTTGATATTAAGAGAGATTGTGAAGCTGTAAATTTTCATACAAAAAGCGATAACGTTTTCCCCCTCATAATCATAGTATAATCTTCAAAAAATTTGGAAATTTTGTAGATAAAATGAAAAACTACGTTTTTAATTTAAAGAAATATAGCGTATGATAGAAGTTATTAGCATCCAAACATCTGTATTTTTGACTTTATAGTCCTTGAGCGTTTTTATTTTTTGAAATTAAACTAAACTGAATTACTAAAAAAGAAAACCGTACAGACCTAGATTAAGGTGTACTGAATCTAAAGAGACCAAAATTATCTCATTTCGTAAATGTTTAGGGGGGTGAAAACGTTATCGCCCAAAACTATTTTAAAAAGGAAATGTAGGTAATTGCCTCTAAGACTTCCAACACTATCGCACGCCCGGAGTGAGCCGCGTATCGGCACTTCACACTCTTAAGAAAATAAATGTTGTATGTCATCGCCACAAACTCACCCTGGTCAATCTCTCCTCGGTCTGTTTGATCACCTCACGGCCCGAAGTAATGGTCGAAAGAAGTGCTCGCTGAGGCTCCGTCAAAATTGACGTAACCTTGGTCTGCTGTACTTGCGACGCCTGAAATTATTATCAAGACTTATTTATTTACCCATTTCCCCAAGGAATAGGCAGCGAGCAGATCTCCAACTCCCACGGTCTCTACACACCTCTTTCACATCCACTCTCAATAAATTCATCATACATGCTTACTAATTGCCATCTCCACAATGTGCCTTTTTCCGCACGCCCTTGACGCATGCGTTATTGACAGTTGAAAGCAATATGAATGATGAATAAGTTTATTAACAACCAAGACTCGGACACAAAATCGCTCATCACACAAATTAATGCACCTACCGGGATTCGAACCCGGGACCTTTTGATGCAGAAGGCACTACCAATTGCGTCAATCGGTCATAAATAGTTATGTCAAAATCAATTTCAGTCCTGTCATACTCATTCCAAAATTTTATTTTCTTAGCGTCTCTCTAACATAGCTAAGCTGAAATTAGAGAATTTTAGTATAGTCAAATTTCGAGAGATTTACATCGGAATTGGCACAAATACTAAATTTAGTACAATTACTGTGTTTCGTACTCACGCAGCCCATTTCGATGACTAAAAGTCCATGTTAGCGAGCGTGAAATCAAATTTTAATAAATATACATGTGGGATATTTATACTAAAAAGTTATAAATAAAGAAATAATCATTCTACGAAGCATTCGAAAGACTTATCAAACAATTTATTATTACTATTTATAAACACTTTTTTGAAAACATAAATATTAATAAGGAGAGCAACGGGCGGCCTTATCGCTAACGAGCGTCTCATCCAGGCAAAGCTGGTAAGGAAAAATAGATCATGCAAAACGTGCGAACAAGCTAAAACACATAAATATTATTATCTATACTTAGTAATGTTACATTGAAATCAAAGTTATTTAAGAATACAAAAAAAAAATAACTTAGTGAAAAACATCCATAAAAGCCTAAAAAAAACCTCAAACCAACTCAAAATGGTTTAATTACGAATTACACTCTTAGGGGCCGTCTATTAATCACTTGAGGCTCGGAGGGAGTTCGGCAAAATCACGAAATATCACAAGGGGGTGGGGGGGATGTAGTGAGATTTCACTTGCATTTATTTTTTCTAAACAACCTGCAACCTTTCTGTATAGACATTTTTTAATAATTTTTTTGATTATACTTTATACCTGTATTTAAAGATAATATTCTAAAGCACGTGATTAATGGACAGCCCCATAGTTAATTTTATCCCACCTATTAAAGAAGAATTGCAAGAGGCAAAAAGCAGTGGAGAAGCGAAAAGAAGCAAAAAAATAAATACTGACAGCGGGTGGAGTATGTCCGGTGATGACTTGTCCCGACACGGTTGTCTGTTGTGCTCCCGTCATGTGTCCAACCGCGAACGGCTTTGCACCTATTCGTGAGTTTTGCGAGGGTTTAGCAAAAAAAAACTTACGAATAACAATTTGTATAGAAATCAATATTTTTGCAAATGCACTTATCTATACTAATCTTAATATAAACAATGCTATTTTTTTAACTCTTTCAATACATTTTCATAATGATTTTCCTATAAATTGTATCATGTAATTGTTGATCGTCTTTGAGTTCTGTATTAAAAAAATATTTAAAAAAATACATTTCTATATGAATTGTTATTCATTGAGAATAATGCAACATAAAGTTTTTATATACAAGTATTTAATCTCCATAAGCGTATAAAGAATAGAATTTAAATGAATTAAGTAATTTTTGACAATTGTCTTATTTCAATGACAGTGTGATGTATGTAAAAACCTTAAAAACCTTTTAAAATTGCCAGTTTTAACCTCAGAGACAAATATATGGATAAGTTGATAAATCAAATTTCTTTTTATATTTGGCAAAATTGTTCATTGTAACTCATGTTTATCTGTTCATCCGTTTATGAGATATTTCTTTTTTATAATCATCTTGTAAATGTTAAAATTTAATTAGAACGCAATTTCTCATCTCATTTAATTAACTGTGCGAGTGAGCAGTTTTAGGCTGTCATAAAAAATTTAAGCTTGACCATAATTTTAACAAATAAAAAAAACCAACTTCAAATTTTAACTTTAAAACTACTGAACAAATTTTGATGAAATTTAAAAGCACCAGCTTTCAAAAAAAAAAGAATCATCAAAATCGGTTCACTCAGTCAAAAGTTCAGAGGTAACAAACATTTAAAAAAAAACAGTCGACTCAATCCTACTCCTTTTTTGAAATCTGTTTAAAAATATAAGTTTGACATGCTGTATGTTTGTGTAGTTCGTAATGTACTTGAATATAATTATTAATTGCGTGAAAAACAGTCAAAAATTTAATTCATTTAAAAAAAAGTCCAACATACATTTTCGCGGCAAAAAAAAAATATATGAAAAAAGCCGATTAAATATTTACATAGAAATACATTTTAAACTACAAGTTATTTAATTCTAAAATGACATATTCTTGCTTTTCACACATTCTTATATCTTTACTACAATTTTTTAAATTTATTTAATTACTTTAAAATTGTAGTCCATTTAGAAGTTAATCTCATTACGCTTCTGCGTGTCAACCGGGTGGTGCCGGGTTCGAATCGCGAAGAGAATGTTTCGGTTATTTAAAGGAAATTATGATTGAAACAAGCGCAGAATTCCCATATGTGTATAAAAACCCGTGTCACCTAGTGGGGCAGGGGGCATTTATCTTTACTGGGAATCAAACTCAGGGGTTGAAACGCTTAGGCGCTTACCACTATAGTTGAGCCATTACAAACGTGCGCACTGAGTCATAAATCATTATGTCAAAGGGATGTGACAATGCCGCACAACTCGTTGTCGAAAAAGGATGCCGCTCGGACGCAGGTAGGCGTTTGTGAAAATGGTGTTAGGTGGACTGGGTAAAATGTGTGAGGCATGCAGAGGAGTTGCAAGATCGCGATTTAGCCAAGGCCATTTTAAGAGATCAGAGAATACAGCCTCTGATAAGAAATTTACACGAAGATGACATCGACGTAGTTACACGCAACACTAGCAGTGCGAGCGAGAGTTCCGATATTCCTATAAGTGTGAGCGAGACACTTGATAAAAATGTTTTATGACTCAGTGCGCACGTTTGTAATGGCTCAACTATACAGCAAGAAGGCGGCCTTCTGGCAGAAATCCAAAATCATTTCAAAAAAAATTTCATCAATTTCTTACAATTTAATACTTAAAAAAAACTGTCTAATTTTCTATATCTTAATACAACACTGCAATTGGATAGAACTCAGTACCAACCTTCAGCGCCCGGTCGGAGCACAGCCGGTTTGGCCACAGACTCAGTGTTCACTTTACCCGACTTGAACGTGTCGTGTTGTATTATGTTCGCCCTGAAATTAAAATAATTAAACACAAAATTTACTCTCCTAAGTAAAAAACATTACTGAAATAATATAGTTTTTAATAACTTTTTCGACACACTTGCTCAGAATGGCGCTTGTAACAAAACTGAGACATACCGTTACCAGCTTTTCAAACAAAAAAAGAATCATATAAATCGGTTCATGCCGTCGAAAGTTCTGATGTAACAAACATACAAAAAAACCAGCGTCGAATTGTGTACCTCCTCCATTTCCAAAGTCGGTAGAAATAAACTCACTTGGACGGCGAAACCGAATCCTCCAGCATGGCCGACCCCTCATCCCCCTCGATGCCCAGGTGGTCTCTGGCGCGTCTCTTGCGCACAATTATGTCAATGTACCCGGCGATCACTTGCAGGATCTGTTCCGCTTCAGTTGTTTGAACAGAATAGTATTGGTCGCTGTAATATAACAAAAATATTATAAGTCATCGAATGTTTAACTATTAACAATTAATTATGTAATGGAGAATGTTACGATACGCAAAATCGCTTGAAACTTTGTGACAACAGAGCTTTTATGTACACAAATACACTAGTTTTTGGTTTATTCAAAAAGAGCAAGGCGAATTGATTTTACATGCATCTAAAGTTCGTTAGCTCGTGACGTCACAGTACAACACTCCGCTCTCTCTGTCTCTCTTCTCGAGCAGCGACGCGACGGCCTGTGCGGGCTGTTGTAAAATGACGTCACGTCGTCTGGAGAATCTAGCTAAACCTTGCTATATTTTTATTTTATTGAAAGAGCTAAATTAATACCTATAATCGCCAAAATCCAATGTAAAAGTGTTTGGGCTGGCGCACCACCTCCTCACGGTGGTCAGGGGCCAGGTCTGAAGGATCTCTTTCGTCTTCTCATCGAGACGTAGTACCGAGTCCTTCGTTACTCCCAGTAGACGAGGTACCAGCTTGTTCTTCCCTTTCATCTTCTCCTGGTAATTACAAACGTATTAAAGTACAAACTGAACAAAAAACATGAAAATTTGATATCTCTTATAAAAAACCAAAATTGTATTACATATTTAAATTATTTTTAACAGTATTTTTCATTCTTCAAAAGGTTTTTGACATTACATTACTAATGACAAAAACTTGCCTGGCAAATATTTATTTCACGTTTAATATTCAACTTTTTCAATTTAAAAATATCAAATAACTTTTAAGTATGTAATAAATACATAATTTATAGTAATTAATTATAAAACAACAATAAATTATATACAAACATATCATTCAAGTTTGTTGAGTTGTATGTTATGTCTGTTCGCGCTCGTCTCGAAATCTACTGAACAATATGTAAATTGATTTGATATAAGGCGGTGTTCATACATTTCACATTGAAGGTGTCTGACAAAAACGATTTGTCAAATGTTGATTGTTTGATTTGCAATGAGGATCAGTACAGTTATCGCAAATTGAATAGAACAAGCATCCACATTATTCTTTACGACTTATGAATGATATATATTTTTGAATTATCCAAATCGGACCATCACTTACGAAGATATTAAGTTATAAACATGTGCCGTTCCTGTAAATGTACGCGGGTGCGTGTGACGTCACTTGGACGGTGCGCCTTAACGCTATAAGGCGGCGACAATTACAATGACGTCATAGCTAAAGCGGTAAACTTCGATAGTAATTTGGTCATAACTTCGTCAATTATTATCGTAGAACAAAAATTTTTGCCTATCCTGTCAAGTCAACACTTCCTATTGAATCCGGACGATCCAATCACCCTAGCAAACGCCAGACTGACAGCCGCTCGTGCGGCCAAAACAGACAACTAGAAACGGTCCCCCCCTACTTAGGCGTGGACCCTTATTCATCAAATACCGGCCAGCCCTTCAGGCAATCCCTGCCTCTACGACGGCCCAAGCCGAGGTTCGAGTCTCACAGGAGACGCCCTTGTGCTAGTCGTAGAAAAACAAGATAAACTCGGCCGAGCTTTCTAGCTCGCCAACAAGTCCGCGTTTGTGCCGTAAAAGCCAGCAGGCTAGCAGCGTACAACCTTCAAAAAAAAAAAAATGTATATCAAGGATTTCTTAGCTCTATAAATCTGCATTCTCAACTAAAAACGGTTCGGATCCTCATTCTACAAAGAAAATATTTTGGAGATTACATTTCATATTGTGCGTTATAAAAAAACCATCTAGAGATCCTTAAAACTGACCTTGACTAAGAAAAAGGCGACCCCGTAAGTGGGCAGGTCCCTCGCACTCTTCGTGTACAGCACCTTCGCGTCCAGCTCGCTCAGATTCACGTGTTTCTTGTGCTCCTTGAAGACTTTCTTCTCGATGCCCTTCACTTTCACATATGACGAAGGCAGGAATTCTTTTAAGCTGAAACAAGTGGGAACATCTCATAAGGGATGAATCGATTTTCCTTAATCAGCTAAGATGCAGCTTGATGATTACAATTTTCAAAATAAGAATTCGAAGTTTACATCGCATAAGAATATTGTTAAACATATTTACAAAAATACAAAAAATGCTCATCAAAGTTGGGGTGAGTACTCAAAATACTGACTACTGGCGTTGTATCGCTATACTAACGCGTTGGCTGAAATATGAGAGCTCTTTCGGATCTCCTATGGCGCTTCTGGACCCCGTGGACACAAAGGAATGAAAACATAAGATCTATGAGAATTTCATATTTACGTCTTTAGTTGATTTTAAAAACTAGAAAGTGAAATGAAAATCTCTAAAAAATAAATGCCTATGACATACAGGTACGGTTAAGAATTAAAGAACCCAAAATGTTTTCGTCTGTTTGCAATGAGTCTGTCACTTATTTAGTAAGTTAATTGATTAAACAGAACATTTGTTTCACAGGAATGTAAAAGTTTCATCATGTTGCTAACTAAATATTCAAATTAAATGTTATTAAAATATAGATCAAAACTAATCAATCACTGAAAATTTTTTGAAATCCATCTGAAAATTACTTAGAAATAGATTATTGAATTTCTGATTCGCCTGTGACGTCATTTGACCTATCCGCGTGTAACAATTATTCTTGCAACTTCAAAGTCCCATAACTTTTTCATTTCAAGAGATATTTTATTGATTCTTTCACTCAATTGTTTTATTTTACTCAAATTTTAACTCTGCTGCAACACCATATGGAGGTAATGGAGCAACATACTTACAAACTTTTACATATATGTCAAAAAATAAGCGTAGCAAACTCACTCCAAAAACCCAGGTGTATGTTTGTCTTCCTTGTGATCGCCGAACTGTATCTGACACTGGATGCCCGCAAACTCACACGCTGCAACCAAACGAATTACATTAAAAACTGTACAGTAGAAGAAATTAACTAATAGCTTTCCATTTTTAACCAACTTCAAAAGAGGAGGTTCTCAATTCGACTGTATTTTTTTATGTTTGCTACCTCAAAACTTTTCACTGGGTGAATCGATTTTGATGATTCTTGTTTTTTCTGTAAGCTGGTGCTTTCTATATATTCTCATTTAAATTCCATCAAAATTTGGTCAGTAATTTTAGAGTTACAATTTGAAGTCGGGTTTTTTTTTGTTAAAATTATTTCGCGACAAAAATACCCTTTATGTATAATAGGTCCCTCCACAGGTCTTCTGTACCAAATTTCATCAAAACCTGTTCAGTAATTTTAGAGTTACAATTTGAAGCTGAATTTTTTTTGTTAAAATTATTTCGCGACAAAAATACCCTTTATGTATAATAGGTCCCTCCACAGGTCTTCTGTACCAAATTTCATCAAAACCTGTTCAGTAATTTTAGAGTTACAATTTGAAGCTGAATTTTTTTTGTTAAAATTATTTCGCGATAAAATACCCTATATGTGTAATATGTCCCTCCACAGGCCTCAGTCTGTCTCTGTACCAAATTCCATCAAATTATCAGCGGTCTATTACTACAAGTGGTCCTAACTGAATTTCATGAAGTAATTATACGAGAACTGATTCTTTTTGAATTAAATAAAACTGCGTGAGTTCATAGCGAATACAAGTTGACAAGTGATTTAATAGCTACAAATCTGAACAGCAGCAGGGAAAGGGGGTGAGGGGTGCAATAAAGATATTTTCTTTTTGACATAATAGATGGCGCTAATAACAGTTTCAAGTTGACATGATATTGAACACACAAGTCTCTGGACATATTTTGCACCCGCAGAGATAAAGCAAATCTTTATCAATTAATTATAAGTTTTACTTGCTTCCTAGCTTACCTATACATATAGGTTAATATATATACTGTATAACAGGTTGAATTGTCTTTTTAGATGTTCATCTGCGAGTACCTGTTAATGGCTTTGTTAAGATCTTTTGTTTTGTTTAGTATATTTTTATTGTTTTTGCTGTTGGTATTCCTAATAAAATAAAAACAATTACCTTTATCCTGCGTGATGGGGTGTGTCCCGTCGAGGATTGCATCTCTCGCTTGCACGTACAGCAGATTCAGCTGCACCGGATCCCGGGAGTCGACGTTCCGGTCGGAGAAGAACAGCTTCCGGCGCAGCAGGAGCGTCTCTGTCACATCGATGCCCTGCTCGCGGAGCGTCTTCGACGGCTCCACCCAGTTCACTGGACAATTTCACATTTTCTTATTTCATTAACCGACTTAAAAAAGGAGGAAGTTCTCAAATCAATTGGTTTTTTTTAAGTGTTTGTTACCTCAGAACTTTCAACTGGGTGAACCAATTTTGATCGACTCTTTTTTTCTTTGAAAGCTAGTGCTTCCCGTGTGCTCCCATTAAGGGTCTGTGCACACCACGTTTTTTAAACGCGCCCTCGACGCGCGTATTAGAAATGCGCATCGACGGTGCGCTTCTATCTTACAGAGCAGTTTGTTGTCGTTTGTAGCGATACAAACGCGCGGCACCAGCGCGTCTGTATCTACGCTAGTAGCAATCGAGCAAACGCATATTTGAATTTAAACAGGTGTGCAAAGTTCTACATGTATCGCGTCTGTATCGCTATAAACGCGCGTAGACGGCGCGTTTAAAAAACGTGGTGTGCACAGGCCTTTAGAATTACAATTTGAAGTCGGTTTTTTATATTAAAATTATTTTTAACCAGTTTGACTTGTCTCCTTGTGTCACTTGGACTGCGGTTTTTGAAAGCTGATGAAATCTAGATGATTCTTAGCTAAAATTTATTACTTTACTTCCATTTATAAGATATTCTTCATGTCTACGTTACCTTCATCATCAGTTCTAAGCTTCTTCCGGAGCTGTTCCATCTTGGCGTCTCTCTCCTTCTCGTGATGGCGTCTCCTTAAAGTCAACGTACCATAGTTGGGCTTCTCACACGGGTCTGCCTCTTCTTTCTGCTCTTCGCGGACCTTGGGAACGAAAGGTGAAGTTTGTTCATCAGTGCTGTTATTATTTATTTTTATTTATAATAATTGGGACAACTCACATACATTGTTCTGATCCCAAAGCAGCTGAAGCACTTGTGTTATGGAAATCAGAAACAACGAAGGTACAATAAATAAATACATATATAAGTTAATAAACAACCAAGACTCGAAAAAAAATCGATCAGTGAAACAGATGTGAAATGCATCTGCCCCATACCCCACTAGAGCACACGGGACTTCACTTTCTCCTATTTAAATTTTAACAAAAAAAAACGACTTTAAACAATTTAAAACTCTGAAACTACTGAACAGATTTTTATGAAATTTAAACAGGGCCACACGAGAAGCACCAGTTTTCAAACAAAAAAAGTAAGTACCTCCTCCTTTTTGAAGTCGGTAAAAATACAGTCCTTTTTTGTAGTTAACACTTAGAATTACTATAATATTATTTTGCCTTTGAATTGTTCGCTTGAGTAATGTCAAATGTTTGTCAAACTCACCAATCCGTATTCGTCATAGTTGGTGATGCCAATCTTTGTACAAATCACGACCATCAAGTTGGCGACGACTTGGCTGTCGTCTACCAGCAAAGTTTTTACTGTACCTGCAAAAATAAAACTGTATCAGTAAAGAAGAAAAATAATAGTGTAAAAATTTTAACAAGAAAACCGACTTTAAATTGCAACTCTAAAACTACTGACCAAATTTTGATGAAATTTAAATGGGACCACACGGGTACCAGCTGTCAAGCAATCAGTTTCATTAAACAGAAATAATAATTCAACATGGCACAATGTTTAACGGTCAACCTACCATCCAACATCCTGACTCGAAGGTTTCTGGTCTTCTTGTTGTACTCCAACATGTCTCCGTTCCTCAGCATGTAGTAGTCCAGGCTCCTGGACGCCTCCAGCCAGATCCCCTTCTTGTTGTCCTCTTCGGAGGCCAGGAAGAGACCGTATTCCTTCGCTGAAAATATATGCTAATGCTCAGTATAAAGGAAATGATCGTCTGCCACATGTGACTATCCCACATTGGGGTTGCGGCTCTTTAATCTATATAAAGTATATGAGTGCCCATACGGTCGATCGCGAGAGGTTTCAGGTCGATCGCCGGATTCTAGAGTACTGCCTAAGACCTCCTATAGTCCGGATTTTTATGACAGAGTACCTTCGACATATTACAGAGCAAAATAATAAGATTCTATCTGAACTAAAAATCATACTACACATGTATGTCGGATTTAGAAAATTAAACAATTACTTACGTTTTATTGTAAAAGTAACGTCATTAAATAAAAAATAAAAGTAGAACTTACAAAAATAAACTTTAAATGCATTACATATGCATTAGTGAAGATTTGTAAAATAATGTTTGTGTTCCTACATTCATTCATTCCTTAATACCGCCTTTCGGGTCAATCTTTTTATTTTTTCTTTTTCTCAAATTATGTTTATTAAATGTAATGACTATCTAAACAAAGTTACATAAATTCCTATATATATTATCTTAGTGTACATATTGCAATTATTCCAATCAAATAAATTATTTAATTATCTGCTGTAAATCCTGCAAGAGTGCTAGCCCACTTATAGGATGACTTATTATATTTTGTTTTTTATTTTTCTACTAGGATACCTCACACTAGTATGCACAGATTGTATCTAATAAGTTAATAAAGAAATTTAAAAAAATAAATCTATAATATAAAAATGATTCGCAAAATGTGTTGGTAAGCGCATAACTCAACAACGCCTGGACCAATTTGGCCAATTCTTTTTTTATAATATTCCTTGAAGTACAAGGATGATTCTTACGGAGAGAAAAAATTGGAAAATAAAATAAAGGAAAACATTTTCCTCATACATTTTCTATGGAATGACGTTATAGGACACTTTATTATTCGGAACTTTGACGCGATACGAAGTTCGCGGGGTCGTATCGGATTACAGGAGGCATCGGATTAGACAGGGGCCGGATTACCGAGAGATTACTGTACCATATAAATTGTAGCTAAGACTATCTCCATCAAGTTTCTAATGAGAATCACAATCGGTTCATAACTTTAGCTTTATGCCACAACCATACATATTCCTATACAAATAAAATTGAAAGAATTATAAAAATCAGTTTTGTTTTGAGAATGAGGGATACACTACTTCAAATCAGTCTGCAGCTATCTCTTTCGTGCTTGGACGACTTGGACGAGTAGAGAAAGAGATAGCACGACTCGAATCAAATACGCTCAGATCTTTCGTCCGCATACATTCCTTTGAAATATAAAACATAAACAATGGATAAGTTTAATGTTGTTAATATCATATTCAACGTAATGGTATTAAAATATTGATCAAAACTAATCAATCAATGAAAATTTTTGAAATCCATCAATAAATTACTTAGAAATAGATTGAATGCGTATTTCTGCGTCAATTTCTGTTATTATGATCGCGATAAAGAAGTTTTTAAAAGAATATATTTTAAAGTACTCTTTCATACATATTTTTTGGGTAACTTGAACCGTTTACGCAGCGCACGCACGCAACGGAAGCCCTCAAATATGGATTATTTTCCCCGTTTTTGCAACATTTTTCACTGATGCTTTGTTGCTGTTGATCGCAGCGTGATGTTATATAGCCTAAAGCCTTCCTAGATAAATGGACTATCCAACACACAAAGAATATCAAATATAATACAATATCAATTCGAACCAGTAGTTCCTGAGATTAGCGCGTTCAAACAAACAAACTCTTCAGCTTTATAATCAATCAACTTCAAAGTCCCATAACTTTTTCATTTCTAGAGATATTTTATTGATTCTTTCACTCAATTGTTTTATTTTACTTAATAAATAGACTAGCATACCATCGCTGGTGTTAGCTTCCAGGATCTTCTCCCTGATGATGCGACACGCGTCATACACCGAGCTGCTGGGGTCGAACTGGATCGTCTTCACCACTTTGCCGCCTTCGATGGAGACTTTCAGCGAGAGGGATGCCATCTCCTCACCTGCGGATCGATAAGGATCCCTTGTTGAATACACAAATCTGATACAAGGTGCTTTCAGACTATGCTATAATATAATAGTTCATAGCACAACAATATCGCGCACCATACATTATTATGGATACGTTAACACTTAATATATTTTTTATATGAATCCTTTGATACTGTTTTAGTTTGTTTGTCTGCATTAAGCTACGTACTAGAAAGTGTGTTCGTTAAGCTCATTTTTAACCGCCTTCCAAAAAGGAATAGGTTCTCAATTCTACTGTTTTTTGTTATTTGTTTGTTACCTCAGAACTTTCGACTGGGTGAACCGATTTCGATGATTCTTTTTTTTTTTTTTTGAAAGCCGCTTTCCGTGTAGTCCCATTTAAGGTTCATCAAAATATGTTTAGTAATTTTAGAGATACAATTTGAAGTCGATTTTTTTTATTATAAATACAATCCATTCTAGTAGTTATCAACTAATAAATAGTAGAAAGTAACTATATGTTAATCTTTCACGTCTAAACCACTGAAAATTTTGATGAAATTTACTAACACGAGTCTCATGTCCTTCTAGCTGAGATACAGAGTTTCCAGAGCCAACCCACTCTACCCTGGGCGAGACTTTAAATTTCACTGAACCATTTAACCGATTTTGATGAAATTTGCGCATGAACGAGTTGAAATATGCCAAGAACTAGGATAATAATTACTAGAAATTGTTAAAATAACTTACTTTTAGTTTCAGTTCAATAAAAAAATATTTAGCTGCCTTCGCTTCAGTCCGTCGAGTTGTTTTTGTATTGTTTTCTGAAAATTATACAAAATATAATTAATAATGTATTAAATAAAAACTTTGATAAAACCAAATTTCTAGTCTGTTGAATTTTCCAAAAAAAACCCCCCATTTCGATTAGAGAATGAAGAAAAACAACACAGTTGAATGAAAGATTTTGGAAAATCTTAAATCATGATTACATAACATCTGACAAGTTAAATATAGATAGTGTTAAAATTTTAACAAAAAAAAAACCGACTTCAAATTATAACTCTAAAACTACTGAACAAATTTTGATGAAACCACAGTTTCCTCAGAACTTTCGACTGGGTGAACCGGTTTTGATGATTATTATTTTCTTTGAAAGCTGGCGCTTCCCGTGTGTGGTTCCATTTGAATTTCAGTAATGGAAATCTAGACTCTGTTTGAATGGCATAGACTAGTCTTTCTCAAAGTGGGTGATAACGCCCCTTTGTGGGCTCTGGAGGCCTAAAGGGTAAGGGGCCCAAAGAAAATTGGGGAGCTTGGCCAAATTGGTTCTCGAGTCAATTGGATCCCGATATTTACCTACACTTGTTAACAATCATCAAATTCACCTCACATTAGTTTAGTTTTGAAACAAATGTTTATTTTTGGTTAATTTTGAATAAAAAAACTCTTAATATTGTAAAATTGTATAGTTCCTCTCTTTGGTAAGAAAAGTGTTATTGACGTTTTCAAGGTGAAAAAAATTGGGGACGCTAGAAAATAACTGATTTTCAAAGTGGGCGTGGCGAAATAAGTTTGGGAACCTCTGGCAGAGACCATATCATGTAGAAGCTAGTAATAAAACCTTTTATCAGCCAACAACTCCGTCTGTATCAGGCGCTGGGAACGCGTAATTTCCAGCTCTCGTGCGATGCGGTCTCACTTTACACCTAGAACAAGAAATACACATTAATTACATAGAATTTAATTGCTTAAACACATGACAAATATCTTTCTAAAAAAAATCCAAAATTTTCTAAAACCAACTCCCATTTTTTAATATTATTGCTGTAATAATTTCCAACTCCTTCCAACTTCCTCGATCATTTATTTCTCATCTGTAGAGGACTTCGTAAGTCACATTCAGATTTCAATAAAAATTGCGTGGGTGTATTTACACACGCCATAAGGAAGCGCGCCGGATGAGACTGCATAAACAAAGCTAGATGAATCATAGATCATTATATATTTTTAGACCGGTTCCTTTCTTTGTTTGCGTAAATTGATGAAGTCAAAATAACAAATAGAAAAAAACAATTATTTTATTCATCGATACTAGTGGTCGGCCAGTAGCCTGGAAATGAAATAGCTGATGAACTTGCCAGGAAAGGTGCGGACACACCTTTGGTCGGCCCAGAACCGTTCGGCGGAATCACCAAACGGGAGGCATATTCTCTGCTAAACAACTTAGGAAAAACGAGTGCAAACGCTTGGTGGAAGGTCGTTAAAGGACAAGCACACTCGAAAGCTCTAATTAAAGGGTTCAACAACAAAGTAGCTAAAGAGCTGCTAGGGCTCAAAAGACACAAAACCAGTGCAATGACAGGTCACTGCAAGCTGAACAAACACATGTTTCTACTGGGTAATAAACAAGACG
The DNA here is from genome assembly GCA_912999735.1 of Aporia crataegi. Lineage (NCBI taxonomy): Eukaryota > Metazoa > Arthropoda > Insecta > Lepidoptera > Pieridae > Aporia > Aporia crataegi. The sequence continues at coordinate 402,123 of OU538754.1, read as the reverse complement.
CAACATGCAGGTTCTGCCAGGAAGAGGAGGAAACTGCCATGCACATCCTCTGCTCTTGCGGACCATTAATGCATAAAAGAAGTACCCACTAGGGCGACATGTACTGCAACCCGACGAGGTACAACACATTACAGCCCAAAGGATCTGGAAGTTTCTGGATTCAACGGGAATCAGTAATGAACTATAAAGGGCCGCCACAATAGATCAAATTTGGTCGAAGTGGCAATTTGATAGCCCATTCATAACATAGTAATAGTGGTCGGCCATTGGTCGAAATTCGAGCACAATTCAAGAGTAAGTCAGGTACCTATGTATTCGTGTGTTGCTGTGTGTCATCCAAGCAGTAGTGTGCGTAATGTCTATTTTAATTAATCAAATGTATTATTAATGCATTTCATATGAAAAAATAGCTTATGCACTTCTCCATATAAAGTTCAACAAATTTCACTTAAGTCTCGTAAAAAAGGGGTACAAAGTTTTTGCTTCACGTTTTAATATTATGATAATATCACGGCGTTCATTGGTACCTAGAGAATGTAACGGGTGAAATTACTCAGTATAATATTTTAGAGAGCAATAAAGATGTGTTTAAAGTTCTACGCGTCTGTATGTCCGTGTGTAACCTATCTGTTATCTTGGCTAAATTTTAAGAAAATTAGTGCATCCATTTATAAAATAGCTAGCGACCCACCCCGGATTTGCACGGTTAAAAAACATACATAAACCTTCCTCTTCAATCACTCTGTCTATTAAAAAAACCGCATCAAAATCCGTTGCGTAGTTTTAAAGATTTAAGCATACAAAGGGATATAGGGGAAGAAAAAGCGACTTTGTTTTATACTATGTAGTGATGTTATTTGTGTTATGGAGCCCGCGAACTTCGTATCGCTTCAGAGCTCCGAATAATGTGTCACCTAAAAAGTCATTTCATAGAAAATGTATGAGAAGACGGATTCGCCTCATACAACATAATATCGTGAAATTTTCTATACATTTTCAATAGTTATTCAACAAATCAGAGATCATCAAAATCAGTGCAGCCGTTCTCGAGTTATTAATGTATATATGTTATATTTTTTTTAAATTGTCTTCAATTTCACAGTATACCCTCAATACCCACATCATTTTAACTCGAATAAATTGTCAGTCTATAGGTTTACCCCTTAGTGACAGACAGACACCCTCGGAAGGGTTTCTTCACGCATATTAAATGCCCCATGGCCCATAACCGACATTTATCACCCATTTGCATATTCATAGTGCACTTTGGGTGTTTAAAGAATTTTATTTAGTCTCTTGAGGGCTGGAAGTCTATAAAATTTTATTACAAATACCTGATGCATTCTGTATTAGGAGATTACATTTTAACCTAACTTTTGTAATTTGTATCAATTTTGAAAGGCTTTGACGATTTTGACTTATATAATAATACAAAATAGTTATTATTATAGTCCATAGCGGCCACGCTTTTTGCAATTTATAACAATTTATTTAAATATATCCGAAATTCAGAAGTATGATTTTCATAAACTGTTTTTTGAGATCGTAGACTGAAATTGATGGACTTGTAAAATTTTTATAAATAAAATCCCAATCATAACCATACAATTACAGAAAACGCTAAGATTTAACTGACAATTTCTCTTTATTGCACAGGTATTTTCACGTAAAATGTATAACTAAATATTTGTTAGTTCATGACGGAGAAATATTGCAAATTGCTTTATAAAATAATCGAAATTACAAATGGTAAATTATTAAATAAATGGTGCCTTTAGTTGTAAGAGAGTTGTGTGTGTCAAAGCTATTTTGTAATTGGGCTCTTAAAGTTTAAATCAAAATTAGTAATTTGAGATACTGCTTAACTTTCAGAACTCTACTTCCGGCTTTTTATTCATTATTGTATAATATGTCGCGGATAACTTATGAATTAATGAACATATTATAAAACAAAGTCTGTATGTCTGTTCGCAATAAACTTAAAAACTACAGAACGGATTATCATGCGAGTTTCACCAATAGATAGAGTGATTCATGAGAAAGGTATATAATTCATCAAGGTTTTGTGTAAATAACTTGAAATTCGATGTCAATTGTTGGAAGTGTCGGAGGAAAAGTCGAGCCACTTAGAAGTTTTCTTCGAAGACGCTGCCTAATCCCTTTGAGATATATCAAAAAAATGCATAACAGGATATTCCTCTTTTATATATGTACAAAAAAGTCTTTGGTGGCTTATATTTACCTTTCAAGGATAGCTTACTATAGCCATTCTATCTTTTATTGGCTGTACAAAGTTCGCCGGCTCAGCTATTATCTAAGAAAAATCGTAAAGATACTCTCAGCTTTCAAACAAAAGAAAAGCATAATCCGTTTAGGAGCTAATAGCTGTAATACAATACATGTCAATTTGTCGACAAACAGACACACGATATGATAATAGATTGTATGTATTGACGCATTGTTTACGTCTCCCAATCTCAGCCCTTCGACTACGCAGCGTCGCGTTCGTTGACTAGAAAGATGACGACGAAAGTTGAAAATGAAAAGGCACAGTGTGGACATAGCTTTTGACATACACTGTATATCAATCAAGCGAAACTTCCACTGAAACTTGGAGCAGACATTTTTCTATATATGTACTTTCCACTGATTTTCAAATCTAGCGCTCTTGTAAGTATGACGTGTTTGTGTGTATCTCGCACCGTACTAAACAAATAGAGAGATTATATATTGTTAAGGGGGCTCACATACAACAAACGTAATTTTCATAGATATATATATAATGGTACGGAATCCTTCGTGCGCGAGTGTTACTTGCACTTGGCCGGCTTTTTCGATGAATATATTATGTATACATACTTTCAAAATAGTTGTATGAAGGAAATTATAACTAAGTACGTGGTTACTGAGTCAAAATAAATGTTATTCATAAAATGTCGTAATTTGACCAATCATTTATTTATTTATTTATTAACACTTTAAATGGAGTGCAACGGGCGGCCTTATCGCTAATCAGCGATCTCTTCCAGGCAACCCAACAAGGAAAATAATAATAAAAGTAATGAAGGGAGAGTGCGAGAAGTGCGAAAACTACTAACTAAATCCTTAACAATAACAAATAAGGTTCAAACTAAAAAGTCTAAGCGGTATCAGCTGTTGCATGAACATTATCATATATATATTATACAATTATCTTATCGGTGAAAGCATCGACCTTTCTAATCGAATAGGTACCTACTTGTTATTTTAATCTATAAATAGATACTTTTATTAGAATTTTGAAAATTTCTTATAACGAAGTATAAAAGTATATTGGACGTAAGGAGAAGGAAAAACTAAGTTCACAAAGATTGCAGAAAATTGAAATTGCGTTGGACGGCACATATATTGAGAGAAAAGATAGCGAAATGGACGAAAATCGTGATTGAATGGTATCGCAGGGAAAGCAGAAGAAATAGACGAAGATAATTTAAAAGGTTTCAATTACCTTGTTTAAGAAAAACAGCGATAGTCATGAATTTAATAAGTAGGCTCCGTAAAGTTAGTAAATCTTTTAAAGGGCAATGTATACGCTTTTATAATAAACTCCCAAGTGTATGCTTAAACTGTCAATGAATAAATTTAAAAACACAATTAAAAGAAAACTTTATAAAAAAGCTTACTATACAATAACGGATTACTTAGATGATAAAAAGATTGGGAATGAACCTGCTCTAACTCGGTCTTAATAAAACCAAATATTATAATTTTTAGAATAATAATTATTAAAAACTACATAATATTAAAAAAATTGACAATTCAAAATGATCAAATATGATTTCACTGAATAAAGATATTTCGACTTTGACTTAGAGGTGGGAAGACGATTTTAATAAAGTGGCAAGCCCAGTAAGGATGCGTGCAGCAAAAGACGTGGAAGGACTTGAGGAAGCCTCTGTCGAAAGACAAGCTGTCGAGACAAAGATGCCGAATAATATCAAGTTTAATTAATAAATTTAAGTTGTTAAACAGAAATAAAGACTTATTTTTTATATTTTTTTATATACCTAACTTCACGCCACGATCGATTGGAGCGGAGTGTCGATGGAAAATGTTGCAGCAACGTGAAAATTGTTCTTGAAAGCGCGTTATGTTGGCGCCAGACGAGACGTCGCGCGGCGGCGCCCGAGTCCATCGATTCATTGCAGATGGTCGCGCGTGAGCACTTCTTGTTTATTACAAACTAGCTGTGTCATGCTGATCCGCCCGCATTAATTTCGTCGTGACGTGATGTTATATCTAAACTAATATTATAAAGAGATGTTTGTAATGAATAAACTCAAAAACTACTGTGTCGATTTCAAAAATTCTTTCACCATTGGAAAGCTACATTCACCCTGAATAACATAGGCTATATTTATTGCTAGAAAAGATTAGGAATCCTTACTAAAACTCTAGTAACGGAACCCAAGGTGTATAAAGAGTGCCCTAAAACTTCTTTCGTCGCATGCGCTGCGGAAACTATTGATGATAGAACAAAAGTACACACAGGGGGGTTGAAAGGGGAGGGATGAAAAGTTGTATGGAAGTATCGTCATTTTTAGAACTAAAAGCTTTTAGACTTTATAACATCATATTACGATGAAGTTAAGACGGGTGAAACCGCGGTGCACAGCTAGTAGCTTATAAACAGATTAAAATAGCGAACAGCAAAATAATAATAGATATGTTTAATGTACTTCATCCGCGCGGAATAGTTATTTTTTTTATTGATTATTTAAGTAATTATATCTTATATATGAAATTCTCGTGTCACAATGTTAGTTACCTTACTCCTCCGAAACGGCTTTACTGATTTTTACCAAATCTTATATGCATATTCAGTAGGTCTGAGAATCGGCTACTATCTATTTTTCATACCCCTAAGTGATAAGGGTAGCCCACCCCAAAAATTTATATGGCAAAACAACGTTTGCCGGGTCAGCTAGTTAATTTCTAAAATAAAAGTAACCTAAGTTACTCCTGCTAAGCTGTCTGCCAAAGTCCCGTCAAAAGTTGTAAAAAATGTTATTTCACTAGGTACATGTACTCAATACATCCATATTTCATACATCGGTTATTTGTATGTTACAAACGGACACTCCAATTTTAATTATCTGTATATATACATATAAAATAATAAAGAAAAAACTAGGGATGCATCGATATGCCTTTTTGCCGATACGATACAAACTCTTAGTAAATTAAAATTAAATTAAGGTAAAATATTATATGAAACAAAAGTTTGGTTAAAGTTTTTAATTTCTATTAAAAAATAAAAGCAGTTGTGACTTTGTATGAGATTCAAGGTTTAGCTATTAAAATTAAGAATTAAATGATTAAAATAAAATCAATAACTGTTAATAATTAAAATTAACAAGATTTTTGTTTAAAAACAGGGCATTCTCAAGTTTTGCGGCGAAAGCCGATTTCGGAAGTCTGTCTGTATAAGACCTGCGGTGGAAAATAATCTCTGAGATGTATCGTTGTATCAGCAATAAAAATATCGCCGATGCCGATATATTGACAAACCCAATCCCTAGAAAAAACATAACATACCTAGACCGGAAGCGGAAAGACAACGTGTATCGGATGCGTGTATTGTATTATCGAATTAGGGTAACTCTATTGATGATAATGAACGATGGGGCGTCTTATGTGGGGTGGGTAATGTTAGGACTGATTCGCTGTCAATGCGAAAAGACGGTAGACAAGACAAACCGGATCATATCACCGCACATACTAGCAAGGCTGTATTTAAATAAACTACTGGTCGGCCATTGGTCGAAATTCGAGCACAATTCAAGAGTATGTTGTATGTCATCCAAGCAGTAGTGTGCGTTATTTTAATTAATTTAATATATTTTTAATGCATTTTATACATAAAAAATAGCTTTATGCACTCCTTTAAATAAACTTTCAAACTTTCAAATTTAACAATCACCCGTCCGCGCAATTTTCGTAAAAAGGGGTACAAAGTATTTGCTTCACACACATACACACACACATAAATTCTTTTTCATAATTCGTTTTGTCCTTTTAACTTTATCTGCGAAACATTTCTTACGGATTCATCTCTACCTACCTATATACTGTATTCATTCTTGTATTCGTATTCTGATATTCCTGTTGCATTGCCTAATAAATGCCTCATGGCTAAGCGGTGTTATAAGCCTACCGCGAAGCGTGAGGTATCGGGTTCGATCCCCGGTTGCGAATGCAATTTATAATTTAATTTGTATTGTAGGGCTGCCACTTGCCGAACGGGGCGTCATAAGTGACACAGAGGTGTGGTTGAATTTCTACAGGCTTACCTGAAGAAGTTTAACCAAACTAACAAACATTGGGTTGCCTGGAGGAGACCGCTGATTAGCGGCCGCCCGTTGCACGCCATTACAATGAAATGTTTAAAAAAAAAATAAGTGAAAGAAATGCAAACGACTCCACCCACCAGGGAGTCCTGTCAAGCCGACAGGGATGATTGAAGATATCGCAACAAATTAACAGATTACATGACATGGGGTTCGTGAATGACGATTGATTGCTCGATCAAAGGAAATTAACTAAAATTCAGTCTTCAAACTCACCAATACTATGAGAATTCATTAGAATTGAATAATTCTTTTTGTGTTGGATAGTCCATTTATCGAGGAAGGCTTTAGGCTATATAACATCACGTTACGATGAAATTAACGCGGGTGAAACCGCGGGGCACAGCTAATATCAAATATATAAAAATTAACTGTTACAATGTTAGCCATTTATACACATTTCTATGTAATAATAAAAATAAAATTCTAATGAAACAGAAGTTAAAAGAATATTTTTAAAACTTTCCAAAATGCTAATCCCTCTTATAATTATAACAGCAATGTGAGGATGTTTGTGACTCAATCACGCTTAAACGGATTTGAATAGGCTCTGGATTATCATATAAGGTCTTTATATACCTACCGGTAGTGTGTTCCCAATATAGAAAGTATTGTGTTGTAAAGTGAAGTCCCGTGTCCCCTAGTGGGGTATGGGGCAGATGCATTTCACATCTGTTTCAATGATAAATTTTTCTTTAGGGGCAAGTAAATGATCAGCCTTCTATGCCCTGCCAGAGTTTTGTTTTTATCTCCACCGGGAATCGAACCCAGGACCTCTCGGTTGTAACGCTTACGCGCTTACCACTAGACCAAAGAGGCGGTCTCCCAATATAGAGGTACGATTCAATTTTTCAACTCCAATATAAAATTATTCAGTTATTACAAATAAACCACATCATATTTTAAATAATCCATAAGGAACTATTCCTTAGGATAATATAATGAAACTCTATACACTTTATTAAAACTTGTATATTTTTATTTCATCAATACTAATATTATACAGCTGAAGAGTTTGTTTGTTTGAACGCTCTAATCTCAGGCAGTACTGGTTTGAATTAAATAATTATTTTTGTGTTGGATAGTCCATTTATCGAGGAAGACTTTAGGCTATATCACATCACGTTATGACGTAATTAACGGGGGTGAATCCGCGGGGCAGAGCTAGTATACTTTCTAATTCGGGTGCGCCGCGGAGTTTAGCAGCAACATACGAATATTTGCAATCTTATTGTTATTTTGAAATTAGTTAAGAGTTTTTGGAAAATTTTATTTCGATATACCTACCATCTCTTTTGAGATACTCTTTCGAGATAAATCTATACAAAAAAATAAAATTTAAGTGTCTGTTTGTAATATGATATTGTAATAATTGAGTGTTTAGTACTTCGTAATTTAATAGTCGTTCATTGATATTTGTTTTCTCTTTAATTTTTATGTTATTTTTTTTATGTTTAAATATTTTTGCTCCTAATTTGTCGTTGGATTTGGTGGTTTAATTTTGTATTGATAGTTTATGGATAAGATATGTCATAGTCCTTTCCTGTTGTACAGTACTATTGCATGTTGTGATCTCTAATTGAAGAAACACAATGTTTAAACTGTACAATAGCATAGCTTGTAAAGTGTATTCTTTGTTGGAGATCCTAATAAAAATAAAATAAAATAAAAAATAAAATATTAAAATAACCGCTTTTTACTAAATGCATTTGGATGTATACACGGTACAATATACGAAAATATTTTTTAGAATTTTTGACGGGACTTTCACTGGCAGATAGCTGATGTAAGTTAGGCTACTTTTATTTCAGAAATTAATATAAATAAATAATTTTAAAAAATAACTATTCAGCGCGGACGAAGTACACATATATATTATTATTTTACTGTTATAGGCTATATAACATCACGTTACGACGAAATTAATGCGGACGAAACCAACAAATACAGCTGGCATGATAATAAATATATACATTTTAACAATATAATAATTTTAATTAAATTTCCTTTTTTCATTTTAAATTTTTCATACATTACCAACAACATTAAATTTTTACGTTTTTCTTAAATCTTCTATGCGTTAGTTTTCGCAAAACTGCGAAGTCTTAATTATGTCTCTATTGTATTATTTTCTATGTTTTGTTTGATGTGTCTGTTCCGTTTTTTTTTTATATTAAATAAATAATTATAGTTTTTTTTAGATTTTTCAAAGTGCTAATACGTAGAAAAAAACCTATCGAACGGAGAGAATAATCATTAAAATCTATTGAGATTGGCTTCACAACCGCGTAACGAACATACAATCCAATTGAGAATTGAAAATTTTCAAAAAGCTAGGATAAGCACTTGTTCTATTTTGCAATTTCTTTTATCTTAAAAATGATGATTTGCAAGTGTAACATTTTATTTTATTCAGAGATTAATAAAATGGATTAAAGAACATATTACGATTAAAATACACATTACAATATGTCTTAGTAAACCGCTAATTCATTCATGAAAACGCCGGTGAATTGTAAGTTTCGAGTGGAAACTGAAAGTTTGAACACGTGCGTTTCGAGTGGCACTTACCTCGGTCGGCAACCCCTCATCACGCCGTCTCGTTCCCACTTTGAACTATACATTATTCCCTCTCGCTCTCTCATTCCTCGACAACTTCAGGTAGACTGAGCTAAACTCGTTAGGAAAACGTAAAGTTGAGGTCCAAGTATAGTACCTTGAAATGCACCGGGTTAAAATTTAAAGTTTGTAGGTGAATGCAGAAGTGTTGTCCCGGGATTGAGAGAGCGGGACCTCCGGCCGCCCGAGCGGTCCACGAAGGAATGCTGCTGGCCCCAGCAACAAGCCAGGGTCCCGTATTCAGAGTAATGGGGAACCATCTCAAACGCTCATGAGGGGTCGTTTCGCGCAGGCGCCGTGGCCATCCTCTGTCCCCCTCGCACCCGCACGAGAAGGGGATGCCATTTGGAGGGTGAAGACGCTGAAAGATGGAAATGCATCTCGGCCTACGCTCGGATTTCCTGTGATTTTGTTTATTGATTGGAATCGAACTCCGAACCAGTCATTCATCTTCTGACTTTTACTGCCCCCATATCATAATATGTATATTTTTTCCATTTACACGAAATTGAGAGTCCTTCCAGGGATGGCGGCTTTTAATATATTTCCTAAATTGGCTCGTGACTTGTATTTTTGACAATCAATCTGTGACATTACCGAGTTTTTACCGACCGAAAGGAGGAGGTACTCAATTCGACGCTATGATTTTTTTATATTTGTCACTTCAGGTCTTTCGACAGGATGAACCGATTTTAATAATTCTTTTTTTGTTTGAAAATGACATCAAAATTTGTTTGGTAGTTTTAGAGTTACAATTAAGTCAGTTTTTTTGTCAACATGTTATTTGCGTTTAGTGAAAACTCGCATGACTACAACCGCCGCCCATGGACACAATCATATTATTACAAATGATGATTATAAAAAGGTTTTCGTGCTGTTCTTCGGCTGTATCCAAGCATAGGATTATTGACAACTAGCTGTGCCCCTTGGTTTCACTCACTTTTATTACGTCGTAACGTGATGTTATATATCCTAGAAACAGTAAAATAGCGAACAGCAAAATAATAATAGATATGTACATATTATGTACTTCGTCCGCGCGGAATAGTTTTTTACTATTTATTTATATTAATTTCTAAAATAAATGTAGCCTAAGTTACTCCTTATTACATCAGCTATCCGCCAATGAAAGTCCCGTTAAAAATTATAAAAAATGTATACATCCATATGCATTTAGTAAAAAGCTGTTATTTTAATATTACAAACACTCAAATTTTCTTAATCTGTATCTAGATTTTCTACTTTGATTATAAATTTTCTATTATTATCAATTAAAATGTTTTCTTACATCTTCAATGTATTAGCGTCTATGGTGTATCCGTTTTGTTTCTCATCGTAATAAATAAAAACCACCCCCCTTTTGCGTCGCAGTTCAATTACGGTTCGAATCGTAAAAATAAGACGTCCAAAAGGGGTGAACAGCAATTCCGCGATGACGCATAGCGAACAATTATGCATATTATGTTTTCGATGTGCGACGGCGTAGAAGTAACGCGCCAAGACGCGGAGGGTGCGTTGACGGCGAGGGGGCATGGGCCATGGGGTATCCTTTTAGCGGTTGACAACGTCATTTGTTAAGAAAATATTTGGGGGACCGACAAAAGAGGTTAATTACGAGATGCCATTTTTAAATGTATAAACATTGACGAATCATCTCTCTTGAAATATATACTATTATCACTAGAGACTAGTGGAGATTTTTTTAAACTTCTTTATTTACTTGAAAGATACATTCTGTACATAATACGTGGGCTAGCAATCTTGCAGGATTTATAGCAGATAATTAAATAATTTATTTGGTTAGAATAATAGGAATCTGTAGGTACACTGAGATATATATAGGGAGTGGTTGTATATAGTGGAGAAATAGTGAGGGATGCAGACAAACAAAAAATGCAGTTCCGGAGGCATCGAAAAAGCTTGCCCACAACCTCATCAGACTAAAACGGGATAAAATCCGCAAAATCATAGGTACTATGACTGGACACTGTCCCCTAAACAAACGCCTATTTGATTTGATGTCACACACAGCCCACTCTGCAGAGGATGCTCGGAGACAGAAGAACACAGCATGTGCTGATAGAGTGCGAATGCGTGGCGGATCAACTGGCACGTTTTCTGCTGCAGCAATCCAGAGGCTGCTAGCCTTTTGGGAAAGCCTGGGACGGTTGGGTTAAGCACTATATATGACAGCCACAATTGTCCAATCTAGAGGCTAAGTGTGGATAAAGCTCAGTAAATCTAAACGTAGTAGACCCCGCGAACTTCGTTTCGCTTCAGAATTGTATGTAATGTGTCACCTAAAACGTAATTCCATAGAAAATGGATGAGGAAATAAAGTTCATCAAACACATTTTCGTGAATTTTTCTATATTTCTAATAGTCATTCGTTTATTCGGATTAAACGAATCCAACAAATTATAATACTTTTTCCAGTTATAATACTTTGTTTCATGTTTCTTATTTCTATGTAAGTAAAGTAATTTTTAGTGAAGTAAATGTACATAATATAATATTTATCACTACATAGTATAAAACAAAGTCGCTTTCCCTGTCCCTATATATCCCTTTGTATGCTTAAATCTTTAAAACTACGCTACGGATTTTGATGCGGTTTTTGTAATAGATAGAGTTATTGAAGAGGAAGGTTTTTATGTATGTTTTATACCTGTGCAAAGCCGAGGCGGGTCGCTAGTATTAAAATATATGCTAAAACTTCGTAATGGCTCGATCAATTTCAGGGCTAAAAACATTATTTTGTAGGTTTTGGCTACTTCTACAATGTACGTTATTTTTTATGGGGTAAATATTAAAAAAAATACGTCAAAGAAATTATGCATTTTAAGCCATTTTCTGATAATCACCCGTAATTATATTAAAGTAATAATCTAATAATAACCGCGTTTTTGGGTTAGTGGTAAGCGCGTGAACGTCACAATCGAGAGCTCCTGGGTTCGATTCCCGGTGGAGATAAAAAAACTCTAGTCTGGCAGGGCATAGAAAGCTGATCACCTACTTGCCCCTAAAGAAAAAAATCGATCAATGAAACAGATGTGAAATGCTGCCCCATACCCCACTAGGGGACACGGGACTTCACACACAATCTAATAATGCGTTATTATAGAGTTCAAATTGAAATTAATGTGGTTAAAAAAATGTATTTTCTCACAAGAATTCATCCCTTACATAATATAAATTTAAGAGTATGTAGTGAAATGATAATGACTGGTTTAAAGAACCTAAAGTTAAAATCATTTATTGTTACACGTAAAGTATTTACTGTGATTCGTCAGTTCAGTATTTGTTGATAGATGTCCGTTTTAAATGACGGATTAATACGCCAGACAGTAGACACACGTTCAATATAATTTATTACGTCAGTATATAGTCCGGTTTATTGCTCTGAATACACGTTAAAATGGACACAGAGCTAAAAATTAAAGCTTGTGTGGGTATTATTTTAGCAATTGATTTTAAAAAAAAGTTAAAAGACGATGGTCAAAAAACTGGTAGGTACCTACAAAGAGAAAGGTAACACCCATTTAAATTCAATGGCCGAAATTAAACTACTTACATCCGATCCAATATATTATAAATAAAACCCCAAGATCAAATACAATATCAATATCAGGCGTTAGCGTGAATTACATTAATAGATTATAATTATTATAATTTATTTATTAAACGTTTTTAGCTTGTTTCCAGGACCTTACAGCCATAAGTTATTACATTTTTGTACTCTTTCGACGAACTGTCCCAAACCTCTGGCCATATTTCTATATTAAGAGATTAAACGTTCAATATTTACCACATTCTGAAGGATCGTCAATACGGACTCAAGAAATCTATTATTAAATATTGACATTCATCAGTACGCTAGTTACACGTTCAATAAATACCATGATACATGAGTATTTATTTGCGAAACACTGTATAAAATTAACTTTAAAAATTAACAATATTTAAAAAAAAAATCCCTGTGGCATGGGTACCCTTAATGCTGACACTGGTTTAATAATTAACATCTAAGAAATATATAAGAGGGTATATGTAGTTAAATGAAGATATATTTTGTCATTCGAACCCCCGGAATGTATTTTTAAAGCAAAGTTCAACTTAACCTCCCACGGCGCGTGCACGGAAATCGTTTTTCTTGCACGACGTGAGGAAAATGGACAAAAAACTGTCAATTCCCTTCTAAACCGAATTCAAAATAGACATCTACATTTTTGGACACGCAAACAACGATGAATTTGGGCTTGGAGATCATTTATTCTCAAAATATAAACTTAATTTTTTTTTATGTATGACGAAAAGTTTAAAACACACGTTTTTAAATCAACAGGGCAGTTTATCTATCACTTACGTATTATGAAACAAACACATCCGCCGCGTATGTATGTCTGTTCGCGACAAACTTAAAAACTATGAACGGATCATGCGAGTTCACCAATAGATTCATGAGGAAGGTTTAGGTATATAATTTGTCAAGGTTTTGTGTAAATTGGTTGAAATGTGATGATAATTGTTGAAAGTGTCGGAAAAGTCAAGTCACCTGGGAGCTTTCATCGAAGACGCTGCTGCCCTATCCCTTTGAGACAACAAAACAATGCATGGTGGGATATTGAGCTACACAGATAGACGGACAAACACACGAAGATACGTGAAACTTAAAAATTTAAATATAGATATCTCAGAGAAGCTGTTATCAAATTTTGTATACAAAGGAAATTCATATTTCATACAATCTTTGATGCTTAAATAAAGTAATTCTCACCTTTTCGTATCGATTATAGTTTCGTTTGCGCTTTCGTTTTTCACTTGTTACATAAGGCACTGTTTAATGAGTCTCACATCTCAGAACCTGAAACAAATGATATATCATTTTTAAAACATCTTATATACTTTAATTAATTAATTTTTCACAGAATTTCGTCGACATATTCGAAATATACAAGGTAATTAGTTTTAAAATTTAATTATAACTAATCACTACATAGTATAAAACAAAGTCGTTTTTTCTGTCCCTATATCCCTTTGTATGCTTAAATCTTTAAAACTACGCAACGGATTTTGATGCGGTTTTTTTAATAGATAGAGTAATTGCAGAGGAAGGTTTTTATATATGTTTTATACCCGTGCAAAGCCGAGGCGGGTCGCTAGTAAAAAGATAAACAATATTACACAATGACATATCAAAGTAATAAATTATAACACTCCTCCTTTTGTATCTGTGGCCAATAAGTGCTAAACTTACTAAAATTTTTAATGGTTTCATGTCTTTTATATTTTGGTTTTTTCTTTAGTGTAAAAGTGAATTCCCGTAACCCGTAGTGGGGCATGGGGCAGACATTCTCACTATAACTGATCAGCCTTCTATGCCTACCCACCCGAAACATTCATTTGTCCCCTCGGGTTTAAACCCAGTACCTCCGGCGCATCACGCTGACGTGTAAACCACTTATCCATGGAGGCAGTTTGTTTTTTTAAATTAAGACGTAATTTTGTATTGGTTCTTGTGTTGATTTCTATTGTAATTTGTAATATGTGTTTGTATGTTTGTTCACAATTTCTACCTGTGGTTGTCCTAGAATGTGTTGTGACATAATCTTTAATAAGTGAAGTAATGTAGGAGGCATCGATCAAGAAAAGAGCACTGTAACGACAAGGGCGGCGTTGGGCGGCGTTGGGCGGGCGGCTGTGGCGCCTGGCTGTCGGGCGCCGTCTCCCGCCGCATTGGAGCCTCTTACATAACTTTTGCAGTATTTTGACAATCTAACAATATACGCTTTGCCATGAGATAATATAAGTTTTTCTATATCATGTCTGAGTATAAATTGGTTTTCCTTCCGTAAGTTTAGAAAGTATAAAATGTATTTGGAAAATCACTACATAGTATAAAACAAAGTCGCTTTCTCTGTCCCTATATCCCTTTGTATGCTTAAATCTTTAAAACTACGCAACGGATTTTGATGCGGTTTTTTTTAGTAGATAGAGTGACTAAAGAGGAAAGTTTATACAGAGTGGAAAAAATCTATGGGCTCTGGAGGGGAACTACCTTAAATCCTTTAGTTAGCTCATTTTACTGAAAGGAAACATTCCTTTATTTTTAAAAAGAAACAAAACGGCATTTAACGATTTTCTAAATTTGCTTGTCTCACCCGGGTATCGAACGGAAAAAAAATAATGAACTGAAATTGAAATCAAAAACGTCACCGTTGTATTTTTGGTATTTGTTAAATTTTTCAAAAAAATTCCAATCAAACCATTTAAAAATTTATGATGTCTCACGTGTCAAATAAAAAAGAATCGGCAACGTAAATTCATAATCGCGTAAAATAAGTACAAAACACGTATTGAGAAGCTCCTTTTTTGTAGTCGGTTGATAAACAGATTTCCTTACTTATATTGTAATGAATTGTTAACTACATTCGAAACACGTTTTAATAGAATTACGCGTAAGAGACGATATGACACGCGCATGACGGATATTGATTAAATTTTGCATAGTAGCAGAACATGGGGCATGTGACAGTCACATTTCTGCGTCCGTCTTTTATGAATTTGGAAGAGTTAAAAATATAAAGTACTAGGATGTCATAAAGAACGAAGAGTTCTTAAGTAAATGTTTATAGTGAGGCATGAGACAGATACATTTCTGCGTCTGTTTCGCTCATCAATGTTTTGTCAGACAGACAGGAAAGTAAAGTTTGGTACGAGGCTGTGTAAGAAGTACTAGGCTATTATAAAGAACGAAGAGGTCTTACGAAAGTTCAACAGACCGCATCTGTTTCGCTCATAAATTTTTGTGCTACCAGATTTGTATGAAGTAGCAAGAGTTACTTTATATCCCTTAGTTATGAACGTAGCTCAAAATGTTTTTTGTCCTGTTTTTATAACAAGAATTGCAAATCGGCGAGAAAGTGACAGAGCTATTTCAGGATAACGTTAAGAGATCATATGCACGAAGTACTAGGGTGTTATGAAATAGGAAGAGTTCACTTAAATGTACGACACTCGGTTACTTACATTATGGATCAGACATATTTCTGGCAAGAGGATAATGTTATATAATACTTTGAAGTTGTTAATATTTCTTTGTATTGTCTTAAATATATAGTTATCTGTGTTAAATAAATTTCCTTCAAACCGTCCGTCCGTCGACAAATTTTGATAATAAAAAAAAATTTCAATAAATTTCATTGTTTTTGAAAATTTAGCTTTCACGTATGACTTGTGGACACACACATAGACTTTGTGGCTCATTTCAATTACTATTTACACTTTTTAGTTTTTCGTGTATTTTGTTATTAGTTTTAATTTATAATAGTTTTTTTTTTAAATTAATTTATCTCTAAAATATGGAACGTTATAGAACTTGAATTATGAACTGGATTGAAAACGAAAGCGGATCGAGTTTCGTCAGAGGCTTAGCCCAGTTAACTTGTTAACCACTTCTCGCTCTCAATTGCACCTTACAATGACTAAGTGTAACTATTTTAACAAAAAACTTCAAATTGTAACCCTAAAACTACTAGATTTTGATGAAATTTAAATGGGACCACACGGGAACATATGGTTTTTAACTTGGGAGCTAATCTATACATACTGATATTATAAAGATGAAGTGTTTTGTTTGAACGCGCTAACCTCGGGAACTACCGGTGTGATGAAAAGTTAATTTTATGTCGGATGGTCCATTTATCAAGAAAGGCTATCCCTAAATAACTCTCGTCTATCAGGCTATCACGCCTTGATCACACAACCGATTTGAATGAAATTCGACACAGATATTAATATTATAGACTAGTCACTAAGGCATGGGGAAGGAAATCTAACATGTATAGCAAAACCGAGAGGTCCTAGGTTCGATTCCCGGTGGAGATAAAAAACCCGGTCTGATCTCAGAAGGCTGATCACCTACTTGCCCATAAAGAAAAAATCGATCAGTGAAACATGTTAAACGCATCTGCCCCATACCCCACTAGGGGAACTTCACTTTATGTATATCGAAAGAAAGATTTAAATTGGTTGAAATAAAACATGAATGTTTAATTTAGTCATAAGCTAGTAGGTTTTATAACATCACGCTACAACAAACAGAAGCGTAGCATCAATTAAAAATGTTGCAAAAACGGAAAAATATACCTTTTGAGAGCGAATGATACATCTTCCATATATTTCTACGTAATCGGTTAATATTTCTAACTAAATGGCATTATGTTTGTGTGTCATGGTCATGACATTGGTCAGTTATGAGAAAAGTGATTCAGTAAATAAACAAGTTTCGCCGAGAATGAACCAAGGTGAAATAACAGAATTCAAGAACGGATGGACCAAATTTGATGATGTCTGTTTTGTCAGATTCTAATCTGACAATACATAGCAGAATAACTATTTAAAATATAGAAAAATTCACGAAAAATTGTCCATGAAGAGAATTCGTTTCCACATATATTTTCTATGGAATGACGTTTTAGGTGACACATAATTGGGATCTCTGAAGCGATGCGAAGTTCGCGGGGTCCACTAAAAATCAATTGCTGTTCGTTTGTCTCGCTAAAACTCGAGAACGGCCCGGCCGATTTAGCTGATTTTGGTTTTGAAACGTTTGTCGTAGTCCATGGAGGGTTTAAACTGTGAGAAAATATGAAAAAGATTGTAAAAACAACAATTTAATTATCCCATATAAACTGTTCTACATACTTTCCTATCAAACATTTGACGTCCGATTCTCATTCTACCTTTCATTAGCGGTACGAAGTTTGCCAGTTCAATTACTAATAAATAAGATCCATTTCGAACAAATCAACTTTCAAACAAACATATCGGTCCATAGCTTATAACACCCAACTTTTTGCATTGAGGGTTAAACAGCCGAACTTTCGGTTATCCGTAAGTTAAATATGGCAAGTATCATAGTATGCGACGCGGTGGGCGCGCCTTCGCAACACCTACATTAGGGCTTCGAAAGTTGTCTCAACTTCAAATTTCTTTAATAAATTACTCTTTTCGATTGCCGGAGGCGGTTTATTATTAAACTCATAAGAAAGACATATTACGTAGCTTTACATTATTTCTTATAAGCTTTTAAGGTGAAGCATTGATAAACAATAATTCTTGAAATAGAGCGCTTGCGTCCCGCGTTCTGCACCCCCTGATTATTCTTACGCAGAGACGTTTGAGAGACGGATTCATAGAGAGTGTTATAGATTTCCGTTTTTACAAACTTAAAAGAAAAATGTTTTTATGCGACATGTTTTTTACGTTTAAATCAAAAACTGTTACTAATACAAAAAAATTGAACTGTACAATTTAAGTGTGTATATAGGCTAATCTACTTAACAATTATTGAGGAATTTTTAGAACCCGTATACCTGTAAAATGTGAATCCATATTTAATAGAGGTAACTTTGATAATTTTTTCTCTGTTACAAAATTTAACCAATTGTGTAACGGCAACCGATTAAATGAAACCCATATCATGAAGTCAAAAACTACCTTCCTAAGTCCTTTAATTTCTGAAGAAAATCGAATCTCCTATGCTGTTTTTCTCAATGCTTCACCTTAATACTTTTCTCGTATTTGCAACATTTTCCATCCATGCCCCACTCCTATTGGTTGTAGCGTGTTATAAAAATATAAATACACCATTTAGTTTTCGGTCTTGTGAATGGGTTTAAAATAAAAAAGGCAACCTATTATAAGTATGTTTCTAGAATACACATAAAGTCGTCCGCTGTATCTTTCTATTTGCGATATATCTACTTAAAAACTACTGAACGAATTATCATGCTGTTCACCAATAGATATAATGATTCATGAGAAAGGTTTAGGTGTATAATTGGTCAAGGTTTTGTGTAAATTGGTTGAAATATGATGATAATTGCAAGTGTCGGAAAAGTCAAGCCATCTGGGAGCTTTCATCAAAGATGCTGCCCAATCCCTAAGACCAAACAATCCATAGTGAGATATTCCTCTGTTATAAATGTCCAAAGTCAAGCCATCTGGGAGCTTTCATCAAAGAAGCTGCCCAATCCCTAAGACCAAACAATCCATAGTGAGATATTCCTCTTATAAATGTCCAAAGTCAAGCCATCTGGGAGCTTTCATCAAAGACGCTGCCCAATCCCTAAGACCAAACAATCCATAGTGAGATATTCCTCTTATAAATGTCCAAAGTCAAGCCATCTGGGAGCTTTCATCAAAGTCGCTGCCCAATCCCTAAGACCAAACAATCCATAGTGAGATATTCCTCTATTATAAATGTCCAAAGTCCTCAAAAAAGCTATCCTTAAATAACTATCATTTAAGGATAGCTAACTATAGATTCTATCTTTCATTGGCGCTTCGAAGTTCGCCGTATCAGCTAGTTTAAATTAATTAAATCTATAAGCAATGCGATGTTATGTCGACAGGAACCAAACACCGTTACTTCGCAGAAATCAATCGCCGCACTCACGTTACACAAGATAAACAAAACATAATATGGACTTGTTTGGATGCGAATTTATTTACACTTGCTTACGCACAGAAATACAATACATTTATACTAATATTATTAAGCTGAAGATTTTTTTTGTATTAAAGTCTAAATATTATTTTTATTTCGGACTAGATGTGCCCCGCGGTTTCACCCGCGTTAATTTCGTAACGTTAAAAGGAAATTGTAAAATTAATTTTCTTGACTCAACTCCACCAAGGCTGAATATGATTTTTGTGAAATCATCATGACTAAATATGACGTCACCATGACGATCATGGTCATACTCAAAATAGCTTGAAACTGTCGCAGTAAAGCTTTTCAATCAAAAAGAGCAAGTACTTTTGATTTTACATGCATTTAAAGTTCGTCAGCTCGTGACGTCACAGTACAACACTCCGCTCTCTCTTCTCGAGCAGCGACGCGACGGACTGCGTGAGCTGTTGTAAAATGACGTCACGTCATCTGAAGAATCTAGACTTAAAATTCTGTATCTCGAGAACAAATTGACGACTCAAATAGTTTTTTCACACGATTTTTCCATTTTCAATTAAGAATACGGTGAGCTAAAAATCAAAATGAGTGAACATTCTCCATTCTTAAGTTTTCCAGTTTCCATGTAATTTTGAATGGCAAAGAAGAATGTGGTGTTACGGAATTTCACATAAATATTAAGTGATATGTGTTATGTTGTGTGTATGTATGTGGGCCGTCGAAGCTGTAAAGTGTAAACGGATGACCCAAATGTTATATTTAGCGCCGCGTCACTTTCAGACACTTCCGATGTCGATATATCATACAAACATTTAGACAAATAACTAATGTATGTGTCTATGTGTGGTGTAGACAAGTCTAATGAGTCATAATTCATCGGAATCGGTTGAGCCGTAGTTACAAGTAACTCCTGACATTAGGCTGAGTGAGATCCGATGCACAAATCATCAACAAAAAATTCGTAAACTAATATTTAATGAGAAATATCTACGAATTACTTTCGTGTTTGTATTAAAAAATAGATTTGTCAGGAAGTATTGAGACACCAAAGAAAAAAGCGTCTCACCAAGCGAAATAACTTGAACAGATGAATTCAGACATAATAATGGCTTATTGTTGAGAACAACAGATTGCCATGTTGCAGACGAGAACAAAAAAAAAAATTTTTTTTTTATTTAGGTATGATAAGATGTTTTGAAATTTAACCATAACATTTGTGATGTGTTTTCACATAAAATATAACTTTCTAATCTATGAAAATATTCAAAAAATAATAATCATTTCTTACTATTTGTAAGAAATGATTATTATTTTTTATTTCTACACCCAAACATCCTGAATGCCAACCTGAAACTAAAATACATAATCAACGGACATACAACTGTTTAAATACAGGACCACAATAACATGGGTACTTAAAAGACTAATATACCCAGTATATAAAATCAAACACAAATCGACACAAAAAATAATAATAGTGTTAAAATAACAAAAAAAAAGACTTTAAATTGTAGCTCTAAAACTACTGAACAGATTTTTATGACATTTAAATAGGACCATATGGGAAGCACTAGCTTTCAAACAAAAAAAGGATCATCGAAGTCTGTTAACCCAGTAGAAAGTTCTGAGGTAACAAACAATAGTAAATAAAAAACAGCCTCGAATTGAGTACCTCCTCCTTTTTTAAAGTCGGCAAAAAACTGCGACCAAACCACAGTTCCATACAATATGTAGGTACTAGTTTTAAAATTCTCTGGGTTTTTAAAGGGCTTACATATCCGCAGTACAAAAACCCAGAATTTTATTAGCCAAAATTGTAAGTTAAAAAAAAGAGACCACGTGGGTAAATTACAGCAATCCGTGCAAAGCTGTGGCGGTCCGCTAGTTTATTTGTATTTTAAATATATAAATCACAAAGTTCAACACAGACAAAGTTGGAGACATTAGCTAGTTTAAATACAAGTATATATTCATATACTAATATGAATAATCATTCATATCTTCTTAATGAATAAATTCATAATAATATAAAACGGGATAATAATTCAACCGCAAGCGTAAACACAATGAATGACATAATTCACTCGAAAATGTGATAATCTTGAATTGAATCATCAACAAATTTAGACTTAACCCTTGACACAAAAAAGGGGTGTTATAAGCTGTCATCTATTTGTAAATACCTATCAAAATGTATTGGAAGTTGTTTTGAAAAAATTAACAAAAACTAAAAATTCATTTACCTACCTATAGATAGATCTAGAATCAAGATTATATTAACTAACATATAAAAATCTCATGTCACAGTGTTTGTTGTCAAACTCCTGTGCGAAACAGTTCAATTAATTTTTATGATTTTTTAATGTGTATTTGTTAGGTATGTAGGGTCGTAGTTTTTTCCTCCTCCTATCCTCACCGAATTTTTATTTATTTTATTATTATAACCAACTGGGCTCAGCTAGTTATAATATTGCTCATTGTTAATACATATTGGTCTCAGGAATCTTTCAATAAAAGGAAAATAAAGTTAGTTTTTTTAAAACTATCACTAAACTGAGTTCAAATCAAATGAATTGTAATAGAAAATATATACAATACTACTAAACATATAAAATTATGTCACATCACATATCTTGCCTCATAACACCATACAAGGTAATGCATGTTTGCAATGTATTCATTGAATATATTATTATGTAAATGCTACACACATTTATTAAGCCATCAATATTTATTTACAGCGTAAGCCAGATATAAGTGAAATTTCATTGTTTTAATAAAGTTTTAATAAAAGATAAAGAAGAATAAAAGATAAAAGAAGAAGAATTGTCTTTTTGTATCTAATAAATAAACTCAAACTAGTGAAGAATTCTATCACTTCACAACTTCACCTTTTTCCGAATCTGTGTAAAATAATTGCAACCACAATCAATTTTAACTTTCTTTTGCTAGTAATTCAAATATTTTTAGTCTCTTAACTTAGAAGTTACCATCTTTGTCTAAATGAAAATTAATCATTTCAGAGGTTTATAACACTCTTAATATAAGAAGTGAATTCCCTTAACTAGTGAGGCATGGGGTAGACACATTTCTGTATGTTTCACTGATCATTTTCTTTACCAGCAAGATCATTGTGCCTACCCAATTGTTTGTTTACAATTGAAAGTAATATAAAATATTTATTGCTTGTGAAATTAGTCAGTTTATAAGATAGTATTGGTATTTATGGGCTATTGATAATCACACTTCATCAATTAAATCTAAATATGGAAGTATAGATGATTAATTACCAATCTATCACAGCAAACCCATCAATTTCACCAACAAACACCGATATCCATAATGATGACTCTAATCTGATACCAATATATCTCATATGACACAGATTTAAATAAGGATTTTCATTTAAACAATGTATTAAACCACAAACTTGGAATGATTTTAGATTTCAATATATGATTGGAAGGATTTTAGATTTAATTTTAACATTTATATGATCAGTTATGTGTTTATATTTATTGATAATTAACAAACTTTTTAACATAGACATTAAAACTGAAATTTAGAATATAGCTTTTAGGAGTCGATGGTTGTAGTTTATAAAAACTCCTTAGCTTGCAGAGAAAGGTTGAGAAATAATGAAGAGTTGAATGTGGAATGTTAATTGTATAATAATTTCTAAAACACAAGTATTTGTACAAAAATCTTAGTCTAAACTTAGCACTAGGGTTAACAAGCATGAAGCGCAGGCGCAGCCAATCACGTCCATGTACTTTAGAGCGAAGGGCTGTGCGCGTGTGCGTACATGGCGGCTACAGTACTCCCCTCTGAGAAAAACGTACTCTAGGTTTCACCGTGCGTCCTGATCTTGTTACGTAATTTCTGGCTGGCGCTTCTTTTGTTGTATATTTATCTGCCGAGTCTGACTTATCCTTAATCTCCTTGTAGTCGATTGATGTGTCTTGCTCGTGGTTGTATATGAAGGCTGGTTTAAGTCTGTCGATTGATATTACAGAAGTTCGCGTAGGCAATTGGATTGTGAAGTGTTTTTCATTCCTTTCTAGTACTTTAAAGGGTCCGTTGTAAGGTGGTATCAATGCCGTGCGTACTGTATCATTTCGCACGAAAATATGTGAACATGTTGCTAAGTCACCATGGATGAAAGTTTTATTTGTGTGGCGCAGTCGTGGTTTTGGTGATAAAGTAGCCATTGTTTCAGATAGGCGACTGATAAACTCCGAGTCTTCAATGTTGGATTTTGCAGGTACGAAAAAATCTGCCGGTACTCTGAGTGTTGTCCCGTACGTCATTTGTGCGGGGCTATATTGTTGGCTTTCGCGTAGTGCTGTACGTAATCCCAATAAGATTGTTGTGATTTCTTCGCTCCAGTGTGTATTATTTTCTCTTGCCATTAGTGCACTCTTTAGCGTTCGATGCCAACGTTCGACCTGTCCGTTCGCCTTAGGGTTGAATGCCGTTGTTCTTATGCGTTGTACGCCCATCTTTTTACATAAGGCGGTAAAGAGTGCTGACTCGAATTGCCTTCCTTGGTCGGTAGTTATTCTTAAAGGAGTGCCAAATCTTGAAATCCAACCGTCGTATATAACCTTAGACACGGTTTCTGCGGTGATGTCACGTGTAGGGATCGCTTCGGGCCACTTTGTACATCTGTCTATTATGGTGACGATGTATCTGTAGTCGTTTGACGGAGGAAAAGGACCGACGATGTCGCAGTGTATGTGCTCGAAACGCGCAGATTCTTCGAACTCTCCAGGAGGGCTTTTTGTATGTCGTTGCACTTTAGCACGCTGACATCCGATGCAAGCTCTAGTCCATGTGTTTACATCTTTGTTTATTGACGGCCAGAAGTATTTTTTTGTCATGATCTTTCTTGTGGTTCGAATGCCGGGATGACATAATTCATGTTGCGCTTGAAATGCATTAAAACGATATGCGGCTGGTAGATACGGTCTAATATATGATGTCGACACCTCGCATGTGATTGGCTGATTGCATTCGGGCACTTTTATGTCTTTAAATATTAATTTCGGGTTTTTCTTGCATTCCTTTAGTTCCTCATCTGCTTGTTGATCGATTGATAATTTATTGTAGTTGATAAAAGTGTGGTGAGGTATAATAATTTCTTCCACGCGAGATAATGCATCGGCGGCTTCGTTGTTGTTTCCTTCGATGTGTTTAATCTTTGAACAAAACTGGCTAATGAAATGAAGTTGTCGCTCTCGTCTCGGCGTATCGCTGCTGCTTGATGTTCTCGTAAGTGCAAAGGTTAACGGTTTATGATCCGTGTAGATAGTGAGTTCGCTTCCTTCAATTAATCTTCGTAGGTTTTTTACAGCTGTGTACATAGCTAGTAATTCGCGATCGTACACGCTATATCTACGTTGTGTTTCACTCATAGACTTCGAATAAAATGCTAGAGGCTTCCATATATTATTTTCTTGCTGATGAAGAACAGCGCCGATGCTTTTGTCTGATGCGTCAGTGTATAGCCGAAGTGGTGAGTTAGGAATAGGATGTGAGAGTATCGTGGCGTTAAGTATGCTTTGGCGGCATTGCTCAAACGCATTTTCCGATTCCGGTGTCCATTTGATCTGTGTTTTATCATTTTTCTTGCTGTTGTGTAGGTATTTGTTCAATATATATTGGTTTTCCGCTTGCTTAGGAAGACAACTGCGATAAAAGTTAATCATTCCTAAGAATCTTCTCAACTCTTGAACTGTGGTCGGCTTAGGGTAGTTAATAATTGCTTTTGTTCTCTCTTGGGTTGGTTTGATGCCTTCTGAAGAGACTTCGTATCCGAGAAATTCAATTTTTTCTTTCCCGAATTCGCATTTTTCTAAGTTTAGTGACACGCCGTATTTGTCGAGGCGTTCGAGTACAGTTTCTATATGTTTTCTATGTTCTTCTTCCGAGTTTGAAAATATTAATATATCGTCGATGTAGGAAAATACTATTTCGTCGAGACCTCGAAGAACTTCGTGCATGAATCGTTGAAATGTTTGACCTGAGTTCCGTAAACCAAAGGTCATGCATTTGAATTCGAAGAGTCCAAAAGGTGTTATAATGGCGGTTTTGGCGGCGTCTTGTTCGTTATTAGGTATCCAGTAATATGCCATTTTGATATCCAATTTGGAGTATATTTTCTTTCCGTGCAGCTGGTATGTGAAGTCTTGAAGCCTCGGTATAGGGTAGCGATCGGGTATCGTAACTGCATTTAATCTTCGGTAATCTCCACAAACGCGAAGTGATCCATTTTTCTTTTTGACGACGTGTAAAGGACTAGCCCATGGGCTATTTGAGGGCTTGCATATACCCATCTCGATCATCCTTTCAAATTCAAGTTTAGCGGCCTTGTACTTGTCTGGGGGAAGAGGGCGTGGTCTTGCGAATATTGGAGGTCCCGTAGTTTCGATATGATGCGTTGTATTATGTTTAGCAGGTGTCTTCATTGATATTGGTCGTAGTATGTCGGGAAATTTCTTTAGTATGTCGTGGTAGATATGATTGTGATTGACGGTCTGTATTGAGGCTTCGGTTGCTTGAATGCGGAGGGCGTTGACGCTTAGTTGAGTGACGCAGTCTATTAATTTTCTTTTATGAAGATCGACGAGTAGCTTGTAGTTTGCGAGGAAATCTGCTCCGAGAATAGATGTATTAACATCGGCGATAACAAATTTCCATTTGAAACTTCTTCGTAAGCCTAAGTTTAGCTCGATTGTTCGTTCTCCATATGTTTTAATTTTTGTACCATTTGCGGCGAACAATGTGTAGTCACCCCGTTGTTTTTGGTAGAATTTGCTCCTTTTTGCTGCGAGGACCGATATGTCAGCTCCAGTGTCCACAAGAAATTTTTCTTTACTTATGGAATCCGTTACACATAAGCGGTATGTAGTTTTATGGCCGTCGACGCCCGCTAACGACGACGTGCTTTTTAGTTTTCCTGTTTGAAGCTGCATGGGGATTCGCATTTTTTTGCTTCTTGTTTGAAACGCCGATGGTAATAACAAACGCCTGGTTTATAATCATCGTGCTCCTGGAATGCAGGTGAACGCGTTCTTGATCTGTATCGTGACTTATAACGTTGGTGTTGAAAACGTGATCGGCTTCTACGTCTTTGATATTCCTGTTGTTCATTCCTCAGGCTGGCAACTTCCAATGCTAGTTTCGCGATTTGGCTCGATATCATATTTATTTGTAGACTCGTGGCGTCGTGAATTGTGGATGATGTTGGAGACGAGACTGCGGCGATCGTTGCAGGCTCGATGTGCTCCATCATTGTATCTGCCATTGTAGCTAATTTATCCAAGCTCAACTCTGCGCTAATTGAAAGGACGGCGCGAACGTGTGGCGGCAGCTGTTTTAGCCATAATATTTGTAGGGCACTGTCGGTAATTATTTTTCCACCTAGCTCTTTCATTTTGCGAAGTAGGTGGCTTGGTTTTAGGTCTCCAAGCTCCAATCCACTCAATAATTTTTGAATCTGGTTATGCTCCGACTCTTGGTATGTGGCTAATAATCTTTCTTTCAGCGCTCGGTATTTTTCACTTGTGGGCGGGTTTAATATTAGGTCTGCAATCTGCTCCAGGTCACTGTGGCCAAGAAGTGGTATGGCGAGATTAAATTTTTGTTCGTCGCTTGGCTTGCTTGCAGCGATGGCGGCTTCAAATTGGGCGAACCATAAAAGTGGCTTTTCCCTCCAGAAAGGTGGCAGACGGGCAGGGAGTGATACGGCTGAGAGCTCCGTTCCGTACTGCTGTTGATTTTCCATTTTACGTGTTTCTTCTTCGGGGTCACCAATTTAGGAGTCGATGGTTGTAGTTTATAAAAACTCCTTAGCTTGCAGAGAAAGGTTGAGAAATAATGAAGAGTTGAATGTGGAATGTTAATTGTATAATAATTTCTAAAACACAAGTATTTGTACAAAAATCTTAGTCTAAACTTAGCACTAGGGTTAACAAGCATGAAGCGCAGGCGCAGCCAATCACGTCCATGTACTTTAGAGCGAAGGGCTGTGCGCGTGTGCGTACATGGCGGCTACAAGCTTATTAGTAATTAGAGTATCTTGTTATTAATAAAAGGATCAAAGTATGTAATTATTACAGTTTTTGATGAAATACAGAAATAGAGTAAATTTTACAATCATTTTCTTACATCATAATGTTACAGATACATTTATGTGTAGTAATATAGGTTGGTAATTATTTTCTGGTTATTTTCCCTTAGTTTTTGTCTAAATTTTACCTAGAAGCTAACTTTAATTGGTTTAACTACAAGAATGACTAGTTGGCATTCAAAAATGTGTGCATTGTTGTATATTAATAAGAAAATGGTGTTTTTCAGCGAAATAAGATAATAATATGGTGATTATCAATGGTTGATGGAGTTATTTAAGAATTCTGATGTCATTTCTATACGGGTATATGTAGGTGCTACAAGGCCGATCGAAACTAAGCTTGTTTTTAAAGTAAATTCAATGCTAAAACATGCTCTCCTTATCGCATCAAACTAAGAATCCATACGATATACTTAAATGCCCAAATTCGGAACACTGCAGTAATCGATAATTGAAAACAATTAAGCTCAATAATTTGTAAGAGAGCGATTGGATAAGATAAGAGTATTAAAAGATTTCTTACTGGATATTTCAAATTAAAATTAATGAGTCAATTAGCTAAACCGTATTAAAAATTCGATCGATATTTTTATTTGAGGGGAATCCTGAAAGCTCGGTCAAGATGGCGGGAATATAACCCGGCCAAATCGAGTGAAACGGGAACATGTGGAGCGACAACGCTAATGACCCGACCTCAATTTGACTGGGTTATACGTCGACCAGACAGATGTATGGATTCTCATTTTGTAGTCGAAAACTACTAAGTTTTGATTCACAATATTATCTTAAAATATAAAACAGTCTATTATCTTTAACTACTTACCGTTTTTGTTGTTATTTATCACTTTTTTACCACTAAACACTTAAAATTTTAGCACAAGCACTCACACGCCCTTCGGTATGTAACAACATCACGAGCACACTGCTCCCTCTGGTGTGAAACTAGTCAAACATCACTTGTCACTATCTTCAGAAGATAATTGAATTTTCCCTCGTCAATTTTAACTCAAATTTAAATATTTAAAACTATTAAAGAGCAAATTTATGAGTGTAGTTTATAATTCTTTAATCACAGTTTAAATAAATATTGCATAGACGCGAAGTAATCATCACTTATAACTTGTAAGTTGATTGGCTTGGTGTATTGATTTTTGTCCAAAGATGAATCACGCGAGAGCGAATTCGCGCAAAGAAGACGATACTGAGTCATCTGTATTTTTGTTCTATTATTTCTTGAACGTAACAAGGGCATTACAGTTTGCAAATAATTATGAATTTAATGAAATCAGACGCCTGAAAACTATTATTTTCGTATTTTACTTTTCCTTCAAGCAAAAACTACAAAACATCATACAATATACATACATAGACATATTCCCTAGTGGGGCATATGATAGACATATTTCTCTGTTCTACTTATCATTTTCTTTACTGACAAGTAGATGTGATTATATATTTTTAAAATTATTTTCACGGGATTGGAACTGAAGCATTTAGCCTCAGAGGCGGTTCACAGCGTTCTCTTTGAGAGGTCTCAGGCGAGTTTTTGTTTCAAATGGAACCTACTTCCAAATGTTTTATATTAATACCTAATATATTGACAAAAGGACTTGTGTAAAAAAAATTATACTACATTATGTCTACAATACGTCAAAATTATAATCACAAGCTGACATTTATTAATATACATTTCTTTAAAAACAATAATTTATACATAAAATATGTCCATGAAAGCCGCGTGTATACTCCTTACATCCATTGTTGTTATTGCAATTATGGCTGTGTGCGTAATGGTGAAATTTGCTACAGAAATAACTGTTGAGGAGCGAAAGCGGGAATACTTCCCTGAATCTGGGTTGTTCAACGTAGCAAAGTCAATAGCCGTTATCGCGATGAACGAAAATAACAGTGTTGCTATATCCGAACGCTTTCCTTACGTAGTTGCGATCGCCAGGAACTCGTCAACGAGCTGGTCATTCGCTTGCTTCGGCAGTATCGTCCTTGTGAAGTGGGTTGTTACATCTGCCCATTGTAGGCAAAAAGGCGCCACACATAGAGTGATCCTAATGAATGATTTCGCTAGAAATATCAGCATATCTTATCCGATTTTATACTGGCGTATCCATCAGAAATATAGCCTGAATAATACATCTCCAGTGTACGACATTGCAGTTGCTAAGTTTAATATAGAGTCTCCGACGTTGCGTTGCTCTACCTTCGACGAACGTCCAGTTGCTGACGTGGAAGCTAGTATTTGGAAGACAGTAGCAACCATGGATAAGCGAGTTTACTTAATAAATGACTTCGACAGGTTTCCTTTGAAATTGACGAGTGAGAACAGATGTTATGAGAGTTTTGGAGTACAGATAGATAATAGTTTGTTGTGCGTTGATTTGACAGATTATGAAGATTGTTTTGTACATGAATTTGGTCCGTTGTACAATGGGGATAAATTGGTTGGGGTTTTGGCCCTGCAGCCGCGGGACTGCGAAGTGAAATTGGCTGTTTTTACAAATGTATCCTACTATTCTACGTGGGTTTTGAAATTGACACAGACAACATTTCATGGTTAAAGATTTGTTAAATAAATGCGCTTTTTTATGGTTTTTGCATGAAAATTGAAACCCTAGTAAGTTTAACCGATTTTAAAAAAGAGAAGGTTCACTATTTAATTTTTGACGCCTCAGCCGAGCGTGCAAGCGAGAGCGCAGAACAAGCGATAGAGAGGCACGATCGGCCTAAGCGTGTGATAATAATTCAATTAAAAAAATATGAAATTTTTCATCAATGTTTTCTTATGACGTTATCACGTAAAATTATCGTCCATAAACCGACTTTACAGACAACCAATTATTTTTTTTATAGGTATTTTACGCGATTTGAAGATCAGTTAAATGTTTAATATGTTGAATATTTCAGGAGTTTAAAATTAATTAATAAATATTGTACTACTTAATTTTAAAAAGCTAAAGATTGGTATGGTTATTGTAACGAGCTAATGTCAAACTAATTTTTCGAATTGAAAAGATTATTATTGTGTTGGT
Organism: Aporia crataegi; assembly: GCA_912999735.1. Classification (NCBI taxonomy): domain Eukaryota; kingdom Metazoa; phylum Arthropoda; class Insecta; order Lepidoptera; family Pieridae; genus Aporia; species Aporia crataegi. Next base: position 371,460 of record OU538754.1, on the reverse strand, counting down.
TAGTACATTTATCGAGAAAGTTATATAGGCTTGCCAGACGGTTTGACCGGGACAGTCCCGGGTTTCAGACAACGTCCCGGTGTCCCGGCCGGTTTCCTTCACGTCCCGGAAAGAATTAAATTTGATTTTTTTGATGACGTAATCAGCGTAATAGGAACTTGTCAACCAACAAATATTCTTTGTATTGAAAAGTATGAGACTAAAACACAAGACCGTTTCGTCACCGACCAGCACCGACGCGTGCCATGCACGGGGCGTCAATAATTGTCGGCTAAATTGATACGTTCATAGCACGATCATGGTATGGTACTTCTTTATGTAATAGTAACTTTTACTCACAACTCCATCCACGTGGGAGCAAAACTTAAACTATGTCATTAAGGAAGAGTTTAACTTCACATTAATAAAATAATTTTTCAAATCTGTCCAGTACTTTTTGAATAAATCATCACAAACCAAAACATCCCAAACACGCAATGCAGTTTCTTGCTGTTGTCACCTAATGGACGCAACATTCTCTGTCTTATGGGTGGCTCTGTACAAAGTTTTATAGTATAATTAATTTTTTATTATTTATAATTTAATTTCTAAAATAAAAGTAGCTTAGTTACTCCTTATTACATCATCTATTTGACAGTGAAAGTCACGTCAAAAAATGTAAAAAAAATATTTTGGTATATGTACCGTGTACACATCCATATGCATTTAGTAAAAAGCGGTTATTTTAATATTACAAACAGACACACTTTATTTATCTGTATAGATAGAGAGCCAAATATACTCCTTCAGGAAAATGATTTAGCTAAAAGCTAAAGTAATATGTAGGTATGTCTGAATATGTCCGAAATGACAAGTCACTTAAGTGGTGTAGGGTCACGGTTGAAAAATATTGTCCTAACAGATTCGCTAAGTGACTATCGGCTTATTTACGCAGCGAAATAGATACTAGATTAACCAAATCTTTAGAATTTGCACAGACTAATATTACAGGCTTTTATTAAATATTTACAGTAATCTAATAACATATATACAAAAATACAAAAGGCTCATCAGAGCCGTTGGGGTCCGTATTCAAAATAATAGCTACTGGCGATGTATCGTTATAAACGCGTTGGCCGAAATATGAGCCAGCTTTCGGGTTTCCTGTGCTCTCGACTAACCGCGTCCATATCTCTTTCAACAACGACGCGCTTCTGGCGCGTTTCTACTCTTCTAATAATAAGCTCTTGATATTAGTTATATTATAAGTTATTCGGTAATACTTTTGACTTTATTTGAGGGTTTATGACGGAAAAATTCAATAATATTACTCACTCTACAGCCCATGTCACGTGATAAGAGTCTAGCTTCCCATCAATGTAAGAATTCATAACATTCGTCTAATAGTTTTTGAGTTTATTCGTTCCAAACATACATAAAAAACTTTCCTTTTTATAATATGTAGATAAATGTAATATATCGTTAATCAACATATTTTTTTAAACTACTAAAATCACTTGTAAGTATCATACTAACATAGCTGATAATCACTACATAGTATAAAACAAAGTCGCTTTTTCTTCCCTTATATCCCTTTGTATGCTTAAATCTTTAAAACTACGCAACGGATTTTGATGCGGTTTTTTTTAATAGATAAAGTGATTGAAGAGGAAGGTTTTTGATGTTTTATACCCGTGCAAAGCCGGCCCGGTCGCTAGTACTTAAATAATGATAATATTTTTTTTTTAAATCTTACACTGCTGTTTTCTGAAGGCTTGATAAGAAAATATTAATTGATAGAGTTATTAAATACATAATTTTTTGTTTATAAATGTTTCCGTTTTGTCTTTAAATATTTACATTACATTGAAGTACATACCATAACCATTATTTCCATCATTTACATATATCTTAACCTCTAACGCAAAAAGAGTGCTATGACTTGTATGTGTGTCTGTATTTTGGCACCATAGCTCCTAATCGAAAGGACCGACTATGAGTACCGTTTTTTGAAAATTGACGAAATGATCTTGGTTACAATTTATGAGAAATCATCTGGTGGACTGCGCTGACTTGATTAGTACCAAAAGCACCAGCTTTTTGCTAAATACTTTACGCACTGTGGTAGGAAGCTGAAAGTTTCTCTTGCACTGCATCGCCAGCAGGCTCTGGTGCTTAGCTTGCTTGCGAAACTCAACGATTTCCTTGCCTCTTCACCAGAGATGAGCTATCCATCACAGAAGCGGGGAAACTAGTAATTACCCACAAGAGAATGTTAGAGTCTATCACTGAGATTGGCCAATGGATGATAAATATTTGTTACTATGTTTTTAATGTTATTTTTAAGTGTTTCTACTTTTTATTATTCTTAGCTAAAGGACCGTAAATGTTTGTAATTTAAAAAATCTTTAAAAAAAATGGCTACCCATGTAAAAATGGATACTGCCTAGTGGGGTATGGGGCAGATGCATTTCACATCTGTTTCACCGATCGATTTTTTTTAGGGACAAGTAGGTGATCAGCCTTCTATGTCCTGCCAGACCGAGTTTTTTTTTTATCTCGACTGGGAATTGAACCCAGGTTCTCTCGGTTGTAACGCTTACACGATTACCACTAGACCAAGGCGGCGGTCAAGAAGTGTCAAATGAGATATTGTAATCAACATGTCGAAAGGTTTTTTAAACTGTTTTTAATTATTTGTTTTCGACTCATTGCAAAACTCGACCGATTGTTCTTTCACATCTAGAAATATAAGCAATGTAACACAAATCCGTGATTTGTTAGGATTCGCTCCGCACATTGGTTCCGCAGATAAATAACATTTATGACGTGTATGACGCAATGCTCTTAACCGATTGTTATGGGGAGATATTCAATTTATGTAAAGACTAAAGTATGGTAAGTATTCATATTCATATATATAATATATTAAAGCCTTTATTCACTGACTATATAATACAGTTTTTACTTACATTATACTTATTAGCTTTATTAAATATTTAAAATAATGTACTTAAATATATTTACAAAAATACAAAAGGCTCATCAAAATTGGGGTGCGTACCCAAAATACTGGCTACATTACCGCATTGTATTGCTATACTAACGCGTTGGCTGAAATATGAGCCAGCTTTTGGGTTTCCTGTGGTCTCAACTAAGCGTGTCAATATCTCTTTAAACAAACGACGCGCTTCTGGCCCTATAGACTCAAAGTCTCCAGTCCAAAGGAAGGAAAATATAAGAATCCATGAGACTTTCATATTTTCGCCTTATGTTGCTTTCTGCAATCGATGCCGCGCCACCAGCAGCCACGGAAGTAGCATGGAGATGCGAAACCGCCAGTGAGTCGACGCAAGTAGTCCCACAAGCGCCTTACCACGACTCCAAGCGACCAGTGTCATACCATCAGGACGCCTGCCATCACTGCGAATAATGCCATTCGGCTCTAAAATGGCCGGCATATTAACGGAGACAAACGCCCTTCAGATAACATCGTTGATGCTGGAGTGTCGAGAAAAACGACCAGAACTCTTGAGACATGAGAGACCATGACGCCCAAGTTTATCCTATTGTGTATTATACTTAATAAATAAATAATCTAAATCTAATGATGTAAAATTTTTTTCTCTTGAAAGCTGCGCTGAAAATTGATGTATTTTGTGACAGTTTCTCTTAGCTATGGTTTTTATTAAAACTAGTAAAATTGAAGAAAATTTAAAAACCTTCCCTGATGATTGCAAATAAAAATTGCATAAACAAACAAACCGATTGACTTAAATTTTTGCATAGTAACAAAAAAAATAGGTAAGGTACAGTCGCCAAATTTCGTCCTCATCGGTTATTAAAATAATTTTTATATTTTTTTCTATTTAATTTTACAAAAAGAGGAAGTTATTTGGCGACTATACCCCACTTTGGGTGACATGGACTCACAAACTTATAACATCTTTTATTGTCTTACTAATATTATAAATGTAACTCTGTCTATCTCTCTGTCTGCCTGTCGCGTTTCACGCCAAAACTACTCAACCGAATTAAATGAAATTTGGTACACTGATAGTATAGACTCCGAGAAAGGACATAGGCTACTTTTTAATTCAAAAAAAGGGTTGTAAGGGGATGTAAAGTTGTATAGAAGTATCGTCATTTTTAGAGCTAAAAGCTTTTAGGCTATACAACATCACGTTACGACAAAGTTAACGCGTGTGAAACCGCGGGGTACAGCTACTAAAAAATATTTAGATATAACTGAGAAATCAATTTGTTGTCATAGGAAAGAACATCATTCCTGAAAAAATATCAAATAATTGCATTTATATTACTATCGACCAAAATATGAAAATGTATAAATGGAAATTTCTTTCCAACAAAAGCGTTGTGATTTCGAAATTTTCAAAAAAGCAAACAATTGATTAAATTTTGTAGTAAAAACTTTATATCTAATATTAAAAGTAATTTATGGCGAAGCATTGAGAAAAACAGCATAGGAGATTCGATTTTCTTCAGAAATTAAAGGACTTAGGAAGGTAGTTTTTGACTTCATGATATGGGTTTCATTTAATCGGTTGCCGTTACACAATTGGTTAAATTTTGTAACAGAGAAAAAATTATCAAATTTACCTCTCATTAAACATTGATTCACATTTTACAGGTATACGGGTTCTAAAAATTCCTCAATAATTGTTAAGTGGATTAGCCTATATACACACTTCAATTGTACACTTCAATTTTTTTGTACTAGTAACAGTTTTTGATTTAAACGTAAAAAACATGTCGCATAAAAACATTTTTCTTTTAAGTTTGTAAAAACGGAAATCTATAACACTCTCTATGAATCCGTCTCTCAAACGTCTCTGCGTAAGAATAATCAGGGGGTGCAGAGCGCGGGGCGCAAGCGCTTGTTGTTTATCAATGCCTCACCTTAAGAATAAGTTAGAAAAAAATTTAAGTTCGGATGATTTTGAATTCAAACAATGTTGGATTTGAAAACTTCGTGATAGTTCATTTAGCGAGTGAAACCGCAGGGCACAGTTAGGATATTGATAAAATAAATGTATAAGTTTATATCTTAAGCTATAGAGATTAATAATAAAAATATTTTGAGCTTCTCTTTTGTGGAGGGTGAGATATCTTTTGTTGTGTTCGCAATTGAGATAAACAAAAGTTGTGAAACGAATCGTATCGACATAATAAAATTTATGTCTGGGGAGAAATATAATTTGTGATTTAGAATACAGTTTCATCGGATTGAAGCGTGTTTTTTTTATAAAATAGGTGGCAAATGGGTATGTGCTCACTAACTTTTGGTTTTACCGACTTCAAAAAAGAGGAGGTACTCAAACTCAAAAATTTCGACTGGATTTCGATGATTCTTTTTTTTTTTTTTGTTTGAAAGCTGGTGCTTTCCGTGTGGTTCGATTTACATTTCATCAAAATCTCTATAGTTTTAGAATTATTATTTGAAATTTATTCAAAGGCCATTCAGTGTAAAAATTAACTAATCAGTTATCAAATCTCTTGTCAAGAGGAAATTGAGTTGCAGATAGCTGGATAAATATTTTGATTTGATAAATTTATCAGTTGACAAATCTCATATCTCCTGGTACTAGTGGTCACCCATTGGTCAAAATTCGACCACAATTCAAAGTATGTATGTGTGTCATTCAAGCAGTAGTGTGCGTAATGTTTATTTTAATTAATTTAATGTATCTCTAATGCATTTTATATAAAAAATAACTTTATACACTTCTCCATATAAACTTTAACTGTGACAAATTTTACTATCACCCGTCCGCGCAATTTTCGTAAAAAGGGGTACAAAGTTTTTGCTTCATGTATTAAAATTATGAATAATATAGTTTATAATGTGCCACCCACAACGCCAATTGGTAGTGTGTTGCCGGCCTTTTAAAGAGAGGTATGCTCTTTGACAGTCCCCAGTTGTTATTCGGCAATACCTCTGAAGCTAGCTTTAAGCCAGTAAATACAAATGCTACACTAAAGCTTGCAAGTTGAAGTTTTTATCTATTGTCATAATAAATTATCTAGTTACTTAGTTTTGAGCATTTATGTTACGTAACACGTATTAATAAAATTATCGCCATAAGTTTTTAATAAGCGCTTAGCTTGAAAAACATTGTAAAATATTGTTTCTACGCTCTAGGATTAAATTAACACTGGAAATTGTGATTGTAAATTTTTTTAATTATGATTTAATAGATGTTTTGAAATTGAATTGAACTGAATATCTCTGAAGACAGCTGGTTCCAGAGAGTAATGATGCGTGGCAGGAAACACCTCAGAAAACGCTGATAGGGAGACAAACAGATACAACATCACGCTACAACCAATAATTGCCCCGGGTTCGAATCCCGGTAGGTGCATTTTGTGTAAGGAGCACGAATGTTTGTTTCCGAGTCTTGGTTGTCTATAAACTTATGTATTTATTATGATACCCTCGTTGTTTCTGATTACCATAACACAAGTGCTTCGGCCACTTTGGGATCAGAGCAATGTATGTGCAACATATTTAATAAATATCCATATTTAATTTCACCCGCGCCTACAATATAATAATTATTAATCTCAATAATAGCCTGTGTTACTCAGGGTGAATGTAGCTTTCAAATGGTGAAAGAATTGAAATCGGCACAGTAGTTTTTGAGTTTATTCATTACAAACATCTCTTTATAATATTAGTTTAGATTATACGAAAAATATTGCAAAAAAGTAAACAATTTTTGAGTGGAACTATATTCTGTTCTGATTTCTCGTTGCTCAAGCGAATCTGCCCCTACCCACCCCTCACACATCTGTCAATACGAGGACACTTACGCTTCCATATCATCCCTTCATCTTTAGATACAAAGAAATTGTGATAAATTACCCAATTACAAAAGTTTTTCCTATCACTTTTATACTTTAAGGCATTCACAACAGAAGTTAATCTTATATATAAAATTCTCGTGTCACAATGTTAGTTACCTTACTCCTCCCAAACGGCTTTACTGATTTTTATAAAATTTTATATGCATATTCAGTAGGTCTGAGAATCAGCTACTATTTTTCATACCCCTAAGTGATAAGGGTAGCCCACCCCAAAAATTAATATGGCAAAACAACGTTTGCCGGGTCAGCTAGGACACAGATAAAAATTAGACAAAAATTTTAAAAAACTAAACCAAATTCCAAAAAGTGTACAAACAAATAAACGGTGAAAATTTTTGAACCTTAAACACTTTGTCAGTTTGTTCCGGCTAATCTCTGAAAGGGTTGGACTGATTTGGACAGGATTTTCACTGACAGATAACTTATGTTACAAGGAGTAACTTACGCTACTTTTATTTAAGAAATTAATATAAATAAAAAATAACTATTCTGCGCGGATGAAGTACATAATACATATACATTAACGCGGGTGAAACCACGGGGCACATCTAGCGTACAATATTATTAAATTAGTCAGCCTGATAAGTAAAACCTTACAGCGCAAACATAGTCACTATGGGATCGAAAGCTTTGCAATTGGAAAAAACCAATAGAAAATTTTAACAAAAAAAATAAACCTACTTCAAATTGTAACTCTTAAACTGGACAGATTTTGATGAAATTTAAATGAGACCACACGGAAGAATCATTGAAATCGGTTCACCCAGTCGAAAGTTCTGAGGTAACAAACATTGCATCGAAATGAGTACCTCTTCCTTTTTTGAAGTCGGTAAAAAACTGAAAACATTTAAGATTTCTATTCAATATTAGGCGTTCTGATATGGAAAATCTTACAGAGCAAACATGGTTTCTACGGGATCGAAAGCTTTGCAATTGGAAAAAACCAATCGAAAATTTTGACAAACTGATTCATAGTTATTAAGTGAACTGAGAACACTCCCCTTTCGATGTCAGTTAATCTCATCCGATGACGCAGGACCACCCCACAGCAATAAAAATCATCTCGAAAATGAATTGAGTTCAAAACGACAATAACTTTCTTGTATTAATGGCTTGTAAGTCACCCTAAAGAAGCTTGGTCAATGGTTTATGCCTTGAACAGGGTCCTGGGTTCGGAGGAAATTTATTTATTTGCTTTTACCACCGTATTTACGCGACGACCACACATCATTATAAATGCGAATGTATGTGAGGATGTTTGTAACTCAATCACGCCTAGGCTGAACGGATTTGAAAGAAATTTGGCAAAGAAATAAGAAAATGCTCTGCATTATATATATATATATAGTCCTACGACCCCTAGGCGGGGCAAAGGGCGTCCATTGTGCTCCGCCATCTCGTCCTGTCCTGGGCCACGCGTTTGGCCTCGCTCCACGTCATCCCGATGTCCCGCACCTCCGACAGGATATATAGGGTACTTTATATACCGGTAGTGTGTTCCTGTGGGATAGTTTAAAATGTTGTTGATAAAATTATTTTAACAGAATTTATTTACAATAATATACTTAATATATTTACAAAAATAAAAAAGGATCATCAAAGCCGTTGGCGTGCGTATCCAAAAAATTGATGATAATATATTGATAAAACGTTTCTTATTTCACGTTTTATATACATTTATAACATCACGATACGACTAGAAAATTTCATGAAAATATGTCCAAGGAATAAAAAGTTTCATACGACCTTTTAACCCTACTTCACCCCCTTGGAAGTTTAGTAAAATCCTTCCTCAGTGAATGCCTACGTCTTAGAGGAATAAGTGTGTGAAATTTTAAGATTCTAGCCTTAAGCGTTTGGCCTGTGCGTTGATCAGTCAATCACTTTTGCTTATATATATATATATATATATATATATATAGATTTAGGTGAGACAATAATAAAGGCAAAAAAAGTAGGTATTTTATTTTTTATTTTACCTTATATTTAGCTGACTCCTTGAACTTCGTATCGCTAGAGTTCCAAACAATAACGCGTCACCTAAAACGTCATTCCATAGAAAATATTGTATGAGGAAACGAATTCCCTTTATAAACTTTTTCATGAATTGATTGATTGAACTAGCGATTCGCCCCGACTTTGCACGGGTAAATCTTGTAGGTTTTAGCCTGCGTTTGCAATGTAAGCGGAAAAAATGTTATTATTTACGACATCACATTAGAAACCTCAAAAATAACAGTATTTCTCCACTATTCAATGGATGTTACTATACATATAAACCTTCCTCTTCAATCACTCTTATCTATTAAACCGCATCAAAATCTTTTGCGTAGTTTTAAAGATTTAAGCATACAAAGGGATATAGGGACAGAAAAAGCGACTTTGTTTTATACTATGTAGCGATTTTCAATAGTTAATCCAACAAATCAGAGATTATCAAAATCAGTCCATCCATTCTTGAGTTAAATGGTGTAAATAACCCGGCTCTGTTTTATACAATACTAGCTGTGCCCCTTGGTTTCATCCGCGTTAATTTCGTCGCAACCGTTATGTAGCCTTTAAACAGATTAAAATAGCGAACAGCAAAATAATAATAGATATGTATTATGTATTTCATTTAAATCAGTTCAGTACTTGTGACGTTAAATCGTGACAGACAGAGTTACTTTCGCATTTATAATATTAGTAAGGATATCTATAGTTTTTTCAAACACTAATAAACGCAATTAAATTTTCGACGCCATTAACTGTTCCGCGTGTTACATAAAAACAGTAAAAATGTTCCCTCGATGACAATTTAAATTAAAACATTTTTATTCGGTTTACAAATGTCTCCCAGTTGTATTGTTAGGGTGTTTTTGAAAACGAGAAGTTAATTAACCGACTTTAATAAAGAGGTTCTCATTTTGATTTAATAACATGTTTGATATGCGATTGTGAAGCCTTGATTAAAAAGGTTGATTTGAATGATTTTTTTGTCTTTATTTTATTTACAATACTTGAATATTTACAAAAATACAATAGGCTCATCAAAGCCGTTGGGGTGCGTACCCAAAATACAGGCTCTTGGCGTTGTATCTCTATATTACGCGTTGGCCGAAATATGAGCCAGCTTTTGGGTTGCCTGTGGTCTCAACTAAGCGCGTCAACATATCTTTAAACAATCGACGCGCTTCTGGTCCCCAAATGTACCCAAAATCTACCCAAAATCTACTCTTGAATGATTTGTTTTCTTATTTTTATTATCACGCTTATTTCCCAAAGAGATAGGCAGCGAATACAGGCTACATACCACTTCTTTAACATCCACTCTCAATACATTCATCATACATGCTAATTTACAGGTGCATTCGACATGTATCTTCTCAAGTAAGTCCTGGATTTTCTCCAGAAAGGCACCAGGTCTACCAGCATCAATCTCATATTTCACACTCCTATGTATATCAAAGGTTTTACTTATAAATACATTTTATGAAAAGGTATATTTGAACTTTTTTAATTACTATTTCATTCGACTTAAAGAAGTGTATACATAATATGTAAGAAATTAGAAAAATAATTAAAAAAGATTATTATTCGTTTTAGCTTAATAATGTAAATGAGGTGGCTTTAACTATTTTAATTGGATTATTAATTCTACAATACAAGAATAGTAATTTGGGATTAAAAATATTTATTTTATATTCAGTTTATTTTGTAGATAAAGTCCAAGTTGTTAACCACAACGGCTCTTTTCAAAGTGTTCCAAAGACAATATTTTTCAAAAAAAAAAAATTCTAATTTTTCCTACTATTCGTCGATCTGTAATTCTGTTTGTTTGTCTTTCTAAACCACTGGACCGTTTTGAAGAAATTTAACACAGATACAGTCTAGAGCTTGGTTAAAGGCATAGGCTACCTTTCATTGAGAAAAATAGATTTAAAATGGTTAATATGCGAAGAATGTTTGTAAGGAAGTTGGTCATTGTCGAAGATATAGAAATTTTTAAATATTTACAATAATGTACTTAAATATATTTACAAAAATACAAAAGGCTCATCAAAGCCGTTAGGGTGCGTACCCAAAATACTGGCTACATTACCGCGTTGTATTGCTGTTAATATTAAATTTATAATTTGTTTTTTCATTAATTTGATCATTTCTTTGATGAGCCTTTTATATTTTTATAAATATTTTAAGTAATTTATCGTAAACTAGTGAATCGTAGTTCCGAATAATGTGTCACCTAAAACGTCATTCCATAGAAAATGTACGAACAAACGAATTCCTTTTATAAACACTTTTTTCATAAAATTTTCTATTTACTTAAATATAAAAATTCATTGCTGTTCGTTTGTCTCGCTAAAACTCGAGAACGGTTGGGCCGATTTAGCTGATTTTGGTTTTGAAATGTTTGTCGTAGTCCAGGGAAGGTTTAAACTTTAAACGGTGAAAAAATATGGAAAAATTGCGAAGAAGATAGTAAAAACAATAATTTAATTTTCCCATATAAACTGTTCTACATACTTTCCTGTCAAACATTGACGTCCGATTCCCATTCTAACTTTTATTGGTGGGACGAAGTTCGCCGGATCAGCTAGTTTTTATTAGTTATTCTGCTATTCGGGACGGAGACAAATACAACAAATCAAAAAACATGAAAATTGGTCCAACCGTTCTCCAGTTATAAGTGTTCGAACAAACCCGACTTTTATATATATATATATACAGATAACATAATTTATAAAACTATTATATAAAGTAATGGTTTACATAAAGGTGTTGTTCTGGAGGTTTTAGATTCGAAACCCTGGCTAAAAATATTTTAATTTTAATTTAATATTATTTTATTTAAGGTTTTTATTCAGGGAATTAAATAGTGCACTAATAAATATATTATATATATATTATATAAAACTGAGAAAACTCTTGGACCATAAATGAAAAATGATTGAATGCCAAGATTAACAATAAAGTATGATGTAGCATAATTCGTTGTGGGGAATGAAATATAAATTATCTCAGAAGATATCATTTCTCCTCTTCCCTGAATTTGCTGGAATAAAAGATTAATAAATCCTTCACAAACAGACATTTATAACACCCCTCTTCCTGCGTCGAGGGTAAACAATCGGTTCATAGGCGAATTTATAACCTTCTTTGAAGTTGGTTGAAGATGAGATAAAATATTTTGAGAAGAGATCTTATTATATAAGCACCAAAGAGTTCTACCAAAGGGTGCTTACTCAGACCAAAACACTACTCGTGTATATTGTAAACAAACTGATACAGCGAACTTATTAATTATGTTATGTTATTTTTTTTATGTTTAAATATTTTTGCTCCTAATTTGTCGTTGGATTTTGTGGTTTAATTTTGTATTGATAGTTTATGGATAAGATATGTCATAGTCCTTTCCTGTTGTACAGTACTATTGCATGTTGTGATCTCCTCTAATTGAAGAAACACAATGTTTAAACTGTAACAGTACAATAGCATAGCTTGTAAAGTGTATTCTTTATTGGAGATCCTAATAAAATAAAATAAAAAATAAAATAAAACTTTGTACCACCAGTAAAAGATATAATGGATATAGTGAGGTATACTGAAAAGGCAGATATGTGCCACTGAGGACTTTTTTGTACATCTATAAAAGAGGAATATCCCAAAATACATTGTTTTGTCATATCTCAAAGGGATTGGGCAGCGTTTTCGATAAAAGCTCCCAAATGGCTGGACTTTTCCGATACCTCCAACAATTATCACCATATTTCAACCAATGTACCTACACAAAACCTTGACAAATTATATACCTAAACCTTCCTCATGAATCACTCTATCCATTGGTGCAACTAGCATGATAATCCGTTCAGTAGTTTTTAAGTTTATTGCGAACAGACAAACTGACGCGTTGGACGGCTTTGTTTTATATTATGTAGTTATTTTCCCCCAGATTCAAAACATCTGACTGAGCCAAGAAGATTCTAAGATAAGTGTAAAAGAAAGAAAATAGGATTAATAAAAATTGGTAGACAAGAAAGAATGAAGTAATGTTAGCGGATGTGACGTCAGCGGAAGCGACGCGCCGGAAGTGAGATCATCTGTTCCCGTAATGGCACTTCCGTTTGCCTTCACTGGTTCCGGATTGTTTTTATCTTGTATGTTTGTAACATAGTTTATCCAACTGCCAAGATGGTGTTTTCGAGATGAAATTTTCTTATACTTCCTTTATCTTTTTAAAGGAATATAAACAGACTAAAGCATTCTTACCTTTTTAACTCGAGGCGAAAAAATAAATGTTATAAATTTAACGTGTCTGAAGCCTCGTGACTATTAATTAATATAATAATAATTGGCACAACTCACATACATTGCTTTGGTCCCAAAGAAGCTGAAGTGTTATCATGGTAATCATAAACGAGGGTGCAATAATAAATACATAGATGAGATTATAAACAACCAAGACTCGGAAACAAAACATTCGTGCTTATCACACAAATAAATGCACCTATCGGGATTTGAAACCGGGACCTTTCGAAGGAGAAGGCAGGAGCACTACCAGTTGCGCCAACCGGCAGTAGAAATCTAATTGAACCTAATAATTGATAGCGCCAACTTAGATGCAGTTTTTTGTTGAAATATGTCGCAATTTGGTTCTTAGCTACAATTTATTTAGTTCGTGAGATAAATAACTTGTAAATATTTAAGGATATTATTGTAAATAAATTTTTAATTAATTTGAATCCTAATTTTCAATAATGTACTAAAATATATTTATAAAAATATAAAAGGTTCATCAAAGTTGGGATTCGTACTCAAAATACTGGTTACTGGCGTTGTATATATATATATAGTAACGCGTTGGCCGAAATATGAGCCAGCTTTTGAGTTTCCTGCGCTCTCAACTCATCGACGCGCTTTTGGCCCCCATGGATCCAAAGTCTCTATTTCAAAAGGAACGAAAATATTATAATCTATGAAACTTTCATATTTTCGTCTTTTGTTGCTTTCTGCAATCGATGCCGCGCCACCAGCAGCCACGGAAGTAGCATGGAGATGCGAAGACGCAAGTAGCGTCTGTCACAAGCGCCTTACCATGGCTCCGAGCAACCAGTGTCATACCATCAGGACTCCTGCCATCACTGCGTAAATGTAAAATTTTATTTTATCTTAATTATTAATAGATAAGTTTAAGTATCTCATATCTAAACAATTGGCCGATGTGTAAATGTTGATGTGTCTATACTATGTTATATTATATTGGCTACATTGTTGTTCGCTTGAGTTATGCAACTATTTTTAGGTATATGTTTGAGTGTTTAGTACTTCGTAATTTAATAGTCGTTCATTGATATTTGTTTTCTCTTTAATTTTTATGTTATTTTTTTTATGTTTAAATATTTTTGCTCCTAATTTGTCGTTGGATTTTGTGGTTTAATTTTGTATTGATACTTTATGGATAAGATATGTCATAGTCCTTTCCTGTTGTACAGTACTATTGCATGTTGTGATCTCCTCTAATTGAAGAAACACAATGTTTAAACTGTAACAGTACAATAGCATAGCTTGTAAAGTGTATTCTTTATTGGAGATCCTAATAAAATAAAATAAAATAATAACTAGCTCTGCCTCGCGGTTTCATCCGCGTTAATTTCGTCGTAACGTGATGCTATATAGCTTAAAAGCTTTTAGCTCTAAAAATGACGATAGTTGCATCCACTCTTTCAACCCCTTACAACTCTTTTTTTGCACTAAAAAGTAGCCTATGTCCTTTCTCAGGCTCCAAACTATCTGTGTAACTAATTTTATTTAATTCGGTTCAGTAGATTTGGCGCTAACCTGCGACAGACAGAGAGGCAGACAGAGTTATTTTCGGATTTATAATATTAGTAAGGACTTGGGTCTTTAATTTTATTTATTTATAATGTGATCAGAAAGCCAATTTTGAACGTAATTGAAGGATTTTTTTTTTGTTTGAAAGGAAATACTTTAGGAATGATCCCATATCAAACATTTTATCTAAATTGATTGGACCACTCATTAAAAAAACAACAAAATACATACTTCGACGACATAATTTCAATTTCTTTAAATAGGTCTATTCTGTTTAGAGTACTCTAAACAAACATACACTTTGTAGTAGAATATTGATGTTGCAAAAACGGGATAAATTATTAAGGGTAACGTGCGAAGCTGAAGCGAAACACTAGTCATATAACTCTATACATAGACAAATCTCAATTGAGCTTACGAAATATATTTTGAACATAAATTACTGACCCTTCATACAAGTTACGCCTCATTGACTCAACACATTTACATACGGGCCCACTTCGTTTGACATATACCAGTTTCTAGTTGCAACTTTCACTGTATATTTTCAATGATTTTATTTAACTTTTGAATGTGAACAATTCTGTCCAAATTGTTTGTAAAGTCGGTTTATGGACGATAATTTTACGTGATAACGTCATAATAAAACATTGATGAAAAATAGTATTCGTTCATGAATTGAATGGAATTATTAATTGAATTATTATCAAATATTTTTGATACTTGCACGCTCTGATCAGGCACGTGACTTTTTTTCGTGCGTGCAGCCGGCGTTCATATAAAGACGTTATCACGTCAAAAAGAAGTTTTTTCCATTTTTGCAACATTTTCTATGGATGCTACGTTCCTAATAATAAAAGCGTCATGTTATATAACGTAAAGCCTTCACCGATAAATGGTCTATCCAACAAAAAAATAATCTCTCAATTCGGATTAGTGGTTCCCGAGATATTCACGTTCTACGAAAATATAATATTCATTTGTATACTAACAGTCTGTTAGTAATATCAAAACGTCGGGACCTTCCCACCAGGGAACCCCTCTATCATTAGATTAGCATATCAAAATACTTTTACGTAATTTTTACTGATTTCAAAAAAGTAGGAGGTACTCAATTCGACGCGTGTTTTTTTTATGTTTGTTACCTCAGAACTTTCGACTTGGTGAACCATGGGTGAACAAAAAAAAAATGGGTGAAAAATTTTTTTGATTTGAAAGCTGGTGCTTCCCGTTCCCATTTAAATTTCATAAAAATCTGTTCAGCAGTTTTAGAGTTACAATTTGAAGTCAGTTTTTTGTCAAAATTTTAACACTGTATTATTGTAATTTTATTACTATAACAATTTTCAGCCGACATCAAAAAAATGAGCATATTTTTGTAAGTATACAAGTTCAGTATACATAGGTACATATAGTCAAACACATAACTCCCATTTTTGCCTCTGCAATCAGGTAAAAAACGGATAATAAAAAAAGAACGTTATTTTTTCATTCACTTAAAAAATCACATTAAAATATCTCTAAGAACTTAACAAACCATTTTTAATAAATCACTCGAAAAACTTAATTTAAGTAAGCACTTTAGTTTATAACTTAGTTAAGCCGACCCCTCTCGTTAGAGCAAATGTGCCGATGGGGATAATCAAATAAAATAACATATAAATATTGATTTGCGAGGGTGTCTACTTGCGATTCACTTACCCCTTAATTACTAGACAGAATTCTAAAGATCGTTAACCGATTGTTAATTTTGAGTGTTGTTTGTAGACTACATTGTAGGAAATGTATCTATTATATTATTATATATTATATTAAAATCAATAAATCAATAAATTATATATTAATAAAATGAATCATCGAAATGTATGTACATAACTTCCAAACTAAAGCACCAAATTGGATAATTCTTTTTTTGTTGTGTTTGTTATTATCTGGAGAAGGTTCTTATGAAATAAATAATTAAGAAAGTTGCGCGGAACATTAGAAAATTTAAGTAAACTTAACGACAATATCACCTTTTTAGTGTAAAGTCCCGTGTACACTAATGGGGTATGCGGCAGATGCATTTCACATGATTGATTTTCTATTTAGTGGCCTTCTATGTCCTGCCAGACAGAGTTTTTTTTATCTACTCCGGGAATCGAACTCAAGACTTCTCGGTTGTAACGCTTACGCGCTTACCCTAGACCAAGGAGGCGGTCCACCTTCTAAGTGCTTTGACAATATAATCTTATATTGAAAAAACAACAATATTGCGTTATATTGTTTTGTCAATATGTTTGACATAACTGTCAGTTTTTAGATGTTAAACTGTCATAATTTCTTTCCGTTTGGTATTTTTAACTATCCCAATTCAAATTAAATATTCATAGTTAAGACAGGACCACGTCGAGTGTCGGGTCAGCTAGTTTATAATAATGTATTTAAATATATTTTCAAAAATACAAAAGGCTCATCAAAGTTGGGGTGCGTACCCAAAATACTGGCTACTGGCGTTTAGTTGTATCGCTATACTAACGCGTTAGCTGAAATATGAGCCAGATTTCATGTTTAATGTAGTGAAATTATTATTTTTTTATTAAAAACGAAACTTCAAAAGATTATTATAAATAAAAAAAAGATAAATTGCGATTAAGCCAATTTTTAAACAAAAAACCGCAAAGGACTGGGTACATTCGGGAGCTACAAAGTCATTCAGACACACCGATACACACGTTATAATTATAACACCCTTCTTTTGCGTGTGTTAAAAACCAAATTATTCCTGCTTCTCTTCTGCCATTAAGCATTTCTTAGTGATAGCAATATAGCATTCTTTGAACAAAAACTTTTCATAAATGTTTGCTCTTCACAGTAAACATGTTTGTTACTCCATAATTATTATATACCTAACTCCCATGTTAAATATTTCTAAATATCCAGCTATTAGTTTTGTATAAACCGAGTGTTTGTTAAAACTTCCAACTCACCTACTTATAACTGCTAGGATATTGCTAACACTGGCAATGTTATTTAAATTAATCATAAGTTTATAAATAAAGACGTTTTAAAATGAAAATGAAATGAGTGATAGCAAATATTTTAAATCAAACACAATAGAAATACATCGATATATAAAACTAAATATATCTGTGTCAAATCGTTTTAGTGGTTTAGGTGTGAAAGCATAACAAACAGTTACTTTCGCATTTATTATATTAGATATATAGAGTGTATATAAAACAAAGTCGGGTTTATTCGAAAACTTATAACTCGAGGACGGCTGGTCCGATTTTTATGGTTTTTGATTTGTTGTATTTGTGAAAAAAGTGTTTATAAAGAAAGATTGTTTCTTCATACATTTTCTATGGAATGACGTTTTAGGTGACACATTATTCGGAACTCTGACGCGATACTAAGTTCCCAAATATATAATTAAGATCAAATTTGACCACTGCCCAAGATTATTGCTCCCTTGACAGTTAACTGATCTTTATCACACAGATGTGTCAATTGTCATCAAATTATTCATTAACTAGATACTCGCCCGGGCGTCGCGTGTAAAGTAACCAATCTTAGAATCCATTTTGACTTTTAAGCACCATTGAAATAATAAAATATTTTTAATCTGTCGTGGATGAACGCTCGGTTCTCCTAGCGTAGACGCAGCTTAATAATATTAATGACAATTATTATATGAAGAGTGTTTCAAGCTTTGGAAAACTATGATGAGCCTTTTGTATTTTTGTAAATATAATTATATACAAAACTATTTTGTACAATTTAAAGTCAAAGAATTAATTTTCCAAAAAATGTCTGACACATTACATATTAAGTGCACTTTTAGAATAAGTAAGTTTTTAAATATTTTGATTTTAAAGTAATGTAGCCAGTATTTTGGATACGCACCCCAATGGCTTTGAAGCCGTTTGTATTTTTGTTAATATATTTAAGTACATTATTTTAAAGTTCCTTAACTAATATAAGTTTTGATGAATGGTTGTTTATTATAATTGTAGGTAGTTTTAAGTTAAACGCCGACGGTTCACGGTTCGAATCCCAAGGGAACAATCAATGTTTCCATTGGGTATGTAAAAAAGTGATCACCTGCCTTCAGTTTTTAATATGCTTGAATATATTTTTCAGGCATTCTGGTATACGAGCCAACGCGGCGATTACACAGGTGACGTCTTCGGCTCGTCCGACAGGTGGAACGGTTTAGGCGTAATCTTCGATTCGTTTGACAACGATAACAAACACAATAATCCATACATTACACAAGTCAACAAAAAAAAATATTTTTTTTTGGTCTGTTTTTTAGTGACTATTATCTGAATATTTACATTGAAAAATAACCAAAAACACAATTTATATTTAAAAAAGTTTGCTTTTGTACTTTATACGATGATAGAAAATATATACGATTTTTGACAAATGCTTAGATGTTACTATTTTTAAAAGCAAACTTTATGAGATAAAAATATTTTTTCTTTTATTAATTAGGTATCAGCAATCATAATCGGGTACACAGAACTCAGACTCAAAAATCGTGTTTACCTGTGTTATTACCGCTCACAAAGGGAATAATTTTCCCGTTTTTGCAACATTTTTAATCGATTTGATGTGAAATTTTGTTCAGAAAAATTAAAAGCTGACATGGCCGCAAGGATATACCACTGTCATTATCATAAGTACCTGTTACTAATAATGTTTATTATGGGGTTATGTTAAAAATTTAGTTTACAAGAATAATCAGAACTTAGATGTATTGTTATGATCCAAAAATTGACAGGGAGCGAAATAATCAAAAGAGTGCTACTTTGTATTCAATAGGAAGGGGCTCATTTTGAGCATTTGATAAATTGATTAATTTTGTATTAAAAATGTTAAAATTCATAGTCTTCCTTTTATTTCTGACACTATGTTATTTAGAAAAAAATAATCCTTATTATCAAACCTTTCGATCGGTATGAAAACGGGTTTGATTCCCGGTTCAACTATGTAATTATTTAAATATATATGAATGCAGTTTAGATTGTTTTTTTTTAATTCAAATAATGTCTTCTTTCAGAAAAAAGTTGCATCTACAATATTCAAGGTCCTTTCCCTCATGTGGCAAATCCAAGACACCCTGTATATTGTTATAATGTTAAATATATCTACGTTAATTTTTGTAGCGACATACAAAAAGCGCCCAATTAATTTCAAATTATATGGAGCTACGAAGTTTGACCCTTTTTAATTGATGTAGGCAGTTAAAGTCAAGTGTAAAAGCAAGTGTATACTTGAAGAAAAATCGATGGGTATTTATAAAGGTGAGTCAACCAATGAGAAGTGGGAGCTACAGGTGGGCAGATGGCCGCCATCTTGTTTTTCCAACCCCAATCCAGACTATATACATAGAAATAAATAAATTAATGTGTATAACAGATATTTACTACGATTTGCTGACACATGGTTTTGATTTTAATAAAATATGTGTCAGAAATGTAAACATGAATATACTAGGTATAAAAATAAAATGTGCCAACCACTTAATAGCTTTATAAAGTAATTTCTTCAAAGTTATAACTAAGAACTACATAATACATTTTATGACAAGAAGGATTATACACCAAACATACAAACACGTATTTCAATGGGTGCCATACTTTGAATGTTTTCGTTTTTCTTATTACTAGTGGTCACTTGTGTTATGGAAATCAGAAACAACGAGGGTACCACAATAAATACATATGTAAGTTTATAAACAACCAAGACTCGGAAACAAACATTCGTGCTCATCACATAAACAATCTCTCACATAATTAATGCACTAACCGGGATTCGAACTCGGGACCTTTCGATGCAGAAGGCAGGAACACTTTTGCGCCAATCGGTCGTCGAAGTTATTTACAAATAATATCTCATGAATGGATGAACCGACCTTCATAAATTTTATTATGGAAATTAATATTCTTAATAAAATCAGCATTAACATTTAACGCGGAGATGCGTCCAGCCTCCCTGACACCTTGTCCAGAGGCAGCGACTTGGAGCACATTTTATTTAAACTTTTCATTTCCCCCTTTCAACCCCTTACGACCCTTTTTCGCATTAAAAAGTAGCCTATGTCCTTTCTCAGGCTCTGAACTATCTGTGTATCAATTTAATTTGGTTCAGTAATTTAGGCGTTAAACCGTGATAGACAGACAGAGTTACTTTCCCATTTATAATAAGTAAGGATAATATGTTTATTAACTTGTCTTTATAAATCATGCATTTATTATCAATCTTAATCACGCTAGCTTTCAAAAAAAAGAATCCAAATCGGTGCATGTGTTTAGGAGGGACGATGCCACAGACATACTCACAGACACCCCTCTTTGCGTCGGTGGTTAATAAATAAAGTTAAACGAACTTCAAATGTAGCTAATCCAATTCCTGGATTACACTCGCAATTAATCTCAACATAAATGTGGAAAACTTAATTTTCCGTCCCCCAACAGTTCCCAAAAAAACATCCCCACAAAATTGTTATCTCTATTAGGCGAAGTTTTGCGATAAACATAAATCTACAATAATAGGCTCTATACGGAAGGAACGAGGCGCGGCGCCCGTCTGACTGCCGCCTTATGAGGGTGTCCATGGCTTTCATCATCCTGGGATTCTCAACTGCGTATTAAAATATTTTTTAATTTGGGACAACTCACATACATTGCTCTGAACCCAAAGTAGCCGAAGCAATTGTATTATGGTAATCAGAAAGAGAGTACCACAATAAATACATATAATTTTATAAACAACCAAGACTCAAAAACAAACATTCATGCACCTACCGGGACTTGAATCCGGGACCTTTTGATGCAGAAGGCAATATAATCTACCATGTAGACTATATAGTCTCAGAACTATGTAGAAAAAGGGTTTTGAATAATAAAAGCCGATCAACGATATACATTTTTTCTGCTAAATATACCAGTACAAACCGTCTCTGTGGCTAAGTGGTTTAGCGTCTGCGTGTTGCGCCAGAGGTCCTGGATTCAAACCCTAAAGAAACCAGTGAATATTTCGGTTGGGTAGATATAGTAGGCTGATCAAATATTTGCCTACTATATCTACTATTTAATATACTATATATTTAATTTACTTCTAAAAGAAAATGATCAGTGAAACAAATACAGAAAAGTGTCTGCCCCATGCTCCGCTATGGATTATGGGAATTAACACTTACCAATACAACAGAATAAAAACATCGATATCACTACACTGTGCACCTTATGACGGCTGAAACATTGAAAAGTTTATGAAAGTTAAAAAACAGACAGTAGTTTAATATAGAACCCCGTATTGTACTTTTTATACAAATATCTATCGTAATAATTACATAAATTAAATAATATAACTTCTACATTTCATAACACAACGATAATAAAGCAACACAGTTTTTACAACTCATAGGAATGTTTTTAGTTTTACTTGGCGTCAAATTCACTGATAGCCATTCCATGACTGTCTTTTTATATCAAGGATTGATATTACGCTAATAAAAAATACACGTTGAAGTGATAACCTACTTTTTGGTTTTTTTGATGGTCGAATAAAAAATACAATTTTTTTCGATAGACACGGTATTTTGGGAAAATTTGGAAGTAAGTTTGTAAATAAAACATATTTTGTTTAAAGTAAAGTAAAACTGTGTGTAACTGTTATTTATTTATATTTATATATTATAAAAAGATATTTATATATCCAGTGGTAAGCGCGTAAGTGTCCTGGGTTAGATTCCCGATGAAGATAAAAAAAACTCGATCTGGCAGGGCATAGAAGGCTGATCACCTTTTTGCTCCTAAAGAAAAATCGATGAGTGAAACAGAAGTGAGATGCATCTGCCCCGTACCCCACTAGGGGACACGGGACTTCACAAAAAGTAAAACTTGAAGGTTGGTTTCATAGTCTTGGTGACCCCCAGTGCGAGTGGCAAGCGCAGGTCGTCTGCACGATGACGATCAGCACGAAATTGTAAAATAAGTTTATTATGTGTTAAAATGTTAGGATTTTCTAAAACAGTCTAAAATTTGTGTCTATTTTATTTTGAATCCTATATAACTCGAAATTGTGACCACACTACACTTTTAAAATGTTACGTAACGCCAAAAGATTTTCGCCCCTATCTCTATTCAATAAACACTCGTGAAAATTAATGGAAAAACAGGAAAATCCCGCCTTTATGTACACGCCATAACATACATTTTCCTTTGAACGTGATTTATAGATTTTTCGCAGCATTGTCTGGGTGGCGCCCAAAGTCTGGCGCGGGCTTCATTACAAAATAAACCTTAATCAAATTATATAAGGTTCAAAATTCAATGTTAGATAATTAGGCAAGGTCTGAAAATATAAAATGTTATTTACTAAGAAAGTAAATAGTCTGAGGCTTTTGCTACGACATGCGAATTGTAATGCGGAAGAATAGTAATATTTTATGAACCAGTATAATCGATACAATCCATTACAGTAAGAATTTCCAAAAAATATTTAATTTTCTGACACAATGGTTATCTAGTTTTAATAAATATATTTAACATTTTAAATGCGTTTTCTAAGGCATCTTCTGCCGTGCACCAACACTGTTGAAGCAGCTGCCTTCAGATGTAATGTTTATTTCAGAATCATTACGACTTAGAGACCTTCAAGAAAAGAGCGTAGCGTCCTTAAAAGGCGGGCAACGCACCCGTGGCCCAAATGACGTTGACGGTGTCCATGGGCATCTTAAGCCTCCTGCCCGTTTACCTCCTGTTCTATATAAAAAAACTGTGGCTAATTGTCAAGATATGGTACTGATGTTTTTACTGACCTAAAAAAGGAGGAGGTACTCAATTCGACGCTATGTTTTATGTTTGTTACCTCAGAACTTTCGACTGGGTGAACCGATTTAGATGATTCTTTTTTTCTTTGAAAGCTAGTATGTACTTCCCGTTTTCATCGAAATCTGTTCAGTAGTTTTAGAGTTTGAAATTGTTGTTTTTTGTTAAAATTTTAACACTATATATTATATTAAATCGCACTATCAAAGTTACATATTTTTAAACAATATTTCATAGACTTCAGTTTGTAGGTACTTAACCGTTACCAGAATGATTTAGGCCGCGCGCACTTTGGACACGTTTTCGTACGAATTTTACTCGTGCGAACACGTACGAACACGTACGAACACGTACGAATGTTCCCGACATTCCAAGTACTATGGGAGTGCGCAGACTGGGTGCGAGTTAGTCGTGCGTATACGTGCGTGTAGTTCAGACGTCCGAAAGTAATCCCAACTTGCTGGGATTTTAAAACACATTCGTACGTTTCCTTATCGATGAACAAAATATCATCATCTGTACGATAGTTCTAGTAATTCGACTCAGTATAATGATTTCAGTATGCCACAAAAAAAATTCATCACAAGGACAAATGCAACAATCTCCTAACATTATTCCGCAACAATTGTCAGATGGTCCACTATGTCATGCAATTCAATCCAAACACAAATACTTAATATTTAATATTTTACTTTGAATAAAGAGATCTAAATAAAAAAATGTTTTACTTACCTGAAAGTTACAATTAATCGTCCTTCGGGTGATATTGGGTCGCGAAAGTTACTGTATTTAGTTAGGTCAGGTCGTATAGTGTTTAGAATATATTTAAACGTTTCTCTTTTCATACGTACACCATGAAACAGTATGTGGTCATTGTATAAGTTTTCCGTGATATGATGAAATTCACCAAAATCGTGTCTTTTTAAATATATTTCACGCACCTTATATAGTCCACAAATATAGTCTTCGAGTTATAAGAGAATTGTCGTGAAGATACAGATTATTCATCGCGCTTCAACCAAAACAGACTTCACGAATCCGCTGTCAACGTAAAAACGTATTCGTACGAATTCGTATCCAAAGTGCGCGCGGCCATAAACTTTATGGTCTTTCTTCGGTTGACAATTAAATGTCACTTTACCGCCATTTTGTTTTCATCTTTCGTAATGAATTAATTCTGATGATTTCGAATTTTTAGTGTACAAATCGATTTTATTTCGAAATTTGATGTAGTTTTAAAAAAGCTATGCCCCCTTTTCGAAAAATATGTTTCGGTGTAAATTTTTAAGTGTTTTGCTGTTCGTGTCGTGTTGTGGTTATGAATATGAAAATTTGGATTTCTCTGAAGCTGATGAAGGTAAACTAATAAACTTTTATTGTCTAGCTTTTAATGGCGACTTCGTCTGCGTGAACATGCAAAACATATTAAAATAAATAGTTTTTCAAGTTTTTACAATATTTTCCATCCACTCCTGTTGTTGTTGTAGCGTGATGTTATATAGCTGTTAATGTTATAATTTGAAATCTACTGAATTCATTATTATAAGTAAGATTAAGAAACAAGGAAGAGCGAAAATGTGTTGACGAACAAAAAGTGCTTGAGTGCCTATTTCGGAAATAAAAATATTTTATTTCACATTAGGGAGGTACATACAAGAAATCCCGTTATTGGGGCATAGAAAAACATATTTCTGTATCTTTCACTGATTTTTACATAATTATATTACGTATACATATTAAGTACTACGCGATAATGAAATATAATTTATCGTTAATTTTCAAAAGGTATTTATTGAAGAATCTCTTAATTCCTAACATGGAGCAGACATATTTACGCTTTTTAGCGATCATTTTCTTTACAAGCAAGTAGGTCAATATAGGATTACTGAAAAAAAGATTTCTGAAATATTTCTTTGTTCCTGATATTCGAACTCACAACACAGACACTTAAGTCAAGTCGTATGAAAGATTTACGGGCAAGCAAAAAAAAGTAAAAACATTAAAAAATAACAAAAAATATAGCAATAAAACATTTATGAACCATTGGCGAAACTTAATGATTCGACTATAACATTTTCTTGCGGGATAGAATTAGAAAGATAGATTCTCTCTAATCAACATTCTATATTATATATTCCCACGCAAATAAAATCGTAATCTAATAATGTACCTGCAAATTCAAAATCTAATTTGAAAAATTAATTTTACTGAGGGAAGACATCTTCTGAATGATGGGAAACATTTATGTTCAGACACCCCAGACATAGAGTTATAGAATAAAATCTATATATAATTTATATAATGTATACTAGTTGTGGCCCACGGTTTCATCCGCGTTTATTTCTTCTCAAATAAAAGACCATAAATCCCACAGAAACACACTACCACTATACTCGTCTAAAGTAATGTTAATCCAGAGATATTTACGTTCCAAATTTCATTCAAATAAGTTCAGCCATTTAGATGTGATTGAGTCAAACATCCCAATATCCTCACAAACTTTGGCATTTATAATATTAGTGAAATACTATCTTTTACTCACCGGTTCGTCCGCGTCAATTGTATTAATAACATTCACATACATTTCGTAATTCAGTTTTGCCACTCACGGGAATTGCTCGCAGATGCCAACTTTTCAACTTACTTGATACCTACTTAATATATTTTGCTTAATTTACATTATAAATGACTAGCTTTGCCCGGCGGTTTCACCCGCGTTAACTTCGTCGTCACGTGATGTTATACAGCCTAAAAGCTTTTAGCTCTAAAAATGACTGTGTATGTCTGCCTATGTCCTTTCTCAGGCTCTAGAGTCAATTAAATCGGTTCAGTAGTTTTGGTGTTAAATCGCGACAATTAGTTAGTGTCGCATTTATAATATTAGTAAAGATAACCTATATGTTAATCTGATTTGTGATCTATAATAATAAAGTGGTTGGGTCAAGGACCAGATACAAAAGCTGGTACTCCCAAACACGGCACGCATTGTGTGAAGGTTCCTGTCTGCGATTGCTACCTCTGGTGTCATGGGCTCTGTCCCTGGCATCAGATGGGGAAGTCTATTCTTATATATTATTTAAAAATAAGATTAAAAAGTTATAAATAGAAATAATAATAATTGGGACAACTCACATACATTGCTCTGATCCCAAAGTAGCTGAAGCACTTGTGTTATGGTAATCAGAAACAACGAGGGTACCACAATTAATACGTCATATTATAGTTTATAAACAATCAAGATTCGGAAGCAAACATTCGTGCTCATCATACAAATACATACATACCGGGATTCGAACCCAGGTACTACCAATTAGACTTATAAGTACCCAATGTACCTTGGTGTTTAAATATTAATATGCTCATTGCATTGTTTTTTTTAGTTTAAGGTATTGTTTCAGTAATCTTGCAATGTTTGTAAAAATACAAAAATCAAATTTAAAAACATTGCGCTCACCGACAGTTAAATATCTATATTATTGTAGTTTCATTAAAATCTGTTTAGTTGTTTTTGTGTCCTAAATAAAATTATATTAAAAGCTAATTTAATTTTATTAATTTTCAGAAACAACTGTAGCAATGAATGAAAGAAGATCGAGTTCAAAATCAACTCTCAAAACGCTAAATGTTCAAGAGTTACAGGATGTTAAAGGTGAATTTTTGTCTTTTTTATAAAATACTAACTGTGTCCAGTGATTTCACCCGCTCCGCGTTTAAAATATTTGTCTGGGGGTAGGAAGGTGAAACATACTTTATGACCTGTTCTGACTTTACTGTTAATCACTACATAGTATAAAACAAAGTCGCTTTCTCTGTTCCTATATCCCTTTGTATGCTTAAATCTTTAAAACTACGCAACGGATTTTGATGCGGTTTTTTTTAATAGATAGAGTGATTGAAGAGGAAGGTTTTTATATATGTTTTATACCCGTGCAAAGCCAGGGCGGGTCGCTAGTTAGTAATATTCAACTAATGTGAGTATTAAAGTTAATGATCCATATTTGACAACTCACCTCAAAGGGATATAGGGACAGAGAAAGCGACTTTGTTTTATACTATGTAGTGATGATATGATTATTAACCGACCTTCAACAAAAACCAA
Organism: Aporia crataegi; assembly: GCA_912999735.1. NCBI lineage: Eukaryota > Metazoa > Arthropoda > Insecta > Lepidoptera > Pieridae > Aporia > Aporia crataegi. The sequence goes on along the minus strand of OU538754.1, from coordinate 343,857 downwards.
AAAGGAGGTTATCAATTCGACGTGTATTTCTTTTTACAATGTTCCGCTCGTACGTTGCCATCCGTAGACCGATTTGGATGAGTAAGGTTACAAACGATAGAGTAACTCGTCGAAATGGTCCTATATTTTTTTTGAATTTTTACAGTTAATAGTTTTCAGGATATTGAAAGAATAGTTTCACAATTGGGCGAGAAATCGCTGAAATTCGCGCGACCGCGTCGTACTTATTTGCTTATAACTATGAAATATGAACCCTTATCGATGAATTAGATGTTTTTAGTATTATTATTTTTAAGCTTTCCACATAATTTCATGAAAATCTAAGCCATATATTTGATGTTATGGAGCAAAACTTGTCAACAGAGAAAAACATGTCATACGTTATTGTTTACGCGTCCAGTTTAGATCTCTATAGCTCGATGTAATATCAGTTTATATAGATGACTTATATATCATTTTATAAAACATTAAAAGGGTCATATATGATAGTAAAATTACTAAGGTAAAAAGGATAGTTTTGGAGATAGAGAGAATATAATAACTGAATTCGTGCGATAATTCACAACGTGCGCTCACTTGCTTATTATAAAGCACCATGAAAACATTTCAAAGAGCAACATGACAGTTTTATTAATAATACAAAATTTATTTTCCACTTTTTTGTGAGTTTTGAGGTCGGTTTTATTTTTTTATTTAAAATTACTTTATTTTTAGTCACCTTTCTCACTTTCTACCTGGATATTAGTCACAGACTCAACTCTGTAAGTGCGTAAGCGTTCTAAGTACATTGAACACTTCAGAACGTAAGCTTTAAAACTAGGTCTAATGGCTCTGGGATTTTGAACTACGCGTCCACGCTAGCAGCGAACATGCAATTATAGACAGAATGATACATTACATGTTACGATTCACTAGTCTGTATAATTAACGTACAGATATTATTTTATTAATTTCAGACGCTCTAAAACAGCTGTTAAACAATGCGGATGCGCTTACAGCGACTCCGGAGTACATTGAAAGCAATAAAACAATACAGGAAGCTTTAAATACTCCAACATTTAGGTTTTTAAGATTAAAAAGAGCTAAAACGACCACCACAACAACAACTGTTCCTACGGCAAGGTAAGATTTTCCATGCTTGTATTAAAAGCTGAAGAGGCAGAGAGAGAGAGCAAGGGCGGATCCAGCTTTGTTACCAGGGGGGAGGGGGTCACATAGTCGGGGTCACACACAAGAAATTATAAGAAGTTATGGTTTACTTTTATGATCACAATGTAATTTTATAATTTTACAAAATATAATATTAAATTAATTAAATATTGAAGGTACCTAAATACATAAAATCTATATTGTATAGTGAAGTCCCGTGTCCCCTAGTGGGGTATGGGGCAGATGCATTTCACATCTGTTTCACTGATCGATTTTTTATTTAGGGACAAGTAGGTGATCAGCCTTCTATGTCCTGCCAGACCGAGTTTTTTTTTATCTCCGCCGGGAATCGAACCCAGGACCTCTCGGTAGTAACGCTTACACGCTTACCACTAGACCAAGGAGGCGGTCTATAAAAAATATTATATAATATATATTATTATATAAATCTATATTGTGACAAAAAATATATAAAAGCATTATGATTAACAATTTTAATTATTGGTCCACCCAGAGGGAGGGTCGTGACCTCCATGACCCCTGGATTCGCCCTTGAGAGAGACAGTTGAGAGCATGTTTGGTTAAACGACCGTCAGCTTTTACATAAAAACTGCATCATTGGTGCACTACGATGCACATTAGTACTGACAAAACATGTAAAACTTATAATAATAAAGCTATGTTTATTCATTAATAAAAAAATGCATTTGATTTTTAATACAATTCGAGAAATTTAAATAAATTTGAATTACGATACTGAAAAAAAATCGACACGAATTAAAATGAATAAGTAAAAAATTCATTATTAAATGCAAAACAAACTATTATTAAGAAGAGTAAGGAGTAAGGAGGAATTTAGAGTAAAGGTCTTCTCCATTTTACTCCACTCATCTCTATCTATTGATATTTTCATCCAGTAATTTCCCGCTGTTCCCAGTATTTCGTCGAGCCACCTCTCTCTAGCTCTTTTATCTCTTTCTCGATGGCCCTGTTGGGCTGGTCATGTCTTTTTTTTTAACAAACAAAATAAATATGTATTTTTACATTTTTCTCGCCAAACTCGAAAGTTTGTTGGCGAGATGCGCTCTTTTTCATAAATCTACATATTTAAGCACCATCAAACCTTATATTTTACCCAGTACTTATATTTATTATTACATAATATACATAGTTGTTACACGTATGAGTAATGATAGATGGACAAAAATATAATAATGGGGAATGTTAACACAGTATTCTCTATGAAAATGGAAAAATCGTGTGAAAAAAATTATTGATACGTCAATTTTTTCGCGAGAGAGAATTTTAAGTTTGCGCGCAGTCCGTCGCATCGCTGCTCGAGAAGAGAGACAGAGAGAGCGAGTGTTGTACTGTGACTTCACGCTGCTGACACGAGCTGAAGAGCTTTAGGTGCATGTAAAATCAAAACTACTTGCTCTTTTTGAATAAAACAAAAATTTGTATACATAAAAGCTCTACTGTGATAAAGTTTCAAGCGATTTTGCGTGTCTAGTAACATTCTCCATTGATATTAACCTTCTGACAGATACCCCATCGACGTGCCAGCGCTCTTGGAGCTGGTGGCCGCGCTGGCAGAGGACTACGAGACGAATCTAACCAAAAAACTCAACGAATCCCTGTCACTAATGTCAATACCAACATGCGAGACATTCACAACTGGGAGGCACACGACGTCGGAGTATGACGCTAACGCGACGGGCACTGTTATTGCTAAGGTAATGCAAATTCAAGAGAAAATCAAGAGTGCAAGTGGCCTCATGGCTAAGCGGTCTTGTTAGTCTACGCAAAGCCTGTGAAGTCAATCGGGTTCGATCCCCGGTCCCGAATACAATTCATAATTCAATTTGTATTTGTATACGGTCCCTGGTAGAGCTGCCACTTGCCGGGGTGTCCATAAGTGGCACGGAGGTGAACAAAAATTAGGTTACCTGGAAGAGATTGCTGATTAGCGAATAAAGCCGCCTATTGCACTCCATTGCAACAAAGTGTGAAAAAAAAAACATACTGTTAAATTATTAATTTAATTATAAGTGTCGCGCCAACAGAAGGGCATTATTACAATGGACAGTCACAAAACGAAATTCTTAACGCGAGCCCCGTGCAAAACAATTATAAGCCAAGCTTTTCAATAGAATGTAGTGCTAGCAAGAAAATTGTAATACATTTTTATTTTAAGTTATAAGTACATAACACCTACATAATAGTAACTTTTAATTTGACATGTGGATTCGAGTTGAGGTTCATCTTGAACTCACGTGAGATGTCGCACCCTTAGAATGAAAGTGACTCAACTCAAAATTCCTGTAACACTCAATTTTACCATAAACTGACTTTATAAAGCATATTCTAAAACCTTGTAATGTAAAAGTGACCTGTATAACAGGGGGCAGCGCATACTTCGGCCTCTATATATTAAGATGTATTCAATACTATGTATAATTTTTTGAAGACTTTAATGCTCACTTACCACAAAATGCATTTTTTGGATTCGGTCACTTTCATTCTAAGGGTGCGATGTCATAAAGCGTTGTACAGCTGCGTACGGATTGGGACGAGTCAGACGAGCCAGCCTACCCCGGCTACGCGTACATTGGATACGCATAATCGACTCGTACATCTCCTGTACAGACCGCCGCGAACCTGAACGCGAGTCGATCTGCTGCGAGCCTTAGTTTATCGCCATGAATCGAAATAGAGCGGTTGCGAGCACCACCCTTGCTGCAGCATTACTTATTTTTCACATTTTAAATGTAAAAAAAGAAACAAGAGGAAACCTAGATGGTGGATGAAAAAAATTTATCGTGAAAGATAAATGGAAATAGGCTTATGCAAGGTATGAATTTTGAAGAAAGTGGGAACATTGAAAATTTTGTGAGAATGACTTTGCAAGACTTTGAAATAATTCTCGAAAAAGTAGAGCCTAAAATAAAATAAAAAAATATTAATTTTCGAGAAGCTATCTAAGCCCAAGAAAGGCTTCATCACGTTAAGATTTTTGGCCACCGGATTACCTCCTGTAAAAATAGATATTAAGTATATTAACCATTTTAAAACAGCATACTGAACTTCCCTTAAATCAAGGATTGACAGACAGAAGAAGGAAAGATCTGGTCTGTACAAGACCTAGAACTATACATGCTTTTGATGATAGATTCTATATATTTCTAGGGCCTTTCTTGTATAATAAGATCAATAAATTATTAAAGAAACACAATCTGAATTATAAACAATGCAGTATAAAAGTGACAGAATATCTGGCGAAATCTAATTATGATGAAACAGAGAAGATGTTAGAAATTAAAAATAAGTCTTAGTTAGATACCTGCTCACACTATAATGCCAATTTTAATATATTTTTCTGTTGCTTTCGCAGGCATAGAGTAAAATTATTTTATTGTAATGTAATTATTTTTCTATTACCTATATCTTTGTTTTTTTTCCTTAGTACATAGCTATGATAATAAATTAACTTTTTTCCCTAGTAAGAAAAGTTTAGGATTAGTATAGCCTGAAATACAGGTTTTTTTATAACCTAGTTCTGGCAGATATCTAATATTATCTCTTAGATTTATTATATTTTTCTATTGTAAGTACTTTTTGTAAATGTTGTAGATAAAATGAAAAACTAGGTCCGTACGTTTTTATTTTAAAGAAATATTTCGTATGATAGAAGTTATTAGCATCCAAACATCTATATTTTTGACTTAAAATCTTCCTCGAGCGTTTAAATTTTTTTTAAATTAAACTAAACTGAATTACTAAAAAAGAAAAACGTACAGACCTATATAAAGGTGTACTAAATCTAAAGAGACCAAAATTATGTCATTTCGTAAATGTTTAGGGGGGTAAAAACGTTATCGCCCAAAAGTATTTTAAAAAGGAAATGTAGGAGATTGCCTCTAAGATTTGCAACTCTCTCTATCGCACGCCCGGAGTGAGGCAAAGCGGTATGAAAGAGATAGCATTTTTTAAAAATACCTACTCACGCCGCGTATCGGCATTTCACTATCCTCTTAAGAATACCAATAATTCATACCACTGTAATTATTATAAAATTTGTGTCGAATATACTCGTTTAATACGCTTTCAAATCGTTTAATATTTTTGAGAAAGTGTTTAAGTATTGTTAGTGTAGGAATAATCTCTCGTTTCAGTGTTTCGTGTGTGGCCTAGAAGAGACCGGGGTGCCGATAAAGGCGTCATGTGCAGATGCCTTCGCCGGCGACTTCTTGCCGATGGTGCCAGTGGATCCCACGGCGCGCGGACAGATCTCCAAATTCAGGAAATACTGCAAATACCAGAATGTGTTAGTCTTGCCTTTTTTATTTATTACGACTAGTGGCAGTGGCGTAACTAAACCATGTGGGGCCCGTGGCAAATTTTTTGGACGGGGCCCTATCAGTAAAATTCGTCACGTTGTACTTAGTTTAATTTTAATAAACCACTTAAGTAGTTATCCAACGCTAATAACAATTTTATTTTCAAGAGCATGGGGTTATGCATTTACATTAATTCACCAGCCGATATGCGCCCCACTGCTGGGCATAGACCTCTTCTCTTAGGCGAGAGGGAATGGGCTATAGTCCCTACGCTAGTCCAATGCTTAAAAAAATGTGATTTTCAAGTAAAATAAAATGCTCAGGTACAATGTTAAAAAAAAACTTTTATGAATTGAATTATTCTCACACGCTTAAGCCGATCGTGCCTCTCTATCGCTTGTTCTGCGCTCTCGCTTGCACGCTGGGTATGTATGTTGTTACTATTAATATTATAGAAAAAAAACAATTTTCGGATCCGAGTGGTTGGCAGTCTGTATGTTATATGTTATAAGTTTTTAGTCAAAAACCAAAGTAAAACAAGTTAAAAACTCGTTTTGGTTAGTTCGAATACAAGTTATGAGCACCAAATGAATCCCCTAGTGGGGTATGGGGCAGATACGTTTCACATCTGTTTCACTGATCGATTTTTTCTTTAGGGGCAAGTAAGCCTTCTAGGGTATAGCCAGATTGAGTTTTTTTATCTCCACCGGGAATCGAACCCAGGACCTCCCGGTTGTAACGCTTACGCGCTTACCACTACACCAAGGAAGCGGTCGTAGAAAGTGGTAAATGTAGAAAAGGTGGGTGCTAATTGAATATTTCGTCCTTTTCAGACGTGGTTACAGATACAACCGCACGCAGCCTCGGGCAATTTTCGGCCGCTGGACGGGCGGATGTGCGGTGAGATGGATTGATCTCAGTGGCATCTACACGCAAAGAACCTGCCGGAGTCGGTACAAGGCCATCATGGGGAAGCATTTCGGCAGCAAGCGTATGGCCAGACTTGAGATGTCGCTTATGGTATGTCATAGAACAGAATAATTCTAAAAATATTGGAACGAACTTCCTTATCGCGCGTTGCGAAAGGTGGTTGCGGTGGCAGACGCAAAAAGCAAAAGTTGACTGTTTACTATAGTTGAGCCATTACAAACGTGCGCACAGAGTCATAAATCATTATGTCAAAGGGATGTGACAATGCCGCACAACTCGTCGAAAAAGGGATGCCGCTCGGACGCAGGTAGGTGTTTGTGAAAATGGTGTTAGGTGGACTGGGTAAAATGTGTGAGGCATGCAGAGGAGTTGCAGGATCGCGATTTAGCCAAGGCCGTTTTAAGAGATCAGAGAATACAGCCTCTGATAAGAAATTTACACGAAGATGACATCGACGTAGTTACACGCAACACTAGCAGTGCGAGCGAGAGTTCCGATATTCCTATAAGTGTGAGCGAGACACCTGATAAAAATGTTTTTTGACTCAGTGCGCACGTTTGTAATGGCTCAACTATATAGTTGTAAGCCAAGCGGCGTGCGCGTGTTTCTCTGTCTGTCCCTCTATCTCTCTCATAGAAAGCAAACCAGTTATTTTCGTAACAAACATATGTTTCCTACTTCAATTACCACAAGCCAATTATTACTAAAATTGAGCCTACTGATTAAGTTTATATTACATTATATTTGTTAATAGTAAAAAATATTGTTAGAACTTAAAAGAAATAAAATTCCCTTACTAATTCATCGAAAGGAACTTCGCTTCATCCGGGTGTCCCTTGACACCTCTCAAGTTTTTTTTAAGAAAAATCAGCTACTCATGCATACTTCATCAGTTATTAAATACATCCCTTAAAAAGTCATCACTCTTTGTACCTTTTGAAACCAAAGTAGTAAATAGACAAGTGCATATAAAATTCTACTTAATGTATAAGACAACAAGGGTCAAAATAGTATACACCTCTGACTTGTATCTAGTGAATATCAACGTAATACCTTTTTAATGGCTTAGTCAAAAAACTTAGTGAGAGTTCCAATAAAATATATTCTATTTATAATTTTCAGTTTAAATGAAAGATCAGTTTTATTTAGTAAAAAAAAAAATACTTGTTAAATTTGAGTAGATAGCGCGCATCTGAAAATGTCAACCACAGACTAGCTTTAATAATAATAGTGTTAAAATTTTAACAAAAAAACAGACTCTGAATTACTGAACAGATTTTGATTAAATTTAAATGGGACTACACGGGAAGTACCAGGTTTTAAACTAAAGAAGAATCATCAAAATCGGTTCACCCAGTGAAAAGTTCTGAGGTAACAAACATAAAAAAGCATATGCGTCGAATTGAGAACTGAATTCTTTGAAATCGGTTAAAAATTAAAGATATCTTTATTCAAAATGATTGCTTCTAAGTAACTTAGAGTTAATTGTTCATGAACGAGCCCAAATCTGTGAAGAGCTGCCAAAAAACAGGTTTTTAACTATGTTCAAAAAAAAACTTTATTGAAAAAACTTTAATAATAGCTATATACCGGTTTAAAAATAAAACAATTGTTTGTCTGTAAAGTCGGTTTACGGACGATAATTTTACGTGATAAGGTCATAGGAAAACATTGATGAAAAAAATAATACGAATTGAATTGAATTATTATCATTGAATTATGATTATTTTGCGTCACAAGCCGAACGCTTAGACCGATCGTTCCACTCTATTGCGGAACGTGACACTTTTTCGTGTGTGCAGCCGGCATTCGATATAACGGCTCGAAGCTGAATTGATCAGTTGAAATAACACACCAATGAAATGCATTATTATATTTATTGTTTCACATTTAATTCATTATTAATAATCGCCAAACAGTAGATCAATGTCTAGGTTTTTCAGTCGGTTCATCCCAAACATGACGGCAATGTCCATAATAGTCCCGTTGCTCGTATGGTTGACAGTTTGCTGGCGCATCGGCCACGGCTGAATAGCTGGGCAGCATACTTCTGTAATAAATAACACATATATATAAATAAAAATGAATCACCGAAATATATGTACGCGCATAACTTCCGAACGACTGCACCAAATTGGATAACTCTTTGTTGTTTGTTATTATCTGGAGAAGGTTCATATGAAATCAATAATTACGAAAGTTGAGCGGCACATTAGAAAAATTAAGAAAACTTAACGACAATATCAACTTTTCTAATGTCACCTTCTTAGTGCTTTTTCCCATACCCCACGGCCATGGGACAGACAAATTTCTATGTATATTTCACATTTGTAGACGTGTAAGGTATAACTCTCTGTGCCTACCCAACCGAAACATCTATTTCGCCGAGATTCGAATCCAGGACTACATAGCTAAGGGGCTTATAGTGTTTGATAACTTACGGAGGAACATAGTAGACGCTCCTTAGGCTTGGCGCCGCTCTGTGAACAATTTATAAATTAAAACTACGTAGAACGGAACGTTAAAAACAGACTTTAATTGGATTGACTGGAAGAAATCGCTGTTTGGCGACAAGGCCGTTACAATTCAACTAGTTTATGACTATCTGTTTTTATTATATTAAGGCAACAAAGTGTTTAATATTACTAGTGGACCCCGCGAACTTCGTATCACTTCAGAGTTCCGAATAATGTGTCACCTAAAACGTCATTCCATAGAAAATGTGTGAGGAAACGAATTTGCAATAAAATAATATTGCGACTATAAATTAAGGTGTAAGCTATCCTATCTTTCAAGTTGGGTCAAACTGCACACTGTGTGCAAATCTGATTAAAATCGGTTAAGTAGTTTAGGAGTCCATCGCGGACAAACAACATGACACGTAATTTCTATAAGTATATAAAAATCAATTGCTGTTCGTCTGTCTCGCTTAAACTCGAAAACGGCTGAGTCGATTCAGATGATTTGGTTTTGAACTGTTTGTGAAAATATGGAGAAATTGCGAGGAAGATGGTAAAAACAAACAATTTCATTTGCCCGTATAAACTGTTCTACTTTCCTGTCAAACATTTGACGTTCAATTCAAATTCAAAACAAATAAAAAGTAAAAAAGAAAATTAAATTCTCCAAGAATAATTTAGTGAAGCCTGCTCTAAAATTAAAAAATGCGTTGTATCAATCAAATTAAATAATTAAAAAGAAAAATCAGTTTATAAACGCTTTAAAGCGCATTAACACATTTTGTTTAAACTTGTAAAATTTTACCGACATTTCGCGAGTACAGCCTGCTTGTTCACGGGCGACTATTTAAATTATTTAGTTACTATATAAATGTATGTACGCGCATAACTTCCAAACGACTGCATCAAATTGGATAATTCGTTATTTTTGTGTTTGTATCTGGAGAAATTTCTTATGGAATGAATTATTAAGAAAATTGCGCGGAACATAAGAAAATTTAAGAAAACTTTTCTGATGTAATCTTATAGCGTTTGATGTAACTGTCAGTTTTTAAATTATGCCACTGAATTGAATATCCATAGTTAAGACAGGACAACGTATCTGGGAGCTTTCATCGAAATCGCTGCCCAATCCCTTTGAGATATGACAAAACAATGCTTAGTGGGATATTCCTCTTTTATAGATGTACAAAAAAGTCCTTGGTGGCATATATCTATCTTTCAAGGATAGGTTACTATATCCATTCTATCTTTTATTGGCGATACAAAGTTCGCCGGGTCAGCTAATAGTTAAATCTTCATCATTTCGTGTACATTATGTTAGCTAGTGAATCTTACGAGTTTAAATCTTTAAATACTAACATTATAAGAATTTTTTTGTTTGTTTGAAAGGGTTAATCTCAGTCACTAGTAGTTTGAACTGAGAATTTTCTTTATGTTGGATAATATTCTATTTATCTATACTAATGGTCGAGTATTGGTCGAAATTCTAGCACAATTCAAGAGTATGTCATCCAAGCAGTATGTGTAATGTTTATTTTATTGATTTAATGTATTTCTAATGCATTTTATATAAAAATATATCTTTATGCCTTTCTTCTCCATATAAACTTTAACTCTAGCAAGTTTCAGGATCACCCGTTCGCGCAATTTTCGTAAAAAGGGGTGCAAAGTTTTTGCTTGACGTACCTATTAATATTATAACAGTTTCTCAAGCAATTTATGTCGCGACCCACGAAAAAGCCAAAAAGCCAAAAGCCCACGAAAAAAAGTCTTGCGACCCCGTCACTAATAATATTTAGTTTTATAACACTACACTAAAATTCATACCTTTATTAAACTAATCTTTTGTATCTATATGTGGTTTGTATTTATTATTTTTCAACAGACTGCGACCCCCTTTCAAAACAAACTCGATGCCACAACATAATATATATGATATGATAGTGAACACATCGTAATATAATTAATCACCATATTTTTCGATTATTTCAAGGTGATTGAAGAAATTTCCATATAAGAGCATTCCAGTTTTTTTCTAGTTTACCAAATTTAATAAATCTGTCCAGTAGTAGAATTTTCCAAATATGTAGTAAATAAATTCACACGACACTACGTCGCGGGTTGTTTGTAATGTAAGTTGTCTGAACTCGCCTGAACCAAACATCACGGCATTCGCCATTTATCAGTTCCTGTGGTGGTTTGCAGTTTGGTGGCACTTTGATGAAGTTTCCCAAGTGGTGGTAGAAGGGGTTACCACTGTAACAAATAACACATATAAATAAAAATGAATCACGAATGTACGCGCGTAACTTCCGAACTAAAGCATCAAATTGGATAATTCTTTCTTTGTTGTCTTTGTTATTATCTGAAGAAGGTTCTTATGAAATCAATAATTACGAAAGTTGAGCGGCACATTAGAAAAATTAAGAAAACTTAACGACAATATCAACTTTTCTAATGTCACCTTCTTAGTGCTTTTGACAATGTACATTTTCTAATGTAGCGCTTGACATAACTGTCAGTTTTCAAATTATTATGCCAATTTGAATTCAATATTCACAGTTAAGATGTATCTGAGAGCTTTCATCGAAGACGCTGCCTAATCCTTTTGAGATGTAACAAAACAATACATAACGGGATTTTATAAATGTACATATTATATATTATATAAACTTGGTGGCAAATATGTACCTTTTAAGGATAGCTTACTATGCCCATTCTAATTTTATTGGCGGTACAATTTTCGCCAGGTCAGCTAGTTTACAATATATAAGAACAAACCCAACGTATATTGTTTTGTAATATCTCAAAAGGATGTAATATAAATGATATTATTTATCTATCTATATCTTATATTCAATGAAGTTAAACGCATAATCCACCTCACTGAATTCAGACGTCCTAAATGATTCTGTAACTATATTCAGTCAAGTGAAATAATAAGCCCTTTAGTGTTAACTCCGTTTAAATAGTTAAATTGTTACATTTTGACTATTTTTTTAGAAAAACAGGTATTAGCTTATTTTAAACGATAGACATTTTTAGACTTTTTTATAGTCCTACAGAAGAGGAACAATCTCAACATACATTGTTCTTTTATATCTCAAAGGCCTTGGACAGCGTTTTCGATTAACGCTCCCAGTTAACTTTTGTCCGTCAATATTTCAAACCATTTACAAGAAGCCTTTTCCAAATTATATATATTTTATATTACACTCCTTTTGAGGTAGAAGTAATTTTAATCAAAGAACGGAATATAAATTTACTGATGCTACAGTGTTAAACATTTTACGATACCGATATTTTTGCGATTTTATTTTTATTTTAAACACTTCGTTGCAATGAAGTGCAACCTTGTCGCTAATCAGCGATTTCGCTAGGCAAGCCTGTAAAAATTCAACCACACCTCCGTGCTATAAGTAGTGTCATAAGTGACAGACAACCCGTTCGGCAAGTGGCAGCCTTACCAGAGTCCAAATACAAATACAAATTAAATTATAAATTGTATTCGCGACCGGGGATCGAACCCGATACATCAGGCTTCGCGGTAGGCTTATAACACCGCTTAACCATGAGGCCGTATCCGACGGCCATGGGACAGACAAAATTCTATGTATATTTCACATTTGTATACGTGTAAGGTAAAAATCTCTGTGCCTACCCAACCGAAACATTTATCTCCCCGAGATTTGAATCCAGGACCACATAGCTAAGGGGCTTGTAGTGTTTGCTAACTTACGATCGCAAAACTTCATGGCACACGCCGTTTATTAAAACCTGTCCATTCTTGCAATGCGGCACAACGACGACGCCGCTCGAAATTGGCTTAAAGCTGCAACAATATTAAGGGTTCATTATCTACGAATAATAATATGTCTAAAAGTGTAATTCAGACTCAAAAATAGCACCACGCAAATAGATACCGTGGTACATATTTGCGTGGCCTTCGACCAATCACTTGCTCACATCGCCTTGACACGACCAATCACGTGCGCATGTATTGACCTTGATGTTTGTCAAGGTCAAACGTTGGTGGGTTCATTTTTGAAGCGCTGTCTGTATGAGTTACGTTTCTAGACATATTATTATTCGTAGGGTTAGATACACAAATAATCTATTGTTTTTTATCGACTTCCAAAAATTGGGAGGTACTCATTTCGACGCTATGTTTTTTTTATGTTTGTAGAACTTTCGACTGGATTTCGATGATTCTTTTTTGTTTGAAAGCTGGTGCTTCCCGTGTGATACAATTTTCGAATTTTCCCAACAGTAGCTCGGAGTCTGGGATTGTGCCCAATGTTTGGCAAGGCCCTATTACAATTGGACTTAAACATTATAATAGGTATCTGGCAAAATGTGGGTGTACTACGTGCGTTTCTGCCTACCCCTTTGAGGAATAAATGGCGTGACGATATTATTGTTCTCACTACATAGTATAAAACAAAGTCACTTTCTCTGCCCCTATATCCCTTTGTATGCTTAAATCTTTAGAACTACGCAACGGATTTTGATGCGGTTTTTTTAATAGATAGAGTGATTGAAGAGGAAGGTTTATATAGTGTAATAACATCCATTAAATAGTGGAGAAATACAGTTATTTTTGTGTTTTACTTCAAATTTAACGCGTGCCACTGACAGTAATAAATAAATCAAAACTACTGCATCGATTTTAATCATTTTTTCAATGAGTGATATATATTTTATACCCGTGAGAAGCCGGGGCGGGTGCTTAACACAAACAATATATTTTGTTTAACAAACGAATAATAAAATATATAATATTTTAGCGTTAATAATTTGTTTTAAATTAGTGATGATTGTAGACTTTTTGTAGTAAGAAATTATATTTATTTTAACCTACATTCAAAACATCAAAATTTATTAATTCGACGTGTTTTTAATTCATTGCTATTTGTAACAATTTGAAACTCAGCGCTTGGGAAATGTTAAGAAAAGATAATCAAATTGGATGTATTCGTTAAGGATTTAACACACAGACTTCTTCAACACCTCGCTCATCTGTCTGTGTTACAGTCTGAGCATAATTGTTTTAGTCTGTATTAGGAACACCTATTTCACTATCAACCGATGTGCCACCAATTTGCAAAGACAGGAATTGATAATTGTCGAATAAGGACTATCGTATTTGTTCTCACCAGTTGGCGCCATTGTTGACTAAGGTCCAGAGGTATAGCTGTTAAAGGCCACTTTATAAGATCGGTGCCGAAACAAAGTTTGGAATCTTGAATTAATAAACGAGATATTATTTTTAATTAATTAATGTTAATTGAAAGTAATATCTCGTTTATTAATCACTAGCGACCCGCCCTGGCTTTGCACGGGTATAAAACAATATAAAAACCTTCCTCTTCAATTGCTCTATCTACTAAAAAAAACCGCATCAAAATCCGTTGCGTAGTTTTAAAGATTTAAGCATACAAAGGGATATAGGGAAAGAAAAAGCGACTTTGTTTTATACTATGTTGTGATTAATAACTGTCATCATATTTTTGCGCCTCTTTTTCTTAATTCCGCTTTCAAAGCGCTCTCATTCATAATCTCTCAAATAATCCATATTTGCGATTATTTCGCGAAGAAAATCACTTTTAAACACCTAAATTAAAGGAATTATAATTTATTTCACGTAGCCCGCTAAAACTAGTGAAAATTTAATTTTTGGATCTCTCCTCTAGTGGCAAACACACGCGATAGCACTCATTCCGTGATGTTTGGCGAACAAACATATGTCAAAATTATAACACCTGCTTTTGCGTCGGAGGTAGGTAAAAAATAAATTACTCACGATTCGTCGGCCGAACGTATATCCACATCATCATAGAGCTGCCCGTGGGCGAATGCAATAAGCAAAAGAAAAGCGACCGGTAACATTTTCTTAGTTAGACACAATAGCAATTGAACCTGAAATTGTCCTATTTATATTATGTTAAGCCCATTGTATTAAATATAGCGAATCGATTATTACTAATTAACGAATCTTATTCAGATTAAAGATCTTTTGCCATAGTAACTATGGTAACAATTTCATTGTTCCCGGCGATAACTGCCCATTGCATTCCAACTAGTTAACTTCTTACATGTTGCCTATTTAGGCAACTAAGTGTTATAAACTAGCTGTACCCGTGACTTCGTCCGCATTAGACAGTTTTATGGACAGGAGTTTTATTTTTTACGTCTACTATAGGTACTTATAGTAAAAGTGACTGGATATTAGAATAGTTCTTATCTCTTTTGTTTGAAGACGACCTGCTCGCTTCTGACGGTAAAGGCATTAAGAGCCATTTTTATTGGTCGTATCAATTGATAATTTGGTATCCGGTGAACTGACATGACTGATCAATAAACATGATAATACAATAGTCAGTAGGTAAGCCAGCACTTACTACAGAGGCGCCGTGTTGAGCACTTTGAAATGGTCACAATAAATATATTATGTACCCACTTAGTGCAATTAGATAGTACCCTATGTCCTTTCTCAACTTATTATCTATGTTTGTGCCAAATTTCATTAAAATCGGTTCAATGGTTTAGGCGTGAAAGCGTAACAGACAGACAGAGTTACTTTCGAATTCATAATATTAAAATGTATGAGGAAACGAATTTGCAATAAAGTAAAATTGAAGCTATAAATTAAGATGTAAGCTATCCTATCTTTCAAGTTGGATCAAACTGCACACTGTGTGCAAATCTGATTAAAATCGGTTAACTAGTTTAGGAGTCCATCGCGGACAAACAACGTGACACATAATTTATAAATATTAAGATATGTATAAATGAATTGAAATAAAATACAATTTTAATTGCCATTACTATATTAATTTTGCATTAGGAAAATTGGTACAAAAATTAGCCTAAAAGACGACCAACGAGACGATAAAGAATATTGAGTTAGAACGCGACAGCAAGATGTTGTTATCTCTGCCCATATCTCTCTAATGCAATAAATACTTCATTTCTGATTCGTGAAAAAACAAAAAAGAATCGAAAATTTTTATCATAAAGTCATAGGACGAAAGTTTATAGTTTTTTTAAATGCGTCATTACTATATTAAAGTAGAGGCCAGCTGTGAAATCCGTTTTGACGTTTGTCCGCTCATCAAGTTTCGTATTAATTAATAATTACATTTGAAGGAGCAAATTGCTGTTCTTTATTGTCAATAGTGACGTACAGTTAGTCATAAAATTTATCGAATGTATAATTTCAGAACACAAAATTTATTTATTACATTGATTTCTAAACTATATATATTAGGGTCACCCGAACATTAATTTTTTATTTTTAGAAGATTATAATTAATTTGTTTTTGTGTGCATATAAAGTATGTATATTCATTTTCATTCCAATATTCAGTTCGTTCAAATATATTAAGTAAACATTTATATTTTTCTATTTAACCTTTTTAATCAGGTACTACATGCAATTAAACTTATAGATTTGATTATATATTTTTTCGAGAATAAATTGACATTTCACATCGCTATTGTAATATGTCAAAACGGCCATCTTAGCTTGCCTCAAATTTAAAGAAAGTACCTACTCAAAGTTCTTAACAACGATAAAGAATTCAATATTATTAAGCTGGATTTAATTAATCTAAAATACTCTAATTTCATGCCATTAATCCTATTGCACTATTGTTTACCAAGGGAGCAAACCTTTATTTTTAAAGCGAGAGTGGTTTTTGAATCCTGAGCTCAGCTAGGGATTCATTGTGAAAACTACTTTTTATTACCTCTATGAGAAAATATTTTCACAGGATTTTGTAGATTTCCGAGTACATATTTGTTTCACATTTAGAAAAAAAACATTTAAAGACATATATTTCTCAAAAAGAATAACAGAATTCGCTTATATGAGAAATACACTCAAATACAATTTCATGCTTCAACATACTGGTATTTTATATATAGTTAATTATAGTTATTTATTTATATATGTATATCAAATAAAATTACAACTGTGCAAAAACACTACCCTTAACTATTGCATACCACTCAATGAAATAACATCCTTAAGGTCATCAAACTCGGTACTAAACAAAAACAATCGAAGTACAAAAACAAAATAGCAAGTGCCTATAAAATATTAATTACTAGTGAACCCCGCGAATTTCGTATCGCGTAAAAGTTCCGAATAATAAAGTGTCACCTATAACGTCATTCCATAGAAAATGTATGAGGAAAATGTTTTTCTTTTATTTATATTTTTTCGACAATTTTCCAAATTTTTCTCTCCGTAAGAACCATCCTTGTACTTCAAGGAATATTAAAAAAAAGAATTGGCCAAATTCGTCCAGGCGTTGCTGAGTTATGCGCTTACCAACACATTTTGCGATTCATTTATATTAATTATTTGCCGTGATCCCAATGTTACGTTGTTAAGCTTGTAATGCTCTTTTTCTTTGTTGCCTACATTGCTACGGGGTAATAGATGGCGCTGATAACAAAAACCTCTGCTGTTATTTTGACAATTGACAGCTAGCGAAACGTCGTCGGGACAATTTTGTAAAAAGATTAAACAACTCGCAATAGGACTCATACTAATTGTTTACGCCAATCTTGGAATTTGTGTCTATCATGTAGGTAGTTAAGCGTCCGAGATAACATTCTATTGAATTAATACAATATTTTTGAGTTCGAGTTTGAACAATCAATAATTAAAGATAGAATGTGTTTCGCGCCTTTTTAATTTATCAACTTTTTATAAAAAAAAATTTAAATCCAGTAACTTTTTCATACAATGTTCATGATCGATCTCTTTGGTGATTGAAACATTCACTAACAACATGCACATTCCAAATTTTAGATTTTCCCTAAGGTATCAAAGAGCTTTTTTGCTCCTTGTTTACAGGGAACCAAATAGTTCTTTCTAAATAGGTGTGATAAAAAATCTTTTTGACAAAACTAAATGACTCTGGTTTAATTTGCGTTCATTATTATTGGCGTTATTATCTTCGAATAAAATATTTTACCAACAATATCCCGGGAAAAATATTTTCTCATAGAGGTGATAAAAAGTAGTTTTCACCTCGGGAGCAACACTATTTTAAACTCGAGTGATGTACTTTGAATCCTTCGCTCCACTCTGGTTTCAAAAAACACTCTTACCTTAAAAATAGTTTACTCTCTCGATAAACAATCTAGTAATGAACCCCTAAAAATTGTTTACATATTTATCGTTTCGTTGGTTACATCAAAAAAGTTCAAACATTTGAATATCATTGGAAAATAAGAGCATGAAAACTGTGATAAAGTTTGGTTTAAAACACATTAAAAAATTATAATAAAAAATCCATTAAAGGTAAGGTAATAAACTTGAGCATTCACTTGTAATGAACATTTGTGCGAATGTTACATCACAGAAAAATACGAGAACATTTTAGCGAGAAATCTATCGAGTGTTCAGGCGAGTATTCTAGCGAGCATTGCTTCGAGCTTTTAGCCGAGCCAAGCACACGCGACCGTCAAGTCTGACATCTTCGTGAAGAATATTTTTTGACGAGCATTGACTAGAGCGTTCACTAGAATGCTCATGAAAATGTTCATAGCAATGTTTGGCTCTATGCTTGGCTCGGCTCGTTGTTCAGTTCGACAAATATAAAAACGGCGAATGCTCGATGTTCTGTTACAAGTGAATGCTCAAGTCTATCAGCACATTAATATATACATAAATTTTTATTTACATAATTGGTCTACAAATTCCGTTGGCATCGAGTTTGTACCCTGCTGGACACTGGGTTGGAATAGTAATTATGTTTTTTGTAAGAATATTGAGCAGAGACGGGTCTGAAGGTAGTTTTTCATTTAAGAGCGAAGCCAGAATTCTGTAAAAAGAAAACATGTTGAGAAAATTAATACCTTTATAATAAATTAATACACGTGACACTGCGGGTAACGTATATATCAAGGCGAAGTTGGGAAATGATGTTTGTTGAATAAAACACAAATATAATGCAATTATTATATTTCTTATTTAATTTTTTTTGGCATAATCGGTCGTCAATTGAAGTTAACTTCAGTTTTGAACTCTTTTGGACAATGTGATGGGATCCAGAGACCGGTGTATATAGTTCAAAGATGCGATGAGTTTTCTGAAACAAAGTCAATTAGTTACTAGTTGCCCGCCCCGGCTTCGCATAGATATATACGTTACCCGCTAGTTTAATATTAATTTATTTGAAGATTGGAATAGATGGCGCTGACAACAGAAACTTCTGCTGTTATTTTGACAATTGACAGCTAGCGAAACGTCGTCGGGGTAAAAAGATTAAACAATAATTCTTAAAATAAAATATGAGTTATTGTATACACATTACGCGTTTAATCCGTTCAAACTATTTTCTTTATATTTACATGTAATAATCTAATAAAATAAATAACTTTTCCAAAAGAGTTTTTTAAGAGTGTACCTAAACTGTAAAGCTTCTGTAATCCGGCTCTGTCGCAAAATTCATTCTGACACTAACATCGTCATGAGCATAATTTTAAGATTACTTGAATTCATTTAACCACGTGTATTTTTTAATTATAGTAAAGGCATACCAATGGGCATTAAGATGACTTATTTCTTTGATTTAATAAAGGTTATCAAATTAAATAAATTTTGATTTGATAATCTAATAGTGATACTGTATCCGGTTAATTTACTTTGCGCTTACTATTGTGCTATTAATTCGTGAGCAATAAAGATTTAATTTATCTTCTAAAAATAATTATGCTGTAACAACACTTTAGTAAACATGGTCGGGAAAAAATGAAAATTTGACTGAGTGTTTGATGAGGCTGTTCTTTTTAGATTTGGGCGTTTTTTTGCTTGTAAACTACATTCGAGAGCCAATGAATCTGGGTCACTTAAAGAAGCCTATAAATCTCGGAAACTAAGAATGCTAGCTTAATGAAATAAATTGTGTTTAATAGACAATATAATACCCCTTAAATGAGAGTAATAAAATTTATGAGTCACTACATTTTATTTACTAAGAATTACATTAAGAAAAAATAGAAAACATGACATTGTTGAACAACATTACGATTTTCTTGAATTTTAACTTCGTATTGCTGCCTCGTGCTTCCTGCGTTTAGGCGTTTTGGCAAGCTGTACACCAAATTCCTTATACGATTTTGGGGAATATTCTCCCATTCCTCTGACATAAAATTAAAATAACTAGGAAGTTTTACCTTCATTTAAGGAGCATTTAATTATCTATTAAACACAATTAATTTCAATGTGCTAACATTATTTGTTTCAGAGATTTTCAGGTATCTTTAAGTGACTTGGATTCATTGCTCTCGAGTTTAGTTAATTCAATATGAATAAATTAGCTGTATCCAGCAGTTTCGACCGCTCAATCAAAAGGACCAATTTTTTTCGATTTTACAAAATGCTTCATTGATGCCCACTCATTGGATGTATATAGCCTGCCTCGATAAATGGCCTTTTTAATGTAATTAAATTGACTTGGTTAATGACTCTCTTAACTTACCCAAGCCAAATATCACGGCATTCACCATTTACCAATTCCTGCCCCTCTTTGCAATTTGGTGGCACGACAATGACATTTTTGTTTTGGCTGTTCCTGATACAAACAAAAAAGTTAATTATCCTCATATGGAGAAGAGATATTTTAACCCTGACGAAAAAGGGAAGTATACATGTGTCTCAGTCTGTCTGCGGCATCATAGCTCTTAAAGCGATAGACCGATTTGGGACCATCCATAAATTACGTCACACGTTAAGGGCCTGGGAGGGGGTCATTGTGTGACATGGGGGTAGGAGGGGTCTTAAATTTCGTGACGTAACATTTCCAAATCTATGTGTTAAAACACGAATTTTGCACTATTAACGAAATACTCAAAAACATAATAAACGTAAAATTGCAAAATATCTGACGTCACACTAGTGTGGGGAGGAGTCTCACAAATGTGACCAGCTGTGACAAGAACGGGGGAGGGGTCAAAAAATCATGTAATTCTTGTGTCGTAATTTATGGATGGCCCCTTTCGTTGCGATTATTTGCGATTTGTCTTAACTAGAAATACTGAAAATCTGTTTGTAAATTTATGAGATACGCTTGTCTGTAATTACCATGTCGGGGTGTTCTTTAAATTGTCAAATATTACCTGAACCAAACATCGCGGCATACGCCATTTATCAATTCCTGTCCAACCTTGCAATTTGGTGGGACAACTATTACGTTTTTCACTTGAGAATCTTCTCTGTAACAATACGTAAATAAAATTAATAATTTTGAGAATTTGCGTTTTATTATAGCCATAAGTCGAATAGGACGACAATGGAGAAGTTTATTGATGCTTTTAATATTATATTCAACGTAATGATATTAAAATATAGATCAAAACTAATCGATCAATGAAAAAATTTTGAAATCCATCAATAAATTAGTTAGAAATAGATTATTGAAGTATTTCTGATTCGCCTGTGACGTCATTTGACCTATCCGCGTGTAACAAATTATTCTGGCAAGCGCAACTTCAAAGTCCCATAACTTTTTCATTTCTTGAGATGTTTTATTGATTCTGTCACGTATTTATTTTATTTTTTATAATTTATTCGCTATATATTAGGATTTTTGAATAAAAAAAAAGGTAAGCTTCTCCATTGTCAATTTTGACTGACGTGCGAGAATTTAGGTGGTTCGTACTGGGTCGGTTACAAAACAAGGCTGGATTCTAACTGATTATGGTTTGTCAGATTGCATTGCCGATTCCTATTATTTCGTGCTGAACAATAAAAGCGTGAACAAGCGACGTAATCAATTGAGAACAGGGTGGATGTAGCTTCCCGAAACCCAAGCCCAAACACGTCACACATAACATAAATGGTCATAAACTAGAGACGTATTCATGTGTCTCAGTCTGTCTGCGGTATCTCTTAAAAAGATGGATCGATTTCATAGCGATTATTTTATTTGAAAGTTCGATCGAGACGTGTCGTTAACTACAATTAATGAAAATCTGTTATACATTTATGAGATACACTCTAATTATCATGTCGATGAACTCATCACATTCTTTTGTTATCTAATTGTTAAAACCTTATGCGGACATATGTGAAAGAAAAACTGGAGAACCATAAATGCAGATAATTCGCCTTTTAGCACAAAGTAACAATAGCTTCTAATTAACATTCGGCCATCTTGCAAAAACTTCACACAGACGTATAGAGTATAGACCACAGATAAGATATTGCTACATTCAACAGTATGCGAGCATGTCTTATGATTCTATTATCTATGTAAATAAATGATTATTTACTCTTACCGAAGCCAAATATCGCGGCATACGCCATTTATCAATTCCTGTCCATCTTTGCAATTTGGTGGCACAACTATTACATTATTCACTTGAGAATTCTCTCTGTAACAATAGTTGGATATTAAAATAGATATAAACCAAATTAGTAACTTTAAAAAAGTATTAAATAATAATTTTTCTTTTTTAATTTAGATGTACCTAATTGTAATACGTGTTTGAATGTATACAGACATATGGTCTATACAGATATCTAAATAAAATTGGAGTGTCTGTAATATTAAAATAATCGCTTTTTACTAAATGCATATGGATGTATCGCTTTTTTACTAATTTGACACGGTACATAAAGTACCAAAATGACATTTTTTACAGTTTTTGACGGGCCTTTCACTGGCAAATAGCTGATGTAATAAAGACTAACTTTGGCTTGTATTATTTTAGAAATTATTATAAAGAAACAATAAAAATTTAAATATATTATAAAACTTTGTACAGCGCCATCTATCGGCGAGTTGCCAGAGTATGTTGATACTCGTAGGTGGCAATAGCAAGAAACTGAATTGCGTGTTTGGGATTATATTATATTAAGGGCTATATCACGTTACGACGAAATTAACGTGGGCGAAACCGCGGGGTACAGCTAGTTTAGTTATAAATCATTTTTCAACATACTTGCTCATAAAGTAACTCTTATCGCACCGCAATGTGACATTTTGTTTATTATTGCGCACAATAACGATATATAACCTATTTATTAAACCTCTTTGTTCTCAAAAAAGAGTTTCGATAAGAAATAAAATCACATTGGATTATTGCGTTCAATATTATAAATTAGTGTCTTAGTTGCTCCCGCCAAAAATTGTAAAAAATGTTATTTCGGTATATATGTCATACACATCCATACACATTTAGTAAAAAGCGGTTATTTTAATATTACAAACGGACACTCCAATTATATTTAATTGCTCTTCAGCGATTCTTATCGAATCGAGTTTGATCTTATCACAGAAAAAACCCAATATGTATTGATCTAAATAAGCAAAAGAATTCCTAATTTAATCTTATAATACATAAGATTAGGTTTTGGTTTGTTTTTTATAAATTACTAGCGACCCGCCCCGGCTTCGCACGGGTATAAAACATATATGAAAACCTTCCTTTTCCATCACTCTATCTATTAAAAAAACCGCATCAAAATCCGTTGCGTAGTTTTAAAGATTTAAGCATACAAAGGGATATAGGGACAGAGAAAGCGACTTTGTTTTATACTATGTAGTGATGTCGGTAAATGGAATAAAAATTTTCAATACATTATCTTTGTCACCAGAGTAACGCATTTTGTGATATTCTGTTGTGCAATATGATTTATTCAATTTTTTTGTGTAAATTGTATTCCATAGCGAATAGTTTTGTTACTAACGCATTTGTAAATAAAATGATCAGTGAGACTGATACAGAAATGTATCTGCCACATACCCTGTAAAGTCGGTTTTTTATAAGATTAAAATAAATAACTCTTCGCAAGTGACGAAATACAAACTGTTATCATCTATTTCGATTTTTCCATCATAAAAAGTAGCCTAGTATGTCCTTTAACAGATTCTAGTCTATCACTTTATCAAATTTCAGCAAAATCGGTTCAGTAGTTTAGGCGTGACAGACATTGTCTTTAACAATATTATTAAGTAGGGATTATGTTTTTATCTCATTTATTTCTCTTGCCACGTTTTCCAGAACGGTTCGTTAGGTAATTATTTCGCTACGCTGCTATAAGTAATTTATATTACGCCAATTCTTTGTTTTCTTGCTGTATTCTTCTGTTTCTTGTGCAATTAAGTGTTGTAAATACTAATAATATAGATAAAATATTAACAAAGGAAAACCTACTTCAGATTGTAACTCTAAAACTACTAAACAGATTTAGATGAAATTTAAATGCGACCACATGGGAAGCATCAGGTTTATAAAAAATTGGTACACCCAGTCGAAAGTTCTGAGGTAAAAGTAAAAATATAGCGTCGAATTGAGTACCTCGTCCATTTCTGAACTCGGTAAAAATGAATTTTAAGTACTCACGATTCGTCTACCACCGCCACGTCCCCACCACGGATGGTCAGCCCATGGGCGAAAGAAAATAGCAAAAGAAAAGCGACTGGAATCATTTTCTGTACACAATAGCAATTGAATGCGTATTAATCGTATTTATAATGGTAAATAAGTAATCACAAATCAATTATCAATGTATTGAGATAAGACATACGATATCTTTTTGATACGTGGCGTTGATTGCTCCCGGAACGATTTAATTATATAAGAAAATGCACGGTTGATAACTATACTTGGGAGTTATTAACACTTTGTTGCAATGGAGTGCAACGGGCGGCCGTGTTTCTAATCAGCGATCTCTTCCAAGCAACTCAATTTTGTTGGTTTGGTTGAATTTCAGGCAAGCCTAGAAATTCAACACCTCCGTGTCACTTATGACACCCCGTCCCGTGGCAGCCTTACCAGAGACCGAATGCAAATACAAACTACATTATAAATTGTATTCGGGGATCGAACCCGATACCTCACGCTTCGTGGTAGGCTTATAACACCGCTTAGCCATGAGGCTTTTATTAAATGACCTTTCATTGCATCGAAAATTATTCCAACAAAGTCTAGTTCAAGTTAAAGATATCACTTAATTGTAAGATTACAAATGGAGGTCGCACCCAAATTTCAAAAGAGCGGCCAACATTAGCGAACGACCTTTACTTATTTATTGGCTGTGCCCCGCGGTTTCACCCGCGTTAATTTTGAACGATTTTGACCAGGGCAACAACAAAAATGAAGTATTACTTTTTTATTGTTATTGTGAAAGCTTGGATTCTAGATAATTCTCTGAAGCTCCTTAGAAACTAAGAAATTATCAGTTTAGATTTTTTATTTTCAGTTGAAAATTTGAATGATAACTCACTTAACATAAATTCTCAACTTTAGGTCAATTTTGTAGTAACTTCAATTAAAGTTATGAGGCAGTTTATTTTATGCGTAAATGCAAAGTTCATAGAGATTTAGCTGCAAGAAACCTTCTACTTTTTTTTACAAATTTTCAAAGTGATCCGGTCGCAATTTAACAAAAATTCATTTAAAAAAATCGTAACTTGAAAACTAATAAAAATCGTAGAACATACATAAGGATGATTCAGATATGTACCTCTCAACACAAGGCACCTAAAAAAGATTTTTGGACGTCACTTTTCTGGCCACCCTGGCCTTTTAGAGGATTGTGAAGTGGCGATACGCAGCGCTAAGTTATTTAAGAAAATGCTATCTCTTTCATACCGCTTTGCGTCACTCCGGGCGTGCGAGAGAGAGAGTTGCAAGTCTTAGAGGCATTCCTACATTTCCTTTTTGAAATACGTTTTCACCCCCCTAAACATTTACGAAATGAGACAATTTTGGTCTCTTTCCATTCAGTACACCTTAATGTATGTCTGTACGTTTTTCTTTTTTAGTAATTCAGTTTAGTTTAATTTAAAAAAAAAATAAAAACGCTCGACGAAGATTTTAAGTCAAAAATACAGATATTTAGCTTGTTTGCTTTATCATACGCAATATTTCTTTAAATTAAAAAGGTACCTACAAACCTAGTTTTTCATTCTATCTACAATTCCAAAAATTTTGAAAATTAGACTATGTTTATGGACGAAAATCACACACACAATCCTCTTAATATAATATAATCCCAAACACGCAATGCAGTTTCTTGCTGTTGCCAATCAACAGATGGACGCAACATACTCTGACCGCTCGCCGATAGGTGGCTCTGTACAAAATTTCAATGAATTTCCATTTGAATTTCATCGAAGTCTGTTCAGTAGTTTTAGAGTTAAAATTTGAAGACAGTTTTGTTTTTATTAAAATTATTTCATGTGTCTTCCAGAGTATCGACAACGGATGCGTGGTGAGCCCCATGGCCACCCTGGTCCCACTCTCGAGAGGCGTCTCACTCTTCGCCAGGTTCCACGCCTGCGTGTGCACGGGCAGTTGGTGCAACGGAACTACGAAAGCGGACATATTTTCATGGCTGTTTCTTATCACGCAGATTGCGCTGTTTTTTGCACATTGTGGCTGCTTCTATTTTTTACAACATACTTACAATTCAGTGGCCATAGGTCAGAATATGATAAATGCAATTTCATTACTTTACAGGACAAGCAATTAAATTATTAAGAAATCTTGAAGGCACTCTTAAAATATGAAACACTCGATGTATGAAAAAATTTATCTGATTAGTATTCAATACATGTTGTAATATTTTGCATGTTGTTATCCTGATATGACCAAATGAAAGATTTTTTGCGATTATACCTATATTAATAAGTCATACTGAGCAAAAATGTACTTATCACTGTCTGATCTTTGTAATTATAATTACAAATAAAATGTCTCATGGATGGATCACCAGTTAAAATTTGTAGAGATCTAACCGTAAGCGCGTAAGCGTTACAACCGAGAGATCCTGGGTTCGATTCCCGGTGGAGATAAAACTCGGCAGGGCATAGAAGGCTGATCACTTAATTGCCCGTAAAGAAAAATCTATGAGTGAAACAGATGAGAATGCATCTGCCCCATGCCCCACTATACAATTTGACTGTATGTTTTTTGATATTACGTTTGTTTGATTGTTCAGATGTAGTCTCATGTTTATTTTATCGAAATCCTTTTAGTATTTTTTTAAAATATTCAATTGTACGCATTGTATTAGAAAAGGGAATTTGATTTTATTAAATCGAATGTATATATTGCTGTGTTTAATTTTTAGTTTAGAGAAAATATGCAGGTATAGTGTTAATATTAAAAAAACCGATTTCAAATTGTACCTATAAAATTACTGAACCGAATTTGATGAATGTTTATTTAATATCTTGATATAACTAGGTGTTGAAGGTGCGCTGAATGAAATGAAATGAATACACACTTTGGATAACTTTATTCCAAGGTAAGGTTCTCTATGAAAGTTAAACCAAACTCACAAACAATACTTGTCCCATAGAAAATGTATGAAAATATTTTATGAAAATTTTCATTGCTTTTGGGGAGGAACTCTGGTCAAATTGAAGCGTGCAAATTGACTATACTAACTCACCCCGAGTTTCTCCCATCGATTTTTCCCCATTTCGTACCGCCACAGTAAGTCGCTCAAATTGGCGATCCCGTGGGAGATGGCGCTTCATTTGAAAAATTTTTTTTCCAAATTCAAAAATATTTAACCTCTACTAAAAGCGCTTTGAGCTACTGATTAGTTTCCACCCCCATATCACTGTCCATCTATCACCGTTTCGGCGGGTTTGTGTTTTATGGAAAATGGAGAACAGAGGTGAGGAGAGGAGGAAAACAAATTGTCTACTATACAGATGTAACACGCTATTTGATTAATTGCCAAAAACCGTTTTTTAGCTCGATCGTGTAAAAAATGGCAAAATTTTGTATCGCGGCCATTTTTTTTCCGCCATTTGGATTTTTTCTCCAATAGTAATAAAATAATGCATTTAATAAAAAAATCTTTCTTTATTTTAATTCTTAAATGGATAATAAGGGTGATCTTTCCAAAGCAATACAGTTGTTAGACGATAGTTAGCGTCGAAACTGCGCAAAAGCTTTTTGTCCTCGTCTTTTAATGAAAAGTCGAATATATCTATATTTTGTTGTAAACGAGATAATGTCACCGACTTTGGAATCGGCACCACGCCGAGCTCATACTGAAATTCAATTGAAGCAATTAAAAAAAATTATAGAAATTTAAATGAACATGTCAGCTATCAAAAAAAGAAAAACTCGTTTAAATCGGCTCAATGTTTAAGGAGCTATTATGCAATAGACCACCTCTTTGATATAGTGGTAAGCGCGTAAGCGTTACAACCGAGATGTCTTGGGTTCGATTCCCGATGGAGATAAAAAAACTCGGTCTCGCAGGACATAGAAGGTTGATCACCTACTGGCCCCTAAAGAAAACCGATCAGTGAAAGAGATGTGAAATGCATCTGCCCCATGCCCCACGGAACTTCACTTTATGCAATAGACCCGCAAATGACATGGACCCACAAACCTATAAACACAGACAAAAAAGTAGTTAAAAATTTAGCACATCGATATAAAATCGATTTACATTAAAATGAGTCTAATATTTTAGGAGCTACATTGCAGAAAGACAGACATACAAAAAAGGATTTGATTCCTGTAATTAAGTCGTTGGGCCTAAGAACACTCACCAAATATCTAAGCACAACCTGTGGGACTGTCTTGTTATATTTTTTAGCCATATTGACCAGGGCCGGATCGTCAATCCTCGGCGGAGGAGCCCCGGGGCCCGCTTTGCTAGGAAATAGGGCTCCGAAGGGAGTATATCCCATAACGGTGATACCATGTTGACGACAGTACTCAAGAAGGGTTGGTTGTTGAAGGTTTAGATGTATCTGAAAGAGTTTTAGAATAAAAAAATATATCTAAATGTATTAAAAATTAATAAATAACACAAAAAAAGCGACTTTAACATAATCATAGAAATAGTAGTGTTTGATACTATGATACTATGCTTAAGTATATTTTGTTCCAGCTTAAAAATCTGTATATTTTTGGTTATGGTCGAAAATTCTAGCCCGACTAATTTTGTTGGGCTATTTTAAAATATTTTTGACTGATTTATCACTACATAGTATAAAACAAAGTCGCTCTTCCATCCCCTATATCCCTTTGTATGCTTAAATCTTTAAAACTATGCAACAGATTTTGATGCAGTTTTTTTTAATAGATAGCGTGATTGAAGAGAAAGATTTTTATATGTTTTATACCCGTGCAAAGTCGGGGCGGGTCGCTAGTAATTAATACACAGAAAACTAGATGGCGCTAGTAACACTTTATCACTACATAGTATAAAAAACAAAGTCGCTTTCTCTGTCCCTATATCCCTTTGTATGCTATTTAAAACTACGCAATGGATTTTGATGCGGTTTTTTTAATAAATAGAGTGATTGAAGAAGAAGGTTTATATATATATGTTTTATAGCCGTGCGAAGCCGGGGCGGGTAGCTAGTACACTATATAACACACTATATAATACGAAGTAAAAATTCAAGAAAATCGTAATTTTGTTCAACAATGTCATGTTTCCTATTTTTTCTCGATGTAATTTTTAATAAATAAAATGTAGTGACTCATAAATTTTATTACTCTCATTCAAGGGGTATTTTTATATATTATATATATATATATATATATATATATTAAATACAATTTATTTCATTAAGCTAGCATTCTTAGTTTCCGCGATTTATAGATTTCTAAGTGACTCAGATTCATTGCTCTTGAGTGTATAAAGACTTTTACCTCAACTTGCAACACTGCTGGTGTGACTCCAGTCTTATTGATGAGTCTGTCTATCATTTCCTGGTTGAAATTGGAGACCCCAATAGACCGAGTGAGGCCCCGTTTCTGGGCCTCAATCATGCCTTGCCACGTTTCTACGTAGTCGATTGAATCGGGAATGTAATTGTCCTAGAAGGTTGGGAAATATTTTTAGTGGAAAAGTCAGTCTCGTGTCTTTTAAAAACGTCTTTATATACAATTATATAGTGTTAAAATTTTAACAAAAAACCGATTTCAAATTGTAACTCTAAAACTACTTAACAGATTTTGATGAAATTTGACACGGAAAGCACCAGCTTTCAAACAAAAACAATCATCGAAATCGGTTCACCCAGTCGAAAGTTCTGAGGTAACAAGCATTAAGAAACACAAAAAAACATAGCGTCGAATTGAGACCTTTTTTGAAGTCGGTAAAAATGTATGAAAAAAAAACGAAAAATCTCCGAAGACACAAGAGAGGTGTAAGTTCGATGTGTCTGTCTATCTGTTACTGTGCGAAACTAAATGAATGGACCAATTTCGATGCGGATTTTATGAAAGTTAGATACAATTTATGGAGATCAAAAACTAGCTGTGGTCCGCGATTTCACCCGCGTTAACTTCGAGGTAACGTGATATAGCCTAAAACCTTTTAGCTCTAAAAATGACGATACTTCCATAGAACTTTTCATCCCCCCTTTCAACCCCTTACAACCCTTTATTCGCTTTAAAAAGCATCCTATGTCCTTTGTCAGGTTTTAGACTATCTGTGTACCAAATTGAATTTAATTCAGTTCAGTAGTGACGTGAAACCGCGTCTTTGTAAATCTATATTTAAATACGTTAAAAAAAGCCGGCTTATTTACACCATCAAAACTCAAGAACGGATGGATCGATTTTGATGATTTGTGGGACACATCTAATCTGAGAATAGTAGAAAACTATCAAATGTAGGAAAATCCACGAAAACGTGTTCATGATAATTCGTTTCCTTTTTATTATACGTTATTTTTCGCAATTTTGAAGTTCGCGGGGTCCACTATTATGTTAAGTGAAGTTCCGTGTCCCCTAGTGGGGCATGGGGAAGATGCATTTCACATCTGTTTCACTGATCGATTTTATCTTTAGGGGCAAGTAGGTGATCAGCCTTCTATGCCCTGCCAGACCGTTTTTTTTATCTCCACCGGGAATCGAACCCAGGACCTCTCGGTTGTAACGCTTACGCGCTTACCACTAGACCAAGGAGGCGGTCCCACTATTATATAATATTAATAAATTAATATTGTAATTTAAGTAATATTTTAATATCTTACAACAGTTCCAATTGGAAAATGTATGAGGTATAAGTCAACGTAACTCATATTGAGCTGGTGTAAGGAGTTCTCCAAAGCCGGAACCACCTTCTCCATTGCGTGCTGGTCATTCCAGAGCTAAAATAATATACATTGTATATACTGGCTAAAAGACCGCTTACGAAAAAGTGTATATATAATACCCAATACTCGGTCCCTGAACATACCCCGCATATATTTTTCCCCATTTTTGCAACATTTTTCATTGTTGCTCCATTCCTATTGATAGTAGCGTGATGTTAAATATCTTATAATGCTCCTGGATAAATGGACTATCCAATACAAAAATAATATTCCAATTAGAACTAGTAGTTTCTGAGGTTAGCGCGTTCAAACAAACATACAGCTTTATAATATGTGTGCCTACTGATTTCTATGAACATACCTTTGTTGTAATAAAAACTTCATCTCTTTTTATAACGCCGTCAGCTATCTTCTTATTAATTGCATGACCAACCTGCAAAAATATGTTATTCGATTATTATTTCAACCTATGTAAAAAGAAAGGTAACAACCACACACACTGTGGAGAGAAAATATATGGCATTTAAATCGGCTTTACGTGCGGAATTTTGTTAATGTACGGATCATTATTTTATTGTAAATTGTGACTTTTCTACTCCTTCACTAATAAAAAAGTTAATCTATTTGTCATGGATGTTCGCACTAAAAAGTTCACTAAAAATTAATTTAAAATAAAAGGACGGTATTCACGCCTTTTTTAGAAAGCAAATTATTTCAATAAATTTGTGGTTTGAGATATAAAAATTTTTTTAACGCTGATTTTAAACGCTATGAATCATCTTTAAATGCCAAATTTTAAACAATTACTCAATTACCTAATTAAAAGGATTGTTACATATTTTGTACCATTTATTAATTATTTCGTAAAAGTACCTTCATTAAGTTACGTCATTAAACTATGACGTAACATTATCAATCCTTAAAGCGTACAAAGATGTATGAGAATGTAATATTTTGTTTAAACTTTGATGCATCCTACTTAAATTCGATAGCTGATTACGCGTAAACTTTCTTGGCTATGGGATCGGCAACTTTGCAATATGTAGGTAATATAAAACCAATCGACATTTCGATAGAAATCTCATAGTTGAGATCCTGCTTGCAATGAATCATGAAATTTAAAAAAATATTCTATTGGCTTTGACATAAACCGGTGTGTATAGAAAATTTCAAGTAATATTAATGAGATATTTTGGTTCCCAATCATCGTAGGTTTAAAAAATAAATTATTAGACAGTTTTATTGAGGCGTATTTGCGTTTATATACACAAATTATATACATTTTTATTATACATAATTTGTGTAATATATATAATATATATGTAATGTATAATTATATATAATATTTTTTTAACTTTTAACAACACAGCTGTTTAAGTTTACGCTTAGTAAATTGACTTGAAATTGTTAATATCTTTGAGTAAGGTAATTTCGTCCTCAGGACACTATGTAGCCTCCATGCCAAGAACGCTACGATTTTTGTGTCTATGACATTGATAACAACAAGAAATAGATATGATAATTCTGCAAGGAAAATGTTCGGAAGTAGGTGCCTTAGGATAAATGTTACTACCGTTTTAATCTATTGCCCAACTTCCAAATAAGGTCTTTGTAGAATTGATCTTTTATTTATTCCTATAGAGAATTTTAAATGCGGTTTAATATAGTTTTTATTAAATTAATTAAATCTTATGTATTTGAATGTAATGATCTCGAATTAAATTCTAAATCTTAAATTTACGCGAGTATCATACATTAAAGAAACCAATATCAACGGATAAAGCAAGTTTATTTAACAAAATTTAACAATTATAAGAGCAAAATTAATTTTTTTCGACGTTTCGCGTGCCTCACAGCCTGCATTTTCACAGATTTATGAAATAAACAGAGACTGTTCAATCAAATGTGATAAAATTAATAATATTTTATGCCACTACTGAAGCATAACCTATTAAACAAAGAAATAATAAGAAAACGCCGCAAAGTTTGCCTTCGTTTTGTAGATGGTTAATTAAACTCCAGAAAAATACCTTTATCACCTAATTTACCCTCAATTAAGTTACGTCATTAAGTCAATGACGTAACATTATCATATATTTGATTGAAATGCATTAGTGCTGTAGAGTATAAATAGCGGTCCTATAATTAATTATATTCATTCTCATTTCGTTTGTAGCAATGTACACACCCGGTACAATGTCGAAGTCCTCGTTAAATAATCCGTTACCTAATCAATCAATATATGCCAGTAATGGCAGTCGACAACAATGGATTGCTGATACTAACGGATAGAAACCTCAAGCTTCGGTAAGCGTTTTATTCTCAAACCTTATTATTTCTAAATATTTTCTGTTTAAAAGGTGAAGTTCTAAATATTAATTTAACATTTCCTTACAGCTCTTACTATGGTCAGGAGGAACCTACAGAAATGGGTCTATCAATCCTACTTATACTTATGATTACTAATATGTAAAATGGAAACTACTTGAAACAAAGAAATATAATACAAACAACACATGTCAAAGAAGTAACTCTCTTTTTGGAAACGGATCCTGGCAACATGAAATTTCACCAAGTCTTTGTAACAACGGTATAATCGCACCAAACGGCTATGGGCCAACAACCAAGGGGCCAGTCTACGGAGTTAATAACAGCTACCAACTAAAACCTTCTTCCAATTGGACCCCAAACAAATCATCGTATTGCGCTAAGAAACCGAAATGTGTACGCACAGCTTTCACGACCGCACAAGTAATGATGTTAGAAGAAGAATATGAAAGATCTAATTATCTAGATCGCAACCGACGAATTGAATTGTCTAATTCTATGAAGTTAAGTGAGAAGACAATTAAAGTCTGGTTTCAAAGCAGGCCTATGAAGGATAAAAGAAATATGGCCGATGAATCTGAAACCACTAGTACAACGGAATCATTTCCTGATTAAAATTTACCACAATATGGAACTCAACCTGGAGCACCAGCAATTTTTAACCAATATAATCAATATAGTAGCGACCAACTTGCGCTGCTTCAACCAGAACAATATGCACATGGGCAATCAGTCGGTCACAATACCGACCTTTCATATAAGTGATAAACCTTTACCGGTTGAAAATGCTCATAACTATGAAGCCCACAATTTAATGTA
Organism: Aporia crataegi; assembly: GCA_912999735.1. Taxonomy (NCBI): domain Eukaryota; kingdom Metazoa; phylum Arthropoda; class Insecta; order Lepidoptera; family Pieridae; genus Aporia; species Aporia crataegi. Next base: position 309,771 of record OU538754.1, on the reverse strand, counting down.
CAACGTAGCTGAAAATTCATACAACTCAATGCCGTTGTTTCAAAACAGCTTAACAGAAGCATACGATGATTTGACATGATGATGATTTTAAAAGACCAAAATGAAAATATTGAAGATATAATTAAACTTACCGAGTTAAATAAATAATTTTCACGACCGATCATATATTAGTGGAGAAAACTTCGATCTACCTACAAATAGCCTGATTAGCTTAATGAATGAACTGTAAATGTATAGATTTGTAAATAAAATTAATTTTTAATATTGTATAATATACTATGTCAACAATAAAGTTTAAATAAATAATATATTTAAAAATATTTTTGTATTTATTTGAATGCTATTTTTATGAATATATTTCCATTTTTTTAAACATTTTAAAGTAGTAACTATTAGCTAAAAGCTAGGCAGAAGTAGATTTTCAGTACTTTCCTATTAAGTTTATATAGTAATTGGTTATTTGAGGATGGGGCAATAGGACATATGCAAGTGACTCTAAAATGGATAAAATATATTTATTTGTACTTTTTAATTAAATAAATATACTCACCTGAGTGTATTTGTTAAACTTAAACACAATTAAATAGTCTAATTTAATTATTAAAACTGTTTTTTTTAAAATTCCCTCGCAAATTTTCAAATTTTTCTAATGGTGGAAAAAAAACGTTAAGGATGTGAACATAGGAAACTAACAACTTAATATGAAATAACCGCGAAACAATAAAAATAATTACCAGAAACAATAAAAACTTGATGACAGAAGACGAGTGATATTTGACGTAACAGAATAAATGGCCGCATTTAAGGCCGAAAATGATAGCGATTTCATTTATTTTTTAGTGGAATTGTCTCAAAGTAAAAGTGTTATAGGATAGAATATTTACTTTGGGCAAATCCGAAGATATCTTTGTATTGAATTAATATATTAATCATCGGTAGTCATTATATTTTTTTCATAATTTAGTCTCATTCAAGCATTGCTATCTGCAGAGTAGGTATTCAAGGCTAGACAATATGCTTTATTCTGTGAAAATGTAGGTATCAGATGACAAAAATATTGTAAAGAAAAATAAGTACCCTAAATTAAACCTACTCTCGAATTCTTCTCGTATGAATCCTTACGTCATGAAGAAAGAGTCCAGTGTCTCATTTGTGATATATACATTTATTAATCAGCCCAGTAGATTATGAATTCGAGACATAACTATCATAATTAACGAATATATATTCTCTTAAAAGTACCTATAAATACAGATTCAGACTAGATAATAGATTATACTTAAAACAATTTGAAATAAAAACACGAAGACCCAAAGTAATATCGAAATACATAAAATGTTTAAAAATCGATATCAGATTATTTTAAATCTTCTTGTTTCTACCTACACCTTATAAAGCAAAACAAAATCAATATTATAAAGCTGCGTCTACGCTAGGAGAGCCGAGCACGAGCGGAGCACGAGCCGAACACAATTCGTCTAGTGTGGACCGTCTTACAAGCCTCGAACGACGCGCTTCTGGCCCCTATGGACCCAAAGTCTCCACTCCAAAAGGAATATATTATATTTATATGGGTGACGATATTTTATAGTCTTTGGGCCCAAAAAAGGTTTTGGCGCTATTTGTTACCTGTGGTTCCGTGTTATAGAGTGCAGCAGTGTCGATATGTCGGTAACCCACATCAATAGCAGCCTCAACAGCTTTCTCTACAGAGTCATCTTCCACTTCGGCTAGGGTTCCCTGTAAGTTAAACATCCTTTAAAAAAACTTGAAAGAATATGGCGTGACCATATTTTTAACATTTTTATATTTTCTTTGTTTATCGTATTTTTATTAAGTACATTTTTTCCTAAGTATCCATATCTATCTATCTCTATATATAAAAATGAATCGCTGAATGTGTTGCTAAGCGCAAATCCCGAGAGCAGCTGAACCGAGGATGGTTCTTACGGAGAGAAAAATTTAAAATATTGCCTAAAAAAGTCTAAAAACACTTTTCTATATTCCAATACAAAAGATTTGTAAGAATACTTAAAAGTCAATTTGAACTTTAATACCATACCATAAAGTTTAAGTGTTAGTGGAGGGGTTCCGGGAAAGCAAAACAATTGACGAATATCGTATAAAAAATTACTGTTCGTTTGTATCGCTAAAACTCGAGAACGGCTGGGCCGATTTAGCTGATTTTGGTTTTGAAATGTTTTTCGTAGTCCAGGGAAGATTTATACGGTGAGAAAATATTAAAAAATGGCAATTAATAACAAAAAATTCAGCTAATATCATATAAAACAAAATTTGATTATATACGCCATTTATAACTCAAGATGTTGATGTCTCTCTGTTTTGTTGGATTCGTTTAATACGAAGTGTTTAAGAACAAAATTAATTTCCTCATACATTTACTATGGATTGTCGTTTTAGGTGACACATTATTCGGAACTCTGACGCGATAGTTCGCGGGGTCCACTAGTAATAAATAAATGTTTTTTTTTATTTCTAAAATGTGGTTTATATATCTTTTATTATTAAAATTTTATATAAAAATGGACGTTAGACACAAACCTCTTTCGTCACACCAAGCCAAGTTCCCAAACCAAACGCCGGCATCAGATATCCATCGTTCAGTTTTATTTTAGGAGCCAAACCTGGACTGCCAGTTGCCTAAAAGAAAAAGGAAAATAAATCTATCAGTACACATTATACATTTTTAACCGAGTTCAAAAAAGGAGGTTCTCAATTCGACGCATATGTTTTTGATGTGATAACGTCTTATAAATCAATGAATGTCGGATGAACGCACGAAAAAGTGTCACGTTCCGTCTGAGCATGATCGGCCTCGATCGTATCGAAGCGTGTGATAATTCAATTCAATCCATAAATTTTTTTACTTTATTTTTCTTATGACCTTATCGCGTAAAATTTTTCGTAAATTGACTTCACAACCATTTTTTTTATGTTTGTTACCTCATAACTTTCGGCTGGGTGAACTGATTAGAATGATTCTTTTTTTGTTTGAAAGCTGGTGGTCCCATTTAAATTTCATCAAAATCTGTTCAGCAGTTTAAGAGATATTGAGAGAGATATATATTTAGATTTTTAAGATATTTTGAGTTTACTTATGTATACAAAAAGGAGAAACACTTGAGACGACACAGAAGATTACAATTAGGGATTCATCCGATACCGATGCCGCTATATCGGCGATAATTTGTGTTTACCGATATATCGGCATCGCCGATATTTTAATTGCCGATACAACGATACATCTGAATTATTTTCCACCGCAGGTCTTATACAGACAGACTTCCGAAATCGGCTTTCGCCGCAAAACTTGAGAATGCCCTGTTTTTAAACAAAAATCTTGTTAATTTTAATTATTAACAGTTATTGATTTTATTTTAATCATTTAATTCTTAATTTTAATAGCTAAACCTTGAATCTCATACAAAGTCACAACTGCTTTTATTTTTTAATAGAAATTAAAAACTTTAACCAAACTTTTGTTTCATATAATATTTTACCTTAATTTAATTTTAATTCACTACGCGTTTGTATCGGTATCGGTAGCAACGGTATTTTTATAAGAGTATCGGTATCGTATCGGCAAAAAGGCATATCTATTCATCCCTAATTACAATGAAATATATATTTGATTTTATTAGTTGTTGTTTTGTAGCTCAACCGACATTTATGGCGTTCTTATCATATCTTAAGATAAGATAAGATATGGCGTTACAATAGTTATTAATTATATTGTTTTAAAATGTAATAAATATATTATCTATTGGAATTTCCATGATATTGTCTATAATAAACCTTGTTTTTTCATTATCATTGAAGCTTTATTTACATTCCATGTAAATTGGCTTAACATTAATTAAATACTCATTCTTATATGATTAAGATGACAAAAACAAATTATCGTATAAATACAGAGATGTATTTATACGATAATTTGTTGACTCGTGTCACAATGTTAGTTACCATACTCCTCCGAAACGGCTTTACTGATTTTTACCAAATTTTATATGCATATTCAGTAGGTCTGAGAATCGGCTAATATCTATTTTTCATACGCCTAAGTGATAACGGTAGCCCACCCCAAAAATTAATATGGCAAAACAAAGTTTGCCGGGTCAGCTAGTAATTTATAATTCTAACATTTCCGTGTTTAAAATTGTGATGTAGATAGCGGGTTTTCCAATAAGAGGTGTTATTTTGATATTCAAAGAAAAATGCCATTTTTTGATATAAATGATTGGATGTTTACATCATTCTAAAGAGGAAGGTATGCCGTTAATAGTGGAAAATAACATCAGGCAAATGACCCCCACGACCACGCTTACAGGACCATATCCTTTTCATGAAATTTTCCATAACCAAATCGCAAAGTGGCTGCCCTATGTCCTCGATAGCCTCACGAATTCCATCTTTGAGGTCTTGAATCGACGCTGGGCTTTTGGCGTAGACCTTCACTTTCACGTGGTCCCAAAGGAAGAAGTCGCAAGGTGTTAAATCACAAGATCTCGGTGGCCAATTGTGATCACCTCTTCGAGAGATAACACGGTCCGGAAACTTTTCCCGTAAAAGATCAATGGTTTCGTTGCTTGTGTGGCACGTAGCGCCGTCTTGTTGAAAGTAAACGTTATCCAGATCAATACCATCCAATACCAGCCATAAAAAATCATTAATCATCTCTCGATAGCGCAATCCATTCACCGTAACTGTTGCTCCAGCCTCATTTTCGAAAAAGTAAGGTCCAATGACTCCGCCAGACCAAAAACCGCACCAAACAGTCACACGTTGAGGACAGAGAGACTTTTCAACAATAACTCTTGGGTTTGCCGAGCCCCAGATGCGACAATTTTGCTTGTTGACGAAGCCACCGAGATGGAAATGGGCTTCACGACGACCCAAAAATGCTCGAGTTTTACGAACCGCCTCTGCTAAATTTTCACCATTTCTATAGTGATGATTTTAATAATTTCAATGCGTTGTTGAAGCGTGTATCGTTCCATTTTTATTAATGGCGTAGTTTCTACTTGTTAAATGTCAAAAAATGACAGCTTAAAAAGTGACATCTACCGAAATAGCGGGCTATTCAAAATAACACCTCTTATTGGAAAACCCTGTACATTTAAATAATTGCTTCGTACAAACATAAATTAATTCATTCATTAAGAAACATTAAAAATGAATCGAAAAATTCAAATTCATTCATAACATTTCATCAAATATACAATTTAACAGATTCATCCATATCAAATAAATTAACTATACTCAAACATTAACAATAAAATAAGTAATTCAATATATTTTAAAAATAAATCAAACAATTCAAATTTGTTCGTTCGTTCATTTCAAATGAGTCTAGCCATCCATATTAAATAAACAATTTCTCAGATTTACAATGTCATGCTAAATTAACTATAAACATTAACAATATTTGTATGTTTGTTTAAGCATTAACTACGTACATTAACCTACCTATTAATTTTCGATATGCATTGCTCTTTATTGCTTGCTGGAGTTAGTTAGTTTTTAATCAACCAAAATTTGTGCTCATCACACAAATCACCGAGATTCGAACCTGGGACCTTTTATGCAGAAGGCAGGTGCACTACTAATCGTAAAATTAATGCAACAAAATGTACCTGAATATAAAAAATGCAATGTCATAACCTTCACTAAACGTAAGAAAAAATCTCTCAGTTAAGGTAGATTATGTAGGTATTACGAACAAATAACACGGAGATCATTTCGGACTCTTGGATTTATTGTTGGGCGTCAGCCAAATTTTCTAAAACCTGCACTAATCCATCTTCATGTCAGTCTAGTGAGGTCGTGTGTAGAGTACTGCTCAGTTATATGGTCTACTATAAGATTTACATGAATATGGAAGTGTCCAAAAAAATTTATAAAAATTCCTATTAGGCCGAACATTTTGTCATTACAATGAAAGACTCGATCAGAATTATTCCGTTGTATAAACGCCGTCTTATAACGGATCTTGTTACCTTGTAAAAAATTATACACAACCTATTAGATTCCCTTTAAGAACCTCTAAACTTTAACACTCGAATCAATCAGAGTGACTAGACACATATTCAAGGGCGGATCCAGCTTTGTTTCCGAGGGGGAGGGGGTCACATAGTCGTGGACAAGAAGTTATAATTTAATTTTATAATCATAGATACAAGTAAAACATTTTATAAATATAATTTAACAAAATATTAAGTACCTTTGAAGGTACTTATTATTGTGACAAAAAATATATAAAAACATTATGTTTAACTATTTTAATTAGTGGTCCACCTAGGTCTCGAACCCAGCCCATGGGGAGGGGTAAATGTCCCTCATGACCCCCCTGGATCCGCCCTTGCACACATTCGTCCTTAAAACATTTAAAAACAATACGTCCTTCTATAACCCCATAGAATGTGTCGTATTTACAACGATAATAGCAAAATGCTGGACATTTTTCTCTACAGTATAAGTACCTACTAATAAAAAAGATACACTGGAACTCCTTGTTTCCTATTTGTTACCTCTATTGTCAGTGGTTTTAATTTCTATATGTTCATGTACCGTTTCCATGTTTCTTTGTGTACATATTTTTGGAATTAGATTTAGTTTTAATTTTGTAATTTTGCATTTTTGTAACCTTTTTCTGTTGTGTATGCTTTTCTTAAATAAATTATAGTATAGATTAGAAATCTTACCTGAATATAAATCACATTAAACACGAATAATAGAATTAAATACAACATTTTGACGTTATATTATGTGCGTGTTTGGGCCGCAAATGTGCAAGTCTTAAGCTCGAGAGATGTATTTAAAGTGATGAATATTCTAGACAAACTGGATTTTCTTCTTTACGAGTAAATTGACCTTGCTGGTAATTAATGAGCAGAGATGTACATTCATACACATATACATCTTGCTTAGAGAACCCAAAAGGATTTAAATTAACTAGCTGACCCGGAAATCGTTGTTTTGCCATATTAATTTTTGGGGTGGGCTACCCTTATCACTTAAAAAAGTGAAGTCCCGTGTCCCCTAGTGGGGTATGGGGCAGATGCATTTCACATCTGTTTCACGGATCGATTTTTTTTAGGGGCAAGTAAGCATCTATGCCCTGCCAGACCGAGTTTTTTTTATCTCCACCGGGAATCGAACCCAGGACCTCTCGGTTGTAACGTTTACGCGCTTACCACTAGACCAAGGATATATATATTTGATTGTATCTACATCACAATTTTAAACACGGAAATGTTAGAATTATAAATTACTAGCTCACCTGGCAAACGTTGTTTTGCCATATTAATTTTTGGGGTGGGCTACCCTTATCACTTAGGGGTATGAAAAATAGATAGTAGCCGCTTCTCAGACCTACTGAATATGCATATAAGATTTGGTAAAAACCAGTAAAGCCGTTTCGGAGGAGTAAGGTAACTAACATTGTGACATGAGAATTTCATATGTAAGATGTTAAGAAAAAAAAATAAAACTGACCTCAAAACGCATTAAAAATTACCTAAGTAACATTTTATATTATAAATGAACTTACCATAATTAATAAAAAGACGTAAATAGTGTTGATAAATAAAATTCATGTAAAATTCAACAAGGGCATAAAACTGTTATGTTGCTCTTTGAAAGGCGGCATTTTAATTAAACTTCTGTATTGCTAAAGCGAACTAATTGAAATTTTTTCATTTTTGATTTTTGAACCTCAATATCTTTAAAACCAATCAATTGAATCTTGATTCTTATTTACTCTTGTTGCAAATATAACACTAAATCGAATAACATCTAATTCATTGCAAAGGATTCATAAATCATAGAGTTATAAGCAAATAAGCACGACATGGTCGCGCGGAATTCAGCGATTTCTCGTCCGATTGTGAAACTATTCTTTCAATATCCTGAAAACTATTAACTGCAAAAATTCTAAAAAAAATGGGACCATTTCGACGAGTTACCCTATCGTTTGACACCTCACTCATTCAAATTGGTTTACGGATGGTGACGTACGAGCGAAACATCGAAAAAAAAATACACGTGGAATTGCCTTCTTTTGGGTTTTTTTGAAGGTTGGTCAAAAAAAACAGTTTTGATAATTAAATTTCACTATTAAATTGTTTTTAATTTCAAAATATATATTATACAAAATAAATAGGTATGTTTATTTTAATAAAAATTACAAATAAAAAGTCCATTTTGGAGAAACTTCCTATCTTATCCTATCTTCAGATAACTAATAACTATGTAAACTTAATAGGAAAATACTGAAAATCTACTTTTTCTACTTATCTGGTAATAAAAAATAGCATTCAAAGAAATATAAACAATATTTTTAAACACATTATTCATTAAAACTGTATTTATATAACACTAAATTGACATAGTATATTATACAATATTAAATATAATACCTACATTTAAAGTTCATTTATTAAGCTAATCAGGCTATTTGTGGATAGATCGAAGTTTTCTCAGCTAATATATGATCGGTCGTGAAAATTATTTATTTAACTCGGTAAGTTTAATTATTATCTTCAATATTTTCATTTTGGTCTTTTAAAATCATCATCATGTCAAATCATCGTATGCTTCTGTTAAGCTGTTTTGAAACGACGGCATTGAGTTGTATGAATTTTCAGCTACGTTGTACATTAAATTGTGGGCTTCATAGTTATGAGCATTTTCAACCGGTAAAGGTTTATCACTTATATGAAAGGTCGGTATTGTGGCCGACTGATTGCCCATGTGCATATTGTTCTGGTTGAAGCAGCGCAAGTTGATCGCTACTATATTGATTATATTGGTTAAAAATTGCTGGTGCTCCAGGTTGAGTTCCATATTGTGGTAAATTTTAATCAGGAAATGATTCCGTTGTACTAGTGGTTTCAGATTCATCGGCCATATTTCTTTTATCCTTCATAGGCCTGCTTTGAAACCAGACTTTAATTATCTTCTCACTTAACTTAATAGAATTAGACAATTCAATTCGTCAGTTGCGATCTAGGTAATTAGATCTTTCATATTCTTCTTCTAACATCATTACTTGTGCGGTCGTGAAAGCTGTGCGTACACATTTCGGTTTCTTAGCGCGATACGATGATTTGTTCGGAGTCCAATTGGAAGAAGGTTTTAGTTGGTAGCTGTTATTAACTCCATAGACTGGCCCTTTGGTTGTTGGCCCATAGCCATTTGGTGCGATTATACCGTTGTTATAAAGACTTGGTGAAATTTCATGTTGCCAGGATCCGTTTCCAAAAAGACAGGCACTTCTTTGACATGTGATGTTTGTATTATATTTCTTTGTTTCAAGTAGTTTCCATTTTACATATTAGTAATTATAAGCATCAGTAGGATTGATAGACCCATTTCTGTAGGTTCCTCCTGACCATAGTAAGAGCTGTAAGGAAATGTAAAATTAATATTTAGAACTTCACCTTTTAAACAGAAAATATTTAGAAATAATAAGGTTTGAGAATAAAACGCTTACCGAAGCTTGAGGTTTCTATCCGTTAGTATCAGCAATCCATTGTTGTCGACTGCCATTACTGGCATATATTGATTGATTAGGAAGCGGATTATTTAACGAGGACTGCGACATTGTACCGGGTGTGTACAGTGCTACAAACGAAATGAGAATGATTATAATTAATTATAGGACCGCTATTTATACTCTACAGCACTAATGCATTTCAATCAAATATATGATCATGTTACGTCATTAACTTAATGACGTAACTTAATTAAAGATAAATTAGGTAATTAAGGTAATTTTCTGGAGTTTAAATAACCGTCTTTAAAACGAAGGCAAACTTTGCGGCGTTTTCTTATTATTTCTTTGTTTAATAGGTAATGCTTCAGTAGTGGCATAAAATATTATTAATTTTATCACAATTCATCGAACAATCTCTGTTTATTTCTTAAATCTGTGAAAATACAGGCTGTGAGGCACGCGAAACGTCGAGAAAATTTAATTTTGCTCTTATAATTGTAAAATTTTGTTAAATAAACTCGCTTTATCCGTTGATATTGGTTTCTTTAATGTGTGATACTCGCGTAAATTTAAGATTTGGAATTTAATTCGAGACCATTACTGTTGTGAATTGCGTGAGGCCTCTTTGGTGATAAATCTCTTTGCCACACGCTTTATGAAGAGAATATGAATTCAAAATTTAAATTATATAGAATTTGCAAATGACATCGAAAAAATATTGGATTTTCTCATATCTTCTATTATTATACATTTAGCTTCATGTCCGGACTCAGTGTAACTTTCTTAGTGCTTTATATATATATTTTACAATGTTATTATTCTTCTTATTAGTCACCTTTTTTGGAATGTCTTTGGAAAAAAATGAAGTAAAACACATTTAAGAGAAGGAAAATTGCTGATATTATATAATATATAATAAAATAGACTGCCCACCTTTTCCTGCCCTCCTCGAGAAAATAAATATACATGTTCCCGCTCGTTTATCTGTAAGACATTATAAACCACTGTTAATACATCAGGCTAGCACAAACTACCGCCGAAGCTCGTTCTTCTTGAGAGTGAGTAAATTGTTGAACGACCTGGTAGGAATACACAAGTCTCTGGACATATTTTGCACCCGCAGAGATAAAGCAAATCTTTATCAATTAATTATAAGTTTTACTTGCTTCCTAGCTTATACATATAGGTTAATATATATACTGTATAACAGGTTGAATTGTCTTTTTAGATGTTCATCTGCGAGTACCTGTTAATGGCTTTGTTAAGATCTTTTGTTTTGTTTAGTATATTTTTATTGTTTTTGCTGTTGGTATTCCTAATAAAATAAAATAAATAAAGTTTAAACAAAATATTACCTTCTCATACATTTAACTTTGTACGCTTTAAGGATTGATAATGTTACGTCATACTTTAATGACGTAACTTAATGAAGGTACTTTTACGATATAATTAATAAATGGTACAAAATATGTAACAATCCTTTTAATTAGGTAATTGAGTAATTGTTTAATGAACAGATCAAATTAGTTTTAAATTTGGCATTTAAAGATGATTCATATCGTTATTAAAATCAGCGTTAAAAGTTTTTTATCACCCAAACAACAAATTTACTGAAATAATTTGATTTTTAAAAAAGTAATTGCTCAGTTGACATATATTTCTGGGCTTTTTGGTGCAATGGTGAAGTGACGTCATCTGTAAATTAACTATCAAAGTATTATTTGTCTGCTATACTATACCTACGTATCTCTTAATCTTAAATCTATTATTTACTAATCATATTGTAAATATAATTTTGGTTATAATATGAATTTTATTTACTTAAATAAGATTTGGCTAAACAGAAAATAATCCAACGGTGTATGTTTTGTAAATGTATCTACCTATATACATTGAGATAAAGTTAATTTTACACACAATTCCTAAATCCTCTCTAACACCTATTCTAAAGACAAAAGTGAGTTTGTAGATGCATATATAAACCACTTTTAGGCAAGTTTATTACACGCCTTAACAAAATTTGACATAATCTAAAACTTAATAGATATTACTCACCATATTCTGTGTTTCCATATAATTACTATTTGACACGTGTTAGGTTTAAGAACCCTTTTTGACACACTGCCAACGTCTTTATTAAAATTATTTTGCATTTCGCTTTCAAAATATGTTATCAATTTTATTACAGCAACAACGATGAACACTTTAGAATATGAATCTGTTATAAATATCGTCTCAAAAAATTTGTTTTGATTGTTATGAAATTATTTAACATTAGACCGTCACTACTAAAGATTATACCTACTGTTAAGAGGTTTGTGAAGTGGCGATACGCGGCGCTAAGGTATTTAAGAAAATGCTATCTCTTTCATACCGCTTTGCCTCACTCCGGGCGTGCGATAGAGAGAGTTGCAAGTCTTAGAGGCATTCCTACTTTTCTTTTTTGAAATATTGTTTCGGGCGATACGGTTTTTACCCCCCTAAACATTTACGAAATGATATAATTTTGGTCTCTTTAGATTCAGTATACAGTAATCTAGGTCTGTGCGTTTTTAGTAATTCAGTTTAGTTTAGTTTAACGCTCGAGGAAGAATTTAAGTCAAAAATTCAGATATTTGGATGCTAATAACTTCTATCATACGCAATATTTCTTTAAAATAAAAACGTACGGACGTAGTTTTTCATTGATCTACAGCATTTAGACAATGTTTATGGGAGGAAAAAAGTTATCGCTTTATGTATGAAAATGTACAGCTTCACAATCCTCTTAACACTTAACGAATCACTAATATCTAAAAATCAAATATGTGGGTACTTACCTACTATTGAATATTGTTAATCGTGACGAGCAAAACATTGACCCTCTATTAATGTTGCAATAATTGATATCTAAGTATTGTTTTTTGAGAAAAAATAATAATTTTTATTTGGTTCTGCTTTATAAGGTGACCTACACCTTCTTCCCCTATATCCCTTTGTATATTTTGATATTACTTTGGGTCTTCGTGTTGTTATTTCAAATTGTTTTAAGTATAATCTAGTATGAATCTGTAGGTATGTCTGGAGTTCATAAACTACTGGGCTGATTATTAAATGTATATATCACAAATGAGACACTAGACTCTTTCTTCATGACGTAAGCATTCATATGCGAGGAAGTCGAGAGTAGGTTTAATTTAGGGTACTTATTTTTCTTTACAATATTTTTGTCATCTGATACCTACATTTTCACAGAATAAAGCATATTGTCTAGCCTTGAATACCTACGCTGCGGATAGCAAAGCTTGAGACTAAATTATGAAAATAATATACTTTTGTATTTTTATAATAAAAAGTACAAATAAAACCATTTTGTCCATTTCGGAGTCACTTGCATATCTCCTATTGCTTATCCTATCCTCAGATAACCAATAATTTTGTCAACTTAATAATAAAATACTGAAAATCTACATCTGACTAGTTTTAAGCTAATACCTTATACTATTTCAAAACTTAAGTTTTTCATTCTTGTAATAAAATTGGAAATATATTCATAAAAAAATGCATTCAAATAAATACAAAAAAAAATTAAAATTATAATTTATTAAAGTAAACTTTATTTATGAAACACTAAGTTGACATAGTATTTATATAGTATATTTATATTATACAAAATTAAATATACATTTTACAAAGCTATACATTTACAGTTCATTCATTAAGCTAATCAGGCTAGGTAGATAGATCTAAGTTTTCTCCACTAAAAGATGATCCGTCAATATTAGTATTATCTGTGGGTGAAGATTCTTTATAGCTCGGTAAGTTTAACTATATCATCAATATTTTCATTTTGGTCTTTTAAAATCATCATCATGTCAAATCATCGTATGCTTCTGTTAAGCTGTTTTGAAACAACGGCATTGAGTTGTATGAATTTTCAGCTACGTTGTACATTAAATTGTGGGCTTCATAGTTATGAGCATTTTCAACCGGTAAAGGTTTATCACTTATATGAAAGGTCGGTATTGTGATCGACTGATTGCCCATGTGCATATTGTTCTGGTTGAAGCAGCGCAAGTTGGTCGCAACTATATTGATAAATTTCTGCTGGTCCAGGATGAAGGGTGTTGGTATATTGTGGTACATCTATGGGAAATGATTCCGTTGTACTAGTGGTTTCAGATTCATCGGCCATATTTCTTTTATCCTTCATAGGCCTGCTTTGAAACCAGACTTTAATTATCTTCTCACTTAACTTCATAGAATTAGACAATTCAATTCGTCAGTTGCGATCTAGGTACTTAGATCTTTCATATTCTTCTTCTAACATCATTACTTGTGCGGTCGTGAAAGCTGTGCGTACACATTTCGGTTTTTTAGCGCGGATACGATGATTTGTTTGGAGTCCAATTGGAAGAAGGTTTTAGTTGTTAGCTGTTATTTATTCCATAGACTGGCCCTTTGGTTGTTGGCCCATAGCCGTTTGGTGCGATTATACCGTTGTTACAAAGACTTGGTGAAATTTCATGTTGCCAGGATCCGTTTCCAAAAAGACAGGCACTTCTTTGACATGTGATGTTTGTATTATATTTCTTTGTTTCAAGTAGTTTCCATTTTACATATTAGTAATTATAAGCATCAGTAGGATTGATAGACCCATTTCTGTAGGTTCCTCCTGACCATAGTAAGAGCTGTAAAGAAATGTAAAATTAATATTTAGAACTTCACCTTTTAAACAGAAAATATTTAGAAATAATAAGGTTTGAGAATAAAACGCTTACCGAAGCTTGAGGTTTCTATCCGTTAGTATCAGCAATCCATTGTTGTCGACTGCCATTACTGGCATATATTGATTGATTAGGTAACGGATTATTTAACGAGGACTGCGACATTGTACCGGGTGTGTACATTGCTACAAACGAAGTGAGAATGAATATAATTAATTATAGGACCGCTATTTATACTCTACAGCACTAATGCATTTCAATGAAATATATGATAATGTTACATCATTAACTTAATGACGTAACTTAATTGAGGGTGGTATTACGAAATAATTAATAAATGGTACAAAATATGTAACAATCTTTTTAATAAAGTAATTGAATAATTGTTTAATCAACAGATCAAATTAGTTTTAAATTTGTCATTTACTGTTTACAGATGATTCATAGCGTTATTTTAAAATCAGTGTTAAAAGTTTTCTATTTCACCCAAACAATAAATTTACGGAAATAATTTTTTTTCTAATTTGCACTTAATATTTTATTCGTTCGCCATATTTTTAAAATATAAAAACGAATATATATTATTTTGTATTACGATTATATTTTAAAGAAAGTCCTATTTGAAATTATGAATTAATTTTTCTTATGTATACTAAGTCTAAACTATGTTATTAAAGGAAGACAAGAGTCTTACTTTGTGTTTGATTTGAATCGGCATTTGACTATCCAGAACTTCTTTCAATCTCAAAGCATCGCGTAACTATTAGGTAAGTATTTGAAAATCAAAGAAAATTCGGTATTATGTATTTCGGATCGATGTGTAGGTTTGGTCATTTGGTCGTTTTTTCAACTTACTATTGTATAATATGTTACCGTGGAGTCTAGAATAGACTTTAAGAAAAAAACAATCAAAATATATAGGTATATATGTATTCGTGTCACGCTCACCTAAGCAGCACAATCAATTTTAATGTCTTTTTGTATATTTGATAGGTCTGAGAATTCAGAATAGGTCATAAAGTATTTTTCACCCTTCTACCCAAAATTTTTTTATCACGAGCTGATGGCACTGCCTTTCTCTACGTAATGTTCAATTGTCATTTTTTTAGGCTTTGTTTACCAATTTTAAACTTATCTTTCTTGAAGCTGTAAGTTTTGCGTAAAATAATTAAATAAAACAGTAAAATTACAAAAATCCTTGACAAATACACATAGGGAATCAATTCATTTATATTTATTGAAATAAATGGCGTATGTTGAAAATCAAGATGGCGGTTTGCCGCCAAACTTAAACTGTCAAAACCACGTTATTAAATATTTATTATTATTTATACAAAGCGGTTTAAACATTCACTGAGATTACTTTTAAAAATTACAATTAAATAAAAACTCCAAGAAAAACTTTAGGTACAAGCTTGATAAGTATTTAAAAATTAATAGTATAAATACGACATTCCATTGATCACGCCTGTACTTTATGGTTGTTATATACCAGAGGCTTACAATTTTTTGGTGAAAATAGCATAAAATCCAATCAGTAGATTTTGAGTGTAGCATGAACACAGATACAGCGGCAACCTGTCTTAATAAAATTAACCTTAATCAAAAATATCAATTCGACTTTTAATTGATATATTGTTAGCTATTGTATATCACTTTTAAAGTTACTTCAGTTTATGTATACAGCTTTAAAAAACCCAGACATTATGATAAAATCGATGAAGAGATCTTCATAATCCTACAAATCATGCAGGTCTATCTACAATAAGATTCATTTCCATTACGTCAGTTTTCAATTGCGTTAAGAAACTTTAATGTTATAAATAAACTAGCTGTGCTCCGCGGTTTCATATAGGCTATATATTATGTGATTTTATATAGGCTTTATATGTAATCACAAATCATCAGTCACAGTCATCAGTATAAAACAAAGTCGCTTTTTCTTCCCCTATATCCCTTTGTATGCTTAAATCTTTAAAACTACGCAACGGATTTTGATGCGGTTTTTTTTAACAGATAGAGTGATCGAAGAGGAAGGTTTCTGTATATGTTTTATACCCGTGCAAAGCCGGGGAGGGTCGCTAGTAGTAGTATAGTATAATTCCAAACACGCAATGCAGTTTCTTGCTGTTACAACCTATCAACGGATAGACGCAGCATACTTTGACCGATAGGTGGCTCTTTATAAAGTTTTATAATATATTTAATTTTTTATTATTGTTGTTCCGAAGCTTTCAGACCTTCTAAATTCGGCGTTGCCTTTTGCATTTAACTCGACGTAAAATCAAACTTAATTTCTAAAATAAAAATAGCTTAAGTTACCTACTCCTTTTTAAATCAGCTATCTTTCCATCAAAAATAATAAAAAATGTTATTTTGGTATATGTACCGTGTATACATCCATGCATTTAGTAAAAAGCGGTTATTTTAATATAACAAACAGACACTCCAATTTCATTTATCTGTATAGATGGTCAAAAAACCACGTCAAAACATCTACACTGGAGGCTTACTTAAAACTTAAATTTCAAATAAAAATTAAATTAAATTACAAACTTAAATTCCCTTTTTTTTCGTTAGGGGAAGTTCGAGGGGTATATGTCTATTTTATTAATTTTACGGTAACATTTAACAATGTTTACAAGTTACGCGGTAATACTGGTTTATCAACTTCGTGAGGTCAACAATATAATCATACAAACCCATTCGCTTAAGATGAAGCAAGAGATTTTGTTGTGTGCGTTAAGCTTTTTATTATGTGCGGTGAGTGAATTAAATTTATTTTACGAATAGGGGATGGTTTAAAATTTAAATAATAAAAGTCTATACTATAATAATATAGTATAGACTTATATTTTGTTGAACGTCGTTATGTCATTAACTACTGAATTCGAATTGGTTCTTTTTTTGTTGGATAGTCAATAATAGTACCGGAGAATCAATGAAAAATGTTGTAAAAATAGGAAAAATAATTTTAATGAATAAATTTAAGTCTTGCGAACTGTTATAAATACATCATTTTCGAAACAGCACGCGGAGGTCGTGGTGCCAACATACAAAATGAACGATGGCCAAGACATTCCCGCCATGGCTCTTGGGACTTGGCTGGGGTTTGACAATAAGGTAAGGACTTTTAAGTATTTCATACCTCACTTTACACTCACTTTTTATGGTGAATGTGATTAAGCAAATTAATAAGAATCATTCATTATATTATCACGCCTATCCTACATACCTCTCTTTTAGGTTTTTTAGTATCTGTGCTCTATAAAATTGCGTTTTTGTTCTGTGTAATGATTAATGCATGACTTGTAAATATATTTATTAAATACAATTTGTACAAACAAAAACAAAGAGTACCATTGAAAATATTAGGTCACTATTTTAAATTAGAAGATTTCGGATTTTGAGAAATAAAGTAAAGCTTCCATCTGAAGTTGTTTGATTAAAAAGGATTGTGAAGTGGCGATACGCAGCGCGAGTAGGTATTTAAGAAAATGCTATCTCTTTCATACCGCTTTGCCTCACTCCGGGCGTGCGAGAGAGAGAGTTGCAAGTCTTAGAGGCATTCCTACATTTCCTTTAGTTTAATTTCAAAAAATTAAAACGCTCGAGGAAGATTTTAAGTCAAAAATGCAGATATTTAGATGCTAATAACTTCTATCATACGCAATATTTCTTTAAAATAAAAACGTACGGACCTAGTTTTTCATTTCATGTATTTCCAAAAATTTTGAAGATTTTACTATGTTTATGGGAGAAAAAACTTTATCACTTTTTGTATGAAAATATACAGCTTCACAATCCTCTTAATACGTATATTTTAAACTTTTCTTGTCAACTCGCTGTGTGTGTGGTCCTTACAGGGCCGCGTGAAGCCTGGTACTGATGAGGTGGAAAAAGCTGTCCTCTGGGCCCTAGATGAGGGATATACTCATGTTGACACTGCGTGGATCTACAAAGTGGAGGACCAAGTTGGTAGAGCATTGAAATCTGTCGAACGGGACAGCGTTTTTGTTACTACTAAGGTAAAATCTGAAATGGAATTGGATCTTTACTACAATTTATGCATGTATATGCATTTTACGGAAAAAGTGAATTTCCGTAACCCCTAATGGGGCATGGAGCAGACACATTTCTGTATTTATTTCACTGATTTTTACAGGCATCAGCCTTCTATGCATACCCAACCGAAACATTCATTTGTCCCCCGGGATTTGAACCCAGGACCTCCAGCGCGTCACGCAGACGTGTAAACCACTTAGCCACGGAGGCGGTCAGCCACCATACATTGTTTTTAACCAACGACACAATAAGAGGATTGTTTCAAGTCTTACATGTCTTGTGACTGTGACTTCGTAGCGCCTAACCGAATGGATCGAATATGATATCTTTCTTTGTTTGAAAGCTGATCTTAGCTAAACTCTGTTCATCCATTTATGAGATATTTTTATTTGTAAAAATTTTGTGATAATTTATTATATACCAAGACACCGCCATTGTTATCTCAGGTAAAACAAAATAACATTGCGACAATTAAAGTGATTTTAAAAACAAATTCCTGACCTTCAGTAGGTCAGGAATTTATTTCTAGCTGTGCCCCTTGGTTTTACCCGCGTTAACTTCGTCGTAACGTGATGTTATATAGCCTTAAATATAATGCCAAACACGCAATGCAGTTCCATGCTACCTATCAACAGATGGACGCAACATACGATATGGTCAGTCGCCGATAGATGGCTCTGTACAAAGCTTTGTAATACTTATATATTTATTTATTTATTTATATTAATTTCTAAAATAAAAGTAGCTTAAGTTACTCTTTATTACATCAGCTATCTACATATTATAAAAAAAAATTATCTTGGTATATGTACCGTGTATCCATATGCATTTAGTAAAAAGTGGTTATTTTAATATTATAAACGGACACTCCAATTATATTTATCTGTATAGATACCAAGTAGGTCTTTGAGGTCAAACTGATAAGTCTTTAACTGGTCGTAAACCTTAGCCAAGAAGACGGTTCATGAGACATTAACCTTGTAATTATCATATCAGGAACTTGTTTAATTTTCTTCACAAGTTATGAATATCTTAATATCTCAAAGAAGGCAATGTTTTGAATTTTAAAGCCATTTTTGTGTTATGGTCTAAGAACCCGCTATACAACGAACTTCACCGAGATGTTTATTTGATGAAACATGTTTTATATTTAATTTAATATGTCAATAAATATATTGCATATGGGTTGTCCTTCAAATTTCAGTCCAGTCATATAATTAATTAATAATTAAAAATATTATTTTTTTTAACATTTCACCGGTTTGATTATTAGACAAATTCTATACCAATGGAAAGTATGAAGCCCATACAATATGCAAACGTTAGATTGCCTATTCTTTTCCGGTCACAACTCTCAGGTTGCCTGGTATAAAGAGTTCAATCGATACTAGCATGTTTCACCGGTCTGGTTAAGAATTAAAATTAAATGAAAAAAAATATTATTGCATTATGAACACGGTGACCTAATAAGCAAACCGGTGAAATGTTATTTTTTTTAATCATTAACTAATTATATGACTGGACTGAAATTTGTTAGACAACCCATATGCAATATATTTATTGAGATATTAAATTTGTTAGAACAGGAAGGCCTTTAACTGATTTGATCATAGCAATCGTGGGCGTCTTTGAGACCAGAACAATTAAAGATGGCTTCTTCTCTAGAACTTAAATTCTAATCTTGCAATCACAATAAAATAGTTGTTCACACGGGCTAATTAATAACTAATTACAGAAAAAGTCTATAAATTATACTGCCGGAGTAAAAAAAGCGATTCGTCATATATGTGGTGCGCCAGCGTATCCAGCCTCGACCGCCTGTGTCGATTCGAAAAAACCGCTTCGCTGCCATCATTATGATGCTCCGCCAGATTGACATTATGCCCTATGTCAACGTCAATATAATGATTCTGAGTAATCCACTCTTCTGAGCTATACGCCGTAAAATTAAATATAAAACATGTTTCATCAAATAAACATCACGGTGAAGGTCGTTGTATAGCGGGATCCTTTACTATTAGTCATACTCAGCCACTGGAATACCGAAGAAGGCTTAGGCATAACGAAATGAACGCAGGTGAAACCGCGGTGGTTAATAATGGTAATCGATTGTTTCTTAGCTATGGAATGACAAACATGCCCGCGGGTCTGTCATACCCGCTCTGAAGGAGTCTTTGGCGAACCTGCAATTGGATTATGTGGATCTGTACCTAATACATTGGCCTGTGGGACACTTTGTAAGTACATATACATAGTAAAACAGAAAGTTCATTTAAGTGTATTGGGCTATTGTTGTATAGAGGCACGTATCCAGACTTTTGGTTCGGGGGGGGGGGACAAACATTGAAACAACCATGTGAACCGTGTAAATCGCTGTAATCACTGTACTTTAATTTTAACTTCAAGAAGTACCTTAAGTAAGTACTTAAAGAAGTAGTCAGATCAAGATTTATCTATTTTTTTTTACCTACTTATTGAAAGAACACGCAAGTGAGTAAATAAACAGACGGCTAAAAACATTTTTCTTCAGTCAGATTTCGGGGGGGATAAATCCCAACTATCCCCCCCTCTATATACGTGCTTGGCTGTATATGTGATAATTTAATGTGGCAGCGACATCCTATCTTGATGTATGATAGTTCAATAATACTTCAATAATACTCCCAGACATTGGTAATAATTTAATAAGAAGTATAAGAAATAACATTGTAAAATATATATAAAATACTAAGAATATTTTACATTATAATAATGAATGAAGATAGAATCCAAATATTTGACGATGTCATTTACAATTCTGTATCATTTGAATTTTGAATTCATGTTCTTAAATTAAGCCCATGGCAAAAAGTTTCTTCAATAAAGAGGCCGCACCCAACTCGCCACAAGTTGATCAACGACCATGAACACCCACAATGCTAGTTGGTAATGCGTTGTACCACACCCACAATGCCATTTTTGGTACGTTGAACCACACCCACAATGCCATTTTTGGTACGTTGAACCACACCCACAATGCCATTTTTTGGTGCGATGCATCACATCCACAAAGCCAGTCAGCGATTTTGGACTGTTGCGTTACCTAGACAATCTATTCTTTGTTGACTTGCACAATAAACTGTTTATGTAAAGAACAAAAAGTATTATATATGAATTATTTAATAAATGTTAATTGAAGTAAATATTTTTAGGAAAATGGAAGCTATGACACAACGGACTATTTGGAAACGTGGCGCGGCATGATTGATGCGAAGAAAGCCGGTCTCACAATGTCGATTGGACTGTCCAACTTCAACGAACAGATGATTAACAGAATCCTGGAGAACGACCTCGAGAAACCTGCTGCCTTGCAGGTGGAGGTGAGTGCGAAATCCTATAACTCTATCGTATGATTACAACCGAAACATTTCAATTGTTTCCCCGGGACTCTATTTGAATATCCATTGTTAATGTGCTCAGTAGGAGAAGATATTATCACCAATGTGAAGTTGGCTGTCCTTCTTAGATTTGGCAGTTCTCGTACAAACCTGTAAACTTAGATTCAAGTGACGTTTATCAGCGTGTATAAGCGCGTAACATTAATTTTATTCTATTGGAAAATATTTTGAATTTGAGTTAAGAATGAGGCTGCGTCACTTAACGAATTCAGACGTAGGATAGAATGACAGTTATTATGACACTCCGAAGACAAACTTTCTGTGACCCTAATTGCCTGGCAGCGTAGCGGTCGCGCTGCGGTAGCTGTCTCTTTTAAAATTTCAATAAAAAACCTGACTTCAAATTGTTACCCTAAAACTACTAAATCATTAAAGATACAAGAACACATAAAAACAAAAAAGAATCATCGAAATCGGTTCACACAGTCGAAAGTTATACAAACATAAAAAACAGCGTCGAATCGAGTACCTCCTTTTAAGTCGGTAAAAAATAATCAATTCTAATTCCAGCTAAACCTAAACCTTCAGCAACCCGCTCTGTTAAACTACTGCAAAGAACAAAATATAACAGTTATGGGTTACACTCCATTTGGCTCGATTTTCTACGGAAAAGCAAAGCCTGACTCGCCTCCACCAAGGGTCGATGACCCTGCGTTAGTCAACATCGCGGTGGGGTATAACAAGACGGTCCCGCAAGTTGTACTGCGATATTTGGTGAGTATAAAGAAAAGTAAAATATTGATACTAAGTTAGTAATAAGTTAATTGCCTCGGCTGATGTCGTGAATGCTCGGGTGGGGAGTTTCTTATTAAAACTTGTCGTTAACACGCTCGCTGTATCAGCTTAAAGGTGCTTCAGACTACGCTATAATATATAGCATATAGGTAGCTCATAGCACAATAATATCGCGCACCATACATTTAGTATGGACACGTTCACACTGTACTGTACTATATAGTACGCGATATTGTTGTGCTATGAGCTATATGTTATCACTACATAGTATAAAACAAAGTCGCTTTTTCTTTCCCTATATCCATTTGTATGCTTAAATCTTTAAAACTACGCAACGGACTTTGATGCGGTTTTTTTAATAGATAGAGTGATTAAAGAGGAAGGTTTTTATATATGTTTTATACCCGTGCAAAGCCGGGGCGGGTCGCTAGTATGCTATATATTATAGCGTAGTCTGAAAGCACCTAAAAGCCGCAGCGCTCTGTACCAGGAGTGAAGATACTGGGGATTGAGTCACAGGTAATTTAACCGGCGTGCTTAAAAGTGAAGTCCTGTATCCCCTAGTGGGGTATGGGGCAGATGCATTTCACATCTGTTTCACTGATCGATTTTTTCTTTAGGGGCAAGTAGGTGATCAGCCTTCTATGTCCTGCCAGAACAAGTTTTTTTTTTATCTCCACCGCGGATCGAACTCAGGACCGAGAGTTTGAGGTGAGAGAGTGAGGCGGAATTTATAACCGGCGTGCTTGGCTTCAAGTATTATTCAACGGTCACTCTTAGAAGGGAGCATTCTATAGTTGTTCCTAATTAAGTAGTGACTAGTGGTTGAAGTCATTGGACGACGTATATTTATGTTTAGAGTGGCTTCTATTATTTTTTAATGGTAAATTGATAAATTTCTAACAATAAAAGAACTACTGGTTTGAATTAAAAGATTCTTTATATGTTGGTTAATCCATTTATCGAGGAAGGTTATAGTTTCCATATCACGCTACGACCGATAAGTGCGGAGCATCGATGGAAAATGTTTCAAAAACCGGGAAAAATATTATTTTTTTGAGCGAACTGGGAAGCACAACTTTATTTAAAACATCTATATAGGTACAGATAAATAAAATTGGAGTGTCTGTTTGTAATATTAAACCAACCGCTAAAATATACAAAAATAAAATTTTTGTCTGATTTCGACGGGACTCACTGGCAGATAGCTGATGTCATAAGGAGTAACTTAGGCTTACTTCATTTTAGAAATTAATATAAATAAATAATAAAAAATAACTATTGTTATATTTTTTTACTCCCGAAGCTAAAATAGTGTTTATATAAGTTTTTCATATGTATTCACCTGTTGGTTTGTGTAGCAACTTCCTGAGAGAAGGAACTAATTCTGATGAGTTCATTAAAGACAAAGAGATAGATCTTAGCTATAGTTTATGAAGATTTGTTCATCAATTCACGAGGTATTCTAATTTGTAATGAACGTGGGCGTTTTTAAATTGCCTTCAATTTCCCATTTGTTTTTCAGATAGAACTCGGTGTGGTCCCACTCCCGAAGTCCTTAACGAAATCTCGCATCGAAGAAAATGTTAATGTCTTCGACTTTTCACTAACAAACGAAGAGAAGAAATTATTGCAGCAATATGATAAAAACTATAGAACAATACCACAATATAAATGGATGGATCATCCTTTTTATCCCTTTGAGAAGACTAATTAATAAAAAATTGTGAACGTGGAAGTTTTTTATTTTTAGATTAACGAATGCTCATAACATCTCGTTTACTGTGTGAACAATGTTTTGCTAAAATAAATTATTTATTTAAAAGGTTTTATTAGTGTACAAATTTTTGTACACATATAAAAATATTAAATATAAAATTGCAAAGAAAGGAAGCCTCATCGCTCAGCGGTGTTATAAGCCTACCGCGAAGCCTGAGGTATCGGGTTCGATCCCCGGTCCCAAATACAATTTATAATTTAATTTATATTTGTATTCGGTCTCTGGTAGGGCTGCCAGGAGGTGTGGTTGAATTTCTAGACGCATGCATAAAGAAATTCAACCAAACCAACAAAAAATAGGTTGCCTGGAAGAGATCGCTGATTAGCGATAAGATTGCACTCCATTGCAGCGAAGTGTATATAAGTATTTTATTTGATATCATGTAAGATTTTTCGACTTCAAAAAGTACCTTGAAGACATTCTTACAAACCTAATGGTTTATTTAAGAATACATTTTTATTTATAAATGGTCATTTGAAATATAGCACTACAAATTTTATACTACCTACATAATATGATTAGGCGCAATTTTGGCTTCCATTATACATAATTCTGTGAATTATAAATATTGTAGTGGATAGAAAACCATTTAAACAATTACCTCATTATATACCTTGGCCGCCTCCTTGGTCTAATGGTAAGCGCGTAAGCGTTACAACCGAGAGGTCCTGGGTTCGATTCCCGGCGGAGATAAAAAAAACTCGGTCTGGCAGGGCATAGAAGGCTGATCACCTACTTGCCCCTAAAGAAAAAATCGATCAGTGAGACAGATGTGAAATACATCTGCCCCATACCCCACTAGGGGACACGGGACTTCACTTCATTATATACCTATTACCCGTAATATTATGAAATATTGGGAACTAGCTATACCCGTGACTTCGTCCGCATTAGAAAGTTTTTTTGGACAGGAGTTTTATTTTTACGTCAAGTACCTACATAGGTACTTATAGTAAAAGTGACTGGATATTAGAATAGTTCTTATCTCTTTTGTTTGAAGAAGACCTTGCTTCTGACGGTAAAGGCATTAAGAGCCATTTTTATTGGTCGTATCAATTCATACTTTGGTATCCGGTGAGCTGACATGACTGATCAATAAACATTATAATACAATAGTCAGTAGGTAAGCCAGCTCTTACTGCAGAGGCGCCGTGTTTGAGCCCTTTGAAATGGTCACAATAAATATATTATGTACCCACTTAGTGAAATTAAATAGTACCCTATGTTCTTTCTCAACAATTATCTATGTTTGGGCCAAATTTCATTAAAATCGGTTCAATGGTTTAGGCGTGAAAGCATAGCAGACAGACAGACAGAGTTACTTTCGAATTTATAATATTATAGTATGGATTGTTTATAAGCGAATTGCATTAAACTTATAACAAAATTTTATTTGATTATTTTGTATCTTCTATTATAATTTAACCAATTTAATTATTGAATGTTAATAAATATTATGGTATTTAAAATTTAACCGAAATTTCATTTGGAAGTGTTGAAATCTATGATAATTTTATTTTGTCATATATGTTCTAGGATTATGACCAATTAAATAAAACACTAGCGACAATAGATTTATTAATACATTAAGTATGTAAATATATAAATTTAAAGCTTAAATTACTTAAATATAGACAACATAAAATTATGGATTACTTACTAATTATTAATATAAATGTCTTATGAGTCTCTATGAAAATATATTATTAATTAAGAGGAGTATGAAGCTGTACATTTTCATACAAAAACCGATAACGCTTTTCCACTCATAAAATTTTCCATAATTTTTGGAAATGTTGAAGATAAAATGAAAAAACACAGCATTTTTAAAAAAACCTACTCGCGCCGCGTCGGCACTTCACAATCCTCTTAAAGCAACATGATTTTACAAAACAAAATAAATGATATAGTTTAATTTATTAATAAACAATTATGTTTACAGATTTAATACAGACTTTATGACAAAATTCTAACTTATATTAATTCAATTCTTAAGCTTTATTAATTCAAAATACCCATAAAATCTATAACCCAACCAGTACCACCGTTATTCATTGTTGTTACATATACAATTTTAATATAATTGTCCTCACTAGTAAAGTCAGCTGGAGAATCAGAGCAATGTGATGTAATGTAATTGCCGCTTTTGTCAACTAAGCTAACATAATTATAGTCACACATCACTCCCATGTCAAACTCACTAAAATGCAATAGAAGCTTCGTACCGACCGGGGTTTCCAGCTCCCACTCACATGTAGATCGTTTTCTGTACGTTTCTGGATACATTGGACTAGTTATTCTACCTAATTCATTTACCAATTTGCCCCCACAACCTCGACCTTTATCCGTTATAACGTAATTGAGATCGTAAATGGTTTGATCGCTGCCCACAAATTCACTGTGCAACAATAAATATCTTCCTGACGAAAAGACAGATTGTGAGTTATACTCCGATTCTATTTTCAACAAAACTGGAGATGACAGTTTATCACCGTCTAATATTTCGAATACTGTCTGCCTGCTATAGAAATTCGGAAAGAGTTCGTTTATGTAAATGGATATCGTATAATTTTCCGGAGCAGTTATTAATGTAGAACAACTTAGATGTTCATTTTCTTTGCCTTCATAATATGCAGATTGTATTCTACCATAAGGTTCGGTGTAATTTCTGCCACAATAACCAAGGTATGAAACCTCAAACTCTACTCCTCGGTGGGTGGTAGGAGATTCAGCAGTCGTTATCAAATTTATACTTACATCACCCAACAAATAAAAGTCTAATGACTTATTAGCGCCACATAAAATAAACTTTTCGGGAAAATTTAAAAGAGGATTGAAAAATACAGAATGGGAAAAGAAATTGTCAGAAATTCTGTTTAAAATGAAA
Source organism: Aporia crataegi (assembly GCA_912999735.1). Lineage (NCBI taxonomy): Eukaryota > Metazoa > Arthropoda > Insecta > Lepidoptera > Pieridae > Aporia > Aporia crataegi. Next base: position 282,644 of record OU538754.1, on the reverse strand, counting down.
TTTTTTCCTAATGTCGAATTATATGTTTGAGAGATATGTTTTGTTATGATTAATTTATCATTGTTACATTCATTGTTTTTACCTGGTTGTAGATCGAGAGAGTTAATTCGCAAATGCAAAGCTGCATAGGAGGTAGATTCCTTTATAATGTATTTACAATGTAAGCTCCGGGGAATAACGCCATTTTCATAACCAGGGGACCGTATTTTTTTTACACTATAATCAACCGTTATTTGAGATTGAACACACCTAGATGGTTCTATACTTAAGTTAATTTCAAAACCTGAACTCACTATTTCACCATCAGTTGATAATCGAATACTTAAAACGTTGCTTGACGATACTATTTCAGCGGAGATTGTGTGTCCACAATACTTATTAATCAAAAGACTATCTGGATTAAGACCATCCCTTATCTCAACGAAGTCGCAATTACATTTATTAATACCAATCGCAGTTTGGTTTACATTTTTGCACGGTGATATATGAAAAGCAATAAATTTAGCTTTAATGACGTGATTCTCTGGCGCTTTCACAAACCAATGACAATCTAAGAAGTTCTCGTAAACGTAGGAGTTACCGATTCGTGGAGACTTCAACAAGTACTGGGATATGGTTAATAAACTAATAACACCGCCACACCCTACGGCTTCGCCATAGCTAAAAGTAATTTGTGCTTGGAAACCTCTATAATTTAAAAAACTATCGGAAATAAATTGTACAATCGCTTTACTAGTATTACTCTTTATTACAGTGGATGAATTTAATTTGCCGCAAAGTAAAGCTAATCGGTCATTATTCTCAATTTCCGATCCATCAAAAACTGCAATGTAATCATTTGAACATGAAGTATGTGATTCTATATCGACGTAAATAAAGTTAACTATGACCACTTTGTTTGAGGGCGCTTCAATTATCCACGTACAATTCATATCGTCGTAATAATTTTCTTCAGATCCTGACTTTATTAGAGTCGGCTCTGTAATTTTTCCCCCGCACTTGTATAGCGAATAAGATAATTTGAAACCTTTGTCTTGACGGAATCTGTCTGTTTGGAAATGGACCGAAATTTCATTATAATTTTCTAGAATTGGTGGAATGTGTGTACCACAGTAAAGTTTAAACAACAATTCGTATTCACGCTGACCAGATATAGAAACATTGTCATATTTACAATCTGGATAGGTTCCTTCAAGGGCAAAGTCTAAGAACTTTACAATTATATTATTGTTGTTGGACGGTGCAGTTATTTTATAGAAGCAGTCTAATAGTGGAGCATATCTACTATTGTATCCGGGACTAAAGATAAATTGTTCTTCATCTGTTGCTAAGTATGTACCACCGCAAATTTCAGACCATTCTGCCGTAAAGCCATCTAAATTTATGTTCGAGTCAGTACGGAAAACAACCTTCATTCGTGTTGAAGTTGAATTGTGTACATGCGGAATTTTACGTCCACATAATCTGGCTATTTCGTGATAAGATCCATTTACCCAGTCGTATATTATTACTGCATCTTTAGTACAATTAGTAGTATCTTCTATAACAAACCGCTGTAAAAATGAAAGCGAAACTCTATACCCTACACTAGCTTGTATTAACCAGATGCATTCTATATTTGCTTCATAATGGTTAGGGTAGTTAGGAGAAGAAAATATTCTTTCATATCCATTTAAATAACCTCCACATTGGCTGTTAGTAAGTTTCACGATTAGTTTTAAATTCGAAGATTTTGGGGCTTTCGAGTGATACTGAATGTATGTGTGCATAAAAGAAGTTGTCATAGATCTTTCTTGTACTTTCTGATTGCAGTATTCTAATATAGATTGTGAATTTGTTAGGCCTTGATTTATTTTGATAAATTCGTCGGAACAATCATTATTAAACGTCCCTTGAATATTAATTTCTGTTCGGACTCCAGTGGGGGCGACTATAATCCATCCACAGTCTAATGTATCATTAAACGATTTCGGTACATTTAAAATATTTCTTGATTCTTGCGAAACATGAATCACTCCTCCGCAGGGCTGAAGTTTCCATTCAATATTGAACAAAAGCGGTTCACGATTAAGTTGAATAGCCTTCAATGTTAATGATGTAACCGGGATTCTATAGGAAATTTCAGTGTGATTTCCGCAAACAGTTCTAATAAACTTTTGGCCTGTATTTTCAATCGGAATGTCTATAATTATTCTCGAATGAGTATAGTAACATTTGGAATTTGGTGAAAAAGTATTAGTAATATTCAACAGCATAGTATTATATTCAGAACTATTATTGATATTATCACTTTCCCCAAAGTTGTACGTCCATTTACAAGAATAAGACCGTTGGAAATCTGGAGCAGTAATTTTACCACTGCTGCCAAGATCACCTCCACATAACACAGGTTCATTAGAAGTAAATCTAGCTTTAAACCGATGTATGTTATTTCGTAGAGTCACTTTCATAAGAAGAAACACCGCAATACTGTTACCTGAAGACTCATAAATGAGAGATTGCCCACTGTTATTTTTCCCATTATAATAACCTATAAGTGATTCGAAAGTAGCGTCATTATAAATTCCTATTCTTTCATTCTGGTCATAATCTATTATTTCTAATTTGATTCTTCTCGTTTTATCAGGTACCACAATAAACCACTGGCAATAACGTAAAGTGGTACCTTGAGGGTAACCAGGTGATGTCAAATATCCCTCAGACTGAGTTAACTTCCCGCCACAGGAAGGTCTTGATGAATTAAATGTCACCTTGAAACCTTTATTTTTTGAAATTTGATCATATCTACTTAGGTCTCCTATAGAAAACGTAATAATTGCTTCATTCGTACTCGTTTCTATTGCGGAATTTGAAAATACTGCACTATCACCACAAAATTCTTTTAATGTCACAACTGTTTTATTACCCGGTAGTGTTTCGGTGATCGTTACGTTTATTTGACAGGTATCTCTTGGGTTTGGTAGATTTAAATCTACCATATATAGTTTGATAACATTTTTCAAAGGAGAAATAATATGCCACTGACAAATAGATCCCTTCGCTAATAGTAACATATGCGGATACCCTGGAGAAGTGATTTCACCTGACTCAGCAATAATGGTACCACCGCATACATCAATAGAAATATTTGCCTTAAAACCATTTCTTGGCTCAGCTAACATAGTTGTATATTTTATGTAGAGAGCATTACTACTTGTTTTAATTGTTCCAGGTTTAGTTCCGCAATATACTCCAATAATTGGAGCCAATACTGAAGCACCATTATGTATCTCCAGTGATTCATCGTTACAATCATCTTTGCCGTCAATATCAAATCTATCAATGAAGTCAACTCTTAAAATTTCTCCTGGTGGGCCTGTGAACATCCACCCACATTCTGAGTAGGGCATCGGCACAGATGGATAATTTGGAGAAGAAATTACTTCCCACTTTTTGTCCTCCTCAAGAACTGAAGAGGAGCCACATTCAATATTTTTTTCTTCAAAACGTAATTTAAATGTTTCAAATTTATTATCCACAGAAGAAGCAATATTATTAACATAACTGACGTAAATAGCGTTGCTTGACGATGTCATACTTTCTTTATTTTCATGTTCATATCCACAATATTTGCCTATGCCCAATACAGGAGACTCAAAACTTTCACCGTTTCGAATCATAACATATTTATTACAATCGTGTTCATTAGTTATATTAAAATGTTCAAAACTTATTTTTATTGTGCGTCCAGGTCGGACTTTTATTGACCAATTGCATTTAATAATATTCTCTTCAAAATGCCGCTCAGTCCAAAACAATTCGATTGTTCCAGAACTTTTGTTCAGAACTCCACCACATTTTGATTTTACTTTGGCGATAAAACCTTTCGCACTTATAGACTTATCTGTTTGTAATACAACTTTAAGTAATTGTGATACTTCAAATGCGCTCTTTACATGTTCCCATAAACAAATATTATCTTTTATTGTTGACCATTCTTTATTTAAAGCCCGTGAATAAATAGATACATGATCTGCATAGCAAGCAGATGTTTCTTCCAAATTAAAATCGTTAAAGCTTAGTTGCAAATGATGGCCTTCCGTTGCTTCAAAAATCCATTCACACATTATATTATCATCATACTCATGGGGATAGTTGGGAGAATAGAAAGAAACTTCTTCACCAGCAGAAATAATTTTGGTCTCATTATAACCACATCTATTTACTGTTTCGCTCTTTTTAAAATCAGTTTGTGACCACCTTAAGTGGAATAAGGACTCAATATCTGATTTAGTCACAATATATAAAATGTATACAATAGAACCTCTTGCATTTATTACTTTATCATTATTTTTAATAATACCACAAACGGATTCGAGTATTGGTGCTTCTTCGTCATAACCATCGTAAATAATTAGTTTACTATCGCATACTTCCCCTCGCTTGGGAATGACTAATTCATCAATAATCAAAGTTAGACTGCTAGCCACTTTGCCAACTATTCTCCATGAAAATTCACCTTCTCTGTTATAGGTATGGGGATAAAGTGGTGACGATATATTTCCATCAGATTTGTTAGTTATTTCATTGTAATGCAAAATTCCAAAATGCGCCAAGAACCCAGTGTTAGAACTTTCGGAACCACTGTGAAATTTTAAATAAAGTACTGAGCCACTGGTTGTATTTATTGGTAAAGTTTCACCACAGTAAACTCCTAATAAACGACCACCCCCATTATTTTCACGTATTTCTAAGTAGTCTTCATTGCATCGGTCTGAATAAGCAATATTGAATGTTTCAAAAGTGATATACATACTATTTCCGACAGAAGCTTGTAACGTCCATTCACAGTCGATTCCAAGAGGATAAGAAAGAGGATAATTTGGTGAAGCGATCGAACCTTCTTCGGATGATATTGTGCCTCCACAAGCGCTCGTTAAAGTTGAATAGTGGGCTGTAAAAGAGCCACCCGGAGTGATGCCATATGTTCCATGCATAATGGTAAGTGCGCTACCATGGCTAACAATTGTATTTGGTACTTTATAACCACAATACTCTCCAATAACTGGAGCACTTATATCATTTCCATCAAAAATTTTTACAAATGACGATGGGCATTCCTTACTTGACACGATATCTAAATTACGTGGGATTGATATATGTTCCAAAGTAAGTTTTATTTTTTGTCCTAAATCTGATGATGAAACTACCCAAGTACAATTTTTTAGATTCTGGCTTAAAAATCGATCATTAGTTATGATTCCATCATATTTTGCTTCTATAATGGCGCCACATGTAGTAGTAAAATTAACTTTAAACCCTTTCGCTGTTCCAAAGATATCTGAAGTAAATTGTAATATCACATATGGAGTGTTTGTAATTATTTGAGACACGTTTGATTTAGGACAAATACGGTGAGTATAATTAGTATTCAGTATCATCTTACTTTCGTAAATTTTAATAGAATCTCCACAATCATCTTCGTTGTTGTCCGTCGAATAAAGATCGAGATCCATAAAGCTTAAAGCAATTCTATGATTATTCGGTACAACAATATACCAAAGACAATCCATATTATTATCGTAATTTTTCGGATAATTTTCAGACGTTATAATACCAGTGCGAGCAGTTATGTGTCCACCACATCCAGTTGCATATGAATCATAACGTGCTGAAAAGTATACATCTCTTAATGAAGACTTTTTAAGAAATTTTACAAACATGAAGTTACTAGTGGATTGAATAGTATGAACACCTTGATGACATATTTTAGTTATCAAATGTGATGAACTACTTTGTCCATTATAAAATTCGATGCCATCGATTGTGCAATTATTTGTCTCTTCAACCAATATTTCATCTAAAACGACAGTTACTCTGGTACCTGGTGGGGTTTCTATGTTCCAATCACATTCCAGACCACTATAAGAATATTTTATGTTTTTTGCTAGTTGAATAGTTCCGTAACGTTTATTGAGGTATCCGCCACATCCATATTTAACCCATTCAAGCCGAAAACCACTAGCAGCATAAAAATATCCACTGACAAAAAGAAGTTGCAACGTATTACTGTTTGTGGTTATTGCTGGCGGGAATGATGTGCCACAATACTTATCAGAATAATTTTCTTCACTTTTTTCTTTATATTGTAAATAAGATTCACATTGATGTAAAACTTGTGAAAGAAAGGGATGTGATCTATATATAGGTTGTCTATGGATGGTTAGAGGACTCTGATATCTATTCCAATGTGAGATTCGGTATGGTGTACTATTTGAAAAAGAAAATATATCAAAATGTGTAAAGGTTATATTTATTTTATTACCTAATCCTACTGTTATGGTCCACAGACAATCAGAATTGAGTGGATATTTGTCAGGATATCCAGGACTCTCTATAACACCATAACTACCACTTATATTTGTATTACAAATCGTTTCATAGTTAAGAAAAAAGCCTTTACCCCCTATAAACATATCCGATCTAAATTTAATAAAGGCGCTATTACTTTTAGTTACTAATTTAGTATGATTACTATTCATTTCACAATATTTTCCCAAACTAGAAGCATAAATGTTGGGTCCATCATAAATTTCTACATAATCATCCCTACAGTTTATTGAATGTTCCAAATCAATATCAATAAATGTAATTCGTATTCGCGAGCCACTGCTGGTAACAATTTTATAAAAACATTCCGCATTATCATTATAATTTTGAGGATAATTAGGAGACGATATTGAACCGGTGACACTTGTCAATGTACCACCACAACCTCTTAATGTTCCATCCCATTCTATGCTAAATCCTTTACCAGATAAATATAAATCAGAATGGAAGTGAATGTATATATGATGAGCTGTAGATATAAAACGTTTGGTTTTTATAGTGCCGCATAATTTAGCAAGTAAAGGAGCATTTTCAGATGCTCCATCTCTAATGATCAAATAATCTCCGAAATCACATTTTTCTCTTATAGGCTTTTCTAGATCAAAATCTTTAATATTTAAAGCTACTTGTTGACCTACAGGTACAGAAATTGTCCAATTACAATCTTTGTTAGCTTCATAATTGTAGGGCCATCCTGGAGAATGTATGCTACCACTTGTTTTAACATAAATTCCACCACATAATGAATTAGTATTTTCATCTAAAAAGCTATATGAAAAAGAAAATCCAAAACTATTTAAAGAGCTATCTGTTTGAAACTTTATCATAAGTTCATTTGATGTAGTCGTTAAAGCTGGAGGCATAGACCTACCACAATATTTACCCAAGCTAGTACCATTTATATTTCCATCATCAATTTCTATCAGTTCTAGATAATCATTTTCACAAGACATATATGTATCAATTTCGAATCGATTCCACGTCAATTTAATGAACATTCCTTCAGGCGCAATTAAGAGCCAAGTACATGACTGATCGTTACTATACAATTTATCGGAAGCAGGATAGTTAATAAGCCCTGTTGTTTCTCTATAAATTCCTCCACATGCTACATCTAAAGTTGTATAGTTAGCGAAAAAACCTGTGCCTGATATAGTCATATCGGAATGGAATCCGATATACAAAAAATTAAATGAAGAGGTTTGTGTGGGTGGCCTATGATCGGGACCTCCGCAATATTTACCTAACAATTTAGAATTAGATATTGGTCCATCACGAAGTTCCACATAATCGTATTGACAATTATAAAATCGAGTATCTTCTATATCGAAGTCTTGAAATGTTAATTGTATAATTTTCCCCGGGGATGTCTGTACAACATATTCACAAATTGTATTTTTTGGATATTTGAAAGGATAACCCGGCGACTTAACAATACCACTATCTCCCACTATTGTTTTTTGGCATACAGATTTATATGTAATTTTAAATCCTCCAAATGATAAGCTTTCGTCTGATTTAAATCGAATAAATACAGTGTTTGAAGATGATGTGTAGGTCTTAGGAATTTTATTGCCACAAAATTTGCCTACTTGTTTGGATTCCTCATTTGGCCCATCATAAATTACAATGTAATCAAATTGACATCTAAAAGATTTTTCTAAATAAAACGATTGAAATGTGAGCTGTATTTTTGTTTCTGCGCTAGTTTTTATTTTATAATCACATAAAAGATTTGTAAGATATTTTCCATTATAACTTGGCGAATTTAATTCACCTTTTTCTGCTGTATAGAGACCGCCACAGCCTGGCACACCTTCTATTGGGGCATAAGTCATTTGAAAACCTTTACCAGACCCATAAGCATCAGAATGAAAATGAATAAGCATTTCTGGGCTAGCTGATTGAACGGGAGCAGGTTGAGAGGAATTACAAAATTTACCTAGCAATGGATCCGTTTCGTGTATTCCATCATATATCGCTAAATAATCAAAACTACAATTTGGATGTATTTCCAAATCTAATTGAAAGAAATGTAGTTGTATTCTTTTTCCTAAATCTGTGTTTAAATACCAATAACAATCCCGATTAGGAGGATATGAACCAGGAGAACCCGGGGAGTTAATACTGCCGTGCGCATTAGCATATATAGAACCTCCACAAATTGGACTGATACTATTCCAATGTAAGGCAAATCCTTCTCCTGATATAGTTTGATCGGAACGAAACCAAAAATATAAATTGTTATGGCTAGATATAATATTTCCTCCTTTGGGTAAGTCTGAACCACAAAATCTACCTATTAATTGACTAGCTGAACTTCTGCCGTCATGGATTTGAACAAAGTCATAATAACATTCAGCATGATGCTCTAATCGAAATTTACTAAAGGTAACATTAATAACTTTGTCTGGAACTGTATGTATTACCCATGCACATCGTGCATTTGGCCTATATGTGGTGTTAGTAGGAGGATAAATTATACTACCTTCTTCTGCGTCAAGAACACCACCGCACGTTTCCACTCGAAGCTGACACAAATCACCCGTAAACATAGCTGTACATTCACATCGAAACCTTCGTGTAGATCTTCTGTCGCTTCTACAAGTGCCGCCATTTAAGCAAGGGTTGTTAGAGCATATATCAGTCGGTATATTACAGTGAACTCCCTGATACCCGTCATCACAAATGCAGGTATATCCAGAATAGAATTGATGACAGATACCATGAATGCCGCATGGATAATTATCACAGCTTGTACTATTATTCACATTATGAGAAGCTATAAAACATCCATTAGGACCAATACCATCACCAGACATTCCTTTTGGGCAACTACATTGTACTCTTTGTCCTCCAAAACCAGGAATTTCAATACACTGAGCTAATGGATGGCACCCTCCATCATTAATCCCGCATGAACCTTTCCATGTGCAAGAGACACCGTCTCCTTCGAAGCCCGGCGGACATGGTCCACATATTCTTGAACCTATTGTATTGTAACAAGATACTCTAGGAGTTAAACTGCATCCGCCGTTTGGTAAAGTAAGACATTCGTCGATATCATGACAAATAAAGCCATCTCCTTCGTAGCCAGCAGGACAGTGGCCACATTGAAATGAACCAGGAGTGTTTATACAATCGACGAGTGGATTGACAGAACAGCGAGGCCCATGCGATGACGAACATTCATTGACGTCTGTAAGACATGCGATACTTGTATTATCTGTTGTCCATCCCTGATCACAGAGACACTTTACTCCTACGCCAGTATTAACTTGCAAGCAGGTGCCATGTCCACAGATTTCAAAATCATTACCAGTACAACTTTTTTCCTTTCTAGTACAGTGAATTCCAAACCAACCAGGTTTACACATACATTGATACGAGCCAGGTATATTAACGCAAATAGCATTATTTTGACATCCTAAATCAGTTCCTGCAAAATTTCTGCATTCATTGACATCTTCATTGCAATTTAGTCCCTTCCAATTTTTCGGGCATAAGCAATAATAACCATTGGCCAAGTTTAAGCATGTACCGCCATTTTCACATGAATGTGACTGACATTCATCCCTTTCTCTTCTATTAATTAATATTTGCATATTGCGTACTCTGTTACTTAATGTATTTATTCGTTGTGTCAAATATGTTAGATTTAAAGAAACACTTGAAGGTAAGGTTGTGCCCACGGCCTCCAATCGTTCTATTCTTTTTATTATGTCATTAAGATCACCAATCTTACCTCGATCGCGATTATCAACAGATGGTTTCCAGATGTCTTCATTTCTTGTAATGTTAATGTCCAACAAATTAACGTTCCCTATAAAAACATTTGATTTAGGCCCATTTGGTTTTAAATAGATGTTTCTATCGTAGGCCGATTCAAGTATTAGATCACCATCCGATGTTTTAATTTTTGGCCTATTTTGGTAAATATCACTTTCTGAATGTACATCACAAAGTATTAAAAATAAAAAATTTAACACAAAATTCATCATCATCTGTCCTATTAATGCTTATAGCAAAGACTGAATTTTCAATTAGTACTATTCGTACAGAAATATTATTTAAAAAAGGGGCGTCACAACATACGCCCGTATTGGAAATAACAAGTAACAAGGGCCATGTGGTTATTTATATATTGATAAACAGTTTCAGCTGCGACTAGTTTAGAATATCAAAGTCGATAGATATCAGTAATTTCTATTTCCAGAACACCAAGCTATCATATCTTTGTTCAATCGGGAGTAGAAGATACCAGACGACGACATTCAGATACAGATCTCAGCCCGTAAAGGAAATAGACTATCAAATCACCACTGAACGATAATTGTATAAGTACTTAATAAAAATTTGTAATTAATATTTTAAATTCGGGAAGCTAATATAATACACCTAAGGTATCCGCACGTCGAATTTAAATAAAGAAAGTTCCTGGTAAATTTAATGGCTTTCACCTCTTTTCCAAATACTTAGCCTAAATTTAGAATTGAAAAATTGCAGTAAAAGTATGTTTGAATCAGATAAACCAGTGAATACATTAGATTGATAAGGTATGTAAAATAATATTGTGCGATATCTTTGTATGTTGACAATGTGCTTTAATAATATGTAACTAGAAATACTGAATTAGGTTTCATGTCTATAAGTAAATACAAAAAACCAATTCCAAATTTGCCAGCTTGTATAATCTTAGATTATACACCATCAATAATTATGGTCTGTCTACAGAAATTTACGACTCAAATATTTTGCTATTTCCGAAACTCATAGAAGTTATGTATATATATATAGATATTATGATATTGTATCAGAATAGCCTTCAGGAACTTACACCTACATACTTAACTATGGACCACATCAAAGTACTGGAGATGAAATCAGACATAAAGCAAAATATTTTTGTAATCTACGTTTGTAATATTAAAATAATCGCTTTTTACTAAATGCATACGGATATGTGATACATATGTACCAAGATAACATTTTTTAAAAATTTTGACAGGACTGACTGGGAGATAGCTGATGTAATAACTTAGGCTACTTTTATTTTAGACATTTTATTTTTATTAATCTATAAATAATGCATCGCCGAAATGTATGTACGCGCATAACTTCTGAACGATTGCACCAAATTGGATAATTCTTTTTTTGTGTTTGTTATTGTCTGGAGAAAGTTTGTATAAAATAAATAATTAAGAAAGTTGCGCGGGACATTAGAAAATTTAAGAAAACCACGGAAATATCAACTTTTCTAATGTCACCTTCTTAGTGCTTTTGATAATGTAAACTTTTCTTACAGTTATCTGTCAGTTGTCAAAATGTTTAACTGTCATAATTTCTCATTTCTTAGTACAGATTACGTTTGGTATTTTTAATTATACCAATTCGAATTTTCAATTTCGAAAAAATTCATTGACAGTTTAAGCATATACTGAACTTTATTATAACAGCGTATACTTAATTTAGGCTTTTATTTTAGCCTTTAAAAGATTCACTAACTCTATGGAGCCTACAAGTGGCAACAGCGAGTTTATCTTTATTCCTAGTATTAAATTCATGACTAAACCCATTCTTGTAACCCACTCAGCTACAGAGGAGATTGATTTTGGAGTATTTCAGAATCAAAACATAAATAAATAAAATATGTTTATTTATATTACATTTACATCTAACAAATATAAAATCATTCATTATCTTACAATTCGGCTCACTCGGAATTTGTGAAAAAATATTGCAAAAAAACATCACTTTACAACCAAAACTGTTAATCCGTTCCCGAGAAATGCACACACACACACACACACTTAGAAGAACTTCTTCGCCTGCGCCTCTTTTCTTTCTCTGAAAAGGGAAAGTTTTACTTTAAAATTGAAACTATATAAAAAAAAATTTTAAAATTATTCAAAAAATTTCAAATCTTAAAATTATTTTTCATTGTTTTTACCGACTTCAAAAAAGGAGGAGGTACTCAATTCGACGCTATTTTTTTATGTTTGTTACCTCAGAACTTTCGACTGGGTGAACCGATTTAGATGATTCTTTTTTGTTAAAATTTTAACACTATTGTTATTAAAATATACTTAGGAGTCCGATGACTTAAGAGTATTTTAAGATTTTCTGATACAGTTTGGCACCGACTTCCAAATAATGTCTTTGTAGAATTATTATTACTGTTTAATTTATTAAATTTTAAGCACTTGAACTTTATAATTTTTTAAATAAATTACATTTCACAATTTTGAATTAAAAATGAAAATCTAATATCAGGTCAAACTTGAAAATCAAACGACACGAAATATTAGGTCTGATTATGAACATCAGCCCGTCAAAAAATTTCAGGTCAGATTGTGGTACCTAGATACGGAGGGTCAGTCAAGATCATTTAAAAATGCTTAATATATTAGTTGCATGAAATACAACAATAGCGCGTTTTAAGGCAATTTAGCGCCATCTCTTGTCAGTTTATTGAATCACGACAACTGTAAAGCCCGGCGCAAGTTGGACCCAACCCACGCACAGCACACGCGTGGACTGTGGGATGGGTTTACGAGTAGGCCATACATAACAACGCAAACGTCGCGAAAAATTTAAGTTTTTCTTTTTGTAACACGTGTTAAAGAAACGCGCTTCATCCGGTCAAACTACTCTCCCCTTTAAAATCAAACAGGAATTATTAGGTCTGAAGAACATCAGACCGTCAAAAAAATTTATTGAACAGCGTGGTTCAAATTATCAGATTAATTAAAAATGTGAAAATGCTTAATATATTATAAGTTTCATGAAATACAACTATATCGCGTTTCAATGCAATTCAGCGCCATCTATTGTCAGTTTATTGAATCACGACAAATGTTACAACGGGGCGAATGTATTATTAACCGACTTCAAAAAGGATTATTATATCTTTGTTCACCCAGTCGAAAGTTCTGAAACTTTCGACTGGGTGAAACGATTTTGATGATTTTTGAAAACCGGTGGTTCCCGTGTAGTCCCATTTAAATTTCATCTAAATCTGTTTAGTAGTTTTAGAGTTACAATTTGAAGTCGGTGTTATTTTTGTTAAAATTTTAACACTATATTATACTTTATCCATACGTACAATGTGCTCCCCCCATTTGCATTTTACTTTTCGAGAATGTTCCAAAGCATCTATTATTTTAGTTTTATGTCTCTTATTTCTGTATATTTTATATGTCTATAACTCAACGCATGGACCGATTTTGATAATTTCTGTCTTGTTGGATTCGTCTAATTCGAGAATAGCTGAATAACTGTTTAAAATATAGCAAAATTCACAAAAAATTGTTTTTTTAAGAGAATCAGTCTCCTCATACATTATGGAATGACGTTTTAGTTTTTCGCAACTCTGAAACGAAGCAAAGTCCGCGGGCACCACTAGTCATAATTATTAAAATAAATAGGATTTGGCAAAATAGAAAATTTAACTATAATAACACCAATTGCTACCAAGCAACACCTTGTATGAAAATTTCTTCTCGTTGTAACTTAGACGTTTTTGTTGTGCACACCGTATCTTGATTTTAATTCCTATTTAATTATTATTGTTTTGCTACTAAAACACCCATAACCTACGAATAATAATATATCTAGAAACGTAACTCTCATACAGATAGCGCTTCAAAAACGAACCCACCAACGTTTGACCTTGACACACATCAAGGTTCATACGTTCGCACGTGATTAGTCGCGTCAAGGCGATGTGGGCAAGTGATTGGTCGAAGGCCACGCAAATATGTACCATGGTATCTATTTGCGTGGTGCCATTTTTGAGTTTGATTTACACTTCTAGACATATTATTCGTAGCCCATAACCCTTTAATAATTAATCAAATTCTCACTTGTATAGTTGATAGAGGAAGAGCACAATTAATTGTCCGCTAACAACAGTCAAGAGCATTCCGGTCGAGACGCAAGAGACAGACGGACAGTCGCCTTGGACCTGCTGTGCAGGCGACGATAATCTGAAAAAAAAATCACACATTTTGATATTTGATATATGAACCGACTTTTAAAAACACCGAAAAGTCAAAAGGAGGCAATTAAAAACCACCTTCGAAATTAATACAAATATGAAAAATACGTAAACGAATGAACGATTTTCATGTTTAGTTTAGTTTTCATATAAAAAAACGTACATCAGTCCATTCGTTTAGGTGCTTCGATGCTACAGACAAACACAGACATTTAAGAAATAATTATATTTCATTGAAACAGATAAGAGAAAATTAATTAGAACATAATTAATGTTTTCTTAACATAATTAAAACAAAAATTCCATACTTTTACGAATTAAAATCGTGCCTCTCTATCGCTCGTTACGCGCTCTCGCTTGCACGCTCGGCCCAAGCGGAACGTGAAACTTTTTAGTACATGCAACCGGCATTCATCGATTTATAAGACGTTATCACGTCAAAACATACCTTTGTGCAACTCCAGCGAGATTCGACTTAACCTGCTGAACATTATCCCTCAACTCGTTAAGAAATTGGGGATTGACTGCCACCCCTCCAGAGCCCCCACCTCCAGCAGCCCCCGACGACAACAAAGTATCCGATTTACGGTTAATTTCTATAACGAACGCCCTGAAAACATTTTGATATCAACTGTTATTTTTGATAAAACCGATTTAGAGTATCTCAGCGCCATCTCTTGACAATTACCCACATTTCAAATTCTTTAAAGTTTTTAACCGACTTCAAAAAAAGAGGTTTTCAAATCCATTGTTTTTTTAAATGTTTGTTACCTCAGAACTTTCGACTGGGTGAAACGATTTTGATTATTCTTTTGAAAGCTGGTGCTTGCTGTCCATTTAAATTTCATCAAAATCTGTTCAGTAGTTTTAGAGTTACAATTTGAAGTCGGTTTTTTTTTTTTAATTATTCTATTATTAATCAATATACAATCTGTGTATTCATCTTGATTTTAAAATCTGAAGCTGCGAATACTATATAATACTTTATACATGGGAGTTACCGTTGTGTGGACCAAATATGTTTAGGCAGATTTTATCAGAATAAGTTTAGCCGTTTTAGATCATTTAAATCGAAAACAAGTTAAAATTTATATTTTTTAAACAGTATTTGTAATATGCGTATGTATGTTCACTCACTTGAGCTCTGAAATAGTCTGAATCATGAGTTGATTGTTCGAAGTGAACACATCCCAGTCGTGACGGGTTATCGGGAACTGGGGTGGCTGGGGACAAACATACATTTACTATGTAACATATTTCACATTCACATATTTCTATACGTTTAGAAATTTCTTCGTGGGCCGTTTTACAGCCCATTTAAGCGTTTTGGATACTTTCATGGCTTCATCTATTCATGTATGTTTGTAATCAACCCAAAAATATGTATATGGACCATAAAATAGTCTAACACAGGGGTGACCAACTTGATAGATCCAAGATCTACTGTTCACTGACGACACCCTGTGCGATCTAACAATTAAATCTTGAATTCTTAAATGAAAAAACACAGAGATTAGGTACGTTGCGCAGTCTGTTGCACATATTTCCATTTTTTGCCTTGCCACGATCGACTTAACTAATGTCCGATCGACCGGTTGGCCACCCCTGGTCTAACATATTTAACTATGTGCTAAAAAATAAGGAGTGAAAAACTCACAATAATAAATCTTCCTTGTAAATAATAAAATTGACCCTAGTGGGGCAAGCCCATATTGTTATATCATCTTTCGACAGTGACGTAGCTACCTAGGGGCTAGGCGGTGCAGTGCCCCGGGGCCCTCAAGCTCAGGGGGCCCTCGAATTCTTACCAAAAAATCTCGATCGAAAAGAACTTTTGAAAATTTCTCCCATTTTCAAAATAAATTTGACAGTTTGCAACCAGACTTTAATCGTGGAAATTCAGTTGAGAAAAATTTGAAAGTTATTTCCCCTAAATTCTTTTTGCGGGTTGGCAGTATTGTCAATTTGACGGATAGCGTATATATACGATAGATTTTCAAAGTTTATATTTAATATTTTTACTTGATAAAACCTAACCAGTTTAGATATATATAATAGCAGTGGGCCCCATTTTTATTGCCCCAGGGCCTTGGTTAACTAGCTACGCCACTGCATTTCGATCTGTATGTATCTGACCCATTCGTATAGGAAACACACTTTGGGCCACGAGTATGGGGACTTCACGTTTAGTAAACAGCCCATAAACTAAAACACCCATATATAGGGCTATAAACAGCCCATCATAAACTTACCTGTACGGCCTGTCCGGGCTGCGCTTGTACGGGCTGTCCTTGAGATTGGCTGTACACGGCCGACAGCATCGAGAGAGAGTTCATCTGCTTGCCGATTACCTGAAAACGGGTGGATTGGTAATGATTAAATTTAGTATAAATTATATTGGCTTATAAAAATGTAGCAGTGACATTTTTTCATTACATTTTAGCGGATAGGTTTTGATGATTTTTATTTTATACTAGTTTACGTGGGCATTTAAATATCCCACAGGAACACACTACCGATATATACAGTATGTTAACCCTAAATGTTAATCCAGAATTATTAGGGATAAACTAGGAACTCATGCCGCGGTTCAGCTCCTCACCTCGTCCACCTTCTTGTGCAGCTCCCTGGTGACATCCTGTATGTGGGAGAGGGATTGAAAAATCTGCCTCAGCTCGCGCTGCCCGTCCGACTCGAACCAATCCTCCATTTCATCCTTGTCACGCATCTGAAACGTTCACATTCAAAACATAAAACACGTAAAATTTAACAGGACAAATGTATGTCTGTTCCGTTTAAAAAAAACACAGAAGTATGTCTATTAACAGGGGTAAACACGATTATTGAGTCTGAGTTCTGTGTACCCAATTTTGATTTTTTATACTTAATTAATAAAAGAAATAATATTTTTATCTCATAAAGTTTGCTTTTAAGAGAACCTCTAAGCATTTGTCAAAAATCGTATATTTTCTATCATCGTATAAAGTACAACAGCAAACTTTTTTTTGTATAAAATGAGTTTTTGGTTATTTTTCAATGTAAACATTTAGATAATAGTTATTAAAAAACAGACCCAAAAAAAAAAGATTTTTTGTTGACTTGTGTAATTAAGACCTAGAAATATCTCTTAATTTTTAAGTCATTTTTTCCCAACACTTCTGTCTACATAATATACAGGATGTCCCAGAACTCAACGTCAAGCCGAAACGGGGTGACAGGATTGATAATAACCATCATGAGAAAAATCAGAAAAAAAAAATATGTTGGAAAATTATGGGCATTTAAGAAAAACCTAGAAATTTGGTCAAACTGTAACCATTTTTCGGTTATTGTGGTTTATTTTTATTATTTTTGTTCATTTAAACTTTGGGTCTGTAACTCTAAATAAGATTTCTAGAACCACATTAAAAAATTTGAATTAATAAATTTTTAAACTATGAATTTAAAATTTTCAAAATGAGACCTTAAAATAATGTCCTATTTAACAAAATATGATCTATTTAAAAGAGATTAGAAATGGTCTAGTGGTAAGTGCGTAAGCGTTACAACCGAGGTCCTGGGTTCGATTCCCGGTGGAGATAAAAAAAACTCTGTCTGGTAGGACATAGAAGGCTGATCACCTACTTGTCTCTAAATAAAAAATCTATCAGTGAAACAGATGTGAAATGCCCCATACCCCACTAAGGGACACGGGACTTCACTTATATGTATTTTTAAAGAGAATTAGAAATATGTCTGTTAATGTAAAGGCGACACATAAATATGTCTGCTATGTATGCTGTATTTAAAATACTTTTAAACAGATTCTACACAAGAATGTCTGCTCTATAAAATAGACATATGTATGCTCACCTCATCTGGATGTTCCTTCCTGTAATCCTCCTTCTGCTGGTCCAGCTTCTTCTGATATTCCTGGTACTCCTGAGAGAGTTTCTGCTGCTCATCACTGCTCATTTGCTGGTTTCCTGGTATTTCATTCATTATCAACCGACTTCACAAGATTCTTAATTAATTCGACGGCATTTTTTGTATGTTTGTAACGCGATTCTTATTGAATGAACAGTTTTTAATTGTTCGTTTTGTTTAATACGGTACAGAGGTGGTCCTATAAATTTTATAGAAATTGGTTGGGTATTTTTTAAAGGTTCAGTAATATCTGAAAAATCAAATATTACTTTAAATATCCGTTGATTGATTATTATTTAAACTTTTCGCTTTGGTCCTTAACTGATGAAGCGATTTCGATGCAATTTTTGCTGTCCGAAAGCTCGTAATCAAGATGGATCTTCGCTATCTTTGAAAATCTGTTAATTTTTTTTACAACGTTGCAATAGAGTAAAACGGGCGGCCTTATTACTAATCAGCGAAATCTTCCAGGCAACCCAATTTTTGTTGGTTTGGTTGAATTTCTTCAGGCAAGCCTGTAGAAGTTCAACACCTCCGTGCCACTTATGACACTCGTCCAGCAAGTGGCAGCCTTACCAGAGCGAATACAAATACAAATTAAATTATAAATTGCATTCGGGACCGGGGATCGAACCCGATACCTCAGGCTCCGCGGTAGGCTTATAACACCGATTAGCCATGAAGCCTCATGAATTTATTATGGTCTAAGATCCTGCCGTAGAATCAATGCACTCATCGCGTACATTTATAATTTATGTATTAAATGAAAGCTATTTTTTTCTGTTTATTATGATATACGGCTGCTTAATTAAATCTGGCCGCAAGTAATGGTAAGTAGCTGTTAAATATGGTAAATATTTAAGGTAGAGTGAAAGAGAGCGCGTAACATCACTAGTCAAGACAAGGATAGCGATTGCCTTTCTGACATTTGATGTCTGTCAGTTTTATCTTCATAGTGAGGTGATCTGCTTAAGAGGATAGTGAAGTGCCGATACGCGGCGTGAGTAGGTATTTTAAAAAATGCTATCTCCTTCATACCGCTTTGCCTCACTCCGGGCGTGCGACAGAGAGAGTTGCAAATCTTAGAGGCAATTACCTACATTTCCTTTTTAAAATAGTTTTGGGCGATAACGTTTTTACCCCCCTAAACGTTTACGAAATGAGATAATTTTGGTCTCTTTACATTCAGTACACCTTAATCTAGGTCGTTGTACGTTGGTGTACGTTTGTCTTTTTTAGTAATTCAGTTTAGTTTAATTTTAAAAAATAAAAACGCCCGCGGAAGATTTTAAGTCAAAAGTATAGATGTTTGGATGCTAATAACTTCTATCATACGCAATATTTCTTTAAAATAAAAACGTACAGACCTAGATTTTCATTTTATCTACATTTCCAAAAATTTTGAAAATTAGACTATGTTAATGGGGGGGAAACCGTTATCGCTTTTTGTATGAAAATGTCACACAATCTAACAGCTTCACAATCTTCTTAAAAACATCAATTAAAGTGAATGAAGCGACACGGACTAGAAACATGTGAATTTTAAATTATAAATGTACGCGATGAGTGAATTGATTCTACGGCGAGATCTCATAGAATCAATGCATTCATTAGATATACTAATTTATAATCATAATGTGGGGGATTTTTTACACTTCATCTTTTTCTTACCTGGCTGCTGCGTGCTATGCAGCGAGCTGGTAAGGAGATGGATGACATCGTGATCGTCAGCCAGTCCGCCGGTCGCCGCTGACAGACCGAAGACACCGCCGCGCGGTAATTGCACGTTTTCCGCCCGGAAACACAGCTCATAGTCCGCTTCATTGCTCGTCAGACCTGGAATCAACCAAACATGTATTATAATTCAAGATACACCATGTATTAAATATTTTTCGACAATTCCAAATATGTTCCTTTACATTTACAGTTATGGCTAAATTTACACTAACACCCACTTTAACTTAACATTTTTACACTTATTTCTGCCTCTACACTTTTACGTTACACCATAACATTGACATTTAAATTATGGATGAATAGATATGCCTTTTTGCCGATACGATACCGATACAAACTCTTAGTAAATTAAAATTAAATTAACGTAAAATATTATATGAAACACAAGTTTGGTTAAACTTTTTAATTTCTATTTAAAAATAAAAACAGTTACAGACTTTGAATGATATTCAAGGTTTAGCTATTGAAATTAAGAATTAAGTGTAATAATTAAAATAAAATCAATATATGTTAATAATTAAAATTAACAAGATTTTTGTTTAAAAAACAGAACATTCTCAAGTTTTGCAGAGAAAGTCTGTCTGTATAAGACCTGCGGTGGAAAATAATCTCTCAGATGTACCATTGTATCGGCAATTAAAATTACGCCGATGCCGATATATCGGCAACCCAAAGTATCGCCGATATATCGGTATCGGATGCATCCCTAATTTAAATTCAAATTATTTATTTTTTACTAGCTCATCCGACAGACTTTGTCTTGACTATGAATATTGAATTCCAATTGGTATAATTGAAAATACCAAACGATGTGTACTAAGAAATGAGAAATTATGACAGTTAAACATTTTGACAATTGACAGTTATGTCAAACGATTACATTAGAAAATCCATCATGAGTCATGCGCTGACCTATTGCGAGTTGTCACTTGTCAGTGCGAAAGTGTAGGCAAAAAGTAAACGAGCATTGCAAGTTAGCTTTTTTTTGGTATTTTTTTTTTTTTGTACTTTGATTGTCTTTGTTTAGTACCGAGTTTGATGACTTTATGGATGTTGTTAGTAGTGATAGGTATGCAATATTTAAATTGGTCATGTTTTTGCATAGGCGTAATTTTATTTGACATATATAAATAACTAACTATAAATAGCTATGTATGCTGAAGCATAGAATTGTATTTAAATGTATTTCTCATATAAGCGAATTTTGTATTTTTTGAGAAATAAATGTCTTTAAATCCTTACCATTATGGAAGTAAACAGTGAGTGTGTTCAAGTAGTACTCAATCCTCGCCCGAGTCGGGAATGGCTTGTTCCTGAAGTCCCTTAAACATCCGGAGAGCAGCTGCGTTGAGCCATCGCTGGAAAATAGTTAAAGTTATTATGAAAAATTGTGTCTGTCTGCGGCAGCGTGACTCCTAAACGAATATATCGATTCATTCATTTAGGATTGACTTTAATAAGTGCAATAAAAACTATAACCGAGTCATAAAATCATTAATCCTAAGGCACCGACTTTTAAATCTTATCGAATGATTATATGATACAACGTATATGTTTTTGTCATCATATAATTAATATAACAAAATATTTTTTTATTTTATACTTTTAAGTGCATTTTGAAGTTACTTTAAGTAAAAAAAAAACTGTGCGTTGTTTTTAAAAATTGATAATGTTTTATTAAACGAACAATTTACTAGCTATTTCAATATTAGTTTTTTGTTTGAACGCCCTTATCTCAGGAACTAGTAGTTCGAATTGAAAAATAATCTCCGTGTTGGATAGATAATTTATAGAGAATGGCTATAGGCCAGGGATGGCGAACCAATGGCACGCGACACATTTTGAACACGTCACTAATATCAATCACAAAGTTCATTATCTATGCACTACGAAAGTGTGAAATAGGTGTTATATAACGAGCGACAAAAGTAAAAATGCTAATAATAAAATTTTGGAAACATGGAATGCGTTACCAAACACATTTAATTTTTTGAAGCTGGCTTAAGCTATTTCAACAATGTTTTCATCAACCTATGCCCGCGAGTCATTATTTTCAGAGATGAAAACAAACATTCAAAACTCGGTTAGAAACCGTTTGACAGATGTCTCCAGTTCAGCATGCATTCTGCTAAAAGTAACATTTTTTTTTTGTTGTTGTTGTTTCAACAACAACAGAATTCACACTTATTTTAGTTAAATTTAAACTACAAGTATAATTTATACATTGCAAAATGTTCCTATTTTTTTGTAGTAAATAAAGAATTTTGAGTTAATATTATCTATTATTATTTTCCCAATAACCATAGAGGCAAAGTTATTTGATGGCACGTCTATGACCTGATTTTTCTTTTTTTTTATAAAAATGGCACGTCAATACGTAAAGGTTCGCCATCCCTGCTATAGGCTATATAAATCACGCTACGATCAATAGGAGTGGAGCATCGATGAAAAATGTTGCAAAAACGGAAAAATTATTCCCCTTGAGCGCTACAAAGAGACTGACCTTTTATGATCGAAGTTTTTCGTGCCATCATTAAGCACGGCCATAATGTATGGATTATTGTGTTTGTTATCGTTGTCAAACGAATCGAAGATTACGCCTAAACCGTTCCACCTGTCGGACGAGCCGAAGACGTCACCTGTGTAATCGCCGCGTTGGCTCGTATACCAGAATGCCTGAAAAATATATTCAAGCATATTAAAAACTGAAGGCAGGTGATCACTTCTTTACATACTCAATGGAAACATTGATTGCTCCCTTGGGATTCGAACCTTGGACCGTCGGCGTTTAACTTAAAACTACCTACAATTATAATAATCATTCATCGAATCATTTAATAGTTAAGCTATTTTAAAACTTACTCATTCTATAGTGCATTTATAAAATAGATTTGGGGAATTAATACTTATTTAATTTTTAAAAAAACAAAACGAAAAAAAATCATCTATTCACCGGTTTGAGAGGTACAATATACAAACTAACCCTTTATTATAACACCCCTCTATTTATTGGGGTTAATAGATAAAACAGAAACAATTCTAAAAAGAAAATATTTGCAAGTCGGTGCCAAAAACTATTAAATCTTTAACTTTTTTAGTATAAAACAAAGTCGCTTTCTCTGTCCCTATATCCCTTTGTATGCTTAAATCTTTAAAACTACGCAACGGATTTTGATGCGATTTTTAATAGATAGAGTGATTGAAGACGAAGGTTTTTATATATGTTTTATACCCGTGTAAAACCGGGGCGGGTCGCTAATTTACAATAATGCACTTAATTATATATACAAAAATACAAGGCTCATCAAAGCCGGTTGGGGTGCGTACCCAAAATACTGGTTACTGGCGTTATATTGCTATACCAACGCGTTAGCCGAAATATGAGCCAGCTTTCGGGTTTCCTGTGGCGCTTTTGGCCCCCATGGACCCAAAGTCTCTACCATAAGGAACGAAAATATAAGAATCTATGAGACTTTCATATTTTCACCTTTTAATTTATTATTAAATCCTTCCTACTACAAATTTAAGACTACAAATTTAAGAGGTCAAAAAACAGACACAAATCCGTGTCTATACTGTCCTAATAGGCTATTAAATATAGTTGAGTGTTCTATACTTAATTACAAAAAAAATATCCTATTTAATATTTTAATTATTTACCTAAGTATCTTTACTACAATTCTGGTAAAGTAATTTTATATCTGCGTTAATTACTTGTAAGTAAAACTCCTCCCCCGCCCTGGCGGTATGTGGTGAGGTTTTAGGCTAACACACACACACCCTTCCAAATCACGTGTATTTTTGTGTACAAAGTATATCGAAATTTCTCATCATACATTTCTTTATCTTTAAATAAAGCACACAAAAAAACGAAAAACTTATAAAAAATATAAGAAAGAAGCGTCTAGAACACTTACCAAGCCATCAGCCCCTATCCTACCTCTGCCGGTGATCTTGAACATCACGTCCACTTCCCACCAGTCGAAGTTAATCGGCTGCTTCGTCCAGATGGCGCCCTTCTGGCTTCGAAGTGAAGGCGCCAGTCGAACGCTCTCACCTGAGGCAATTGCATCTGGAAACAACCAATCAAATACAATTTAAAAAGAGATGATTTATAATTATAAGGTTAACAAAAATCTAAATATATGTGACGGCTCAGAAGAGTACATTAATCAGAATCATTAGATTGACGTTTGACAGTAGACATTAACGTCAATCTGACGAAACGTCATGATGATGAAATTATCAATATCAAAATGGCTAGAAAACCAAAATTACTTAGAAGTAGAAAACCTTTTGGAACTTATATAGTAAACTCACACATATACACACAAACTCACACACATTTAATTAAGCCACCCGACACAGGCTATGCCTAAAAGGTGAATCTAGCCACTATAGTTATAAGCTTTTATTATTTTGTAAAGTAAACATTTTTGACTTTTTGAATAATTACACAAGTCAACACGAATTTAGTGCCTGGGTTCTCTGTAACCGATTTTAATTTCTTATACCTAATTAATAAAATAAATAATATTTTTATCTCATAAATTTTGCTTTTGTAGCAATTTCAAATTTTAAAGAAAATCGCTAGCTTTTTTCTTTTAGTTTTAGTCATTGATTTATTTATTTATTTCATTTTATTATTATTTTATTTATTATTTATTTATATTTATTATTTTATTTACCTTTATTCACTAAAGACAGTTAAAACAAACTTAAAAAAACAATAAAAAATAGTGATTAACTTTTAAATATTGACATTTTTGGTATTTCTTTCGTGTACAGATGAACAAAACGCGTCGTTTCTCTAAAAAGTGTCTGGGCACATTTTGTGGCTGCTTTGCCGCTCCCCGTTCCACCATCCACACCCAACATCCCCCCGTAGTAATGGTAACCGCTAAGCATTTGGCAAAAATCGTTTATCTTTATTTATCATCGTATAAAACACAAAAGCAAACTTTTTTTTATATAAATTAAGTTTTTGGTTATCACTACATAGTATAAAACAAAGTCGCTTTTTCTTTCCCTGTATCCCTTTGTATGCTTAAATCTTTAAAACTACGCAACGGACTTTGATGCGGTTTTTAATAGATAGAGTGATTGAAGTGGAAGGTTTTTATATATGTTTTATACCCGTGCGAAGTCGGGGCGGGTTGCTAGTTTTTCAATATAAACAATCAGACAATAGTCATTAAATAACAGACACAAAAGAAAATACTTTTTTTGTAGACTCGTGTTATCAATGGTTAAATTAACTTTATATAGCTTCAGAGTTTCGAATCACCAAAACTCTTTCGTTTCGTATGTTTTCAAGTCATTCTGCTATTTTCGGATAAGTCGAATCCAACAACTCAGAAATCACCAAAACTGGCCCATCCGTTTTTGAGTAATAAATTGCGAAAATAACCCGACTTTGTTTAATATAATTATATAGATAGATAGATGTTAATGTATTTCTGTTAATTTGTCTACACTAATATTATAAAGACAAGATTTGTATTTTTGTATGCCTGCAACAAATCCAAAAACTATTGGACGGATTTTAAAAATTCTTGCATCGATGGACAGCTGAATCTTTACTGAATGACATGGGCTGTATTGTTTGGCCACGGAGACAAATTCGTAAAAGATTGTAAATTAAATAATTTATTTCGAAAAAAAGACGCATTTGGAAGCTAAAACAAAAAAAAACATTGCGGTAATTAAAGTGATTTTGAAAACAAATTCCTGACCTACAGTAGGTTTATTAAATGACCAAGTAAGTCATTGAAGTCAAACTGATAAGTCTTATCTTACTTTTAAACAATGACAATAAACAATCAATAATCATAATATAAACTTTGTACCCCTTTTTAGGAAAATGCGCAAACGGAGTACGAAATTTCCCAAACTTGTTTATATTATAGAGAAGGAATAGAGAATTGTAATATTTTTTTAAATTATGCATAAAAATATATTAAATCAATAAAATAAACATTACAACTGCTTGGATGACACACAGCATACACAGACATACATATCAGACTTACTCTTGAATTATGTTTCGACCAATGGGCGACCAAAATTTTAAAAAGTGCCATTGAGTACATTTTGTATTATTTACACACACACGCTTACAACTAAGAATGGGACACTTTTAAATTGAATTTGCAGGCGAATCTTGCGTATTCTATATCGATGGGGTAATAACCACATTTTTTTCTTAAATATTATTTTGAGTTTTGATTTTAGAGTTTTCTCATTACTCCAGAATTTGTTCCACGTTATTATGACTCGTCTGTTAACCTCATTCAAATTATTTTTGATATTAGCTTCAGCAACACTTCAGCTTTATAATATTTTGTTTATTTATTATTTAAGAAAAGGGTTAAGAATGTGTTTGTGTGTGTGTGTGTTTATTAAAGTCCCTATTTAAGGATAAGACACTTCGCTGTTGTGTTCTCTATAAGTAACACTCACTGTCACTACATTACACACTAGACACTAGACACTAGATAAAGACAAACTTATAACAACTTTCCTTTTGCGTCGGGAATGTAAAACCCAACAGGGAAAAGCAAAATATTATAAAATCGCACACACGCCAATACATACCTTATTTCTAATACAATAGAGCCTAAAATGTTATAATAATGAATACAAAATAACATTGCTAAGGTTATTATAACTTGATTAAATATTTTATAGCTATTTAATGTGTGACAAAAAATATTAAACAATGACTTCGTTGCTAAGTACATACTTTAAGCATATTATGCGTATTTCGCCGGAGGTGCTAAGTTCGAATCTGGTCAAAATACGGTTGAATGGGTAACTTTATTTTTAATTCCCAACGAAAAAAGGCGAGGTGTTACAATTTTTAAATACCGTCAAAAAAGAATGATGCAATCCATACCTACTAATATTATAATTTCGAGTTTAACTCTGTATGTCTGTCTGCTACGCTTTCACGGCTAAACTACTGAACCGATTTTAATGAAATTTGGCACAAACATAGATAATAAGTTGAGAAAGGACATAGGGTACTATCTGATTTCACTAAGTGGGTACATAATGTATTTATTGTGACCATTTCAATGTGCTCCAACACGGCGCCTCTGCAGTAAGTGCTGGCGTACCTACTAACTATTGTATTATTTTGTGTATTGATCAGTCATGTCAGCTCACCGGATACCAAATTATGAATTGATACGACAGTAAAAATGGCTCTTAATGCCTTTACCGTCATGATAAAAAAGCTAGGGAATGAACTTGCTCTAACTCTTAATAAAACCAAACATTATAATTTTTAGAATAATTATTCTTATAAACTACATAATATTAAAAAAATTGACAATTCAAAATGATCAAATATGATTTCACTGAATAATATTTTGACTTTGACTTACACAATAATTCCTAATTATTCCTTTATTAAAATAAATACATTCCATAAATACAGCATTCGAGCCTCCTGTTGTAATATCAACTTCTCTTTTTCCTTTCTGTGATGTTATGTGTCAATATATTTATCATGTGCAATATTTTGAAACTTAAATAAAAATAATAAGATATCTAATAATCAATTTACACGTAATAGTAGCTAATTTACAACTGATTATCTCAATACATTTATTATATATGATAATAAATTGATAAAAAATTGTAGGTAGCGGCTGAAGACAAGACTGCCACAAATTAACTTTTATTATTTAAGATTTTTTGAAAATATATATTGATTGAGGTAGATATTTACTATACACATTAATTTTTCATTCTAATTAATTATACTAATATTATAAATTATTTATTTGGTTGAATGCACTTATTTTAGGAATTTTGAACTAAAAAATCCTTTGTGTTGGATAGTTCTATTATGGTGGAATGGTCCATTTATGGCAGACCAATAGCGGCGCAGCATCAATGAAAAATGTCACAAGTATGAGAAATATTACCTTTATGAGAGAAGGGCTCAGCTAGCAGTTGACAGCCGATTAATTATTAAATAATAATTACAAGAATGAGAACATAAGTGTCTCATTCTACAATTCATCAAACTACCCCCCAGAAATTATAAGTAAAATTAACCTACTGTGGGTAGGTACTTCAATAAAACCTTTGAAATATATGCTCCTAGCTATGTTTCAGCAACTGATTCATAACCAGCAGGTTTTCATATCAGCTGTAGTTTTTTGTATGTTCGTTATGAAATTATGATTGTAATTATGAACATATTTTTTTGATTCTTTAATTGTTGCTTTTGATTCTTTTATTAGAGCATACTTTAGAGGTTGTCCTGTATAAGTTTTATCAATTTGATAGGGAATCTTTTTAAAAATTCAAAAAATCTGATAATATGTACAAAGTTATTATCATTCTCTGTTAATTGTTAATATATTACATATTAATTTTCTGATTGTTTATTTAATTTAATTCAACAGTGAAACATTTTTTTCAAACATTAATTTACTTCTAAGTTAGTAGAAAGAAATAAAAATAAACAGACATTAATATTAATACAACTTGGAGCTTAGTCAAATAATGTAACAGATATTTGACCCTAAGGCTCCAGCTTCTAATTATTTGCCTTTAATATTTGTATTTGCAATTCATTTAATACTTTTTATGTCTTTGAATAAAAATTTTTATCATTCAAAACACTTTGAAATATAAAGTGACTTCTCATTACTGGTATTAAAATAGATTTTAAGTCTATCAAAGCTAAAAAATCACTTTTTTGTCTTTCCTATAATGTAAATTTATTTTAGATAAATAATTTAGTCAATAAAAACGGGTTTCCGCACAGTCTTAATAATTAACATGTCCTGTCTAAACGTGTTTAGATGATAAAAATGTATTTTAATATGTATAATATATTATATATATTTAATCAAAAATGTAGTATTCATTTTATGGCATTTATAATTAGGGGCATTAACATTTTAATTCATAAAAACTAATGCAAAAAAATTTTAAACCCAAAATTATTTGCTGGCGTGGACATTCAAACACGATTCGAAAGATATCATCATCTCTCTCACACTTATACACGTTCGCATCGCGCTAGCTTTCTTTGGCTTGACATACTTTACTGACGTGTCGATGTCAATTTTATGTACCGTAACAACAAGGCGATAATTACATCTACATTACAATAATTATATGAAAGACATGTTCTATTATTTTAAGCAATACATATAGGATCTCTCGAATAGCCAAAAAAGTGATCAAATGATTTAAATAAAGAGAAAACAGCACTTACTTCCGCCATACTCCCAAAACGGCACTGATCCATCTTTTTGTGCTAAGTACGGTGGCTTGAACGAATATTTGTATTCAAAACGTTTATGTACTGTTTGTTGTATACTGGTATTCACTAAAATGCACAATATTGAACACAATAACAAATTTATACTAAAAGAAGACATTTTTACCGCGGAGCGCTCGACATGGATGGAATCACAACTTCAAGTGTCACGTCAATATTAATTATCAATAGAACAAACTCTAAGATTATGGCAACTGACAAATGTTAATATCTGATTGAACTTCAAATATGATAATTAACATTTCAACTTCGTTAATGATTTAAACATGGAGTTTAGAGAGATCAGAGAAGCAGAACGATCGCTATGTATTAAAACATTAGCCCGCCTGTCAATGAAAATTTGTAGAATTTAGAATTTATTTTTCAGCCAGCAGTCGTGCTGCCTTCGGTAAGTAGAATTTGCGAAGTTAACTGTTTATAAGTATGTATACTATAGTGCATTTCATCAAATAGTAATTTTTTACTTGCGTAAATTATTAAACAAAATGCCCACTCATCCTCAAGTTCAAGCAGCTGCTGCTATATCATTATAACAAATAAAAGGCAAAGAAAATGCTAGATATCACTTGGCTGAAAAACAAAATGTCACGAGGTACATTTGGAAATCTTTTGATCAAGTTGAGAATGTTTATGTTTTAATTATTTTATCTTTATTTTTTATTATTTAGATTTATGCCTACTGTGTTTTATTAATTTTTTTCTAACCTTAAACTCACAGCCAGACATTCTTCAGAACTAATACTTTTGCGCAAAATCGTATTTTTCCTTTTTATATTATTTTTTATCAATTCATGTAGCCACGAGTTTGTTTATTCCTTATTATATGTGATTTGATCCATTTGGTTCTAGTTTTTGTGCCTGACAGGGAAACTAACATTATTTCGAAAGCAGCGGCGGAATCATCTTCTAAAATCTAAAGAACAGTCTATTAAGTCTATTAACAATGTACTTGTTGAATTCATAATTATTACTGTTGGTATTTTGAATTATAACACCCTTTGTTACAAAATGCGTGCGAATACTATGATGACCATCATAAAAATGAAAGCAAAACATATATTTCTGTGTCTGGTAGCTCGCTAATTTATATTTTATAGTACGGTATATTAATATGTATTATAGCTAAGTCTGTGACGAGCTTTATGTACCTTTTTACTCGAAATGTACCTTTTCAGCATTAGTGATGTACCTTTTAAGAACTGAGTTGTGGCAACACTGGTTTCAAGTTTCGTTTTAATATAATATATCAATTGTCAAATGGTTAACGTCGAAAAATTAAAAAACTTCAAGTTAAATTTGAAAATGCGAAGTTATAAGACATCCTCATCTTAATTAAATAATATTTCCCAAAATTTTACTAATTCTTTCTACGAAATAATCCGCAGGCTATGAGAAATAAATTTTTAGTTATATAACAATTATTTAGCCTACTTTTGTACTTCCTATTATATTTCCGTGGAAATGTTTCAAGAAAACAAGAATTCAGCCGAATTTTACGCAGTTTATCGTCTCGAGTTTTACAGGAATAAGAAGAAATGGATATTATGTGACCAGAAAAAGGCATCTATGAAAAAAAAGGAGTGAGTATGAAAAGATTACTGAAATATAGACTTGCTCCTGGTATATTCATTTTAAAACTATTCCTCTTTTAGTATCGCATTTTGGCTGTCGTAATTGAAATATAATAATTATACAAAAAGATTGAAATATAACAATTATACATTCTTAGCATTGTTATGGACACAAAAATTAAACCAAAACAATCATTGTCATGTTATGCTATAATGTGTGCCTATATTTTAAGCAATTTGGTAATTTACCATTAAAAAAAAATAGAAACCATACTAAACATAAATACACTTCGCCCAATGACTTTTCTATTTACTTGAAATACATAACCATTATCCAATCAGACATAATTTCCCTTTTAAGAGCAATTATTCAATGTCCCTTTCTAAGAATAACATTAAAAGTCCCTTCTAAGAGTGACTATTGAATAATGATGGTAAGCAACTAAACCCGCCGTTTATATTAGCTAGCATGCGTGCCTGTTAATAACAAGTTTAAATACAAAACCCGACCCAAGCATTCACAACATCAGCCGACAGAACTAATCTATCATTTTATATTTAATAAGGCATTGGCCCCAAAACTTTTCTTTTTGGAATTGAAAAATTATTTTTGTATTGGATAGTCCATTTATTGAGGTAGACTAACAACATCAGGAGCATTGCGTAAATAAGAAATTTGGAATATCAATAGATATAGTTCAAAGAACTAACTAATTTAAAAAAGAGTATTGTAAATATTATGTTAGCATTACTATTCAGGCTGCCATGGACTCAGCTTCAATTCTAAAAGGAACATGAATATATGTTTAATTTTTGTATATTTAAATAATATGTATGTATATACCAACGTAACATTTTTAGGTACGAAATAAATGCAATTTATGAAATTAATCATTATTACATTTGTTTAAATATTTGCACTTGGAAACTTAATCCAGTTCAAAATGTATTTTTGTGAACATGGTCGGAACTAAATGTGAACCTGATTGAGGTAGGCCGTTCTTGTCAGATTTGGGCATGTTATTGATATGAATTTAAAAGTGATCATGTAATAATAATAATAAAGCCTTTATTTCCCATATCTCATATACATAATTTATAACAATTTTAACTTAATTTATAGGGACCCCTATTGTAGGGTATAGGCCTCCTCCAAATTGTTCCACCTTGTTCTATCCTAGGCTACTGTTAGCCAGTTTTTGCCAGTTACTTTAGTAATATGGTCCCCCATCATTGTCTTGGATGTCCGACTTTTCTTTTCCCAGCCGGGCCAAGTGATCATGTATGTCATACTATATAAATATACTATAAATTTTACTGTTTTTTTCTGTGTTTTTTAGCAAATTACTGAATGTGACATTTGATGTGGAAACAAAAGGAGAAAACCTGAATGATGCATTTATCGAAACTGGATCAGGTAAATTTTTAATCCCTGCCAAATACAGAGGGATGTTGTAAATTTAACATATTGCTTCTGAAATAATAAAGTGATTGTAATGCATTTTTTTATTAAAAGCTGTATTTTGAGTATATTCAATTTATATGTATTCATCCATTTATGAAATATTCCTATTTATAATTAACATGCAATTTTTAAATTGTTTCCTTCATTTTGTGAATACAGATTCTGAAAAGACATCCAATACTGAGCTTTGTTCTCGGACACCAAATCTCAGTCAGCAGTGGCTTGAAAGTGTGAATATCTGGCCTGGCAGTGTGAGAGAGGGAGAGGACAAGTTGAAAAGTTTGTTGTTTGGAAACACAAAGGATAAAAAGAAACAGAGTGATGATGAATTTGAAATGCAGGATTCTGTGGTATGTTTATACTAATATTAATATATTAAATTTAGTCAAAAATAAAACGCATTTATTATTATTATTAAAGCCTGGTAGTCTAGTGGTAAGCGCGTTACATATATCGATTTATCCATTTATGAAGTATTCTTATAATTGACAAGTTTTTGAACATGTATGTTTTTAAATTGTCTATGATACATTTTATTAGTATATATTAATGATTTTTCCAGCCACAGACAAGTTACAGCCAGGCAGGCCTATATGTTTTAACAAACAAACCTACAAAAAATGAAAATATAGTTAAATACAGTGGTTTTGATCGTGGTGACAATTTAGAGCATCATGCATATTATCGAGGTATGTTTAACAATAACTATTAATATTTATTAGACGACCGGTTGGCTCAATGGTAGTGCTTCTGCCTTCTGCGCCAATGGGTTCGAATCCCGGAAGGTACATTTATTTTTTGATGAGCCCGAATGTCTTGATTGTTTATAAACTTTTTTTTATTTATTATGGTACCCTCATTGTTTCTGATCACCATAACACAAGTGCTTCAGCCACTCTGGGCACGGAGCAATGTATTTATATATATATAGTATTGATATAAAACTCATTCGGTTATCACAACAGTGAAGGTGACGAAAGAAAATGGATTAAAATCAATTAAATTAAAATAGCTATGAACACTTTGATAGACAAACTTTAACCGAACACAAGTTTGGTTAAAGTTTTTGATTTCTATTAAAAAATAAAAACAGTTACATACTTTGAATGAGATTCAAGGTTTAGCTATTAAAATTAAGAATTAAATTAAAATAAAATCAATAACTGTTAAGGTGCGTACCCAAAATACTGGCTACATTACCGCGTTGTATTGCTATACTAACGCGTTGGCCGAAATATGAGCCAGCTTTCGGGTTTCCTGTGGTCTCAACTAAGCGCGTTGATATCTCTTTAAACAATCGACGCGCTTCTGGCCCCCATGGACCCAAAGTCTCCACTCCAAAAGGAACGAAAATATAAGAATCCATGAGACTTTCATATTTTCGCTTTAGCCAGTATTTTGGGTACGCACCCTAACGGCTTTGATGAGCCTTTTGTATTTTTGTAAATATATTTAAGTACATTATTGTAAATATTCAATAAATTATATTTTTTTTACCTCTTTAAAAAAAAAAACTGTTAATAATTAAAATTAACAAGATTTTTGTTTAAAAACAGGGCATTCTCAAGTTTTGCGGAGAAAGCCGAATTCAGAAGTCTGTCTATAAGACCTGCGGTGGAAAATAATCTCTCAGATGTATCGTTGTATCGGCAATTAAAATATCATGCATCCCTAGTTTCTTCGAAACGATCTTTTTGAAAGCTGAAATAAACAATCACTTGTATGACTATGTCTTACACCGACTTATATTTAATTTTTATTCCAACTTGGCTTCGGTTTTTTTTTAATGGAATTTGTTTCTCTTACAGGTAATGAGTTCGATTTCCCAGAAAGAAGTGATCTGCCACAAATTGAATGCCCTGCATATGTTCCCGAAGGTATTTATCTTCACTAGTAACCATTTTCAATCAGATGAATCATAGACAATTTATGAATATCTGTTAATCCATCCATTGGGTATGCATATTTATAATCAAGTTTTTCTCTTGTAGCCGACATGGCCGATGCAAAGGATGTTGTCTCACCACTCGATGTTTGGAACGAACAAAATAATTATACAGAGGTTAGTTTTGCTTATATTAAAGGGAAATTATGGTTTTTCATATAATATACATAAAAGAATTAAGATATAGAAAAAATCATGATAAATTTGTATGAAGAGAATTCGTCTCCTCATATATTCTTTATGGAATGACATTTTAGGTAACATTACTATTCGGAAGCGATACAAAGGTCACAGGGTCCACTGGTGATTCATTGATTTGAGTGGTTTTTAGGGTTCCCCACCCAAAAGATACAATGGGATTATTACTAAGACTCCGCTGTCCGTCCGTCACCAGGCTGTATCTCATGACCCGTGATAGATATTTGCAATTTTAACAGATTATATATTTCTGTTGCCTAAATAATATTTAAGGGGGCTCCCATACAATAAACATATTTTTTTACTTGATATGTATAATGGCAACAGGTAGACGCTTGAAATATTCACATAATATTGAGTAAAATTTAAAACTATATATTAAATTCAAATAAAATTTATGTTTAAGGGGGCTTCTCATACAACAAACGCGATTTAATAAAACTTGTATATTATTAAAATATAATGGTCATGCGTGAGTCAGACTCTCATTTGGCCGGTTTTTTCTTTGATTAATAATGTGATTGCAAATTTATATGAAAATATTTGTAGGCGAAGCGATTTGCTACAAATTATATTTTTTCGATTTTTATGTAGGACTCATAGTTTCCGAGATATCGCGAAAAAGGTGTTTGCACCCCTTTTTCCAAGATGGCGGCTGGGGGACAAGGGAGGCAACCCCACAAACTTGGGGTTAAGCTTCTATTGACCCCACACACGTGTCCCAAAAATTGCGTCCTCTAAAAAATGTAACATTTCAATGGACTAATTTGTTTTTAGGAAGATGAAAGATCAATATCTGTGGACAGTTACAGCGCGTTCTGCCGGGAAGCGAATCTTAATCCTCACTGCACAGAAATCGACATTCAACTTGATGATTGTAAGTACAAAAGAACATTTTTTGAAGTAAGTTTATGCACGCTTCACGCGAACGCAAGTTGAGAGGGAGATATAAGTTAGTATGTATATTACTGTAGGGTTGTACTCTACTGTACTGTAGGTACTGTACTATAGTGTACTGTAGTGTACCGTACTGTAGTTTATTGTAGGGTGGTACTGTAGGATACTATATAGTACTGTATGTTTCGTATATTACTGTAGGGGCAAGAGAGAGAGGTGCGAGCACACATTTTTTCTCTCTTAAGTTTTACTTCAGTCGTGTGGTCTAATGCACACGTTTTTGGAGTTCACACCTTAAGAATCAATTTTCATATATAAGGCGCCCGGTATGAGAAAAATGTGAGGAGTAAAATCTATTGATGAATGACCTCGTTTGGTGCATTCGCACCAAAAACGTTACGCTGTGTACCCCCTTCACTCCGATACGGCTCTTGCCAGCGACGGTGCTGTCTTTCGGACTGGCGCTCCGTCGAAACTAATTACATTTATTGTTTATCAATGCCTCACTAAGGACTAAACTCCAATCGTGCGTCGGAGCTGACACACATACTAGTTTTTTCTAGTTCTGACACACACAGTAAAACGGAATTAATCCGGGATTTATCCGGTTTGACTTTGGAATCATCGCGACTGGGGATTTGTCGTATATTTACTGCACTAATTTTAACATATTTTCCTCCCACATTGTCCCTAAATAATATTTCTTTATTAATTATTAATTTATATATATTATAGAGTATTTTTAGACGTTGTTTCAACTGTTCTCGATGATTGGTCCGCGCGGAATAGTTATTTTTTATTATTTATCTATATTAATTTCTAAAATAAAAGTAGCCTAAGTTACTCCTTATTACATAAGCTATCAGCCAGTGAAAGTCCCGTCAAAAATTGTGAAAATATATATATCTATGTGCATTTAGTAAAAAGCGGTTATTTTAATATTACAAACAGACACTCCAATTTTATTTATCTGTATAGATTTCTTATATATTTTCTCTGTTATTTTTGTAATACTTTATATTTAAATGTATACTTTAGCAATGGGGCAAGGTTTGGACGCGAACAACATAGCACGTATGTCCACACGCGAGCTGAACAAAGCGATACACACGCACACCAAGGCGCTGGCTTCTTTGCTACGAGAGAACGCTGTTCGACAGGTGACTTGATGATATAGTGTTAAAAATTTAACAAGAAAAAACCGACTTTAAATCGTAACTCTAAGTAGAACAGATTTTGATGGGAAATGGGAGCACCGGCTTTCAAACAAAAAATTCGAAATCGGTTCACCCAAAAAAGTTCTGAGGTAACAATAAAAAATAGCGTCGAATTGAGTACCTCCTTTTTTGAAGTCGCTAAAAACATTTATGAAATAGCCTGCTCGTTTCTGCACCTTTTTTTGAAAGGCGCCAAAAATCGGGTTGACCTAATGGAGAATAAACGCAAAATCGCTTGAAACTTTGTCACATTAAAGCTTTTATGTATACAAATACACTAGTTTTTGGTTTATTCAAAAAGAGCAAAAAGTTTTGATCTGTGTTATAATAAAAAGATGTCACCCAGAAACAGTGCAGGTGAGAGGGAGAACATTATATGCGCTGTCTCATTTGCACGTTATTGCACCGTCTGCCACGAATTTTTGTTTATACAGTAGAAATACAACTGCAACCTCCTCTCCTTAACCTTCGTGGATAATTGGTTTACGCGTCTGCGTGTTGTGCCGGAGGTCATGGGTTCGAACCCGGGGAAACAAATGTTTTGAAAGTGACGCTACATAGGTAGGCTTGCCAGATATCTAAAATGTTAAACCGGAACCCCTCCTCTCCCCCCCCCCCCCCCTCCCCGCTTCTAGGTAATTTAAGTGTATACACCAGTCCAGTAGGCAGGTTTTTAGAGTTTTAGAGGGTTATATATTTCTAATACCAGGGTTAATAATAATAAATGACACAAATATATACACAACACATATACAACAAGACATACCTACATACATATTACAATTAAGAAAAAACACCTTAAATAATGAATTTTCATTGGCTATGACTTTTTTTAGAAAGTCTTTGGTTGTAATTTTGTTGTAAAAATCTTCACAATCTAATCCAATGTCATCAAGCCTTTAACTGTAGATTCCTTCATCAAACGTCTATCATCAATCCATGCGTTTTTCAATTACTTTAAACTTTTTTGGTCATCTAAAAAAAATTTTCCGGGACGTGAAGGAGACCGGCCGGGACACCGGGACGTTGTCTGAAAACCAGGACTGTCCCGGTCAAACCGGGACGTCTGGCAAGCCTATACATAGGGAAAATTTTATAATCAATTAAATTATTGTAACATTGGCATATATGCGCTAACTGATACAGTTAAAGTAGCGATACCATATGATAAAGGTATAGTTTTCTATATGTTTTAAATTTGTGTAGTTATATAAACTGTTATGGTTGGTGGATATTTCTCAAAAAATAAAACGTATTCTTTTAAAAAAATTGTATTTCAGAAGCTGTGTGACTCGCCAGCGAGTCGCGAGACATCAACGGAATCTGTGTCACGCGACAGAGCGGAATTCGTCGCGGGCTCGTTCCGCAACAGGCAGTTTTGTGTCCGCTTGGAATTCGGCCGGCCCGTCAGACTTGTTAGGGAAACCGAATAACTTATTACTAAGGATATCACTTTGTTACAGGATTCGCCTTAATTAGTCACATAATATATTACCAGTTTTTACATTACCACATGTTACTGCTTGTTGCATTACCACTTATTACTACTTATTACATTACCAGTTATTACTTGTTACGTTACCACTCGGGCTCTAGTAAAGACTTTCACGCTTATCACCACACTAACGCTGCAAATTGTACGGAAATGACATAAGTCTGTACGAAAACGACACGACTTATGTCATTTTTGGACCTGATTACATTACCACCAGCTACATTACCACTTGTAAGTGAAGTCCCGTGTCCCCCAGGGGGGTATGGGGCAGATGCATTTCACATCTGTTTCACTGTATAACACTTATTTCATTGCATTATAGTAGGTTAGGTAACTTTTTGATTTATTAGTTAGTACAAAGTTTGTTAGAAAAATCCCTTAATTGCCATAACCATCACATATTTTATTTTAAACATACAAAGACTGTAAAAATATATATGCCTTATAAATACCTTAATCTATATAATTAACAATACTCACAGTTAAAGCCCAATGGTGCCGACAAGTTTTTTAATATATTACATAAAAACGAATACACAAAAGCATTGAAATATCAGTAGTAATAAGCGATGGAAGTGCAACATGAGGATTCTGTGCTATTTAGAAAGAGAATTACTTAATACATTACTTTACAACTTCTTACTTTACCAATTAAACATACATAATTATATATTTTTGTTACTTAAAAAATTAAAAATATTCTTATAATACTAAAAAAATGAGAATATTTCAAATGCCCATGGACACATTTTTGTAAAATTTTTAAGTGTTGAATGTATTTCAATTTTTTATTGGTTTTTGTTGAAAATACTAAATTAAGACCAAATGACCAAATAGTAGCCATGGGCATATTCTTCTCTAATTATTCGTGTTACATATTAAAAGTAGAAAACATATATTTTCTGTCTGTTTATGGTTTTTATAAAAACCAAATTCCGTAGAATGTAATGTTATGAAAATTAGATTTTTGTGTGTTTTTTATTTTTGTTAAGACATTTAAAATATGGGCGTTATATAGTATGAAGAGTGTATTATGTCACAAAAATATATATCTATTCCTTCCAATACTATATAGGTTACAAACAAACAGTTTTTGAAATTATTATAAACATGTTTTCTAACGCCCAGTGCGTTTCGTGTATGATCCACGGTTTTGAAGTGCCACAAACTTATCTGATCTATTAACTTTAAGGGTCAATATAAATTAGGGTTTTATATAAAAAATTTCTTAGTCATCGAATTAGTTTCTAGCGTAACTGATATGTTTGCGGCACTGTTTAATTACCTTATGTTTGCTTATAATGCTTAAAAGTATTAAGTTGAGACTGATTGTTAATTATGTGTAAAATGGTGTACAGTCAGCATAAGATTTAAAAAAATTATGTTTAAAAACTTGGACTTGGAGGTTGTGTAAATAAATGCGCTGATATGAATATAAAATGTGAGGAATTTTGTAATTAAGAAAACTAATATATAAATATTTATTTAATATATTACACTATCTAAATTTCAACTTTTCCAATGTAAAATAGATTTTATATTAATTAATAAAACTTCTCATCAAAAAAACCATTCATTAATTTTGTAATAGAGAATGGAGGTTTGAAAATCGCTTGAAACTTTGTCACAGTAGAGCTTTTATGTATACAGATACACTAGTTTTTGTTTATTCAAAAAGAGCAAGTAGTTTTGATTTTACATGCATTTAAAATTCGTCAGCTCGTGACGTCACAGTACAACACTCCGCTCTCTCTGTCTCTCTTCTCGAGCAGCGACGAGCTGTTGTAAAATGACGTCACGTCGACCTACTTTTAAAATTCTCTATCGGGAACAAATTTACGTACCAAAAAGTTTTTTCACACGATTTTTCCATTTTCAATACAGTGGGCTAAAAATCAAAATGTGTGAACATTCTCCATTGGTTTTTATTCAATCATACAAATTCATGATAACAATCATTTTTTGACTCAAAGCCTTCTGCTGTACTGTTTAATTTTTTATATGAAAAGCATATTTTTAAATTGTTTCGTTACTGACTGTACACCAACTTAAAAAGTTCCTACTAGAGTTGATTTATTCAATTGTGTGATAAATAATTTTGTATGGAAACATGTATGAAACGTATATATTGAAGACTGCCCGCTGCATATATCATAGCTTAATAGGCATTATATTGTAAACGAATATTTGTACGAAACGTCTGAGACGCCAACAAGACCGTCCCGTCACCGACCAGCACCGTCGCGTGTCATGCACGGAGCGTCAATAATTGTCGGCGAGATTACGTTCATAATACGGTCATGGTATGGTACGGTACACTGGGCAGACTTTATACGTACATAGACATATAAAGTGAATTCCTGTAACCGCTAGTGGGGCAAGGGGCAGACACATCTGTGTCTGTTTCACTGATCATTTTCTTTATAGGCAGGTAGGTGATCAGCCTACCAATTGGAACATTCGTTTGTTTATCCAGGGTTCGAACCCGGGATCTCCAGCGCAGCACGCAACCACTTAGCCACGGTTACAATCATGTACATAGACGAATTGTATCCGTTTCACACATTTTTATTCGCTCATTTGTGACTACGTTCATCTTTGCAAAGTTTAAAATCCAAAAACTTCAAAATTAATAAAAATCGCTTTATTCTGTTACTAATCATTAGTAATATTATAAATGTGAAAGTATACGCTTTCATTTAAACCACTGAAACTGGTTTTGATGAAATTTGGTACAGAGATAAATGACAGCTTGGAAAAAAAATGTTTCGCAAAGGCTCTATTGGCTTAAAGCGAGTTGCTAAAGTGAAATTTAAAAAAAGACATCTAAGTATGTACAAATATTTGTTTCAAACTGACAAGTCGACAAGCTTAAAGATTTTATTTTCTGTTTTAATTTGGCACCAACATTATATTATTCCTTTTTTTTAAATTTTGTACTTTGCGTTTAAAGCAAACTTTGCAAAGATGAAAGCCTTAAATAAGCCTTTTGAGAGAATGATCTCATGAATCATGAATCTCTAAACTTAAAATTTCTAGTTTATGCCAAAGTTGAGTAAGTTTTGATTTTTATAGTTTATTTTGCATTTTGTTGTTTTATTTCAAAAAGAGAATTCTGCGTGTTAAACAACTTCGGATGGAACTAAATGTATTTTCTCTCAAATCGAAAATTTATTACCCGTTGCCCAGAAATGTTTAATAAAGGAGTTTAATACCACCACAACCCCAAAGCAATCTCATATTTACTTTCGTAATGTACGATTTAGGTAATCTTTCGACATGATACAATACAGAATATAAGGATGTCCCATAAACGGATGAACGATTTTCATGAACTGTAGCCAAGATCATCTAAATTGGTCCATTCGTTTAAGAGCTTTGAGCTATAATACCACGTAAAACTTATTACTACTTGACCAAACTCAAGGTAATGAAACGAAAAATTAGTTTGTCATAAATGCTTTCGACTTTATTAAAATAGATATGAACACGTTAAAATATCCACTTTATCTGTGGTAACAATTGACAATTAAATGTCATACAGTGATTTGACATACAAATAATAGCTAGGTATACATTAAGGATAATTCGTTGCATGGAGGTTAGAGAAAAGAACGATGGCTACGTACTATACATTAAACCGCCTGTCCCTGAAAATTTGTAGAATTTATAATTCATTTCTCAGCCACCAGCCCTGCCCTGCCCTGTAAGTAGAATCTGCGAAGTTAGCTTTTTATGAGTATATACTATGTACAAGTCGATCAAATGAAGTTAGTTGAATTGAGACAATTTAGTGATCGCAGCGCGTCACTTATTTTGTCCATATTTCTGGGATACTATTTTCTACAGCCATCTTTCCCCTTCTCTCTAACCTCCATGATCCGTATTAAGGGCAGACACATACTTGAGACCATTTTTGTAATTATGTATTTAATAACAGTAATATAATAAAAATGGCTTTGATGAGCATTTTCTATTTTTTTTTAAGTAGGTACATTATAGTATAAGTACATATTTGTCATATAAGATAGATGAATATTTTATTACATCCAAAACCAAAATTAAGAATTTTTGATGTTTAAAAAAGTTTTGATTTCTGTCGAATCTAAAAAGGTATCGAAGATTCTATTTCAGTTGAAAATCTTGTTTCGGTCGGAAATTTATGACAAGAAAGTTTACTTAAATTTATTTATTTAAGCGCCATCTATCGACTAATACATTTGGTTAAAAAAATTGAAATAGATGTGGACGGATCATAATTATCAACTATTTATCATTTGAAAAACAAACTATATTTATTGAATAATTATTATTAAAAAATCTAGAGTAAAAATGTTTTCGAAAACAAGAATTTCTGTTAAAAGTCGTTAAATTTATTAAAAGTTAAATTAAGCCAAATATAAAGCTACTTAATACTGAGAAAGTGGTATTTAAAAGACAAACATTGCCATCTCTCATTATCTAGGAACATGAGCGAGATAGCAAATAAATACATTTAGGCGAAATTAATACATACATATTAAGATTTAAGAT
This sequence comes from Aporia crataegi, assembly GCA_912999735.1. NCBI lineage: Eukaryota > Metazoa > Arthropoda > Insecta > Lepidoptera > Pieridae > Aporia > Aporia crataegi. The sequence continues at coordinate 240,002 of OU538754.1, read as the reverse complement.
ATTGCGTATAATTAATAAATTCATAGGCCAATTGATTTCGGTCTCCAACGCCTGATCACATATGGATTTTCTCACGTACATAATATAAAAACAATATAAGTTAGACAAGTATATACTATTTAAATTATTTAAATATTTATATAATTTACTGTTTATATTGGCGTGATAACGTCTTATAAATCGATGAACGCCTGCTACACGCACGAAAAATTGTCACGTTCCACCCGAGCCGAGCGTTCAAGCGAGAGCGCAGAACAAGCGATAGAGAGGCACGATTGGCTTAACCGTGTTATAATAATTCAATTTATAAAAGTATGCAATTTCTTATCAATGTCTTCTTATGACGTTATCACGTAAAATTAACATCCGTAAACATTCTTTACAAACATTTTTTTATACGAATACTGACAAGGCCCAGTTACATTTCTCCGCCTATTTCACTGAAAGTTCAGATCTCTACAGATAAGTAGATGGATCGGTCCAACTGAAACAGTCGTTTCCCACAAAACCACTTGACAATGGAGCAGTTTACCTTTTAATAAATAAATTATAAAAATTTGAGTAAAACAATTGAGTGAAAGAATCAATAAAATATCTCTTGAAATGAAAAAGTTATGGGACTTTGAAGTTGCAAGAATAATTGTTACACGCGGATAGGTCAAATGACGTCACAGGCGAATCAGAAATACTTCAATAATCTATTAATTTAATTATTTGATGGATTTCAAAAATTTTCAGTGAAAAAGTTTCAGAATTCCACATCTGACACGTCATTTAGGAATGTCTCAGAAACGGACGGATTTCATAATTCGTTTAGGAGCAACCATGTCACATACACACACAGATACGTAAAACTAAAAACATTATGCTAATAAGTACCATACAGTCTCATATTATGCACCAGAATACTTGAAACCATTAATATTTCAATTCTATATACATTTCTTTTTATTTGTTAAATTCATAATAATGTTTTATTAATTTTTAATATGAAATTTTAAATAAAATATAGTTTTTATAAAGTTTGTATAAAACTAGTCTTTGTAGATTACAGTGAATTATTTATTTATTCAATTTTGATAATTTATATGATAAATTTTATTATTTTTATGTTAATGAATTATTGTTTAACGATACACCTCTATATAACATTTCTATGTATTTTACGTTTCTATGAAAACGGTAGGAACTTAATTCAACATTTTGATATTAACCCTAAAACTCATGAGTGGGGTGAGAACGCACCCCAAGCGTACTTTGAACTACGCTTTTTTTCGCTTATGTTTTCCGCAGTCTTCGAATGGGTTTTTCGTGACCTAAATATGTATAAAATTGTACAAAATGAAGAGAATGGTGTATGAAAAAGTATTTTTATCACCATAGGGCCGGTTTTATGATCGAAAAACGCGTGGGGTGCGCTCGAACCCCAGTCATGAGGTTGAGGGCAGAAAAAGAGATACATGAGGTCTAGGGTTAAATAAAAATTTTGTTTTCACGGAAAGAGACAACAATAAATCGCTCTTACAAATTGTAATAAGTTTTTAACATTTGAGTATGGGGCAGATACATTTTTGTGAACTGATCATTTTCTTCGTGAATCAATCGACGAAATATTCATCCCCGGTATTCGAACCCGGGTCACAAACGCGACATTTTAGCAATCTTTCAATATCTTCATACACTAATAGCTTTTGTCCGCGACTGTCCAAATTAAACCTTCAAGCCTTTTATTCGAAACAAAACGTAGCTTTTCTCAAGCTCTGTCTCTGTACTAAATTTTATATAAATCGATTTAGGCGCGGAAGCGTGAGAGACATATCTACTCTTGCATTTCCAATATTAACTATGGATACTGCCAATCTCTCTTTCCATACACAAATAAGAGATAGAGACAGTATATATATCATACAACATTAAGTACGAATTGATTAATTTCAACCTCTCATTCTATACCCATATACGAGACAGAGACAGATATATAATACAATTTATCGACACCAACGCTTTCTTACTAACATTATAGTCTTTTGCTCTTTTAAAAAAGGCTTGAAAAGGACCAAATTGGCGGACAGTCGCCGACAAAACCTAATTTGATATAATAAATGTTAATATTAGTTTTCTTCGCTCGAACTGTCGGAGGAGGAGTCGCGTACCGTCGTTGCAACTCGTTCAGTTGCATTACTCGGGATCGTCAGTTCACTCAACAGATTCCTGAAAATATATTTTAATATAATTATAATCTTTATATCACTATATAGAAAACAGTCGTCCGTCGCATCTGTCTGTCTGTTGGCGATAGACTTAATAACTACTAAACGGATGCGAGTTTCACAAATGGATAGTTAGGAAGGTTTATTAATAGGTTTTGTGTAAATTGTTTGAAATATGATTATAATTGTTGGAAGTGTCGGCAAAGTACAATCATTTGGGAGCTTTCATCGAAGACAATTAAATGTATTGTTATTAAAACCCCACGCAAAAATCGATGACTTTGAAGTACCTAAAGAAATGGACCAATTGGGATGCGATGTCTTGTTTGAAAGCCGTGATTGTTGGTTCTTAACTACAATTTATGAATATCTGTTAATCCATTCATTGGGTATGCTTATCTATATAGATAAAAATGAATCAGCGAAATGTATGTAAGCTCATAACTTTCGAACGACTGCACCAAATTGGATAAATCTTTTTTTGCTGTGTTTGTTATTATTTGGAAAAGGTTCTTATGAAAATTAAGAAAGTTGCGCGTAACATTAGAAAATTTAAGAAAACTTTTCTAATCTAATATAGCGTTTGAAATAACTATCAATTTTTAAATTATTATGCCAATTCGAATTAAATATTCATAATTAAGAGAAAAAAACAATGTCATCCTATTATCACTAATATTATAAATGCGAAAATGTTTGTCGCGGTTTAACGACAGAACTACTGAACCGAAATAAATGAAATTTGGTACACAGATAGTCTAGAGCCTGATGATGAGCTAAAAGCTTTTAGGCTATATAACATCACGTTACGCCGAAGTTAACGCGGGTGAAACCGCGGGGCAAAACTAATATAAAGCGTTTTTATATGTATTGATACACTCACGCGACATCATCCGCGTCCAATTTCCAGTTGAAGAACTCATCACCGATGTTAAATGTCAGATTGGATCTCATCACCAGACGGACTGGACGACCCTCGTTCGTGGGCTGAAACATTATATGTACATATTTTAATTTCTGAGAATTTTACCTTTAATAGAAAATCAAAATCAGTTTATCCATCTGGAGAATGGTGAGAAATAGACACACTAACACACTTCATGCTTTTTAGCAAAGAAACCGCATGGAAATTGGTCCATGGAGAAGCTACGATTCCACACACAGACAGATTAACAACTATAGATTCCCTTTTTTTTAAACACTTCATTGCACTGGGGTGCAACGGGCGGCCTTATCGCTAATCAGCGATCTCTTCCGGACAACCAATTTTTGTTGGTTTGGTTAAATTTCTTCAGGCAAGCCTGTAGAAATTCAACCACTCCTCCATACTACTTATGACACCCCGTCCGGCAAGTGGCAGCCTTACCAGAGACCGAATACAAATACAAATTAAATTATAAATTGAATTCGGGACCGGGGATCGAACCCGGTACCTCAGGCTTCGCGGTAGGCTTAGAAGACCGCTTAGCTATGAGGTCTTTTATCATTAAAGGTAAATGAAGCTTAAATAATTAAATATTACCTGTTTTGGTGTAACTGCGAATCCATTTTCTTCACTAGCTCGGCTTCTGTCTCTGTTTGCAATTTTGACTTTATCAAAACCCACATCATCATCATCAGCGCTCATCAATTTGTATATCATTTTATTTTGACGCATCTTGTTACTGTCATCCGTCATGATGACATTCCCTTTGCGGCTGTCATCTGTCATATCGGCCTTGACATCTGCGAAATCGTCAACTTTCATCGCGTCACCTGTCATACTATTACTATATATTCTATCGTTCACAGACACTCTGTCACCTTTGACATACTCCAAATCGTTTTTATTATCAGTTATATCTATGTCAGTTCCGACAGATGCGTCAGCTGTCAGAATTCCATCAGTTTTTTCTATGACATGAGGCCTATACACCTCATCATCATCACCAGACGTGTCATCATCATCAGTTTCGTCATATCGCTTGTAAATATTATCCAGTGTGTTTGTCTGTTCGTTAGTGTGTTGCGAGTGACGGCGTTCCACTGGTAATTTTAAGTCTCCTGAAACATTTTGGAATAGATTATTTTATGTTTCTGAAATAATTTCTTTTACAGTTAAACAAGTAGATGATCCGCCTTCTGTGCCACCACTACTATTCGAACCCAAAACCTACATAACTTAATATATATTTCATTATTATTTTAAAATCGGTTCCGTGGTTTAGACATGAAAGCGACACACAGACATACACTTATAATATTAAGGTAAGTTTTTCTCACCTGATTGCGCCCGCATGGTCATACTGTCTTGCAATGGGGAATCTTCGATTGAAATCGGTTTTAACACTTCACTTCTGTAATTGGTAAAAAGAGATAAACATATGGACCAAATGTTATTTTATAGAAACTTAATATTAATAAATTCGATTTAAAATTGGCTTTAATGATATTGATGAAATTTCATAGTTTCTACTTTACGGATTTGATGTTTTATTATTATTTGTAGAAAATACAAATCGAAACTTCAAATGGAATTAATATTTTTTTTTAAACAATTTTCTTAACTAAATTACATTTGAATTAAAACAAAGAAAATAAGACATACCCAGGTGTTGATAGGTGTGGGATGCGCTTTTTATGATGAACTTTTTTGCGTTTTCGCTGAAATAATATTTCAAAACTTTATAATAATTTAAAACAAAATCATGTTCTTATTACACAATAGAAACATCATATCCCGCTGGGGGTCACAACTAATAAACATCAAAGAGGTTTTACGTATAATAATTGTTATTGACATCTCTTTCTTGTTCATAACAGCCTAGTACTTACGTCTATTTTATCTATCTAGATCTAGATTTTTCTAGAGGCAAATTTGTGTCTGCCCCAGCCTCAATAGAAGAGGTTATAGGATACTTCATTTTTTAAATACCCCAGTAGTACCAGTTATAAGTACCCAATTTTCGTATGAACTACAATTCCTATTGCCGCCTGGTACTTCTTAGTACATTTGTTTTGGTGAAAATTATCAGTGAAACAAACACGGTAATGTCAAGTTGTCATTAATTGTCAACAATGTCGTGTTGTAATATCACGGTCTGGTCAAGATGTTCTCACATTCATTGAGTGAATATAAAGGTTCGAATCCCGGAGAAACAAGTGTTCGGTTGAGTGGATAGGCATAGATGGCTGATCATTGCTAGTAAAGAAAATAATCAGTGATACACTTGGCACTTTGTTACAAATACCCAAGTAGTAAGAACTCTTCAGTTGTCATTATAGCCTGGTAAGTACTTAGCTTATACGGAAATCAATAGAGGCAGAAAATATTATTGTCTGCAGATCCCACGCCCCACTGACATTACGAGGCTTTGTCATAAATAACCAAATATATTGAAAATCCTAGGTAAGAACTCCTCGTTTTTCATTACAGCCTAATTCTTAGCACTCTTATCAAAGCTCCTTGCATTGAAAAAAAATCAGAGAGATCGTAAAAATGCGTCTGTCGCATGCTTTATTGTGGTTATGGGACTTCACTTTCACACCCAAGTACTATCGAACATTTACGTAAGAACTCTTCGCTTTTCATTATATCCTGGTACTTAAGTACTAAGATCTCGCAGAATGCGTCTGCCCCAAGCCCCACGCCCCACTAACCTTTGGTTCGACTGTCGGTTTCGGGGTTATCTCAACGAAATCTTCAATGATGATCTTCTTCTCGTTATTTTGGTTCAATCTCACGATTCCCGGTTTATTTTCTGGATTCCCGGGAATACCGGCATCGATGTTAACCGGCTGTACAATTTTCTCTTTTTTTATTTTGCGTTTGATTTCTTTATTCTGAAAAAAAAAATGTATGTTAACCTACAATTGAAAAATGTATATTAACTAAGGTCATCTTACACTAGAGTCTTGTAAATGTATTAGATCTTCATAAATTGTAGCTAAGATAAACAAAAAAAAAACTCATCATAAAAGCTATATCCGTTTAGGACGTTACAGACATGTCACACTTTTAACAGCACTCTTTGTGAAAGGGGGTGGAAAATAATATTTTAATACCATATTTAACCGGAGTTTAAATATAAGTCGACGTTATGTATAAGTACATACTCACCTCTGACTGTTTGTGTGAGTGCTTGTGTGAGTGTAGTGGTGTGACGCCATTCTTCTCAAACAAGCGCCCGTTGTTTATCACCTGCAAAATATAGCCTTACATATTACATTAAATAAGACATTATTCCATAATTTTATTTATCACAGTGGAGAATGTTACGATACGCAAAATCGCTTGAAACTTTTAAGTATACAAATATACTGGTTTTTGTTTTATTCAAAAAGAGCAAGTGGTTTTGATTTTACATGCATTTAAAGTTCGTCAGCTCGTGACGTCACAGTACAACACTCGCGCTCTCTGTCTCTCTTCTCGAGCAGCGACGCGACGGACTGCGCGAGCTGTTGTAAAATGACGTCACGTCATCCTACTTTTAAAATTCTGTATCTCGTGAACAAAATGACGTATCAAATAGTTTCACACGATTTTTCCATTTTCAATAGAGAATACGGTGGGATAAACATGAAAATTAAAAATCAAAATGTCAGAAAATTCTCCATTACAATATCACACTTATTACACACTAGCTATTACAAACAAAATAAAAAAGCTTTTAGCTCTAAAAATGACTTTCCATAAAACTTTTCATCCCCTTAGACCCCTTTCTTCGCTTTAAAAAGTCACCTATGTCCTTTCTCAGGCTCTAGACTGTGTACCCAATTTCCTTTAAATCGATACAGTAGTTTTGGCGTTAAACCACGACAGACAGAGTTACTTTCGCAATTATAATATTAGTAAGAACTGTTACACATACACCAATTCTACGTCTTTGTGACGTCATCCATAAACAGTGTAGGTGCGAGAGAGAACATGATATGCTCTGTCTCGTTTGCACGTTTCACTGCACCATTTGTCACGAATTTTCGTTAATACAACAGATACGTTTCTCACCTTGATGTCCCGATCGTTGAGTACGCTAACAATTTCCCTAACAAAAGTATTATTCGGGTACAGGGTTCGATGCTTGCAATAAATATCAACTTCTAGATGTTCTTCAGTCTCATTAACTTTTCTGATTAATTTAAGAATGAATTTGTCTTTTTTATTTTTCTTCCGTTTCTTTTTTCTATGGCGCCGCTGGTCCGTTTCGTTCAGGGAGAGAAGAGAACGGGAGATTCTTCTGAAATATTTATTAGAAAATAAAAAAACAGGCTTTCATGGAATTTTTTTTTTTGTTTGCTATGAAAAAACTCCAAAACTACTTTCCCATTTTTAATAATTTTCGCTTATGGCAAGTAAGTCCGACTGAAATTTTTTTTAATTACCTAAGTCGAACAAGCGAAACTAATGACTTCTTTATAAATTAAATCGAAGTAAATTTGAAATTAATTAATAAAACAGAAAAAATCATTCTACAAAACATAAATTTATATTTAAAAATACAAAAATATAGGTAAATACTAAAATAGAAACTCTACAATTTTGAAATCGGTTAAAAATAGTTACCTCTGCCCTCGAAGTTTTTTCAGTCTCAATTCTTGTTCACTCGGTTCGGCTTTACCTAAAATGATAAAATTAAATCATAAAAATCTTTATTCATATTGAATTTTCCACGATGAACTCTTCACAAAGTCAAAGTCTGCGTTGTTATCTAGATATTTATTTAGGTACTAGCTGCGCCCCTTGGTTTCACTCGCGTTAATTTCGTCATAACGTGATGTTATATAGCCTATAAACAGAAAAATAGCGAACAGCAAAACAAAAAGATATGTATTATGTTATTTAGAATTTTTTATTTTTTATTTACATTAATTTCTAAAATAAAAGTAGCCTAAGTTACTCCTTATTACATCAGCTATCTGCCAGTGAGGGTCCTGTCAAAAATTGTAAAAAATGTTATTTTTTAATATTTTATTTATCTGTATATATGTATGGACCTTCGTATAAGGAATACACACTTTTTAATTTCAATATTTGAGCTTAAATCGAAACACGTGTTGGAGATGACATATATGTCATTGTCAACTCACTGTCAAGTCTAAAGTCATTCTCCTCCGTATAGTCTATGGTCCAGGTCTGCTCCGCGCCCGGCACACACTTGTCCGCCGTGACGTCACCGCCCGCCTCCCGCGGTGACGTCAGACACAGCCCCGTCTCTATGTGCTGGAGCTGTTTGCTCGGCAAGTATCGCCATTTCTTAAATAACAAATCATTTAGCCGTTATTTAAAATTTTGAAAACGTGACACTAATTTTATTTTAATTATAATTTACATTTAATTACTAAATGTTGCTCCACGTAGAAATGAATATTTACATAAGAGCTCTTCAGTTATCATTACATCCTGGTACTTAATACACTTGTTGAAGAAAAATAATCAATAAAATAGACACAGAAATGTGTCTGTTCCACGCCCCAATAAATAAAGTCTCTCTAAACGCTGATTTGCTATTCAGTATTGTATCTTTAATTATATTTTTAATATGGCACCATTTTGCGACTTCGCCCAAGCCTCCTTGTTATTAAAAATGTGAAATGAAAGTTATATATAAGAAACAGAGTGCTTTTAAATATATTTTTAAAATTTGCAACCATTTTTATGAGTATTTTTTGTACATACATTATTGTTACTTTGATAGGTAATTTTTCTGCTTTTGTACCAATTTAAAAAGAAAGTAGTCTTAAAAGTATATTTTGCAAAGATGTTGAATCCTGTGAGATTTAAGAGCTTAGAACGAACCTGTCCTCGCAGCTTCCCATGACAGGTGACCATCAACACCCTGCGACTGTTCGGGACGCGCTCTCCCGGTACTCGTCTGGAAACAATATTTTTAATGAATTATTATTTATGTTAGTATGAGATTTATATTAGGGATGCATCCGATACCGATGTATCGGCGATACTTTGGGTTTGCCGATATACCGGTATCGGCGTAATTTTAATTGCCGATACAACGATACATCTGAGAGATTATTTTCCACCGCAGGTCTTATACAGACAGACTTTCTCCGCAAAACTTGAGAATGCTCTGTTTTTTAAACAAAAATCTTGTTAATTTTTTAATTTTAATTCTTAATTTTAATAGCTAAACCTTGAATCTCATGCAGTCTGTAACGTTTTTTATTTTTTCATAGAAATTAAAAACTTTAATCAAACTTGTGTTTTATATAATACTAGCGACCCGCCCCAGCTTCGCACGGGTATAAAACATATATATAAACCTTCCTCTTTAATCACTCTATCTATCAAAAAAACAGCATCAAAATCCGTTGCGTAATTTTAAAGATTTAAGCATACAAAGAGATATAGGGACAGAGAAAGCGACTTTTTATACTATGTAGTGATTTTACCTTAATCTAATTTTAATTCACAAAGAGTTTGTATCGGTATCGGTATCGACGATATTTTTTAAAGTTTCGGTATCGGTATCATATCGGCAAAAAGGCATATCGATGCATCCCTAATTTATATCTGGAGTCAAGGAACACGTTAAACTATACCTCATATATTGCAGTTCAGCGCATCTCTCCTCGTCCCGCAGCTCCCCCTTCAAGGAGAGGGCGAAGTACTGAGTGGCCTCGAGGCCCGCGTGACACGGGTACGACCCCAAGGGAGAGCCCTCCCCTTCCCGCTGGAGACTGTCCAGGCAGAGGCCCGATGGGTTACGGAACCTGGAAATAATTTCCAAAGTAATTAACCATCAACGTTGAACTAGCAGCGCCCTGAGGATTCGCCTGCGTTAATTTGGACTAGTCAAGAAAGACTACTGAATGATACTTCACATCTTCTAAATGCTAAACGCTGCCTAACTGCCGCTTTTACGAATAAATATTGATGAAATTTAGTATAGAGATAGACTAGAGCTTAAGGCAAGAGGTTCAAAGGGTACATATAGCTATAAAATGGATTGTATTAAGAAAAATTAAACAATATTATAATAACCTCTAAAATGAGAGGCCTCACGACTAAGCGGTCTTATAAGCGTACCGCGAAGCCTGAGGTACCGGGTTCGATCCCCGGTCCCGAATACAATTTATAATTTAATTTGTATTTGTATTCGGTCTCTGGTAAGGCTGCCACTTGCCGAACGGGGTGTCATAAGTGACACGGAGGTGTTGAATTTCTACTTGCCTGAAGAAATTTAACCAAACCAACAAAAATTGGGTTGCCTGAAAGAGATCGCTGATTGGCGATAAAGCCACCCGTTGCACCCCAGTGCAATAAAGTGTGCAAAAAAAAAACCTAAATATATGTTTTTTATTATCTGAAGAAGGTTCTTATGAAATCTATAATTGCGAAAAATGTGCGGAACATTAGAAAAATTAAGAAAACTTAACGACAATATCAACTTTTCTAATGTCACCTTCTTAGTGCTTTTGACAATGTACATTTTCTAATGTAATATAGCGCTTGACATAACTGTCAGTTTGCAAATGATTATGCCAATTCGAATTGAATATTCATAGTTAAGACAGGACAACGTATCTGGGAGCTTTCATCGAAGACGCTGCCTAATCCTTTTGAGATATGACAAAACAATGCTTGGTGGGATATTTTTCTTGGATAGATGCTCAAAAGTCTTCGGTGACATCTTTCAAGGAAAACAAAGGATATAGTCCATTCTATCTTTTATTAACTTACAAAGTTCGCCGGGTCAGCTAATAAGTTCCATCGTCGACAAATGAGTTGAAATTGGTGAAAAAAAGCAAACGGAGTCGCAGAAAAAGCTAGCAAAACACACCTGCCGAACCCAAAAACATCCCGCACGGGCACAAACTTGTCCTTGTATATGTGTTGCAAGTACCACGCGAAACTTTTGCATTTCAACTTCTCCCTCAGTACTTTGCGATGCGTGACGTCACCTATTTTCGGATTATTCTGAAATCAAAGGAAAAAATTATTTATCTATGTGTAATATTATAAATGCGAAAGTAACTCTGTCTGTCGCGATTTAACGTCAAAACTACTGAACCGATTTAAATGAAATTTGGCACATAGATAGTCTAAAGCCTGAGGAAGGACGTAGGCTACTTTTAAATGCGGAAAAAGGGTTGTAAGGGATTGAAAGGAGGGGATGAAATGCTCCCAAGTGATGTGCTTAAATTGTCGGTGAATAAATTTAAAAACACAATTAAAAGAAAACTTTATAAAAAAGCTTACTATAAAATAAAGGATTACTTAGATGATAAAAAAGCTTGGGAATGCTTGCTCTAACTATGTCTTAATAAAACCAAATATTATATTATTATTTTTTACAAATTTTTTTTTTTGTAAACTACATCATATTAAAGAAATGACGATTCAAAATGATCAAATATGATTTCAATGAATAAAGATATTTTGACTTTGACTTTGAAACTTTGTATGGAAATATGCAAGGTATAATTGTTTTATAAGTTTTCGAAATAATTAGCCTAAATAATTTAAAATGTTATCCAAAGACACTATTCCACGCGGACGAAGTCGCCGGCAGCTAGTTAACTTATATTTTGGTGTGTAAGATAGCAATACAACTTTTAAAAGTTGTTTTATTTCGTTTTAAGACAATATGAGTGAAGTCCCGTGTCCCCTAGTGGGGTATGGGGCAGATGCATTTCACATCTGTTTCACTGATCGATTTTTTCTTTCGCGGCAAGTAGGTCCTTCTATGCCCTGCCAGACCGAATTTTTTTATCTCCACCGAGAATCGAACCCAGGAGGTTGTAACGCTTACGCGCTTACCAATAGACCAAGTAGGTGGTCAAGGACCGAGGGTGCGGACTTCAGACGAGGTTCGTAATTATTTTTTTTAAGACAATACGGTTTTTTATAATTCTTTTTTTTTATTGATTCACGGAACATAACTTACCCTTAAATCCGGTCGGTGTAGGTAAAATAATTCTGCGTATTCGTCCATCCACACTTCCGCCATTCGGGCTGTGTTTATTCCTGAAATTATAAAAAAATAACAATAAAACTACTAAACATATTTTGATTAAATTTAAATGAGAATCGAAAAGAATGAAAGTTCTGAGATAACAAACGGTTAATAATACATTCGCCCCGTTGTAACATTTGTCGTGATTCAATAAACTGACAATAGATGGCGCTGAATTGCATTGAAACGCGATATCGTTGTATTTCATGAAACTAATGTATTAAGCATTTTTCAATGAAACCCTGAACGACATTCAAAGCAGCTATATGAAATTTTTCGACGGTCTGATGTTCTTCAGACCTAATAATTCCTGTCATTAGATTTTCAAGGGGAGAGTAGTTTGACCGGATGAAGCGCGTTTCTTTAACACGTGTTACAAAAAGAAAAACAACATCTTTCTCTTGCCCCGGAGGTGGGAAAGAGGTAAACAATTCTATTAAACGAACGAGCTATTTAAATGTGTGATATTCGCATAAAGATATGTGTTAAATTTATCTTGAACGTATAGTGTTAAAATAATAACAAAAAAAACGGACTTCAAATTGTAACTCTAAAACTATGAACAGATTTTGATGAAATTTAGATGGCACCTTTCAAACAAAAAAAGAATCATCAAAATCGATTCACCCAGTCGAAAGTTCTGAGGTAACAAACAGAAAAAAAAAAAATCTTTTTTTGAAGTCGGTTAGTAAATAATAAGTCAATACGACAGTTTTTAACGATTTGATTTTGATTTCTTATACCTAATTAATAAAAGAAATAATATTTTATCTCATAAAGTTTGCTTTTAAGAGAACCTCTAAGCATTTGTCAAAAATTGTATATTTTCTATCATCGTATAAAGTACAAAAGCAAACTTTTATAAATTGAGTTTTTGCTTATTTTTCAATGTTAACATTCAGACAATAGTCATTAAAAACATACACAAAAAAAGAGATATTTTTTTTGTTAATTAATGATTTTATTTTAAGTGATTACATGTGTAGCGCTATGCATGTATTATGTATGTGGGTAAGTTCGTAATGTCTCAACGGCTTAGCCATTTTGATGGGTTTTTTAAACTTACTTCAGAGTTATAACGTGTCACCTAAATCGACACCCATACAAAATGTATGAGCAAACTAATTTTCTTCATACAACACTTTCTCGTTTATTTTATGGATTAGATGACGCCAACAAAACAGAGATTATCAAAATCGGTCCAGCCGTTTTTGAGTTATAAATGATTTAATATCCCATATATTAGATACATTAGTAGGGCATGACATAGAAATGTCATGCCCTCCTAAGTGTTAAGAGACTATTTTTTACATTAAGTAACATGTTTTGAAAATGTACGTAAGAACTCTTCCTATTTCATAACAGCCTGGTGCTTAACTTACTCGTCTATATACAGATAAATAAAATTGGAGTGTATGTTTGTAATATTAATATAACCACTCTTTACTAATTGCATATAACATTTTTTACAACTTTTGTCTGTCTGTTAATTCCGGCTAATCTCTGAAACGGCTGGACCGATTTCTAGCAGATACCTGATGTTAATAACTTAGGCTTCTTTTATTTTAGATAATTAATATAAATAAATAATAAAAATTTAAATATATTATATAACTTTGTACAGAGCCAGTATCAACCAGAGTATGTTGCGTCCATCCGTTGATAGGCAGGAATAGCAAGAAAATGCATTGCGTGTTTGCGATTATATTAAAGGCTATATAACAACAGTTTACGGCCAAATTAACGCGGACGAAACCGTGGGTCACGGCTATTATCAAATAAAAGTGAAACAGACGCACTAGTGACTAGAGGTTATTAGAACTAACTTTTTTTCATCAGAAATTTACAAGTAAGAATTATGAACATTTATTAAGAACTCTTCAGTTTACATTACAGCCTGGTACTTATCAAGTAGGTCACTTGAGTGATTTGCGAAACATACACAGAAATATGTCTGCCCCATTCCTTAATCCTTACTATAAGTTTTAATGACAATGGTCATACATTAACTATTGATTTAACGTACCATGTGTGTCTGTATGCGCGGGTAAACCGTACGGATGGAACGATCGAAACACGTGACCGACACGCGAACACGGGATCGTTTCTAGTGTCCCTCCACCTGGAAAGTAATTTTTTAAAATAAGTAAAGTCCCGCACCCCTAGTGGGGTATGGGGCAGATGCGTTTCACATCTGTTACACTGATCGATTTTTCTTTAGAGCAAGTAGGTGATCAGCCTTCTATGCCCTGCCAGACCGAGTTTATTTATCTCCACCGGGAATCGAACCCACGCTTACCTAGTACCACTGAACCAATGAGGAGGTGATTTTAAATAGTAGAGCAGAAAGCATTGGAGACAATTTTTTAAAAAAAAACGAAAAATAAGAACTAAATATCTTCATATTGTAGTTCAGAACCAACTCACATATTTAGGTCAGTAATCAATCGGTCAGTGATATTTACCAAAGTTTAAGAGTTTGTTTGAACGCGCTAATCTCAGGAACTACTGGTTCGAATTGAATAATTCTTTTTGTGTTGGATAGTCCATTTATCGAGGAAGGCTTTAGGCTGTATAACATCACGCTGCGACCAATAGAAGCGAAGCATCAGTGAAAAATGTTGCAAAAACGGGGAAAATTTACTAGTGGTCGAAATTCGAGCACAAATTAAGTCAGGTATGTGTGTGTGCTGTGTGTCAAGCAGTAGTGTGCGTAATGTTTATTTTAATTAGTTTAATATAAGCATTTTATACAAAAAAATAGCTTTATGCACTTCTCCGTATAAACTTGAACTGTGACAAATTTCATAATCACCTATTCAAGCAATTTTCGTAAAAAGGGGTACAAAGTTTTTGCTTCAGATATTAATATTATGAGACTTGTTTGAAGTCTGTTGAACTCACATTGCCATATCCTAAAAGACATCTCCAGGTTCTCCCCGCCCCACCCCGCCATCTGCTCGTCGTAAGCCCCCAATTCCCAATAGTACTGACGGTTTATCGCGAAAAGACCGCCGGCCATCGTTGGCGACCTGGAAAGAGGCCATATTAATGGCGTTTCTTAGGAAAATATTTTTCAAATTTTAAAAAATACAAATTTTTGGACAAAGAAAAAACAATGTTTGTAAAACCTGGTCAATGTTTTTTTGTAAAAATATGTTATTTTGTAAAATCTGATTTAATAAAACAGGTAACCCACCAGGTCGGCGAAATATCTGATCCGCGGCGTTTCTTCTCCCATTCGGGCACATCAATCCAAGTGAAGTGACCCATAAATGTGAACCCGCCTACCTGCCGTCAACATAACACTTATTTATTTGCATAAAAAACACAAAATAATATATTAAAAAAAACTTCGAGTACAATATTAATTAATTACCAATCTATTTATTACAGAATTGAAACAGTTAACATATATTATATATAAGTTAATTTGTAACATAAAAACTTAATAAACAAATAACCTACCTTTTATTGCGAACGAAAGACAAAAAGTTAGTTCGTCATCGTCGAAGGTGTAGAAACAAGTGATAACATTTTATCAAAAAAAAAAAAACCTCCAAATTGTAACTAACTACTGAACAGATTTTGATGAAATTTAAATTTGACCACAAAAAAAAATCGAAATCGGTTCACTCAGTCGAGTTTTGAGGATTGAGTACCTTCTCCTTTTTTGAAGTCGGTTAGTAAACGCCCGAAAGTGACTGAAAAACTGAAATTCAGAGGATTATCCACGTCGAACAACTGGTAAGATTTTTAAAACTACCGTCACCATTTAGTTATTATCAAAGCACACACGTTTTTAGTAATTTTTAGTAGTTAGTAGTGCGAGTTACTTAGAAAAATTCTACAATAAGCCCACGTTTGTGTACATGACTTAATAGAATATTATAATTTAACTTTTTGAATTATTAAGTCAATCGTTAATATATCATCTTGTTCTATGACGCGCTTAGTTGGGAGCACAGGAAAGCTGGCTCATATTTCGGTCAACGCGTAAACAACGCCAGTAGCCAGTATTTTGGGCACGCACCCCAACTTGGATGAGCCTTTTGTATTAAAATATAACTAAACAATCGTTGAAAAAACTTTTGAAATCAATAAATTACTTAGAAATAGATTATTGAATTTCTGATTCGCCTGTGACGTCATTTGACCTATCCGCGTCTAAAAATTATTCTTGCAACGTCAAAGTCCCATAACTTTTTCTAGAGATATTTCATTGATTCTTTCACTCAATTGTTTTATTTTACTCAAATTTTTATAATTTATTAATTAAAAAAAGTAAACTTCTCCATTATAGTAACTGAGATTCCATAGACACGAATACAATATAGCATAGCATAATCTTTGGAACATGTTTGTCACAGAATTTTCATAGTCCTTTCTAATATTATAAAAGCGAAAGTAACTCTGTCTGTTACGGTTTAACGCCAAAAATACTGAACCTAATTAAATGAAATTTGGTACACAGTCTAGAGCCTGAGAAAGGCTAAAAGAGGGTTGTAAGGGGTGGAAAGGGGGGATGAAAAGTTATATGTAATTATCGTCATTTTTAGAGCTTGAAACATATTTTTCGCTGTTGATTCGATATAAATGAGCTATATTCACGCTACGATGAAATTAACGCCGGTGAAACCGCGGGGCACAACTAGTTTATGATATAACTTAGCAATCTTGGCCCCCTAATCTAAAGGACCATGTTGTTAGTTGCTAGTTAATTGTTAGTTGCAAATAAAGAGTATTATGTTTTTATCTCACTACAACACTAAGCTTGATTAACGTACATATATTTTATTTTACTATAATTGAATATTAACTGCACATTGCTGCTGTATGTGTATCTGTGGCTAGTGATCCGCAAAATATTGAAAGTATCGGTACTTACTCGATACCAAGTATCGTATCAAAAGTATCGATACTAGCTGGTATCGAAATAATTAAAACCCCCAATCTCTTTCTGAACGATCAGATAGAAATAAAATACTATTTGCGGATCACTATCTGTGGCTCCTAAACCATTGCGATGTTAATTATAATAAGTCTCCTTTCCCAAGCTTCAGATATACCAATAACTGGTATTTTCCCAAAATACGGCTAACTACGCAACCTGGGGCAAGACAAGACCCTCGCATTCTGAACACCCACTAAGGTTAGGCATATGGAAATGACATGTAGCATAAGGGGTTTCACCTCGGAATGAAAGATAAGCTGTAAATTGGTATAAACCTTTGTTTTTTCGTTCTAAATGTTGTCTCAAAAGTCAACACGTGAAAGTCAAAGTGTTATCCTGTCCGCGTCTTAAGATAATGAAGGTCGAAGGTCATAAAAATCGGTTTTTCGCAAATATATCGCTTTCTATTGCCTTAACGAGATTTGCACCTATTATAAAAGTTGTAGAGTATAAAATTCTCAACTTTTGTTTGAACTTAACAAAATAACGTAGTCATATATGGCCTAATTCAGTCGCCTAAGGTCGTTAAAGGGTGTCCAGATATAAGCGTGAGAATCCTGCGGCTTATTCATTCATGCGTAACCTGGTTCATGAGGCTAATACATGCGTAACCTGAAAATGTTCTGCTGCCTCTAACTGAAACGTCGTCTGATCGATAACGTCAATCAATGGCGTGACAACAGCGTCCCGTTTGTGCGCGATTCGTTGGAGCATCGGCCTCAGCCAATCGGAGCCCGCCTCGCAGTGCGCGTCGAGGAATATTAGGACGTCACCGCGAGCGGTTCGCGCACCGCGGATACGCGCGCGCATTAATCCTTGCCTGACAAACACACATACAAACATCTATACAGATAAATACAATTGGAGTCTGTTTGTTATATTAAAATAACCGCTTTTTACTAAATGCATATGGATGTATACACGCAAGGGCGTACCCAGGATTTCTGCTAGGGGGGCAGCTCATACCTTTTTCGAGAATTCCTTTCCAGAATAGTCCATGATAGAACGTTCTTCGCGGTATTGCTATTCAATACAAGATGTCGCTATTGAGTCTGATTGTCTCGTCGGGAGTGGAAACTACGAGATGCGACGGTTTCGCGGGAGATTTAAATTATATTGCGTCGCTAACAACACTATATCGAATGTTGTAGAATATTTAATTATAGATAAAAAAATATTAAATCAAAATATATGACTGAAAAGATTTCATTTTGCGCAAAGAAGGTAGCACGTTTTTAACTCCCACTTGCCAGAAAAATTGACGTTTATTTTATCTTTTAGGGGGTACGCACCTGGGTACGCCCTTGTACACACAGTACATAATATACTAAAATAACATTTTTTATCATTTTTACTCGACGGGGATGATAGCTGATGTAATGGAGTAACTTAGGCTACTTTTATTTTAGAAATTAATAAAAATAAATGAACATTTAAATATATTATAAAACTTTGTACAGAGCCACCTATCGGCCAAACTATGTTGCGTCCATCCGTTGATAGGTGGCAACAGCAAGAATCTGCATTGCTTGTTTGGTATTATATTATATTTAAGGCTATATAACATCACGTTATGACGAAATTAATGCGTGTGAAACCGCGAGGCACAGCTAGTGATAAAATAAAACACGACATTCGTACGTTGCAATAATATAGCGGTTACTAAGTAACTATACAATATAAGAATACTGTATATCACAGAGCAAGGAATCGCTCGAGCCGCGTCCTACTAGAGACGAACTAATAATAATACCGCGTGTCTAGCCGGGCCGGCTCTGTAGGCGAAAGTAGCATACTTGCAAGTCGACCGTTGTAGGGTAAACACGTAAAAAAAAACGTAAAAATGCCCCAGTGTGCAGTGATATGGTGCCATAATTACAGTAAAAAGGTTAAAAACAAAATTCTGATGTAACATATCACAGGTAAGTAAAAATTTGCAGATTTTTGCATATTTTAGAATTACCTTGAAACCCAAAACCTCAACGTAAACGGTGCCACCCCCTGGCACGTTGTTTTGTATGAAATGTGTTGAGAAAGGCGCCTCTAGTAGCGCGCGAGTGACATTGAAATTCATTGCTCTGTGACTGTATAGCCTGTTCCTATAGGACATGTCTTCGAACAGATGCTTAATTCACATGACCGAAACCGACCCGGAGGAAATGTTAACTCCGCATTCCATTGAAGAAGAGCCTTAAAGGGCACTGAAAAGGTGGCCTTTAACTTGAAAAAATGAAGCTTTTTGTATGGAAAATAACTTTGTGATTTCTTCAGAAACCTTATTTTTAAACGGCGAATTATTAATGTATCTGATTTAAAACCCTTTTAAGAGGATCGTGAAGTGGCGATACGCGGCGCGAGTAGGTAAAAATGCTATCTCTTAGGTTTAAAGACATTTATTCTCATAAGAAATTTACATTTCACTTAAAATGAGATACAAACAAAAATAGGTTAATAAATATTAAGTATAAACTAAGTTAGTCACTGATACTCATAGTGTCAACAAATAACTTTAATTTTTTCTTAAAACTATTCACACTCTCACTGTTTTTAATATTATTTGGTAATTTATTGAACAACATTGCCCCCTCATACATAATCGTCTTCTTTCCATAATTTGTCCTTGGCTTTATTACTTTAAGTTGGTATTTTTTCCTAAGATTCCATTTATTTTCTCGTGTTTCTCTCTTTTATACCGCTTTGCCTTACTCTGGGCGTGCGATAGAGAGAGAGTTGCAAGTCTTAGAGGCAATTATCTACATTAATTATTTAAAATAGTTTTGGGCGATAACGTTTTTACCCCCCTAAACATTTACGAAATGAGATAATTTTGGTCTCTTTACATTTAGTACACCTTAATCTAGGTCTGTACGTTTTTCTTTTTAATAATTCAGTTTAGTTTAATTTTAAAAAATAAAAACGCTCAAGGAAGATTTCAAGTCAAAAATACAGATATTTGTATCATACGCAATATTTCTTTAAATTAAAAACGTACGGACCTAGTTTTTCATTTTATCTATAATTCCAAAAATTTTGAAAATTATACTGTGTTTATGGGGAGAAAATACCCATAAGAAAATGACAACACAATCCTCTTAAAAGTGGTAAAAAGTAATAACAATTTAAAACAAAAAAGTTCAGACGTTTTTTTCGCTTTCGTTGAATTAAAACTTTTTTGAAATCGGTCGATAAAACGTATTCCCATATAAACAAAACTCAATCGTAAACCTCATTCATTGAAATTGATTAGTTTTAGATACCAAATTGTTTGTATTAAGTACAATTGCAAACAATGCGTGATTATACCGATAACGTCAAAGGTAATTACTTTCTTAAAGAGTCACGTGTTTCTACATTTTTGCAAATATACGTTTATTATGAGGATTGTGAAGAGCCGATACGCGGCGTGAGTAGGTATTTTAAAAAATGCTATCTCTTTCATACCGATTTGGCTCACTCCGGGCGTGCGATAGAGAGAGTTGCAAGTCTTAGGACTTAGAGGCATTCCTACATTTCCTTTTTAAAATAGTTTTGGGCGATAACGTTTTTACCCCCCTAAACATTTACGAAATGAGATAATTTTGGTCTCTTTAGATTCAGTACACCTTAATCTAAGTCTGTACGTTTTTCTTTTTTAGTAATTCAGTTTAGTTTAATTTTAAAAAATAAAAACGCTCGAGGAAGATTTTAAGTCAAAAATATAGATGTCTGGATGCTAATAACTTCTATCATACGCAATATTTCTTTAAAATAAGAACGTACGGACCTAGATTTTCATTTTACCTACAACATTTCCAAAAATTATGAAAATTAGACTATGCTAATGGGGGGGGGGGGGGAAACGTTATCGCTTTTTGTATGAAAATTTCACACAATCTAACAGCTTCACAATCCTTTTAAGCAACGGAGGCCAATTTATGTACCGCCAATAAGATAGAATGGGTTTAGTAAGCTATCCTTAAAAGACGGATATATGCCACCGAGGACTTTTTGTATATCTATAGAGGAATATCCCACCATGCTCTGTTATATCTCAAAGGGATTGGGCAGCGTTTTCGATGAAAGCTCTCAAATGACTTGACTTTTCCGACACTTCCAACAATTATCATCATACTTCAATCAATTCACACAAAACCTTGACAAAATACCTAAACCTTCCTCATGAATCACTCTATTGGTGAAACTCGCACGAGTTTTTAATTCAGTTATTTTGAATTTTTTTTACAATATGAAGTGATAATGGTAATAAGGACTAACCAGAAACATTAACTAAATTAATGCATTTGCTAAAAAATAAAAAATAAACAGTTGCAGTAAATGATTAGTTTTTGTTACTTGTAAGTGTGACGTGATCAAAATATCAAAATCATCAATTAATACGATACTAATTTAGATGGCGTCGAAAACGAAATTTCTAACTCTCAACGTGAATAATTCAATTATATTAATTATACTTACAAAAGTGGAGTAAAAAAAAACGCTATGAGGCAGTGCTCCCACAAAAGGTATTTTGGAAAGTGCACCAAAGACCAGGAAGACCAGGAAAAGTATTAAAGGTAGCGGATCACGCATAAAGTAGAAGAAAAGCTCTCTGGGCCTCTGAAGAAAGGAAACAATTACTTACTTTGAGTATTGGGTCGAGAAGACCAAGCGACTTTAGGTGCACCAAAGGACTAAGACGCAACAAAAAATGAGGCCAGAAGGGATCGAAAAGACCGAGATTGACTTTGAAGAGTGCAAAGAAATTACAACGGTGCCTGGTAATAAAACATGCTCTTCTCTTCTAACCTGGAAGACAGCTGGATCCTGGACGCTATAGTAGAACGTATCAGCTTCGATCACATCTATGATGGGCACCACAACAGCGTGAGAGGTCTCTTTGACCCGTTGCAGTAAGGGTCTCAACCAATCGGTTTGGACTTCGCAATGAGCGTCCAAAAAGACCAAGGTATCTGCTGTCGCGTATCTTGCGCCGGCGAGACGCGCACGGGTTAGACCGACGCTGAAAAACCTTGTTATTAACCACCAACGTATACAGCAGTGCTGCGAGAAGTGTTTATGGCTTATCGGTACACATTATGTCTCCTTTAGGTGATTCAAAGTACAACAAAACCGTCTCTTGTCATTTGGCCATAATATATCTAATATGCTAATCAATACCACACACTACGTATTGTACGTGGCGCCCGTACGAGTTCCTGGTTGGTCCGTAAGCGACCTACTCCGCATCGTGGTAAACGATGTTTTAAGCGCCTTACAACACTCTCGTGTCACTCCTCCGAGAGATGATGAGGAGATGAAGGTAAGAAATAGCATTCCTGCAAAGCTGGGAAGGAAGAGGGTGGAGCGAGAGCTTCTTAATTTTTGATGTGAAACATCTGCTGCACGTAAAGCCGATTTTTGGCGTGGCGACGCATGCCGTGGCGACGCGTCGCCACGCTATATGATGATATAGTATAGTATAAACAGTCTGCCATATTTAGTTCCTATCGTAATCTGTTCTTATCTGCATATTACTTTTACAAAATAATGTTGATGTTTCACATCTGCCAGGCGTCCCGTGACGGCTCAATTTTTTTTTTTACTTTATAATTTTTCATTGTATTTTCTCGCTAATATTTATGTTATTATACAGTCTTAACTTTTATTCACAACAAATTAAACTATGTACCGCTAATTTCAAAACGTCGAAATAAACCACTTCCTAATAACTGTCCCTATTTAAATAAGTAAACCCACTCTCAATTCAAATCACCCTTTTTCAAAACATCAAACCACTTTTATTCATTTCAAAATAACAATCTACCCTCACTAACTGTAATTCTCAACAAGTCAAACTACACTCTTTTGCAATAACCTCAAAATCCGTGCCCGTTTCGTATCCGAATGTTGATTGTTCTATCATATCTATGATTGGCGTAAGAACGGCTGTACGTTTGTCCTTTATCCTCTGAAGGAGTGGTCTCAGCCAATCAGCGCTCGTCTCGCAGTGGGCATCGAGGAATATCATGACGTCACCAGTAGACGTGCGACTACCCTCGTAACGAGCGCGCGTCACACCTACCCTACATTTGTCAATTACATAAATGTATTTTTCGTTACATTTTACGTTCTTATTGGCGTTCAAACCGGAAAAAGGGTACAGTTTTTGTTATCAAAATTGTTTATTGAAACATAATATCAATTACCATTATTTATTTAAGGGCTGTATCTGTCTCTTGAGAAACAAAAAAGCAATATTTGGAGGAAGCCTTTGACGACGGCAAGCTATAAAAGTGTATAAAAAAGAAGAAAATATATTTAGGACTTAGGCAATTAATTAATTAAACCTAATTTTATTTAAAGACATAAACACGAAGAAAGCCGCGGGTAAGTACTAGTAATAAAACTTACCGGTCCGGTAGCCGTAATAACTTGATTAAATCCGGTGGAAGTCTTGTCCGTATGTAATGACTCAGTTTCCCTTTCAGTTCGGGAAGAGTGGAATTGTCATCAACTAGAATTATTTCCTTTAAATATATGAATGGTGATGATGGGTCTTGGCCTGGATAACCTGAAGATAGGAGGAATGGAGAATTACTACCATAGTAGAAATTCCAAAAATAATGGGTGGTATGGTAGTCCGACATTTTAAGTTAAACACATGAAATATTACAAATAGACACTGGTAATAAAGAACTGTTAGCAATTATAACTGACCGCTTCCTTGGTCTAGTGGTAAGCGCGTAAGCGTTCTAACCGAGAGGTCCTGGGTTCAATTCCCGGTGGAGATAAAAAAAAAACTCGGTCTGGCAGGACATAGAAGCCTGATCACCCACTTGCCCCTAAAAGAAAAAACCGATCAGAACAGATGTGAAATGCATCTGCCCCATACCCCACTAGGCGACACGGGACTCGGCACTTTACAATCCTCTTAACTATATACGTAAATAAGTGCATACATCATATATTGGAAAATATATGTATATCTTAATAATTTCTTAATAAACATTGATTTTCGTTGATAATATGTATTTGTTGTTTTTAATAAACGCAATGTTATTTACTACATATGCCCAAGTCTTATATGCAAAAAATAATCATAACCGGTCTATTCATGCCACTGACAGACAGAAGTATCCGACTTCACAGATTGCTCTTAGAATTATTTTATCAAAAGCCAACATTCAACAAACAAGTAGAGAGTTTTGGGAAGTAAAAGGCTTACCCATGGTCATTCTTGCTGCTGTGTTCCTGTCTTTATTAACTCTTCGATACCAGGGTTGGTTCCTTCTTACACTGTTGACGACACTCCAAATGGTTCGAACAACCACTGAATATGGTTCATTATGAAATATTATAATGACAGAAGCAGATGGAAGCTCTGCATCATATAGCACTCTCTTGCAGGCTGGGTTGCGATGATCTGAAAAAATACTTCTTTTATTAAGAACAAGCTTTAAATAATAATAGTTATATATTATTTGTATTAAAGTTCAACAAATTCGGTTAGTTGGTTTAATGACAGCAAACAGAGAGAAATAGAAAGAGAGTTAAGTGACGCCTAGGCACAGTAGTTTTGTCATTTTTTATCTAAAATTTCATTTTAATCCGGTGGTCGCATACTGAAGTGCGAATTTATCTAGTACTCTAGAAAGCGGCCGCGTGGTCGCATTCTAGCACTTGAAGCCTTATATTATTCTGCTTATTATGCTCTCAATTATGTATTTATGGCTATACAGTTTGTAATGTGATGTTGTATAAGGCATAAAGATGTATCTCTCCACTTAGCGACCACACTTTTTCTTGATAGAAGTTTATCTAATTCACGCACTAAAATAGGTGGTCACAAACCCACTCTCGTCAAAAATTACGATGTTAGTTTGCGACCGCCACAATTTCGTACAAATAAAATGGTGGTAAACTAAAATAAGCTATTTACATATATGCGAAATGTTATTAATTTACTTATTTTATTACAATTTAAACAATATGCATTTGCGACCATTTATTTTTACATAACTTCGATTCCAAAGCCTTTATTATTATTTTTTTTAAATATACGTTTAGTTCCTAAATGATTTATTGTAAATAGGCTATCGCTCATTCACTTGATTAGATCTACGATTCATTTTAATTAATTTACAAAATATTATTTTCTTTAGATGATGACACCCACGCAAGATCAGAAAAAATCAAGAAGGCCAAAAAAGACTGGTCAATACTCTAAGGAAGATTTGCAAAAGGCCTTTCTTGATATTCGTGAAAAGGGAAAGGGACTAAGAGAAACATGCCGGACTTATGGAATTCCTTGAACAACTTTACAGGATCGGTTGAGTAGGAAGAGTTTTGACGTTATCAAACAGAAAGGACCCGATCCTATACTTGGAATAGAAGGTGAAAAGCGGGTAAAAGAGTGGCTTATAACTATTGCTAAGAGTGGCTTATAACTATTGCTAAGTGTGGCTTCCCAATTATGATTTTAATAACTGGGTGGACTGCAACTGTATACAAAAGCCAATATTGCTGTTGGTTGATGGTCACAGATCGCACATGTCTCTAGGCCTGAGTGCTATGTGCGAAAACCTTGGCATAATTTTGTATGGTCTTCCACCAAACACTACCCACATTCTTCAACCAGCTGCAATTTATAGATATAAAACGATAAATACTATTTAGTCGAGATGATTAATGTTGATATTGATCGAACAATTATTTTCTAATTAAAACATAAAAAAAGAGATTTCCTATTTAGTTATTTTTAAAATATATAATAAAAATCGTTGAGAACTTAAATGTTTAATTTACACACATGTTGTATTAAAATGAGTATAATATATCTACTATTTGTGTTGATGTTTTTTTTAAATCATGTTTAATTTAAATTAGAAAATAAATATTTAATTAACATTAACAAGCATTGCTTTATTACCTACCATATTATTATTTTTTATAGTGGTCGCAAACTGG
The DNA here is from genome assembly GCA_912999735.1 of Aporia crataegi. Lineage (NCBI taxonomy): Eukaryota > Metazoa > Arthropoda > Insecta > Lepidoptera > Pieridae > Aporia > Aporia crataegi. Next base: position 213,939 of record OU538754.1, on the reverse strand, counting down.
CTCAGTATGGTCGCAAACTGGCAAAAGTGGTTGTAAACTGGCGTTTTGGCTAGTTTTTAACATTTTTGATCATATTTAAAATTTTATTAATGGAAGTCTATTGTGTTATTTCTTATTCCATAAATTGACAATATTTAGGATTATTTTACATAGACATAATTATAGATAATAAGTATAGATAACATATACTTTGACATCTCCAAATTGGGCAACTCCACTAAGTGGTCGCAAACCGGCGAAATGACCCTATCTTAATTTACAGCTAAACAAACAGATAACAATCTGTTTGTTAATGTTTAGCCATTCCATTTATAAGCTGATTTTAATGATTATTTTTTGTTTTATATATTCTTAGGTGTTTCTAAATGAATATAATTGATTGGACACTTTTTGAAAAGTTCCACAAAAACTAAAAATTTGTATTTATTATTCAGATGAGGTTAAATAATGATAATTTATATTTATTGTTAAAATTGCTCTTTAATGTTATACACAAAAAAGTACAATAAAATTTGATTTTAAGAAACTCCCTATTTGAAGGTTATAAACTTTGTTTATGTAAACTTAGTCTCCACATAATGAGGTATTTTAGATTGTTAGGTATTTAATGACATGGTCACTTATCTTTGAACTATTGGATTTTCTTAACTCACTTTAGTTTTAATACTCTTTTTTACAGCTACATTATAATTTACGTGTGAAATTCATAGTTATGAAATATTAATTAGATTCTAAGTATTAATAGCATTAACTGTACTTGCATACAAATAACAGTTACCTTCTAGAGAGCGATTGTACGGAATCCGATCGCTCAAATACACATTTATCGCCAACTGTTTCTCAGATTCCTCCCCAAGTCGTTTCGCTTCACCATACAAGTGAGCTGCGATACCACCTTCCCCCAAATCGGGAATAATTCTTCTTTCATCTTCTTGAATCTGCTTTTCGAAATCTTCATTTGGATCAACTTGTGCCCGCACAGTTCTCTTACCACCACGCCAGTTTTCAAATAAACTTAATATCAAACAAACTATAATTAAAAAGAAGCTAACTTTTGCCACATAATAACATTTTCGGACCGGCAATTTCATGTTTTGTAAACGTGAGCGCGCGTCCGCTCTCACTGGGTTTTGCGATTTGACAGTTGACACTGACATTGGCGTGTTTTATGTTTATAGTTGGTTTATGACCGGAAATCTGTGTTAAAACAAACAATGATCAAGGGATAGATTTTTTTCTATTTTTTAATAATCTAGATTGTGTTTCTATTTTTCATTTGCTCATTAGGCCACTAAAATACATATAAGAATTTGAAAAATATTACCGAGTTGCTTGTTTATTTAAGAGAGACATGAAAAGGGATGATAAAGTTTGAAGTGTTTACAGTTTTTGTGTCCATCTGTAGCATCGTAGCGCTTAACCGAATGGATAAGATTCTGATGTGGCTTTAATTCTTTGAAAGTTGACGAGATCATGTTGGTAAGAAGCAGCTACAATTTATGAACAAGTTGAAGCACAACACACAATTTTCACTTGATTGTTCATCCGTTAGTTCGGAACTCTGTAGCGATACGAAGTTAGCGGGGTCAACTAGTTTTTACCGACTTCAAAATCGGAGGAGGTACTTAATTCGACGCTATGTTTTTTCTTTTTTTTAATGTTTATTACCTGAGAACTTGTGACTGGGTGGACCCATTTAAATTTCATTAAAATCTGTTCAGTAGTGTGTCTGTCTGTTCACAATTTGAAGTCATTTTTTTTTGTTAAAATTTTAACTCTATTATTAATAAAAGTACGTATGAGTCGACAAAACGCATAGAGCCTTCATCGAGTAGATAAAGCTAGATCAAGGGCAAAGTATAAAAAACATAGATTTAGATTTTAGACTATACTGATATAGACCAAAGCTTTGGAAAGTAAATAGGCTCCCTTTTAACGCGAAAACTGGTCTTGAAAACACGCGGACCAAGTCGCGGGTGCTAGTTACAAAATTAGGAACATTTAAAATTGTTTTTAATTCCATTTTGAAGTTGGTTTATGATTTTAAAAAAAAATTATTGCAATAACTTGTCGCGGCAGCGTAAAGTGCAAGTACAAACTAGAATGAGAATTGTTGATGAGTTTTAATAAGCTGTCAAGAGATGGCACCATCTGTACTTCAAACGCGCTTTCATTGTATTTCAAGTGACGGATAAAGTAATTTTCAGATATCTTACAGATATATTTACTGACCTTATCGTAGCACCTAATTTTTGGCAGTCTGATTTTAATCAGATTTATTATGAAGCTATACTCTTGCACTATACCGTCCCTTCGTAATTTGAAATTTGTACCAATGGTCAGTTATGATTTATGACACTCTTCTCTTACTCTTAGTCTTACTCTCTGAAATTGAAAACCTATGACAAATTTGACTTATAGAATATTATAAATTACTGGCTGTGCCCCTTGGTTTCACCCGCGTTAATTTCGTCGTAGCTTGATGTTATAGCCTTTAAATAATAATAGATATGTATTATGTACTTCGTCCGCGCGGAATAGTTTTTTATTATTTATTTAAATTAATTTCTAAAATAAAAGCAGCTATCTGTGAGTCTCGTCAAAATTTTAAAAAAATGTTATTTTGGCATCCATATGCATTTTTTAAAAAGCGGTTATTAACCGACCTTCAAAAAAACCAAAAAGGAGGTTATCAATTCGACGTGTATTTTTTTCCGATGAATTGAAAAATATTCAATTTGTTCGCTTTAGCAAAGGTTGAGTACCCAAAATATGAATTATTGTTGTATTTTAATGCCATTTATTAAGCCAGTTTTTAAAATTAAATACTCGTGTTTACAATAATGTACTTGGATGGTGGATTTCAAAAATTATTTCATTGATTGATTGGTTTTGATCTATATTTTAATAAGATTACGTTGAATATAATATTAACATCATGAAACTTCTCCATTGTCTTCGAGAAAATTTTGATATTTTTGTGATTTCTTCCGGTCCTAACACGTTCATAACACGGTCATAGTATGGTACGGTGTTGTGGACACTCTTTTAACCTTTCAAGCGATACTTTAATCAGTTGACTGGTTTAGGCGTGACGTACAGTCACACATTAACATTAGCATGAAGATGTTATTCAAAACATCTAATCCATAATATTAATACGTGAAGCAAAAACTTTGTACCCCTTTTTACGAAAATTGCGCCAACTGGTGATCGTGAAATTTGTCACAGTTAAAGTTTATATGGAGAACAAGTGCATAAAGATATTTTGTTTTTTAAAATGCATTAGAAATACATTAAATTAATTAAAATAAACATTACGCACACTACTGATTTAATGGAGAATGTTCAGACATTTTGTTTTCAGCCCACTGTATAATTGATTATGGAAAAATCGTGTGAAAAATAAAAATACTATTTGATACGGCAATTTATTCCCGAGGTTCGGAATAATTATCGTGAATTATTAGGTCTGATGAACATCAAACCGTCCAAAAATTGTTGTATTATATAATCTGTATATTACAAACATGGTGAGAGTGGTTAAAAATACCTATTGAAATTACTTATTATGTGGGCACGAAAGACATTGATAGCGAGTTTCACGTGCAGTTAGCGCCATCTCTTGACAGTTTATTGTACCACGACAACTGCTATGGTAACGGTGCAATAGTACTGTGTTACGTTATAACTTACGTGTGAACCCTGCTCAGCGAGCGACAGCCCTACTATATTTCGCTGACTGTTTGTAAGGGGATATTGTGTGGGACAGTCTTAGATTAAGTCTCTCCGAATTGTTAGATTAGAAAAAGAATCTAGCTAGCATCGAGCTAGGTTAGACGCATTTGTATTAGGATATAGTTATTAATTAAATTAGTGTCATAAGATAATTGTAGTTTTTTTGCGACCTCCGGTGGCGACTAACATAATTACTGTGTAAATATTTTTGTTTGTAAGAAAAACTCAAAAACTAGTATTTCGATTTTAAAAACACTTTCACAGATGGAAAGCTGCTTTTTCTGGGTTATATAAGCTATATCTATTGTATATACCAATGTGGACAGTCACGAGTAAATGCTAGTAAGTCAATTTGTTCCTGCGATACAGAATTTAAAAGTAAGACGACGTGACGTCATTTTACAACAGCTCGCGCAGTCCGTCCCGTCGCTGCTCGAGAAGAGAGAGAGAGAGCGCGAAGTGTTGTACGGGAACTTTAAATGCGTATAAATTCAAACTACTTGCTCTTTTTGAATAAACCAAAAACTGTTGTATTTGATTGATACATAAAAGCTCTACTGTAACAAAGATTCAAGGGATTTTGCGTACCTAGTAACATATTCAATTGTGCTCAAATTTCGACCAATGGGCGACCACTACGTTAAAGTGAAGCCGGTGCTTATACGTTCATAGCACGGTCATGGTATGGTACGGTGTGGTGGGCAGTTCTTATTACGACTTCTCACTCTATCACACATTGCTACCACGCAATTGAACCATTTATACGTCCGTCTCAAAAAGTGATTTATTTTTTTCCATTGCCCTAATTACGCTAACATAAATCACACATTAACCGACTATATTTAGAGGATTAATTAATAATAGTGTTAAAATTTTAACAAACGAAACGACTTCAAATTTTAACTTTAAAACTACTGAATTCTACTAAACTGATGAACGGAGACACGATTTAGTAGCAGAAAGTCTTAAAAAAAGAAAGTCTCAAGTAACTTATACAACACTTTTAATAAAACTCTGAACATGTACACACTTAACAAACACTAATCCATATTAATAATATAAATTCGAAAGTAACTCTGTCTGTCTGTCTGCTATGCTTTCACACCTAAACCACTGAACCGATTTTAATGAAATTTGGCACAAACATAGATAATAAGTTGAGAAAGGACATGGGGTACTATTTAATTTCACTAAGTGGGTACATAATGTATTTATTGTGACTATTTCAAAGTGCTCAACACGGCACCTATGCAGTAAGTGCTGGCTTACCTACTCACTATTAGTCATGTCAGGTCACCGGATACCAAAGTATGAATTGATACGACCAATAAAAATGGCTCTTTACGCCTTTACCGTCAGAAGCGAGCAGGTCGTCTTCAAACAAGAGATGAGAACTATTCTAATATCCAGTCACTTTTACTATAATTAGGTACCTATGAAGGTACTTGACGTAAAAAATAAAACTCCTGTCCAAAAAACTGTCAAATGCGGACGAAGTCGCGGGTACAGCTAGTATTGAAATAAAACAGTTTCATCAGATTAAGCACATTTATTTAACAAAATTTTACAATTATTATAGCAGTCAAGCCAACACGAATTTACTGCCTCAGTTCTGTTTTTGATTCTGAGAGGCCGAAATTGATTTCTTATACCTAATTAATAAAAGAAATAATATTTTTATCTCATAAAGTTTGCTTTTAAGAGAACCTCTAAGCATTTGTCAAAAATTGTATATTTTTTCTATCATCGTATAAAGTACAAAAGCACTTTTTTATAACTTGAGTTTTTGGTTTTTTTTTCAATGAAAATATTGAGACAATAGTCATTAAAAAACAGACACAAAAAAAGTTTTTTTTTTTGTTGACTTGTGTTATTTACCACCTCCAAAAATGTTGGCAATCGGAGAAAGAGAGTGGTGTTCTTGCTTCCGACAGCGTCTGCGGAAGATGGATAACAAACAAACCTAAAATGATTACTGGTTATGTATACAGTATGATTTACACTATGGTTGTTATAATCTATGAAGTATACCCATTAGGCATGGAGGTTAGAGAGAAGGATCGCTATGGAAAATAGTGTCCCAGAAATATGGACAAAATAAGTGAGGCACTGCGATCGCTAAATTGTCTCAATTCAACTAACTTCATCTTCTTGTACATAGTACATACTTATAAAAAGTTAACTTCGCAGATTCTACTAACCGACGGCAGCGCGGCTAAGCTGAAAAATGAATTATAATTTCTACAAATTTTCATGGACAGGCGGGATAATGCTTTAGTACGTAGCGATTGTTCTCCTTCTCTCTAACCTCCATGTTGGCTTACGCCAACATTTATTTACAGCATAAACCAACACAAAGTGAACATAATCTCTGGTAACGATTGGGTGTTATTACCCATTAGTGTTGTAGTTTCCAAATTTACATAATATTTGCCATAAAAATGTGGTAAAACATTTTAAGAAAGCGTTTTAATTCAACAAAAAAATAATTTTCCTATTAGTGTCATTATGACATTTCCTTAAATTGGTCAAAAGACTGAAATTTTCAAATCCAATATTGCTCCATGACTTCAGCAACCTACTTTCCGGCGAAAATTATAAAAATGCACCATAAATCCGCAAATCTCATCCAGGAGCGCCATCACCAATTTAAGGATCATTTTGACTTGTGTCATTATGTTTTATGTCAATTTTATATAGGTAGCAACGCGTGGCGAGGAATTTCAGTATTAAACTTTCATGCGCTTTGATAAACTTTTATTTATTAATTTCATTATTCATTTTCGACGTTTCCTTGAACAACGCGTCCAAAGCGCTCAATTGACTTTTAGTCAACTTGGCTCCTTTCATATCCAACACTTTATGGAACTCCACCAAAGTGCTCTCCGGTAACAATTGTACAAATTGTGCCACAAACCCATCCAAATTATTATCTAACGGCGCCATCACTAATTTCAGGATCATTTCGGCTTTTGTCATTAGTTTTATAACAACTTTGGTATACGTTGTTGGCGCTTGACGTTTGACTTCAGAATTCAAAGATGGCAGTTCTAACAACACCGTTTTTAGCATATGCGTGTCCAAAAGCAACTGTTCTGAGCCAACAGTCGAAATTGGCTTACATTTGTATATATTTTGGATGAATTTTGGTATAAACGAATTCGCGAATCGTATACAAAACTGTGTGAAATATTTCCTAGAAGATGCTAAGTTATCTCTTAAATTCGGTATTGTGTTTTTTAAATGCATTATTATCTGTGTGATGTATGAGGATTGGTCGCCAACGTTGTCAAAGTGAAGCCAAGATATCTTGGTCATAGACAGTAGAGCCGGGTCGCAGGCCAATTCTAGATCTTGGACCAACAGCTGGATGCAGGTGGAAATCATTTTGTGGAACAAATCCTGTTCGGGGCCCAAGTCTATTTTATTCGAGAGATTCGGGTTAATTTTCTCTTTCAACTTCTGCTCCAAGTGAACCGTAGTCTCGAGGCAATACTCCGATGTGGTGATGACGCTTGTGATCTTCGATATCTCTTGTTTTGTATATCTGTAAAAGACAAAATTATATATTTTATTCAAAAGTTTTGATTTCAATACTAGCTGTGCCCCGAGGTTTTAACTGTGTTAATTTCGTGGTAACGTGATATTATATAAAGCCTTTAGAGGTAATATAATCCCAAACACGCAATGCAGTTTCTTGCTGTGGCCACCTATCAACGGATGGACGCAACATACTCTGGCCGATAGGTGGCTCTGTATAAAATTTCATAATATATTTAAGTTTTTATTATTTATTTATATTAATTTCTATAATAAAAGTTGAGTTACTCACTAGTGAAAAGCTGTTATTTTAATATGACAAACAGACACTCCAATTTTATTTATCTATATAGACAAGTGAATCATGCTTCAGAGTTCTAAGTAATAACGCGTCACCTAAAACGTCACTTCATAGAAAATGTATGAGGAAACGAATTCTCTTCATACAACACTTTTTCGTGAGTTTTTTATTATTCTCGGATTAGGCGCATCCAACAAGACAGAAATCATCAAAATCGGTCCAACCGTTTCTGAGTTATATTTATTGGTTTACATAAACCCATACAGCAATTAATTGAAACACAGGGCAATATAAATTTAACGTGCTGTTTGTCTGTCTGTGGCATCGCATCTGATTTCCGATTTCGATTAAGTTTTTTTCTTTTAAAGCTAACGCGATCGAAATTGATCCTAGCTAAAATTTATGAAAATCTGTTTATTTTTTCAGATATTTTATACAAAATTATATGGATATTATAATTAAATTAGTAGCCTATATAATAATATTTATTTAAGGATTACTCCCATAGCTTTGTTAGTAGCATTTTACTTAAAAAGTCAGTAATAAAAGTAAGTTGTTTATTGTCTATGCACGACTTGTGTTATATTAACCATTTCATCGCGGATCTCTAAATTGTAACTCACGCGGCGCATGTCAGCAAATTTGCCTCGAGGGACCTAACTTTATTAAATTCTAGATATTTTTATAATTGTAATATATATATCCAAGTATTGTAACTTCAAGTTAATTTTAAATATAGTTTTTAAATCCATTCTGGTTTTCTTTGGAACCTTCGGCTGTGACCTACGTAATTTGTCTTTCCCAATAGTAAGTTTGTCTATGCACGAGTTGTGTCTATATGTCTATGGTTAGTTTGTCTATGCACGACTTGTGTTTATATGTCTATGGTATGTTTGTCTATGCACGACTTGTGTCTATATGTCTATGGTTAGTTTGTCTATGCACGACTTGTGTTTATATGTCTATGGTATGTTTGTCTATGCACGACTTGTGTCAATGATGAGTTTGTCTATGGCCACCGTACCTGACAGCCGCGTCATCCTTGAGAAAAGTGTGCAAGTTGGTGACAATGTTGGGCATAGTGCTGTACGTGTTATGCCTCGGCAACGCGCTCTGCAGGACCGAACCGGCGTATTCACGCAGATACTTGCCAAACACTGCTGATAACTCTGAAAATCACATTTTTATAATGTTAATAAATTAATAAATTCATTTATTATTTATTAGCTGGGTTAATTTCGTGGTAACGTGATGTTGTATGGCCTGTAAACAATAAAATAGCGAACACCAAAATAATAATAGTATGTACTTCGTCCGCGCGGAATATTTATTTATACTATTTCTAAAATAAAAGTAGCCTAAAACTTCTTATTACATCAGCCATCTGTCAGTGAAAGTCGTCAAAATTGATCCAGCTGTTTCAGAGATTAGCCGGAACAAACAGACAGACAAGAATTATAAAAAATGTTATTTTGGTTCATAAGCATTAAGCAAAGAACTGTTATTTTAATATTTTTTTTTTTTTTTTTTTTTTTTTATTTTATTTCACACACAACAGATTACAACTATTACTAAACAAATTATACAAAAACAATCATTTATAATCAAGGTTGCATTCCACAAAAATGTGTGTACATGAAAAATTACAAGGGAGTTAAATATGTCTACACAATTTAAGGTTTAACAAGAACAGTAATCTAAATAATAGGTACAATGAACAATACTAAATAAGAATATAATAGGGTTAAAATATAAGGAGACCGAGAGTCCAAGCGCTGGGATTAGACTGTCGGCTTGTGATACAGTATGCTTTTAATCAAATTAATATAAAGAGTTAGTTTAGGTAGAAAAACGTCAAAGGTTTGGTTACCCTTGGCTATTTCATTCAATATTACAAATTGGGATCCGATACCGATATATCGGCGATATTTTTATTGCCGATACAACGATACATCTGAGAGATTATTTTCCACGGCAGGTCTTGTACAGACAGACTTCTGAATTCGGCTTTCTTCGCAAAACTTGAGAATGCTCTTTTTTTTAAACAAAAATCTTGTTAATTTCAATTATTAACCGTTATTGATTTTAATTTAATTATTACACTTAATTTTAATAGCTAAACCTTGAATCTCATTCAGTCTGTAACTGTTTTTATTTTTTAATAGAAATTAAAAACTTTAACCAAACTTGTGTTTCATATAATATTTTACCTTAATTTTAATTCACTAAGCGTTTGTATCGTATCGGCAAAAAGACATCGATGCATCCCTAATTACTCTAACACTCCAACTTAATTTATCTGTATAGATACAGATCGCAGAGTCCGCGTCTTATGGCTTATATTGAACATTTCGGAGTCACCTAGCATTGGGTCCCCGGTGGAGAGCGTGGCGCACTGCGCCAAGCACTTCTTGTAAAACAGGAAGAGATCCGCGCAACTCGCCAGCACCCCCCCGGACCCGCTCCCCTCGCACTCACTCAGCTCTATCGTCTTCGCCTCCTTCAATACCAGAGTTTACTTTGAAACAATTTTAACAACACGAGAAAGCATTACTTGATAAACGAAAGGACTATTTCATTCACCACCTATGTGGTGACCAAAACATAATTTTAAATAAATTTTAATATTTTTTAATTATTTTTTTATCGATACATTATCGATATTTTTTGGTATTTTCGCGAAGCACACGCATTGTTTTCTTGCAGTTGGCTCACTAAATTTTTGTATTATTTTTGTTTGTGAAAGTTTGTTAATATACAGTTTGAGTCGTGCATTACATATATAATAATCTGCGTGTTGTTATCAGTTAATACCACACCTACATGCAGTTATTGACCGCCTCCTCGGTCTAGTGGTAAGAATGTAAGCGTTACAACCGAGAGGTCCTGGGTTCGATTCCTGGTGGAAATAAAAAAACTCGGTCTGGCAGGACATTGAAGGCTGATCACCTAGTCACCCCCAAAGAAAAAATCGATCAGTGAAACAGATGTGAAATGCCCCGTACCCCACTAGGGGACACGGGACTTCACTTTTAGATCGTTCATTGACTCACCTCTATTATCATCTCTACCTGGAAGGGTTTTTTTTAATAAAAAGGATAATTTTTCTTAGTAGTAAGTACTTTTGTACCAGGCTGTTATGAAAAGCGAAGAGTTTCTGAGAAACGCACTTACCTGTATGAACCGGTCCATCAGCGACCTCAAATTGCTGTCGAGGCTGCTGATGTACAAAGACAGGTGCTCTTCAAAACATCCCCCGACCAGACCGATCCAGGGGCTCCTGTGTGACGTCACGTCTTCCACCTTCTAAAACGCATCGATATTGTTACAGTCAAATCTATCTCCCTAATAATATTATAAATGAAGTAACGCCGTTACGATTTTACGCTCAAACAAATGAAATATTATCACTGCATAGTATAAAACAAAGTCGCTTTCTCTGTCTCTATATCCCTTTGTATACTTAAATCTTTAAAACTGCGCAACGGATTTCGATGCGGTTTTTTTAATAGATAGAGTGATTGAAGAGGAAGGTTTTTATATATGTCTTATACCCGTTCAAAGCCGGGGCGGTTCGCTAGTAATGCTATAAAGATAGAATAGTTGACGTTTTAATAAGCTGTCAAGAGATGGCGCCACCGGTACTTGTAATGCATTTTCACTGCATGAAATACAGTAATTTCAAGATATCCACGTCACGTATTCAATTTTCAATTCAATTTTAAAACATCTTTATTAAATCATAATTATTATTTTTATAAGCACAATTTCCAGTGTTAATTTAATCCTAGAGCGTACAAACATAATATTTTAGAATGTTTTTCAAGCTAAGCGCTTATTCAAAACTTATGGCGATAATTTTATTAATACGTGTTACGTAACATAATTTATACTTAAAACTAAGTAACCAGATAATTTATTATGATAATAGATAAAAATTTCAACTTATGCAAGCTTTTGAATTTGCACTGCCTTAAATTTATTTTATAATACAGAATATTTTCTACGTCACGTATTACAAACAACGTGAAATTACAAAATGGCAGCCGGTCTGAAATTGATCAGACTTTAAACTTATTTAGTGACTATAAAAACATACCTCGATATATTCTTCAAATGACAATTCTTCGGCATTTGCTTCAGCTTCCGAAGGTATTTCAGAGCCTGAAAAATATATAATAACCCAATTAATATAAATGTTACGATAATATGAATTTTGTTTTTATTGTTATTAATAAAACATTATACCAATTTCAAAGTAAAATACTATGGATTATCTATAATTGAAATAATTTTACATTGTTGAAATATTTTCTATTGTCTATTATAGTCTATACTCTATGATTTGAATGTCTATATCTATACAGATAAATAAAATTGGAGTGTCTGTTTGTAATATTAAAATAACCGCTTTAACGACCGTCTGTCTGTTTGTTCCGCCTAATCTCTGAAACGAAATACCTACTTCACAAATTCACAATTTTGTCTATGATTGGATAATTATTGTATGATCAGAATATATTTGGTCTAAATATGGTCTTTTATCTTTCCAACTTACTACAATCATTGGACATCGGCAGAATCCATTTTCCGACTTCAACAAAAGGAGGAGGTACTCAATTCGACGCTGTTTTTTAAAATGTTTGTTACCTCAGAACTTTTGATTGAGTGAACCGATTTCAATGATTCTTTTAAATTTCTCAAAGTCTATTCAGTAGTTTTAGAGTTACAATTTGAAGACTTTTTTTGATAAAATTGTAATCCAGTATTATTAAGCATTTTTGAAGAAGAAAAATTAGTCTAACATTTCAAGCTGCAAACTTTTTGAAGGTTTATGGTTGTTTATGCTCACAATATTATCTGTGGTCCGTATATAAAGAAACTCACCAATGAACCTCTTGTGCAGCAGCATTTCGAAGTTATGCGTCTGCTGTATAGCATACAGCAGTAACTTGCAGTCCATCTCACTCCGCCGAGAGGCCATCAAGGACGCGAGACTCTCGCGCGTTATCTGAACGAACATTATTGCGAAAATAACTTTTGATGAAATTTGGTACAGACAGCTTACGGAAGGTTCAAGAGGTTTGATTAATTCAGGTTCTATACAGGGTGTCCCAAAACTCAATGATAATCTGAGACCGGATGAAAGGCCAAGTTATACCAGTTCTGGGAAAAATAAAAATCCATATCACTCAGTTCAGCGATAAGACATTTTAAAAAAAAGGGTTTAATTCGACACCCTTGGTCGCATTTTCAAGTCCTGTGATCATCAATGTCAAAATTTCGCTGTGATTTCATTAATTTCGTGATCTTCATTAACGATGCTATTAATCACAACTACAAATTAATGCAAAAAACATTGTTAATTTAATAAAATAAGTTAAGTTTTAGTGAGTCATGGTTCACAAAAATATTGTTAGTTAACTTTGACACTTCATTTTGAAAAAAAAATGTACTACAATACCCTTGGCCAGTTATTTCAAAAGATGGCGCATTCAATCAAGATTTCAAAATGGTACAACACTTGCCACTTTTCTTGCCATTAAAATTTTGATTTCTTATTTTTTTCAAATTGAGCGCATTTCAAAAATAATAATTGATACTTTTTTGTATTAAACGGACGAATAATTGGACCATTGAGTTTTGGGACACCCTGTATATAACGGCCGGTAGCCGAAATGTTTTTCTACAATTACGGACAACTCTAATAACATTCATTATCAATTAACATTTATTATTCATACTTATTTTGTGAAAAGATTGAAATGAAAATTCATCAATTGTTTCGATTATTGTATTGAACTTATCAGTATAATTAATATCACACTTATTTCCCTTTAGCATGACCAGATGATCTAATTTTAACAATGATAATTTTAGATAATTTTTCTATGAACTTTCAGAGCGCCATGAATTACCCATTAACCATGAATACAATACCAAGAGAGTAAATTGTTGCCATTATGTCAAACCAAGACTTAAACTATTGACAGATATTTTTAGAGACTACATAAATGAAACATGTTAATTTGCTTTAACAGGTACATTGCTGTTTCACAGATCATTTTCTTTGCAGGAAAATAGGTAACAACCTTCTGTGCCTACCCAATTGAAACTCATTAGTCCCACCGGGATTCGAACCTGGTACCTCCGGCGCAACACGCAGACGCGTAAACCATTTAGCCACGGAGGCGATAGACGGAGCCCACTAATAAAGATTCTTATATTGTAAGCGCCAATTCAGAGACTGATGTGAAGAAAGTAGAGGCCTCATGGCTAAGCGGTCTTATAAGCGTACCGCGAAGCCTGAGGTACCGGGTTCGATCCCCGGTCCCGAATACAATTTATAATTTAATTTGTATTTGTATTCGGTCTCTGGTAAGGCTGCCACTTGCTGGACGAGTGTCATAAGTGGCACGGAGGAAAATTATAGTTTTCTCTTTTGCAATAAAAGGCTTTGAATTTTGTAAGCGATTATAACATATTCGATCATCACACTGTCAATTGCGCCAATCAATAACCGAATAACCAAAGAATAACTTATATTGTACATATTTTTCTCTGTAGTGACTGTTTGCTAAATCAAATAAATAAAAAATAAAGCATTTGTTGCATTTAATGGAGTTACCGTTTAGATTTTCCAAAAGCTAAGCTAACCTTACAAAAGTGATGAGCGATTCTCTCGCTGAGCCTCCATGCAGGAGGAAAGATGCTGCCGCGGGTCTGCTCCACAGCCAACAGGTGCTTCTTGAGCCACGAGTATCGCCGTGCTATTTGAGGCAGCCACGCGCACTCCTGCTCCGGGGAGAACAGGTGTTCATATTCCTGGAAAAACGAAAATTTAGTGACGATGAAGATATTTCAAAACTCCCTCAATACAATGACAATGAATGTAATATAATAATTAATTAATAACACGTCAACAAACAAAATCTTTTTTTGTGTCTGTTTTTTAATGACTATTGTTTGAATGTTTGAAAAACTAAAAACTCAATTCATAAAAAAAGTTTGCTTTAATTTAATACGATGATAAAAAAAATTACGATATTTGCCAAATGCTTAGAGGTTTTCTTAAAAGCAAAATTTATGAGATAAAATTTTATTTCTTTTATTAATTAAGTATAAGAAATCCTAATTTGTGTTGACTTGTGTTAATTAAATGAGTTGAAAAGCCACATAACATATTGCTTGTCTCAGCAATAAGTGAGCTTATAAGGGTTTATTGGCGAATGCTAAAGGGTTCGCTAATATTGACTCTCAAGTATTAGTTTGTATTCTTCATAATAAAATTTTGAAAATATAATTGGTAATACAAAAGGCGAAAATATGAAAATCTCATAGATTCTTATATGTTCGTTCCTTTTGGAGTAGAGACTTTGGGTCCATGGAACCAGAAGCGCCACAGGAAACCCGAAAGCTGGCTCATATTTCGGCCAACGCGTAATATAGCGATACAACGCTAGTAGCCAGTATTTTGGGTACGCACCCCAAATTTGATGAGCCTTTTGTCTTTTTGTAAATATATTTAATAAAAATATAAAAAAATTGGTATTATTCTACCAATCTTCCATCAATTGTAATCAATTCTATCAATAAATAAGTTATAAAATCCATCTCTCAAAATAAAACCATTTTTTATAATTCTTTCAACTATATAAATTAATTTTAAATAAAAAAATAAAACCGACCTCAAAACGCACTAAAAATGAAATATAAATTTTATATTATAAATGAACCTACTATAAAAAGACGTGAATAGTTGATAAATAAAATTCATGCAAAATTCAACAAAGGCATAAGGTAAAGTTATATATTATTAATTGCTGTGCCCCGCGGTTTCACTCGCTTTAATTTCGTCGTAATGGGATTTTATATAGCCTATAACAGCAAAATAATAATAGATATGAATTGGAATAGTTTTTTTTTATTAGTTACTTATATTAACTTCTAAAATAAAAGTACTAAGTTACTCCTTATTACATCACCTATCTGCCAGTGAAAATTCCGTCAAAAATTGTAAAAAATTTTTAGTAAAAAGTGGTTATTTAATAATAAAGACACTCCAATTGTATTTATCAGTATAGATTTAAACTTCTTGAGGAGGCCTATGTCAAAGGACAACCTAATTGAACAAAATTATACTTATGTTTTAGAATTTTACATATTGTCAATACCAATTTGAGTAATAAAGGCTATTTTTATTTATTTTATTTTATTTTTATATAGATTTAAAACTTAAAACGGTCCAGATTCGTTGCAAACATACAAAATTATAAATCTGTCTCCTTTACGATATTAGTGAAGATATCAACCTGTAACTGGAGAGTGATGAACCACTTGAGCAGGTCCTGCCTGACCTTCGGCTCCAGTACATCCACGACTCCACACGCCTCGCTCAGCGTTCGCTGTGACACACCAGACTTGCCACCACCTGCGATAATACTGTATCTTATTTTGTTTCTTGCACATTGTTGACATTTAACGTGGAAATAGCACGTTCGAATCCCGGTTGGTGCATTAATTTGTGTGATGAGCACAAATGTTTGTTTCCAAGTATAAAACTTATGGAAAAAATCTATGGGCCCTGGTAGTTCCCACCTTAAATCCTTTAGTTAGCTCATTTTACTGAAAGGAAACATTCCTTTATTTTTAAACAAAACTGCATATAACGATTTTTAAAATTTTACTTGTCTCACCCGGGAATCGAACCAACAAAAAAAATTAAAATTTGTCTAATGAACATTAACTAAAATTTATTTAATTTAATCATCAATAAGAACATTAGAATCTTAATAATTTAACTGCTAAATTGCTCGAAATGAGCTCCGTTCCGGATACACAAATTTAGTCTACGTTTAAATTGCTCCTAATAGCATTTTCTAACGCAACCCTTATTTCTTGTTAATTATAACACGTTAATTATTATTAATGGCATCCGGTGAATTATAAATGCTTCCGTATGCCCCATGCCCCACTCACCAGTGAAGGTCTGTTTGAAGTCAGCCATTATCTGAGTGGCCAGGTCAGCTCGTATCGCGTGGACTTCCTCTCTCAGTGAGTTCAGCTCGCGTATGTCTCGATAATTCTCCAGATGTTGAAGAACCTGGCGGAAATACACTTTCCTGAACAAACTCGTTTTGAGTCCAGACTCCGGACATGAGGAGGTGGATACACAAAGGAGTTTCATCCCAACCTCCCAAGGTCCGTTCTTCATAATTAGCAATTAATTAACAGTGAAGGAATTTAATACATAAGAAACAATACTTAATAACTTTAACAACACCCCCCCCCCCCCCCCCCTTTCAACCCATTATAACTTTTTTTCGCATTAAAAAGTAGCCTATTTCCGTTATCAGGCTCAAGAATATCTGTGTACCAAATTTAATTCGGTTCAGTAGTTTTGGCCAAAACCGCGACGGACAGACAGAGAGATGGACAGTTACTTTCGCATTTATAATATTAGTAAGGATAACCCCTTTTTTGGATCATAGTAATAAATAAATACCTCCATGATAGCCTGCAAGGGCAGCACCAATTCCTTGTATTGTCTGTTCTGGGCCAGCGTCCTCAGAGAGGCCGCTCCACCAGCCAACATATGAAGATGGTTTAATGCTGTAATGGCTGCAGTCAGATTCCACTTGGCACAGTCCAACTGCTTTATCTCTGATGTAATCTCACGGACCATAGACTCACTCCGCTCTGCTTTCTTGTTTATGTCCGCTACCTAGAAATATTAGAACATTGCTCAAAGAGGGAAGAAAGTGAGTCATTCCAGTTTTAACAAGTGCTTTACAATTTTGACAGTTCAAAAAATCAAAATATATTTACAGATAAGAATATGTCATTTTTGTAAATTTTTGAACATAAAAAGCATCAAAATCAGTCCATTCTAATGTCTCATTTAACCGATTTCAAAAAAGGAGGAGATACTCAATTCGACGAGTATGTTTTTTTATGTTTGTCACCTCAGAATATTCGACTGGGTGAACTGATTTTGATGATTTATTTTGTTTGAAAGCTGTTGCTTCCCATGTGGTCCCATTAAATTTTCATCAAAATTTGTTTAGTAGTTTGAGATTTACCATTTGAAGTCGGTTTTCATTAATGTGTACAAAATATATGAATTTAAGCTTGATGTACCTTAAATAGAGGTGCATTTATGACAGTTAAAGTCCCATTCTTTATGCAGTTACAATAGAGCCCGTGTGTGGAAAATTTAAATCTATTCTAATATTATAAAGCTGCAGAGTTTGTTTGTTTGTTTGAATCTCAGGAACTACTGGTTCGAATCGAATAATTCTTTCACGATCGTAATAACAGAAAATGTCGCGGGCAACAGCTAGTAAAAAATAAATACTCACTTGCAACGATAACTCAGATATACATTTCTGTGCCTCAAGCAACGCCTCATGTCCAGCTTTTCTCTGATCATATTGCGCTTGCACCAATCTCCGAATGTCATGCTGAACAGCAGCCAAACGAAATTCACATCTCGCTGCTGCTGCTTCTACTCCTGATAGCGATTGTTCAGTTGGAAATATCCTATTAATGTAGGCTACAGCGTCGAACTGAAAAGATTTATAACTATTTAGCTTTT
Organism: Aporia crataegi; assembly: GCA_912999735.1. Lineage (NCBI taxonomy): Eukaryota > Metazoa > Arthropoda > Insecta > Lepidoptera > Pieridae > Aporia > Aporia crataegi. The sequence goes on along the minus strand of OU538754.1, from coordinate 195,763 downwards.
GTGATCTTATTTACCCACAATGAAAAAAGAGCAGTGCTATAATTTGACGGCTCTGTGTGTCTGTGTGTGCCGCTGGGTGTATCCCAAAACAATCAAACAATTTGTAGCGTTTCTTTATTGTTAAAGCTAAAGTGATAGATATTTTTATTTGTCACCATTTATTTATTTCAATTGAGCTTCGTACATTCAAACAATCACTAAATAATTATGTCAAATTAACAGAAAAACTAAAAAAACAACTTTAACAATTAACAATGGAAGTTTAATATAAAATGCAAATATAAGAATTCTTGTTATTTCATAAAATCTAACTAACAAAACCCAACTCCCAACATGTCAAGCTCCTCATGAGCACCATTTAGGTGATTGTAAGCATGCAGAATTTAGACGAGAGGGGCTCGGATACCATAATAGTCCTAATAGATAGATTGTTTTAGTTATATCAGCTTTTAGTGGACCCCGCGAACTTCGTATCGCGTCAGAGTTCCGAATAATAACGTGTCACCTAAAAGGTCATTCCATAGAAAATGTATGAGGAAAATATTGTTTCTTTTATTTTATTTTTTCGACAAATTTACAAATTTTTCTCTCCATAAGAACCATCCTCGTACTTCGAGGAATATTATAAAAAAAGAATTAGCGAATGGGTTCAGCTGCTCTCGAGATTTGCGCTTACCAACACATTCAGCAATTCATTTTTATATATCAGCAATATTAAGTAACTCCAGGAGACTACTGCAACATATTTGCATATGGATTAATTTGTAAAGAAACGTGATATCATATCACCATCATGTAGTTTGAAGTTTTTAAATGTCTCCAATTTCACTTGTTTACTAAATATTTTATGGTCATTTTCAACAATTTTATAAAATTAGGAGAATACTTTTATGTTGTATTTCTTTGATACTGATATAGCCATTGTCACTCAAGAGAGCTGCCCACTGAACATTTTTTTTTAAATAAATCCAGTAGTTCCATACATTGTGTCATTGTGAAGTCCCTTATCCCCTAGTGGGGTATGGGGCAGATGCATTTCACAACTGTTTCAATGATCAATTCTTTCTTTAGGGGCAAGTAAGTGATCAGCCTTCTATGTCATGTCATATGTTCTATGTCATTTGGAATTTTAAAAAGAAAGTACTGACTATCTTCTCGTTTATAAAGAAATTTAAAAAAAAATTCTACTTAATATTATATGTAAAAACTTTAGATGAGCCATTATCATTAGAATGCACATTAATACATAGTAAGGGTATAATAAAAATAAAGTTCCTTTGCATTCAAACCTTGGAAATAATTATGTAAATTCAACTATGTGGCTACAATGAGAAGAGCTTATTTTTGTTGGTGCTCCACTCTTATTTGTTGTAGTGTGATGTTATGTAGCCCATAGACTTCTTTAATAAATGGACCATCCAACACAATATTTTTTCAATTTTTACCTACCAGTAAATTTTGAGATTAGCGCATTCAACAAATAAACAAAATCCTTCAGGTTTAAAATGCAAGTCAAGATATTAATGTTTAACTAAATTTTAAAGTCAGTTTTGATCAGATTTAATTTTTATAAGAATTTTGAAATATATAAGTAATGTATAATATTTGGTTTTTATTGACATAGTTTTATTGTATTTAAAAATCTTTGTTATTTGTAGAAAAGATCGAAATTTAATCACTGATTTATGTCGACTTTTATATAAGAGCTAAATATAATTCTAAAAATTATCTTACTTCGTCACTATCAAATTGTTCAGTACCACCCATTAATTCTTCAATTCTGCTCATAACAGAGGCTGGGAAGTTTAACTGAACTTCTGGACCACTGTCTTTATCGTCCAATGCATCATTAATTGTGTCCATTTTGAACACTTATATTCCGTGGTTTCATCAAAAATTGTTTACCAATTTTCGTCGGCAATCAAAACGTATATATTTCTAATATCTGTCAATTATCATTTGTCATCTGTGTCAACTATCACGTATTTGAGTAATGACAAAACATGCCACAATTAAGTTTAATTTCCAATACACGCAGTATTTTGAACATTATTGATCTGAGAAACATATCTACGAGTAAAATATTGAAACATTATTATTTAAATAATTTGGTAAAATAATGTCAAATGTGAAATATCTAATAATAATTAAAATATGAAATTACTTAAGGACGTTTAAAATGCATTTAAATTTCGTTGCAGTATACCTTTTAAGTTAATTTATTTTAAAAAATTACAGTTATTTTACAAAATAAAGATTTAATTATGATAAGATATACCTCCATGAGCAAGATACATTTTGTGGCTTCTATTTTACAATTTCAAATTGCCATTTTTCTGACTTTTTGTCATGTCTAATGGCGACTGTGTCGTTGTAATCGTTTTAAATAAATTGTAATCTTACATACCATAGCTGGCATTTCAACTACTCTCTTATTTCTATGCGTAAAACGGAACAGCAAATGAACTTGACAAATGACGTTAACAACTGAAAACCAAACAAAGCGATACAACGCGGCGCGAGTATTTTGGTACCTACCCCAACAGCTTTGAGGTTGATGTAATTTAAATAATAATAAAAAAAATATATAATTTGCTAATTGTCAAAAATTTGTCAACAGTCACAACCTCAAAAACACTCAAAACTCAAAAGTCGTTCATGAATCATGTTTGCATTTTGATTTGTAAATTGTAATTTTTTCTTCAGTTATCGTTCGCAATTGCATCGAGTTGTGTGTTTCGTACTATGATGAGCGGCTGCAGTTCATCCGTTTGAATCAGTGGATACTAGATAGTGATAGTGTGTGTAGTGCAGTAAAATGGCACGATTAACGGAGGAGATGGTGATCGCTAGATCGAAACAGTCGGATTTATCATCGATAAGAAAGCTTAACTGTTGGTACGTATTACTTAGTAGTTCCAATAAGTTAGTAGGTACGGAAGAGTGACTATGGAGACAGGACTTGCGTAGATAATTGCGTTCCGCTAAACATCGCGTTCATTCACCTTCAAAACCTTAAATAAATCTTAGATGTATAAAGCACAGAGCAAGCCCTGTTGTTTCACCCGCTCTAAAAATAATAATTTTTGCCGTTTTTGCAAAACTTTTATTCTAATGGTCGTAATTATTTCCAACATTTATAAATAATCTTTAAATTCGAACATCTATGATTCGGTATCTATGATTACTGCGTTCTACTAAACCAACTCTGACTTTATAATATTATTATTAGTATTGAATATAATATAGACTCGATTCTAGGTAGGTCGCACTACTCGCATAGATGCTTGGTACTATACAAAATATTTTAACAGCTGATCAAATTTGCGCGATGATTGTTAATCAATTATCGTGTTACGAAACATGATAAACTCGTTTGTATTCTTTTAGGCTTAAACAAATGTCCGACACTGTTCTCTTAGCACCAAACTGCCTTTATGTGTACAAAAAATGTTAAGCAATGGCTAAATAATTCTTTTATTTATTTTTAACTAATGTATTGTGCACAGAAACAGAGATCATCAAAATCGGTCGTCTTTCTTGAGTTATAAATGGTGTAAATAACCCAAATTTGTTTTATTAATATAGACTAACATCTCAAGGGTTCTTTAAATTATCTATTTCACCGGTTTATCCTTGCAATTGATTGCTTGTTTATCCAAACTATGTATTACCATACTGGTGATGTAATAGCTCCTTATAAAATTTTCCTCGCCAAATGAGGTATACCCACGTCCATGATCCATGACTAATATGGCATTTGTCGTGAGTAATCAGAATATTAAGGCAATTCTTGTTTACATTTGAATAAACCTTGTCGTTGGAAATGACTTGTGCCAGATGTCACTTGAAATGTATGATTTGTAAACATATTCTATAATGTATGTTTTGACGATTTTATGATATTAGAATTAATTATATCATTCATTACTAAACGGATGCACAGATTTTGATGATCTCTGTTTTGTAGAATTTGTCTAATCCAAGATTAGCAGAATATCTATTAAAATATTTGAAAAATCATGAAAAAGTCAGTTTTTTAAGTTATCAACAATTTCATCACATTTTATTTGATAATAAAATTCCACTATTGGCCTGCTTCAAATTCTCAAGTCAATGTCGGTTCCCACACACACTTCCCACATTGAACGGTTACTCACAACACAATTGAGTTAGCATTTGCTTATTGCCCATAATTTTTTTAATGGATTACATCTTTATGCATAAACCAGCTGTGCCTCGCGGTTTCGCCCGCTCTTAAAAGCTTTAATCTTTTCGTTTTTGCAACATTTACTACCAATGCTCCACTGCAATGGAAAAGTTTCATAATTTGTTAATATTATATTCAACGTAATGGTAATAAAATATAGATCAAAATTCAGAACTAATATTACTGAATTTTTTTTTGAAATCCATCAATAAATGACTTAGAAATAGATTATTAAATACGTATTTCTGATTCGCCTGTGACGTCATTTCACCTATCCGCGTGTAACAATTCTTGCGAGCGCAACTTCAAAATCCCATAACTTTTTCATTTCTAGAGATATTCCATTGATTCTTTTACTTGTTTGTTTTATTTTAACTTAATTTTTATAATTTATCCATTAAAAAAGGTAAACTTTTCCATTGGTCGTAGCGTGAGGTTGTATTCCATACAATCTGTTCTAAGAGTTGGTTTGAACGTTGCAATTCGACGAGTTGAAAAATTATTTTCGTGTTAGATTACGCGAGGACAAAATTAATCTTAGATACAAAAAAAAAATTGGAGTGTCTCTGTTTGTATTATGTATTAAAATAACCGCTTCTTACTACATGTATATGGATGTAGACACGGTACATATTGCTTCATGTATATAGACATTCAAATCATAGAGTATAGACTATAGACTATAAATAGACAATAGAAAATAATATACATTTTTTAAATTCTTGACGGGACTTTCACTGGCAGATAGCTGATGTAATGGAGTAACTTAGGCTACTTTTATTCGCGGACGAAGTACATAATACATATTTATTATTATTTCGCTGTTTGCTATTTTACTGTTATAGGCTATATAACTTTACGACGAAATTAACTCGGAACCAAGGGGCACAGCTAGTTTGAATATAAAATAATTTTAATGCGCGCCCGTATTAAAGGAATAATTTTGAGTTAGAAAGTGTTTATTTAATTATTTGATCTCGCGTCATTATATAAAAATAATTAGGATTATATAACTCGTCAGGTATATCAACTTGTTAGTTGATGATGTGAATTTTGATGCGAGTCACTATGCTTTCAAGCTTAAGTTTTTAATGAAATTTAATAGATATATCTATTACATTTAATTATCTCATATTTTCATATCTATATATATATATATATATATATAAAAGAAAGTCGTGTTAGTTACACTATTTAAAACTCAAGAACGGCTGAACCGATTTGGCTGAAAATTGGTAGGGAGGTAGTTAAGAACAATTATCCTAATTTAAAAAGTAAAAAATGATGCCATATTGCCTTTAAGGCGGGAAAAAGTTCGCCGGGTCAGCTGGTGTTATGAAAAAATGGAGAAAAAGATTTTACAGTAATGAGATGAATAATTAAAACTCAAATTAAATTATTGAAAGGTTTAAGGAGCTTTTTTTTAAATGAAACGAATAGTTTGAAGTGCGTGAACTGTTTAATATTAAATAAAGTGACATTTATATTGGAGACATAAATTAATTAAAATGATTATTAATTAGTGGTCGTTCATTGGTCGAAATTCGAGCACAATTCAAGAGTAAGTCCAATGTGTGTGTGTGTGTGTGTGTGTGTGTGTGTGTGTGTGTGTGTGTGTGTGTGTGTGTGTGTGTCATCCAGTAGTGTGCGTTTAATTTTAATTAATTTAATGTATTTCTCATGCATTTTATATAAAAATAGCTTTATGCACTCCTTAATATAAACTTTAACTATGACAAATTTTACGAAGTACGAAAGTTTTTGCTTCACGTATTACGCGATACGATCACAGCCCTAAGTAATTCGTGGCTAAATCTTAAAAAATTAAATGATGTTATCACCTATTGTCCATTGCCTTACAAAAAACTGTCTTTTCGAAGCGATGATGATTTTTGTTTGAGAAAACATGAAGAAATTGCGAGGAAGATAGTAAAAACAACAATTTCATTTTCCCATATAAAATGTCGTTAGCATAGGTGATACGAAGTTCGCTGAGTCAGCTAGTTTGAAATAAAAATGATTACAAAATATTAAAAAAGAACCACTATCAAAAGGCATGTTAATTGACTTTGCTTTTTGCATAATAATTGTATAATGCAATTAAGTGTAATGTCACGTGCGGACCGCGGCGCCATGTTTGATAACCTGTCCATATGTGACAAAGTCGGGTTTGTTCGAACACTTATAACTCGAGAACGGCTGGACCGATTTTCATGGTTTTTGATTGTTGTATTTGTCTCCGTTCCGAATAGCAGAATAACTATTAAAATTATAGAAAATTTTACGAAAACAGTGTTTATTAAGAAAATTCGTTTGCTCGTAAATTTTCCATGGAATGACGTTAATACCTAATACTTATTTTGAATCGAATTAAAATTAAAGCTTTTTTTAAAAAATTATCGAACTGTACGTATTTTAATGCGATTGTGAGATGAATGATGAATCGATTTACCGATTTCTAAAAAGGAGGAAGTTTCAATTCGACGCTGTTTTGTGTATGATTGTTACCTCAGAACTTTCGACTGGGTGGAATGATTTCGATATGATTATTTTTGTTTGAAGGTTGGGGCTTTCCGTGTGATCCCATTTATTTCATCAAAATATGTTCAGTAGTTTTGGAGTTACAAATTCAAGTCAGTTTTTTTTTTAAATTAGGGATGCATGGATACAAACTCTTAGTAAATTAAAATTAGATTAAGGTAAAATATTATATGAAACACAAGTTTGGTTTTTAATTTCTATTAAAAAATAAAAACAGTTACAGACTTTGTATGAGATTCAAGGTTTAGCTATTGAAATTAAGAATTAAGTGTAATAATTAAATTAAAATCAATAACTGTTAATAATTAAAATTAACAAGATTTTTGTTTAAAAAACAGAGCATTCTCAAGTTTTGCGGAGAAAGCCAATTTCGGAAGTCTGTCTGTATGAGACCTGCGGTGGAAAATAATTCAGATGTATCGTTGCATCGGATGCATCCCTAGTTAAAATTTTAATGCTATATTATTATAATGAATCTGTTTGATAGATCCATACTTTGTATTTGGTGGGTATGAGAGGTCAACAAGTAGGTATATTACACCCTCCTACCCTCATCCAATGTTTCCGCTGCCCACAGCTAGTTAAATTGTATCACAACTTTAACTCCTAACATACAACTCTTTAAATATTTTTTCGTAAATTCGTTTAGGTGTCTCGTTGCCACAGACACGTGTTGCAGTGCTGGATTTAAGGCAACCGGGGCTACAACACCGGGGCCTCCACAACAGAGGGGCCCCCACAATAGACTTCGGAAAACTTTCAATTCAGCCTAGTAAACAACTTTCATACACCTACAGTACTTTGTACAAACATGATTATTTTAAATATTAACAGTAATCATCGATCTATATATTTTGTTCACTCCAATCAGGCAATCAGTAAAATATTAAAATGTCAAATAATTTGGGGCCTCCACTCATTTGTTTTCCCGGGGCCTCTACACCTCTAAATCCGGCACTGTGCAAGGGTTAATAAATAACAGGAATAAGAGCCATTGGCTGTATCTTCTCAAGGCGTTAGCTATGAACAGCTGGCTCCGCTCCAACAGTCTGCTTGGCGCCTCTAACTAGGTCGATGGAGCACACTGACCGACACCTCGTCTCGTTTTCTATATATTCAACCACCGACGTAAAAAGGGGTGGTATAAGTTAGACACGTAAGTTCGTACGGTACCGGCTTTTTACCTACTGTAAAAAAGGAGGAGGTACTCGATTTCATCCTATCGAAATCGGTTCACCCAGTCCATAGTTCTAAGGAGACAAACATAAAAAAACCGCGTCGAATTGAGTACCTCCTTTTTTGAAGTCGGTGAAAATCAAAAGGCTTTTAACCGATGAGAGTCCATAATGATATCAATGTTATTAAAATTCTATGACATATTGTTTTATCAATGAAGAGGTTATTATTATTATTATTATTGTTTCTCAAAACAGTTTTATAAAAAAAGCGCAGTGATGTCGTCTGTCCTTGACCCATCGTATTATGTTCATCCCATTAGTGCACACAATAGCGTTATATCTTTGTTATACATTATCAAGATCGGCTTATCATTTCCTCTTGAACCATTCACTTAAGGATAAAGACAATTAAAAATTTGTGTTTTTTGATTATTCTCTGATATACTTTTGGAAAATGGCCGTTTCGTTTCCAAAATAAATAAACGAAAGAACTCTCTCGAGATTATCATATTAATAGGTGAAGCAAAAGCTTTGTACCGCTTTTTACGAAAATTGCGCGGACGGATTATCGTGAAATTTGCTACAGTTAAAGGTTATATGGAGAAGTGCATAATTTTTATATATGAAAAGCATTAGAAATATATTAAATTACTTAAAATAAACATTACGCACACTGCTTGGATGATACACATATAGTAGGCGCGCGAGTTCATGTCCATCCTGAGGAATGCGGTAGTGCTGTTACCTATTAATCAACAGCTGTCAATTTGGTTTATTGTAACTTAAGGTAATTTTGCAAATTATGAAATAAAATAAATGTGTTAAGTAATTAGTTATTTATTTGTAATAGAGAAAAATATATTTTTTAAATTCCAATTCAATCACTATCAGATGAAAATACAACCGTCAGATCAGAGTCGGAATCAGTATCTTCGCCGTCGCTGGCTTCAATTACAAAATCTATTGCATTTTAACAGTTAATTCACAATGAAATAACACAATAGCGTTAGCGTAAATTTTCAGACGAATGCGGCGAGGTGGGCGAAGGCGGGAGGAGTGGCTCCCCCCGCGCGTCGCCTCAGGCCCCGATGGACATGAACTCGCGCGCATACTATACATACCTGGCTTACTCTTGGATTGTCGAATTTCGACTAAGTGACTGAATAAGTGATTCATAGTCAACGAGTGAATGAAGGTCACCACGCCCATGTACATGTGTGATGCTCACCATTTAATGTTGGGTTTATTTTAATTTACATATATTTGAAAAAAAATAATAAAAGAATTAACCAAAACACTATTTAAAGAATATTTAGACGGATAATGGAGAATGTTCACACATTTTGATTTTCAGCCCACTCTCTATTGAAAATGGAAAAATCGTGTGAAAAAACTATTTGATTACGTCAATTTGTTCCCGAGATACAGAATTTTAAAAGTGACGTCATTTTACAACAGTAACTGAAAAATATGGAAATATGAAGGAAAATCTTTCATACATTGTTGATTATAAAAAACTTGAGAGGTGTCAAGGGACACCCGGATGAAGCGAAGTTCCTTTCGATGAATTAGTAAGGGAATTTTATTTCTTTTAAGTTCTAACAATATTTTTTACTATTAACAAATATAATGTAATATAAACTTAATCAGTAGGCTCAATTTTAGTAATAATTGGCTTGTGGTAACTGAAGTAGGAAACATATGTTTGTTACGAAAATAACTGGCTTGCTTTCTATGAGAGAGATAGAGAGACAGACAGAGATACAAGAAACAGCAAAAATGTCGTTACAATTTTTGCTCTTAATTTTTTGCGTCAAGCCCCCTTTCGCAACGCGCGATAAGGAACTTCCTTACAATAGTGTTAACATTTTAACAAAAAAAAACCGACTTCAAATCGTAACTCTAAAACTACTGAACAAATTTTGATGAAAAAAGAATCATTCGGTTCACCCAGTCGAAAGTTCCGAGGTAACAAACATAAAAAAACAGCATCGATTTTTGAACTCGGTTAAAAATATCGGTTCATTCCCCTAGGAAATTTAAGAGGTTAGTCTTTATAAATCCCCTCTTTTTGTGTCGTAGGTTAATTAAAAATTGAAACACTAACAAAGCAAATATTTAAATGTCGGTGAAAAACTTGAAATATTTCTTTTGTTTAATAGGTATTTAACCAAACTGGGCTACGTCTGTCGGCTGCCAATGAAATTGAAAGTATGTATTTCGCGTGCGAGTTGTGACGTCACAATCGCGTGCGCCCGCGCATCTAAACGTGCAATTAACTACGGACATATGATTCTGTTGTTTTTGACTTTATAAGTGACCACTGTGGGGCATGGGGCAAGTGGATTTCTGGGTCTGTTAAAGACAATCCATACTAAGTACCAGGCTGTTATGAGATAGAAAGAGTTCCGTCATTTCAACAACGCTACTTAGGTGTTTATGAAAAAGTGAAAAACTTCAATTATTACATTATTAGGTACAATTTTATGAATGAAAATTACAATACTTGTTTATACACATTTTTCATTTTGTTATCTGAGGATATTATATTAGTGGCCTAATATATTCAATGCTTTTATTGCGCAATGAAAATTGAAAAATCGTGTGAAACAATATTTGTTACACGAATTTGTTCCCAAGATAAGAAATTTTAAAAGTAGGACGACGTGACGTCATTTTACAACAGCTCGCGCAGTCCGTCGCGTCGCTGCTCGAGAAGAGAGACAGAGACAGGGAGAGCGAGTGTTGTATTGTGACGTCACGAGCTGAAGAACTTTAAATGCATGTAAAATCAAAACTACTTGCTCTTACCACCTAGTAACATTCTCCACTATAGTAGCTATTGTATTTTTGTTGTAATACAATAACTATTACATATTATAATGGAGGACTTAGGTCACTTATAGTCACTAACCTAAGTTACCTAGACTAACCTAAGTTAGTCACTAACCTAGGTTACCTAGACTAACCTAAGTTAGTCACTAACCTAGGTTACCTAGACTAACCTAAGTTAGTCACTAACCTAGGTTACCTAGACTAACCTAAGTTAGTCACTAACCTAGGTTAGTTGCTAACTTAATTACCTAGGCTAACCTAAGTTAGTCACTAACCTAGGTTACCTAGACTAACCTAAGTTAGTCACTAACCTAGGTTACCTAGACTAACCTAAGTTAGTCACTAACCTAGGTTACCTAGACTAACCTAAGTTAGTCACTAACCTAGGCTAGTTGCTAACTTAATTACCTAGGCTAACCTAAGTTAGTCACTAACCTAGGTTACCTAGACTAACCTAAGTTAGTCACTAACCTAGGTTACCTAGACTAACCTAAGTTAGTCACTAACCTAGGTTACCTAGACTAACCTAAGTTAGTCACTAATCTAGGTTACCTAGACTAACCTAAGTTAGTCACTAACCTAGGTTACCTAGACTAACCTAAGTTAGTCACTAACCTAGATTACCTAGACTAACCTAAGTTATGCGAACCTTTTAATTACTAAATATGTCATAAGATAATGTCAGTCAAAACAGAAGCTGCCAAGCCGCTCTTGGCGCACGCAACGCGTCATGTGTTTATGCGTCGCGTGTCCATTTATTTTACGTACGGAATGAAAATAAAAGTGTATTCATTTATTTGACTTGCGACACGGAATGTGAAGTGTTACGTTTGATCTGTATGTGTGTGCTGGCGTATCTCCTGAACGGTTGGATATGACGCGATGTCTTGTTGGAAAGATGATAAGATGTTTACCTATACAGATAAATAAAATTGGAGTGTCTGTTTGTTAAAATAACCGTTTTTTACTAAATGCATGGATGTATACATATATCAAAATAACATTTTTTACAATTTTTGGCTGATTTTGACGGGACTTTCACTGGTAGATAGCTGATGTTATAAGGAGTAACTTGGGCTAATTTCATTTTAGAAATTAACATAAATTAATAATAAAAAATAACAATTCCGCGCGGACGAAGTACATAATACATATTTATTATTAATTCGCTGTTCGCTATTTCAATCTGTTTTTAGGCGTTAATCACGTTAGGACGAAATTAACGCGGGTGAAACCGCGGGGCACAGCCAGTTAACAATAAGGTTTTGTATCACTACATAGTATAAAACAAAGTCGCTTTGTCTATCCCTATATCCCTTTGTATGCTTAAATCTTTAAAACTACGCAACGGATTTTGATGCGATTTTTAATAGATAGAGTTCTTGAATAGGAAGGTTTTTATATATGTTTTATACCCGTGAGAAACCGAGGCGGGTTGCTAGTCTAATTAAATAAATAATAATAATTTTATGTTTCCAGGGGAGCGGAACTCGGTGACGTCAGCGTGTTGCGAAGAATGCCAAACGTCGAGGTGCTGGCTTTTAGGTAAATTATTTATTTATTTACAAACAAACAGTCATTTATATAATATTAGAAACGCTTAGCAAAATAGAAGACCTAAAGTTTCCTACATTTCTTAAAAACTACATCATTAGTTTTTGTTTTAATAAAAACAGATTAGAAGGCTCTTTTACGGTTTAAAGGAGGAGGTACTTAATTCGACGCTGGTGTTTTTATGTTTGTTACCTCAGAACTCGACTGGATGAACCGATTTCGATGATATGTCCAGTATCGTTAGTAGTTACAATTTGAAGTTTTTTTTTGTCAAAATTCTAATATTCGTACTATATAATTTGATTACTTTACATCGCGCCTTTGTGCGGAAGACTCCCGTTTAGCGGAAATTATGTGCCGGCTGTCAATGATGCCTAATTGCTAGTCTAGACTTTAAATTGGTCTAGACGTGAGTGCGATTCGATTTTGACGTTCAACAACCTCTAGGACATATCTGCAGACGAGTAGGTATTTCTCAATCTAACTCAGTGTTTTTCAACCTTTTTCATTATGCGGCCCCCCTGGTATGAAAAAATATTTCGCGACCCCCCAACCCTTCGCTTTGCTACTTCGTTACAGTGTTACAAAATATATTAATTATATAATTTATAAATCAAATTTTTGTTAATTTGTTTGTATTAACATATTGTTAAAATTCTTTTACTTAATAAATCAATATTTTTAATCTTTATTGATTTTTTACTAAAGTTCTCTCGACCTCTGGTGACCCTCCTACAGAAGCTTCGCGACCCCCCAGGGGGTCACGACCCACAGGTTGAAAAACACTGATCTAACTGATCCGGCGAACTTAGTGCCGCCAATAAAAGATAGGTTGGATAGTGAGATATCCTTAAGAGATAGATAGATGCCATCCAGGACTTTTTTGTACATCTATACAAGGGGAATATCCTGTTATGCATTGTTTTATCATATGTTTGTTTGTTAGTTCAGAACTTTCGATTGGATGTACCGATTTCGATGATTCTTTTTTTGTTTTTACGCTGGTGCTTTTTATGGTGTAGTAAGTAAGCTATCCTTGAAAGGTACATCATATATGTCACCAACTTTTTGTACATCTATAAAAGGGGAATATCCCGTTATGCACTGTTTTGTTAATCTCAAAGGGATGAGGCAGCGTCTTCGATGAAAGCTCCCAGATGGCTTGACTTTTCCGACACTTTCAACAATTTACACATACCTTGACAAATATTTACCTAAACCATTCTCATGAATAATTCTATCTATTGATAAACTCGCCTGATAATACAGTAGTTTTTAAGTTTATTGCGAACAGACAAACATACGCGACTATGTTTTATAATACATAATATGTAGTACCTAATATAATTGAAGATTCGAAAGTCGGTAACGGCCGGTCGGTTGTGATTGGCCAACGCTGTCCGCTGTCTGGTTGGTCAATTGGCCAAGACACGCTCTGATTGGTCGGGACCTTGCTTCTACGGAAGTACCTTATTAATTTGTAACGGAGAATGTTACTAGGTACGCAAAATCGCTTGAAACTTTGTCACAGTAGAGATTTTATGTATACAAATTCATTAGTTTTTGTTTTATTCAAAAAAAGCAAGTGGTTTTGATTTTACATACATTTAAAGTTCGTCAGCTCGTGACGTCACAGTACGTCGTCAACACTCGCGCTCTCTGTCTCTCTTCTCGAGCAGCGACGCGACGGACTGTGCGAGCTGTTGTAAAATGACGTCACGTCGTATCAAATAATTTTTCACACGATTTTTCAATTTTCAATTGAAAATACGATGGGCTAAAAATCAAAATGTGCGAATATTCTCCATTTGTGAATAATAAAAATATTACTATCCCCCACGGATAATGTACATAATACATACAATTAGATATGTTTTGCTGTTCGCGTTACGAAGAAATTAACGCGGGTGAAACCAAGGGGCACGGCTAGCTTGTAATATTGTTGTGGATGATGTATACATTCCAGTATCAACAAGATCCGCAGCCTCGTGGACTTCGCCGCGTGCCGCCGTCTGCGGGAGCTGTACGTGCGAAAGAATGACATCCGGGACCTGGCGGAGATCCGGCACCTGCGCCACCTGCCGCAGCTGACCAGCCTCTGGCTGGACGAGAACCCCTGCACCCTGCACCCCGAGTGAGTACTCCCACTCGTTTATGTCACCTTGGTACTTTGGTATTAAGTAGAACAGTTACTCGCCTTATGGTCTTTTGTGGCTCGTAAAGGCAATTGATTTTTACTTATATAATAAATGCGATATATGCTGTCTGTCGGGGTTTCACGTGAAAACTACTGAACAGAATTAAATGAAATTTGTTACATAGATAGAGCCTGAGAGAGGACGTAGGCTTTTTATGCGAAAAAGGGTTGTAAGGGGTTTAAAGGGGGGATGAAAAGTTGTATGTATCGTCATTTTTAGAGCTAAAAGCTTTTAGGCTATATAAGATCACGTTATGACGAAGAGTCCATTCGTTTAAATACTATAATGCGACAGACAGACATGTTAAATTTATAACTCTCCTCTTTTTTAATCGAGCGTTAAATGTGATAGTTTTCATTATAAATATAAATATAATATAAATTTTCCGGCTCTTTCAGATACAGGATGACAGTGCTGCGTAACCTTCCCAACCTGGAAAAGCTGGACAATGTTCCCGTGCATCCAGAAGAAGTGAGTGCTTTATAGTTTAGACAATTTAAACCAACGGTAAAATATCAAATGAATATGCTTTTTATAGAAAAAGCCTGTCATTAACAAGCTGATGGTTTTATTGATGTAAGTTTTAGTTCAGACGCGGTGGAAACCGCGCGGTTTCAAAATCGCGAGGGAAACGCGCGGGTATTATTGATATTTGAAAAGTAGGTTATTTCAAGGTAGACGATATATTTTAACGTAAAATAAGTTTATAACACTATAAACAAATTTTTAAAAATAAACTATGATAGATCTTTGCTCAAGGTGTTTTGTCTCGCTCTAGCAACAACAAAATGCACGTCAGCGAGAAAGTGACGGAGCATTTGAGACATTTTATATGTAAGAACTAGCGACCCGCCCCGGCTTTGCACGGGTATAAAACTGTTGACTGCTGTTGAAATAAAGCGAACTAATATAATTAATTGAGCTTATAATTAACACTTTAATACAGTTAGAAAAAAACGAGCGTGAACGGAGTGAGTGAGAGTAGTGTTGCAAGTACAGAGTTGTAGTAAGAAGGCGGGAAATTTAAATACATTTTACAAAAACATATATAGAAACCTTCCTATTCAATCACTCTATCTATTAAAAACCGCATCAAAATCCGTTGCGTACTTTTAAAGATTTAAGCATACAAAGGGATATAGGGACAGAAAAAGCGACTTTGTTTTATACTATGTAGTGATAATGAGGCATTTTAATAAATGAAGATCAAACTAGTCGGTTAAAAAAGTTTTTTAGTTTTTAACCGACTTAAATGGATACTCAATTTGAGATGTTTTTTTATGTTTGTTACTTCAGAAATTTCGACTGGGTGAATCGATTGCGATGATTCTTTGTTCTTTGAAAGCTCGTGCTTCCCGTGTGGTTCAATTAAAATTTCATTAAAATCTGATCAGTAGTTTTAGAGTTATAATTTGAAGTTTGTTTTTGTTAAAATTTTAACACTTATTTTCAGGTACAAGAAGCGATGCGACGCGGCGTCCACATACTGGATTCTGATGATGAAGGGTATCCGCAACAGGTCAGTGCGAGTGTCAGGCGAAACTTACTCATAAACAGACATATTTCTCTTCTTTCACTGATCCTTTTGATCCCCGTCGAAAAAAGAGGGGTGTTATACATTTTACGTGTCTGCGAGTCTGTCTGGTGACATTGTAGATCTCAACTGCACCGATTTTTATGAATTTTATTGAAGTAAAACTTGTTTATGGACGCTTGACTTGGGGAGTAAGCTGGTGAATGCGTGACGAGTGCGAATAAGTAACGTAACTCTCTCTCTCTTTTCATCTTCACCAGTTGAAAAGAGAGAGAGCTACGTTTCGTATATTACTGTAGGGGCAAGGGAGAGAGGTCACATTTTCCTTCTTAAGTTTTACTTCAGTCGTGTGGTCTAAAGCACAATTTTTTTTTGTTTGAAACTGACCTGATCAAATACTGGTCTATTTAAGAAAATCCGTCAATTACACATTAATATATTTTATATATATATTAGACATTAATATATCTTTCAGCAAGAACAATACAGCCAATCCCACAACGGCAGGTCGTGCGAGTCGAGTCCCGATCGGACACCCGAATATTTCCCGCCACAGAACACGCACAGGGAACAGGTGTGTGCATGGCATGTACAGATGTGCCATAGACTATAATTACATAGAGTATAGACTATAGACTAATCACTAAACTATCCGCAATACAAACTGGCGAGTTGGGATATAAATAATCGAAATCTTGCTATCTCTTTCGCACCTGCACAGTCTTATGGAGTGGGACTCGCACCCGTAGTGCTGTGTAATATAATAGTGTCGATAAAAATAATAAAATGAGGAATATAAATTTAAATTGAATATTGATTCATTAAGATAAATATTTTATTAATTTAGTACCTACACTGAATTATTAAAAATACAAATTGACAATAGGTGACAATAATATATTTGTTAAAAGAAAATAAAGAAGTCAGTAAACTAAATTATTAATATTCGTCTTCACTGTCACTGTCGTCTCGGAGATTAATAACTAGACGGTGGGTGTCAATGAAGTGAGTTTACATCGACATTACATACCTACTTAAATATTTTATCGACACGGTACATCTCTACGATAAGTGACCTTTTTTGCTCAACTCGCCAGTTTGTATTGCGAATAGTATATAATGGCTTATCATTTACCAATTAAATTATGAATATGGGCTACGAATAATAATATGTATAAAAACGTAACTCATACACATAGCGCTTTAAAAATGAACCCACCAACTCGTACAAGGTCAATACGTTCGCACGTAATTGGTCGTGTCATGACGATGTGACCAATCACGAGAGACCAAATATGTACCTAGGTACATATTTGCGTGGTGCCATTTTTGAGTTTGAGTTACACTTCTATACATAATATTCGTAGAATGTGGGCTTATCTTCTGTTATTAACGTTTTTTACTAATAATGTGTGTTAATATACTAATGTGTGTGCAAGGCCAGCGACGGATCGGTCGAAGAGAGCTCCGAACCGAGGTCGCCGGTCGCGGCAGCGGTTAGTAAAATCCAATTTTAGTCTATTGCTTAAACTATTGGACAAAGCTGTGCCCCTTGTTCGTCGTAACGTGATGTTATATGGCCTAAAAGCTTTTAGCTATAAAAATAATACTTCCATACAACTTTTCATCCACCCTTATCAACCTTTTTTTCGCATTAAAAATTAGCCTATGTCCTTTCTCAGGCTCTAGATTATCTGTGTTCCAAATTTCATTTAAATCGGTTCAGTAGTTTTGGCGTTAAACCACGACAGACATACAGAGTTACTTTCGCATTTATATTAGTAAGGATAAGGATATATACAAATATTGTTAGTACAGTAGGTGATGAACAATTGCAGTGCCCGGCATCGCCTCGCCGCGCGGCTTCGCCCGAGGACGAGAGATGCGAGCATCCCGCCATGACCACCTCGCATTATGAGGTCAGTTCTACCGTGACTGCATATTCGTTATGAGAAACTTTTGTTTCTCCGGGATTCAAACCCAGAATCGCTACACGCATTCAATGTTAGACGCACTTAACTGGGACTCATTAAAACCCCTTGAACCCCAAGTGGGGCATGGGTCAGATGCATTTTTGTGTCTCTTTCCATTGATTTTTACTTCAGTAGAAGTACTGAGTACCAGGCTGTAATGAAAATTGAGGAGCTCTTATGTAAGTTTGTGTAATATATTGAGTATCACTACATAGTATAAAACAAAGTCGCTTGCTCTGTCCCTATATCCCTTTGTATGCTTAAATCTTTAAAACTACGCAACGGATTTCGATGCGGTTTTTTTAAAATAAATAGAGTGATTGAAGAGGAAGGGTTTTATGTATGTTTTATACACGTGTGAAGCCGGGGCGGGTCGCTAGTTTAAAAAAAAGTAAAGTCCTGTAACCTCCAATAGGGCATACACAGTCTAGTTAATCATTATTTTCCCTGTGAGGGCGATTTTCAACACAAACTGTGCTAAATTGCTTCATAATAGCTGAGTTTCCTCTCACGAGCATAATTTAGCTTAAAATTATAGATAATAAGCATTTTATTATTAATTGATATTTTATTAATTTCAGCCAAGAAACACGCGCTCACCGGAGGCAGCCTCCTTAAGGCATTCGGTATCAGCACATAGTGTTAAGGTAATTATTGTTCTCTATTTAAAGTATTTTTACCGACTTCAAAAAAGGAGGAGGTACTCAATTTGACGCAGTTTTTTTATGTTTGTTACCTTTACACTTTCGACTTGGTGAACCGATTTCGATGATGTTTGAAAGCTTGTGCTTCCCGTGTGGTCCCATTAAAATTTCATCAAAATCTATACAGTAGTTTTGGACTGTTTGAAGTCGGTTTTTTTGTAAATTTTAACTTTCAATTATGTTATATTTATGGTTTTTCACACAATTCGAAATGTTATTTCGAAAAGGATTACGCGTATTCGTCGAGCAACGGCGAATGGAGACAGTTCGTTGCGCCCGCGAACGACTGCTGCGAACGGAGTGATCGGTTAGTAGAAATGCACAGACATACATACATGTATTCATACAGCTCATGTACGCGCATTATCTGAGTCTTAGGGCCATGAATCATTTCTCTATATCTATCTCGCTTGCACTTATGGGGTCTATCCTATTCCTATCTCTTTTGACATGACTCAGATGTCAACGCGCGTACTATAGTTATATCCCGTGGTTTTACACGACATAACACAAAATAATTTCGTAATTAGTAGTTTTATAATATTAGTATAGGTGAGAAAATAAGTATGTCTGTTACTTCACGTTTAAATTACTGAAACGATTTTGATGAAATCTGGTATGGAGATAGTAGGGCTTGGTAAAGAATACGACCGCCTCCTTGGTAGTGGTGAGTGTGTAAGCGTTACAACCGAGAGGTCATGGGTTCGATTCCCGGTGGAGACAAAAAAACTGTGGAGATAAATCTGGCAGGACATAGAAGGCTGATCATCTACTTGCCCTTAAAGAAAAAATCAATCAGTGTAACAGATGTGAAACGCATCTGCCCCATGCCCCACTTGGGGACACGGGACTTCACTTTTTTTGGTAAAGAACATTTGTTTGGAAACTGTCCGAAGATAAAAATATGATATGAGACCCAACGTAAATCGCCGGCGTAAACTAGTATAGAAGAGATATTTTGAAAAATTATAGTATTTTAAATGCAAAATATAAAACTAAAATGCCTATTTTAATCAACCTCCGACGCAAAAAGAGGAGTGTTATATAATATAACTAAATCCCTGCAGTTTTATTATTTGTTTGAAAGCTGACCTCAGCTACGACTTATGCAGATCTGTCGATCCGTATTGTCAATATCACTTGAGTGTATTAAATATCTTAATTTTGTGTCCTTTTTCGTTTTTCTTTTTTTTTTAATTTATAAATAATATAATAAAAAGAATAATTAGTTATTCCAGCAGTGACAGCTACTCTGTCCGCGAGTGGGAGAGGGGCGGCGAGAGAGAGAGGGGGGACAGAGGCAGCGGGAGGGAGTTCCCCTCGGCTGTGATGGCTGAAAGGAGGGGATTTACCCGGAGACCGGTCACTAGGGTGAGCTTTTATTTACAACTAGCTGTGTCCCGCGGTTTCACCCGCGTTAAATTCGTCATAACGTGATGTTTGAACTTACTGTTGCCACCTATCGACGGATGGACGCAACATACTTAAGCCAATAGGTGGCTCTGTACAAAGTTTTATAATATGTATAATGTGTTAATGTATCCTTGGATATTACGTTGAAAAAAGTACATTTAGATACAAAAACTAGTTTTAAACTTATATATTCTTTAATCGTAATCAATAACAAACTCACCTGAAAAGAGAAACAACATTTAAAGCTATTTATTGCTTCACCAGTCCTTAATCACTATTATTTAAAAATTCAAAATACAATATAATTTTCATAACCTAATTCGCAGGAGACAGCTCCATAGAAACTCCCAAGTTCACTCACAGATAACTTATCACATCAAAGTTATTACGCGCCAAATTCAAACATACTTAAATGAAGTGTCAAGCGCTTTGTTTATGTTTTTATTTTTATTTTTACTAATTTTTAAAATATATGCCGAGTTACTCCATTACATCAGCTATCTGCCAGTGAAAGTCCCGTCAAGAATTGTAAAAAATATTTTGGTATTTGTACCGTGTATGCATCCATATGCATTTAGTAAACAGATATTTTAATATTACAAACAGACACTCCAACTTTATTTATCTGTATAGATTGATATTCTTTCAATGAGTTTCCTCATAACAACCGTCTACGATTTACACTTTCTTACTACTTTCCTAGATTTAGTACAAATTTCAAAATTGTGCTTTGTTTTTTCCAGAATTCAAACCTGCTATCAGCGGTGCTGTGTCTTATTAAGGAGCTGGACTATCCGAGTTTAGAAGTCGCCGAAATGGCTGTCAGGTATCAACATGATTCGAGTACCAAAATAAAAAATAAAGATTAAATTTTACCGACTCACAAAATAAGCTATTTTACAGCTAAACTAAGTCAGCTGAGCTAAACTAGAAATACATTTGTCATAGTTCTTTTCTATTTATTTTTTTAATCGCTCACATACAAAGAAAATATAACAATTTTAATAACTGAAATTGCATGAGTGCCCATGAAACTCATTAAAATGTGTCAATTTTTCAGATGTCGCATGGACGAGTTGGCGAACAATCAGTGACATGGACAATAATAGGAGATTTGTCAAAACTGTCTAATTTTGATTAATTGACAATTGTCAACGCCACTAATTTTTGTTATTACCTCTAGCTTTGCAATGTTAATATATTATATTGAAACTTCAAATTTGACTCTTTGGAAAAATTCATTTTTATATGGGAAGCCGTTTCGTTATGAACAAATTACACGTTTTTTAAATTTACTAAAACGTAATTTATTAATGGTCAAATTGGAGATTGTCAAAAGTGAAAACTGTATGTCAAGTCAAAAGTGGTATTGTGCTCTGTGAAAAGTGAGGGAAAATGTCAATTGTCAAAATTAGATCTTCGAGGAAATATTGGTACAAATGCTGGAATATGTATACAAATGTTATTTGATCTCTCAACATCTCTAGCAGGATATTATAAACATATTTCGTTTATTTTTATTTATTTATGTATATTATATGAATACCTACCTTTTGATTTATTTTTAAACGTTTTAACCGGTTTTGTTGAATTATTTCATAAATGTAATCTTAACTAATGTATATAACGCGTTTTAATCCGTTAAACTATTAAGTAACAATTTAGTGAGAGTCTAGATATTAAGTTTCGCTTTATATCCTGTTATACAATCACGCAAGAACGACTGCACAGATCTGGATGAATTTAAGCATTGAGATAATCAATTACATATACAACAATCTTCTGCAAAAATTATATTGCATATAACAAATGGCTGAGCCAATTGCAATGTTATGTTATATGTAAGCCATTCACTATGGCGTTGTATTGTTATTTTTACATTATTGTTAGAAATATATAAATAATTTTTGATTTCGTCCGCGAATTATAAATTCGTATACAATATTCATATTTTTAAAATCGGACTTTCTGTTGCTATAGAGAACATCTCAAAATTTTAAAAATAAACGAAACGCGTGATTTTCAAACGACTTTAGAAGAGATTCACAGTCGACTGTGTGTTTTTTATGTCTTTTTTGTATGTCTGTTATGCGATTGTTAAGACAATGAAACCTTGGGATTTTAAAGGGTCAGACCCTGACTCAGGCTATATTAGCGCTAATGGGCTTATGAACATAGATGTGTTCATAATTTACAAAACAAAATGTATATGGAGAAAAGCTTAAAACTTTAAGAGGATTGTGAAGTGCCGATACGCGGCGCTTAAGTATTTAAGAAAATGCTATCTCTTTCATACCTCTGCCTCACTCCGGGCGTGCGATAGAGAGAGTTGCAAGTCTTAGAGGAAATGTAGGAAACATTTCCTTTTGACGTGACAACGTCTTATAAATTGGTTAGCCGGGTGACACTTCAAGAAACTGCGTTACGCTCCGCTCACGTTATGCGCTCACAATGAGAGCGAGTGAGAGGCACGCGTCCCTTCCACTCGGGCATGGTTAGCCCGCCTAAGAGCGAGAGAGACAGACATAAAAAGATAATTATTTTACCACTCAAAGTCGTTGTCACGTAAAACTTTCGCCCGTATACCGACTTTACAGGCAACCAATTTTTTAAAATAGTTTTGGACGATAACGTTTTCACCCCCCTAAACATTTACGAAATGAGACAATTTTGGTCTCTTTAGATTCAGTACACCTTAATCTAAGTCTGTACGTTTTTCTTTTTTAGTAATTCAGTTTTGTTAATTTAAAAAATATAAAAACGCTCGAGGAAAATTTTGAGTCAAAAATATAGATATTTAGATGATAATAACTTGTATCATACGCAATATTTCTTTAAATTAACGTACGGACCTAGTTTTTCATTTTATCTACAATATTTCCAAAATTTTTGAAAATTAGACTATGTTTTGATTAACTCATGTTAATTACAATAACAGTATCTATCAACTAAAACATTAATTACAATGCTAATTTAATAAAACATTGAGATACATAAATAAAAAACTATATTTATTTACAATAATGTACTTAAATATTTACAAAAATACAAAAGGCTCATCAAATTTGGGGTGTGTACCCAAAATACTGGCTACTAGCGTTGTATCGCTACGTTGGCCGAAATATGAGCCAGCTTTTGTTAGTAAATTTCCTGTTTCCTGTGGTATAATTTTTTTTTTTTTTTGAAAATATATTTTTAGGTATTTAATGAAATACAAAAAAAAAAGAAATATTAAGCAAATTTCTTAAGTTGGTTTAACAATCTGTAGCTATTTAAATAAGTAATGCTTTTTTAGCACTGTCTTAAAATTAATAAAGCCAATTTAATTATTGTGAGATCAAATATGTCGGCCATTGGTCGAAATTCAAGCACAATTCAAAAGTAAATGTTTATTTTATTGTATTATTATGTTATTAATGTATTATTATGCATAATTTTAAAAAATATTACCGTTATATCTTTCTCTATATAAACGAAAAGTGTGGGTAATTTCATACTCCTCCGTCCGCGCAATTTTCGTAAAAAGGGGTACAAAGTTTTTGCTTCATCCATTAATATTATGATTGATGAGGTATGGAATTCATCATACATGCTCACTCAAATACGTCTTGTATTTGGTCCAGAAACGTAATAAATATTAGTTGGTTTTTAGTAAAAACTTTAATTTTTGACCATATAACGTCTTATAAATCGATGAACGCCGGCTGCACGCACGAAAAAGTGTCACGTTCTGAGCGTGCAAGCGAGAGCGCGGAACAAGCGATAGAGATATTAACTCCTTTGTTAATTGTATACAAAATAAGGATAATTCAGTGATAATAATTAAATTAAATTCATAATAGTATGAATTCTAATGTTATCACGTAAAATTATCATCCGTTGACCGACTTTACAGAAAAGCAATTTTTTATTGTTGAAATGTTATGCGATTTGTGACTTACTGTTATCTTAGAATAATAGATAACTCATAAGTTATTGTCACTTAAGATTGAGTTGAAAATGGTAGATGATTATGTAATTTTAATGTGTAATGTAAATAATGTATATTACCCGCTGTAGTGCTGAACAAATTATGATAATAAACTTGCCGAAGATAAATGTTGTTTTATTAATCAACTTAGAAATGAAAACTAAATGGGGCAGACACATTTATGTATCTGCACATTTATGTATCTGTTTCTATGTTCTTCAGAACATGAGCTCCGATATGAGACGTGTACTAGGATGTTATGAAATACAAAGAGTTCTTTAAGAATTACCATATCTGGATGAGAAGTAAATTAAATAATGCCCCGATGATTATCATTACAAAAATTAATATCATAAACGGATGAAGTGATTTTGATAAATTATAAACTGTCCATTTAAATTTAGTTTTTAACAAACAAGGCATGATAATCGATCTGCGACATCGGCTCCTAAATGAGTGGACCGATTTAGATGCGCTTTTTAAGGTGACGATCGAGATGGCTGATTAACTACAATTCATGAAAATCTGTTCAACTACTAATGAGATGTATTTATTTATAACTAGTTGTGCTCTGCGGTTTCACCCGCGTTAATTTCACGTAGCGTGGTGTTATATAGCCTAAATGATTTTTAGATCTAAAAATGACGATACTTCCATGCAAATTTTCATCCCCCCTTTCAACGCTTTTTCGCATTATAAAGTAGCCTATGTCCTTTTTCAGGTTCTTGACTTCCTGTGTAAAAAATTTCATTTAAATCGGTTCAGTATTTTGGTGGCAGAGAGACAGAGTTACTTTCGCATTTATAATTAGGACCATGTCGGGGGCTTTTACGACTAAAACAGCCTCGCGGACTGTCGTTTAGTAATTAAAATACTGCCTGTTGACTCTGTAGCAGTCGGGCCTACTTAGGGTCAGATAAATTCGAAGCGCTATACTTCTATGGTCCTCACTTGACATGTCAACTGTCACACCGTAATAATGACATCGATGAGCTGTCAGTTTGCATTTGAGATGACGCGGGAATGGAGCTGAGATGATGGTCTCTTCTAAGCCGGTTTTACGGCAGTCCACGAGATCAGCAGACCATCTTTAAATAATATTCAAAAAGTGAGATTTACGTTTAAATACCTATGAAGTTTGGTTTAAATTGGTTGAAATTTACTCATTCGTCCACTTCTGCTAATTGCTGGCTTGTTATATTTGTTATTAGAGTTGTTTTACGTTGTGTATGATTTAATAGTTAATATTCTTTTAGAATATTTTGTTTGTATGTGCTAAGGTTTAGAAATGCACGACGTATTTTGATAATTGGTCGTTGAATGAACGGACTATTTTTAACTGCCGACGAAAGAGGTGTCTTATAGACGTGTCTGTTTGTGTCTGTGGCTTAAACAAATTTTCTTATCAGATGCCTTTTTATTTGATAGCCTACAACCAAAATTATGAAGATGTATGTGTCTATACAATTTGTAAAGCCTACAGTTGGTAGTCAACAGAACAGAATTGGTTGAAGTTCAGTTTCTTCTAGAAATGTCATCATCCTCGGTGTCTGGTAGCCCTGTTGGGGACATTATAGATTTGGACCGGTACATGAGGGCGTCTGTCAGGCCTTCGGCCCCACACAGGTAACCCACACTTTTACTATAGTACGCGCATTATCTGAGTCTTAGGGCCATGAATCATTTCTCTATATCTATCTCGCTTGCACTTATGGGGTCTATCCTATTCCTATCTCTTTTGATTTTTATGACCTGACGACTCAGATGATAACGCGAGTAATAAGGTCTAATGGTCTGGTCAGACAGCGGTGGGTCTCTGACAGGCCACGCGCCACGATGTGTCGTCCTCTGTGTGACCTCTACTATAGTAATTGGTACATAAGTTCGCGCCAGCGCGGCCTCTCAACGCGCTGTCTGACCAGACCATTAGCCCCTTATAAAGGGATCCTCCGGCCATAAGAGCCTCACATCTGGAGGTTTCTCACATTTATTTAACTTTATCTTTAATTTATTTTACTTAATTGCATACAAGTTAAACAAAAATGCATTTGTAAATAAATTATCGTTGAGTGTCACAATGTATCTCAACTTTAAATAACAAATGCTGTCACTTTTTCACTAAAGTGAAATTAAAGACAGTTTAATACCTTTAATTACAAATAAGAGTACTCCATAAACGGATGGACAAATATTCATGAACTGTACCTGAGATCCAATTTGATTACGTGTATAGATAGCATTTTTAGTTTTTAAACTATAATTTGCCCTTTCATTAAAACCAAAATCAACCTAAATGCAGCTTCAGTAGACAGATTACAAAAAAATAATTGTAAAATTTGTAAATCTATACAGATAAATAAAGTTGAAGTGTCTGTTTGTAATATTTAAATAATCGCTTTTTACTAAATTCATATGGATGTATACACGGTACATATAGCAAAATAACATTTTTTAAAGATTTCTGTCTGTCTGTTTGTTCCAGACACCTAATCTCTTAAACGGCTGGACCGATTTTGACGGGACATTCGCTTTAACTTTTATTTAATAAAAAAATAACTATTCGAACACGGCGCGGACGAAGTACGTAATACATGTCTATTATTATTTTGCTGTTCGTTATTTAACTCTGTTCATAGGCTATACAACATCACGTTACGACGAAATGCGGGTGAAACCGAGGGGCACAGCTAGTGTAAATAAGACTAGTGTAAATATAAGTAACTATAAATTACTTATATAAAAAAATCCAATGCGAGGAACATTTTCTGAATGTGCCACTTAATAAGGCCAATCAATCTGACATTTAGAAGCGAGCGTTTAGTAGTGGACGCGGGGGCGATTGGCCGTCGGCCGATAACACCGTGCAGCAGTTCCGCCCGCGGGTCCAACTCAGAGAGGCCCCGTAAGGGGACTTTGCTTCGCGGGCCCCAGACGGGGACATTGTCTCGAGAGCCTCAGACGGGGCAATACTCTCTCCCGCATAAACGCTTCTCGCACGACTCGGGCGTTTCCGATGGCAGCTGCGTGAGGAGGAAACAACGAAATAGGTATATTAATGTTTTTATTATCTTTTGTTCATGGTCTGTGTTGGGTCTGGGTTTGAATCTTGGGCAGATAAATGTTTCGGTTGGAAAGGCACCACCTACTTGCAGAGAGACAGACGCAGCAGTCTTAATCATGCCTTTCATAGGTCATAAAAAATTGATTTATCCGTTTGCAAGTTTCGAAGTTACAAAGACACATTTTAAACTTTGTTGTTGCGTCGATAAAAGCTTTTAACCGAGTGTTTCATTTAGCGTTTCTGTCTTTGTATCAACAATTACGTTTGTTATTATTAAGAGGATTGTGAAGTGGCGATACGCGGCGTGAGTAGGTATTTAAAAAAATGCTATCTCTTTCATACCGCTGCCTCACTCCGGGCGTGCGAGAGAGAGAGTTGCAAGTCTTAGAGGCATTCCTACATTTCCTTTTTTTAATACGTTTTCACCCCCCTAAACATTTACGAAATGAGACAATTTTTGTCTCTTTAGACACAGTACACCTTAATCTAGCTCTGTACGTTTTTCTTTTTTAGTAATTTAGTTTAGTTTAATTTCAAAAAATAAAAACGCTCGACGAAGATTTTTTGTCAAAAATACAGATACTTAGATGCTAATAACTTCTATCATACGCAATATAATAATCTTTAAATTAAAAACGTATGGACCTAGTTTTTCATTTCAAAAAATTTTGAAAATTACACTATGTTTATGGGGGAACGTTATCGCTTTTTGTATGAAAATGAACAGCTTCAAAATCCTCTTAAAGAGTGTATTTTTGTTTAATTTTATCTTGGCTCAGAAGCCGCAAAATAATAGTAATCAACAACAATGATGAACTTCCATACAAAGTTTTATACCCAGGGCCGCAGCTACCATATGGCTTTTTGGGCTTCACCTTAGGACCTCGTGGATTTAAGGGGCTAAGTCAAGTCAAAGTCAAAAATAGACGATAATGCGAAAGAAAATTTATTGTCTCATTTTTTTTCTATACTTTGAGTAATTAGGTGGGCCCCTAAGTAGTATTAGCTCAGGGCCTCCTAAACTTAGGGTCCAGCCCTGTTTATACCCTATTTCATACCCTATTTTTTTTGCGATAAAAAGTAGCCTATAGTATAATTAATAATATAAGTAATAAAGCCTTGTTTATTTCTTAATAAAAAATTGCATAATATGATATTTAGTACAATTCGAGAAATTTAAATAAAATTAAATTTGAATTACAATACTAGAAAATTAAATGGTAGCCTATATTCTTTCTTCATTTTTTATATCTCTAATAAATTTCATTAAAATCGGTTTTGTGGTTTAGGCGTAAAAGCATAGTAGATAGAAACTTTTCAAACAGCAGACATCTTGTGTTAGTAATATTACTAGCTGTGCCCCTTGGTTTAGCCTATAACAGCAAAATAATAATAGATAAGTTTTATGTACTTCGTCCGCTCGTTAACATTTTTTTTATTAAATAGAAGTAGCCTAAGTTACTCGTTACACTGAAACTCCCGTCAAAATTAGTTCAGCCGTTTCAGAGATTATCCGGAACAAACAGAAAGAATGTTACTTTGGCATATGCATTTACTAATAAACGGGTATTTTAATATTACAAACAGACACTCGAAATTTATTTATCTGTAATGGATAAATTGTCACCAAATTTCAATACAGACGTTTAACCGACTCCAGCAGCAAAGGGCAAGCGTCCCGCCATTCGGGATCTCTGAAGGAGTTCCGAGCTGTTTGCGAGAAAGCTATAAAGGAGCAGCAGGAGCAGATAGCTCGGGTGACGCAGCTGTTCGAGAGGCTGGCCGACGCGCCGAAGGGACACGGTTCGCAGCCCGCGGGAAAAGGTTTTTGAAATTGTTCATACATATACACTTATATAATTTTGGCGGAAGATTTCGCCGCGGTTTATTGTTGATATTGTCTGTGCAATCACACGTTACTTCGCCATTTTGTTTTAGGATAGAAAGATATAAAAAAAATTGATTTTCCCATTGTATTTCTGTAAAAAATTCTAAATAATATTTTGAATTTGTTATATATGTTAGAACAGGATTTCTTTAACAGATTTTTCATAGCAATCGTGGGCGTCTTTGAGACCAGAACAATAAAAGATGGCTTCTTCTCTAGAACTTAAATTCTAATCTTGCAATCACAATAAAATAGTTGTTCACACGGGCTAATTAATAACTAATTACAGCAAAAGTCTATTATAAATTATACTGCCGGAGTAATAAAAGCGATTCGTCATATATGTGGTGCGCCAGCGTATCCAGCCTCGACCGCATGTCGATTCGAAAAAACCGCTTCGCTGCCATCATCATGACGCTCCGCCAGATTGACATTATGCCCTCTGTCAACGTCAATCTAATGATATATTTAAATCATGTTAACAAAACATTAAATATGACAAATGTCATTACATTCATTGTAATTGTAATAGAAGCTTTAAATAAAATTGTACCTAATAAAATGAAATCTTCTACATAATAAGCATTTACTTCTTAAATTTACAAATTTAAATAAATGTGATGTCAAAGATATATAAAATTCATATATATATATCAAATACAAAAAAATTACCGATTTATTTACATGTAACGCAACATTAAGCTAAGTTTGAGTACTTCATTTACTATTATCGAGTTGAGAAAAGCATGTTTTGACTTGTGAAACGCAAAAAAGTTATTGCTTAAGAGGATTGTGAAGCTGTTAGATTGTGTGACATTTTCATAAAAAAAGCGATAATGTTTTCCCCCCATTAACATAGTCTAATTTTCAAAAGTTTTGTAAATGTTGTAGATAAAATGAAAAACTAGGTCCGTACGTTTTTATTTTAAAGAAATATTGCGTATGATAGAAGTTATTAGCATCTAAATATCTATATTTTGGACTTAAAAACTTCGTCGAGCGTTTTTATTTTTTAAAATTAAACTAAACTGAATTACTAAATAAGAAAAACGTACAGACCTAGATTAAGGTGTGCTGAATCTAAAGAGACCAAAATTATCTCATTTCGTAAATGTTTAGGGGGGGTGAAAACGTTATCGCCCAAAACTATTTAAAAAAGGAAATGTAGGAATGCCTCTAAGATTTGCAACTCTCTCTATCACTCCCGGAGTAAAGCAAAGCGGTATGAAAGAGATAGCATTTTCTAAAATACCTACTCACGCCGCGGATTTAAGAATACTCAGTAAAGCACGGCTGATTTTCTCAAATAAGAAACTCATTGATAGTCGCTGGGTGTGACATGCGTAGAGAGTTGATGTTGAAGAGAGAAGCAAAGTCATGTGGTAACTAGCTGACCCGGCAAACGTGGTTTTGCCATATGAATTTTTGGGGTGGGCTAACCTTATCACTTAGGGGTATGAAAAATAGTAGCCGATTCTCAGACCTACTGAATATGCATATAAAATTTGGTAAAAATCAGTAAAGCCGTTTCGGAGGTGCAACTAACATTGTGACACGAGAATTTTATAAAAGATATAGATATGAAATATTACGATAGTGTCTGGCAAATATTATTAAACATCGAATCAACATGGGGTGTAACCTGCTAAAGAACCATAAACACTTGTGGACATATAACACAGGTCTGCGGCAAAATCCTTTATATCTTAAAAATTAATTAAGTTGAATGAAACTTTATATGAATAAATGCATGAAATTCGTGTGACGTAATTATGGATGGCCCCTAATTAAGATGATTGTCACTTTCAGTGAGAGAGAAGAAGGAAGATGAGAGCAGTGAGTCGAGTGAGTTGACCTCTTCTTCGCGGACGACTTTCAGCGCGAGAGGCAGACGCAGAGATAAACATTTGGCATGTTCGCTTACAGTAAACGGCTAAACCATTCATCAACTGGCCTCATTGCTTTATATAAGTCGAGCAAGTCGCAAAAATCCACCTATTGCTTTACCAAATTTCATAAAAATCTATACAGTAGTTTTGCGTGATGATAGAAAACAGATAGTTTTGAAAAATGGGTTTTTTTATTTACCGACATCAAAAAGGGGAGGTACTCAATTCGACGCTGTGTTTTATGATTGTTACCTCAGAACTTTCGAATGGGTGAACCGATTTTAATGATTTTTTTGTTTGAAAACTGGTGCTTCCCGTATGGTCCCATTTCATAAAAATCTGTTCAGTAGTTTTAGAGTTACAATTTCAAGTTGTTTTTGTTAAAATTATTATGAAGTAGCTGATACAGCGAACTTCATATCGCTTCAAGGTTCCGAATAATGCGTCACCTAAAACGTCATTTCATAGAAAACGAAAAAATGAATTCTCTTCATAAACGCTTTTTCGTGAATTTTTCTATATTTTTAAATAGTTATTCTGCTATTTTTGGATTAGACGAATCAACTAATCAGATATCAATATCATCCGCCCATCCGTTCTTGATTTACAAATATGTAGTGTAAATAATAATAGTGTTAACATTTTAACAAAAAACCCGACTTTATATTGTAACTCCAAAACTACACGGAACCACACGGGAAGCACCAGTTTTCAAAGAAAAAAAGAATCATCGAAACCCAGTCGAAAGTTCTGAGCTAACAAACATAAAACACAGCGTCGAATTGAGTACCTCCTCCTTTTTTTGAAGTTGGTAAATAACCCACAATTTTCTTATTAATGTTTCTTCCTTAACAGACGGAATCGTGCAGAACATACAAAATAATAATGACAAAGTTGGAGGAGTTGAGTCGAGTCTTCTCCCGCCGAGCGCAGGCTCCGCGCCCCACCACGCCCCCCCTTTGCGACAAACTGGTTAATACCGAATCCGAAAAGAGGGGTGACGTTGTAAGTGTGTTATTTACATTACTAACTGTGCCCCGCGGTTTCGCCCGCGTTAACTTCTCCGTAACGTGATGTTATATAGTCTAAAAGCTTTTAGCTCTAAAAATGACGATACTTCCATACAACTTTTCATCCCCCTACAACCCTTTTAATTAAAATGTAATAAATGTCCTTTCTTAGGCTCTAGACTATCTGTGTACCAAATTTCATTTAAATCGGTTCAGTAGTTTTGGCGTTAAACCGCGACAGACATACAGAGTTACTTTCGCATTTATAATATTAGTAAAGATTTCAATGAATTCTGGGAGTCAAGTCTGTTTTGACTTGAAGATTACCTACACATTAACGGTTGAAGCGTTTTTCATAAATTGTAGCAAAGAGCTTTCAAATAAACACATCGAAAACGGTTCATTCGTTTAAAAGTTACGATGCAACACACATTTAACATCAAAATTTTGTAATGTTATTTTTGTATTATTAATTATTGAAATGTCAGTACATTCCTGTTTCTGGACTCCTGGTACAATCCCTTGCCCCGATGTGGGGCGTGGGGTGTGGGGCAGACATCTGAGTGGTAAAAAGATGATCGGCCTTATGTGCCGACAGAAAAATCTTTATTTAATAATAATTAGGACAACCCACATACTGAAGCACTTGTGTTATGGTAATCATAAATGAGGGTACCACAATATATACATAAGTACCAAGACTCGGAAACAAACATTTGTGCTCATCACACAAATTAATGCACCTACCGGGATTCGAACCCGGGACCTTCTGATGCAGAAGGCAGGAGCACTACTAATTGCGGCAATCGGTCGTCCAGGGATTCGAACGCAAGACCTGCGGCGCAATGTACCACTAAGCCACTGGACACCGGTTGTTATGTTAGACAAATATTGATACAGTTTTACGTAGACAGTGTTGCGGTGTGGGGAGCGGAGGCTGGAAGTGACGAAAGCCAATGAAGTGAACATCGCTCCTAAGCAGAGGAATAATGTTCTTGTTCACAGGTATAATTATTAATTTCATATTAAAATGTCTCTTATACGGCTGAGCCGCTTTTGATGAAATCCAGCTGAAGCTATTAGATCGAATCACTTTTTAAGCAAAAATTTAAAATTGGGACATCCATTTTAAAAACTACTACTCAATGAAGAGGTGTACCTTTTAATGAATAAATTATTAAAATTTGAATAAAATTAAATAAACACGCGAAAGAATCAGTAAAATATCTCTTGAAATGAAAAAGTTATGGGACTTTGAAGTTGCAAGAATAATTGTTACACGCGGATAGGTCAAATGACGTCACAGGCGAATCAGAAATACTTCAATAATCTAAGTCATTTATTGATGGATTTCAAAAATATTTTTATTGATTGATTAGTTTTGATCTATATTTTAATAACATTACGTTGAAATATAATATTAACATCTTGAAACTTCTCCATTGATGGAATTAAGAAAATTCACTAAATATTTCCAATGTGATTTCCATTACAGTATCGTGGAAAGTGATGATTCGTCTGTTTGTTTATCACCCGAGCTTAACCACTGCGATTTCGGTGATGATCCAGTTCAAGTGAGAATTTCATTTTTTTAAATTTTTTAAATTAGTTTGGGAAATATTCATACTTTTACAAAAACATCTCGGATAAATTACATCATGATACGTTCAGCTATTCTTGCAAGATTTAAGTCAATACGACGAAAAAAGTGGGGTAAACGTTTGACTTGTCTATGTGTGTCTGTCTGTGATGTGTAGCTCCTGAAAGAATAGACCGATTTCAATGCAGTTTCTTGTTTGAAAGCTGACTTGATAGAGATGAATCTATAAAGATGCGTTAATACATTAAATAGATGTCATTTGTAATCATGTCGTCAAATTGTCTTTAATAAATCATATTTCTAGTTGTTCCCTCCAACACAACGGATCCCCCCACCACGGAATGTGCGAGCGAGACACCACGACAACCTGTGCTCTCTCTGTCGCACCTACTGGAGATCACTATGGCGATGTTTGCCCACTTATGTTAGGGACGAATGATATCAATAAAGTATTTTTATTCTTAGATTATTGTATGATATTTTTATTTTATCAAACTGAAGATATTGTTTAAACGTGCGTATATCAAGCAGTATTGGAATGAATGGAGGATGTTCACACATTTTGATTTTTAGCCCACTCTCTATTGAAAATGGAAAAATCGTGTGAAAAAAACTATTCGATACATTATGTAAGAAAATTAATACAGATTTTTAAAAGTAGGACGACGTGACGTCATTTTACAACAGCTCGAGCAGTCCGTCGCGTCGCTGCACGAGAAGAGAGTGAGAGTTGTACTGTGACGTCACGAGTTGACACGAGCTGACGAACTTTAAACGCATGTAAAATCAAAACCACTTGCTCTTTTTGAATAAACCAAAAACCAGTGTATTTGTATACATAAAAGCTCTACTGTGACAAAGTTTCAAGCGATTTTGCGTACCTAGTAACATTCTTCAAGCTATTTTTGTCTTGGATAGTCCATTTATCGATTAAGGCTTTAAAATATCATTAGAAACAACGGGATTTTGCTAGCTATTTAAATACTACTTAATTTACAGGTTTATAATATTATACAGCCGGTTTCTGAATTGAAAATTTCACGTTAAGAACGACTTAAGTATAACTCAAATCGAAACCAACACAAATTGCGTTTCTGAATTAAGATAAGCAAGCGTTCAGTATTCATATTTGAGTATTTCTCATCTTGTTCTTATTTTTAAGCATGGTTTTTTGACGTTTTTGCATTTCTTAATTGATCGGACTTAATTCAAACTCAACTGGGATATTTCTCTCACTCAATCTAATTCCTCGTTGGTG
The DNA here is from genome assembly GCA_912999735.1 of Aporia crataegi. Taxonomy (NCBI): domain Eukaryota; kingdom Metazoa; phylum Arthropoda; class Insecta; order Lepidoptera; family Pieridae; genus Aporia; species Aporia crataegi. The sequence goes on along the minus strand of OU538754.1, from coordinate 160,947 downwards.
AATGAATTTTTAAAATCGTAGTACTTATAGAAGTTTTTTGGTTTATTCAATACTAAATTTTCATTTTGACCTCGGTAGAAGCTACTTCTATTACTAGTAACTGTTATTATAATTAAAAAATCGACGATTCTAAAGAAGAAAAGTATTTAAATAGTATTTGAATAAAGTTTATTTTGATATAAAACTTATAATACACATATATATAGCAGTCGGGTTTGTTCGAACACTCATAACTAGAGAACGGCTGGATCACTTTTCATGGTTTTTTGATTAAAAACATTGGAAGATTCACAAAAAATTGTTTCGTCTCATACATTTTCTATGGAATGACGTTTTAGGTGACACGTTATACGCAACTCTGACGCGATGTCAGTTCGCGGGGTCCATTAGTATTGTAAGCGTGTCTATAATTATAATCTGTGGTCCATTTATATTGTATATAAAATATATTTCCAAAGAGTCCGCATAGAGCCGATGACAGAAGAATGGCCGATCATAAAAAGAAACAAATCTGACACAGCATCTCGGACAGAACAAAAGAAGTGAAAATTGATAGCGAAATAATGAATAACTAAAACAAATTAATATAAAAACAATATGCAGGCAGTGAAAACGTGAAAAACCGGGGAAATATGAAGAAAATCCGTTTCGGGATATTTTGCCTCTTGTATCTGCTATTTCAGGTCTGTACACAATTCATAAGTATAGAAATCTAATAGGTTTAAAAAAAAATTGTGAGCCGTCACAAGACGCCTAGCAGATGTTAAACATCGACATCACTACTTAGTATAAAACAAAGTCGCTTTTTCTTTCCCTATATCCCTTTGTATGCTTAAATCTTTAAAACTACGCAACGGATTTTGATGCGGTTTTTTTAATACATAGAGTGATTGAAGAGGAAGGTTTTTATATATGTTTTATACCCGTGCAAAGCCGGGGCGGGTTGCTAGTTTACTATAAACATATAAATTATATCGATTTAATCCACCCATATATGTACCACATGCGTCAACTAACTATAGACAAAATAGTTTTATTATACGAACGAGCAATAATTTCAATGGCATCTGTAAGCAACACAACTTTGATCTGTTTTCTACCACAGTGAATAAAGCAAGGAGATGTTTGAGCCTTGAATTTTTTCTAAACTCTTTAATTAGAATTTTTTTTTTATTATTGTTTTTTCTTTTTCTACTTCTATATAATATTTCACAAATCTGTACCCAGCCCTGTATGGTTGTTATACTGCTGATGTTCGTGTGAACAGTTGTAATATAATAGTTTATTAATTTTGTAACCAGTATCTATACGTGAAGACTTGTAATTGGCTTTCAAATTGCTACACAACTGTTACATTATCATTTTAAAGCTGTTAGTCTTCCATGAAAATAAATAAATAAACTGTATATATACCATCATATAGCGTGGCGACGGAAATCGGCTTTACGTGCGGCTATTTATGTTTCACATCAAAGGAATTATTGATTGGTAACATGTATTTATGACTGGCGCAATTGGTAGTGCTCCTGTCGTCTGCATCGAAAGGTTCGGGTTCGAATCCCGGTAGGTGCATTTGTGTGATTAGCACGAATGTTTGTTTCCGAGTCTCGGTTGTTTATTAATATGTATTATTGTGGTACCCTCGTTGTGTGTGTTTTCCCAATTATTTATTTATGTCATCATTTCTTAAGCGGGGCTCGCGACCCTTGGGGAGGGGATTTAGTTTGTTTTGAAAATGGGTCACAGTCTGTTGAAAGATAATTAATACAAACCACATATAGATACAAAAGATTCGTTTAATAAAGGTATGAATTTTAGTGTAGTGTTATAAAACTAAATATTATTAGTGACGGGATCCCAAGACTTTTGCTTAACTTTTTGGCTTTTTCATGGGTCGCAAAATAAAAATGGTTAAGAAAGTATTGTTTTGGATGGATGCTGGGGGTAACAACCCCTAGCTGTGCCCGGCGGTTGCATCCGCTTTCTAAGTAAAACGAGGCTTATTAAGGGTGGATTTCAGATTATTTACTACTATTGTGGGTAGTATAAAATATATATTGTCTTAACAATAATTAGCACCTACTAATATAAGCTTGTACTATTTGATACTTATTGGTTTTTTTATTAATGACTGTTGGTCATAACACCATATTTTTGGTAACATAGAAGTAATCGGTGTTCCATCTATCAACTTCCAAAATATTTAAATTATTACAAACTAGTAACCCACCCCGACTTCGCGCGGGTATAAAAAATATATAGAAACCTTCCTCTTCAATCACTCTATCTATTAAAAAAAACCGCATCAAAATCCGTTGCGTAGTTTTAAAGATTTAAGCATACAAAGGGATATAGGGGAAGAAAAAGCGACTTTGTTTTATACTATGTAGTGATTTGTATAGGTACTTTTGACTTTTGTTTATCTGCAGTAAGATTTTAATTTTGTATTTGACGCAATAAAGTCGATTATCGGGTTTTTGAATCATATTTCATTGTTTTGTGTGGAGCATTCCCGAGACCAATACTAACAATGAACGTTTCAAAGTCAAAATATCTATTCATTGAAATCATATTTGATCGTTAGAATCGTCAATTTTTTTTAATATTATGTAGTTTATAAAATAATAATTCTACTGAAGCCCATGTATCGTCTGTATTTTTATTATTAATATTTCAAATAACATTCATGTTTACTTAATCAAAATTCGCCATGAAAAGTTTTGGTTTCCGGCTATTACTTTGTATCCATTGTTTAGGCAGAGAATGTGTTAATGGCCTATATTGAGTGGTTTTTGGCTTCACCAACCTTCCATCACCAATTATAACTGTTGTTAGGTGGCCGCAGCAGTCGCGTGCAAGCGTAAGTCATCGTGTCGGCCCCCGCGCTGTCCTGGTGGCTGCAAACCGAAATATTGGTGACCTTCCCTTCGCTCTGTTCCCGCTGCCACTACGGTGAGTTATCATACTGCCATGGGCGCCGGCAGAGGGGTGGGCCCTTGGGAATCTCGGGATCAACAGGAATTATTGAAATAAATTCATAATGAATAGTCAGAAATTTGTAAATGTCTCGAACATAAAATAAACCGGGCTTCAGATGTTTCCGACTAAAATTTCAATTTTTTATTAACAAATATGGCGAAGATTGTAAGGAAACTAAAATCTGCACCACCTGGAAATTATTTCTGCCGGCGCCCATGCATACTGCCACAATCCCTACATACCTCTTTTGCTTTATCCACTTTCATTCATCATACATGCTCGCCTATTGCGGGCCATTTGATCTGCCTCTTTCTAATTGATAATAATAATAACATTTATTTCAGGATTTTTCCCATAGCTGTTAGTAGCATTTTTCTTAAAAACTAGTGTTAATCCTTATATTTATTTAATTTAGAAGTTACAATAATAATAAAATCCTGGGTTTGGTCTAGAAACGCCCAACCAGCAGCAAACCACTATTTTACACATCCTATAATATATAAGATTCGTTTGTCAGTTTTCATTAATTCTTTCCAATTAGTATCCATTACAACATTACCACTCATTCTCTTCTAATCCACGCCGTTGATTTGTCGCACCATTTCTGATTTTATGAACCAGACTAATTCTGCAAATGTTATTTTTTTTCATTCTTAATTTATTATTTCTAAAAGTTATCAGATTTTAAAATATCTGTCAATGACGACATACTAGTAACTAGACACTGAGTTACCTAAACTATATATGTATAATCTTAATAATATATAATCTTAATATCTTTGTTTTAAATCTGAAGAGTTAAAACTAGTAATAATAAATTTAACTTGAAAATTAACAATACATCCATCAATCGCGATGATGTGGTAGCTAAAGCGTTTGAACATTTTTTTACAGACATTCCAGTCTCCACCACTAAATCTTTAAACTCCTCTCCCCTAATAGCAGAATCACTGTTGAAGCAAAATGTAACGGAGTGCAAATTTCAATTCAAATTTAACTACATTAATAGTGATGATATCATTAAAGCTTTTAAACTTATAAATGTTACGAAATCAACAGACCTTTGGGGCATCTCTATTACCGTCGTAAAGCCACTAATTGACATATTAGCGCCTGAACTAGCTTTAATTTTCAATGAATGTATCGACTGTGGTGTGTTCCCTGATCTAATGAAATACAGTAAAATAACTCCACTTTTCAAATCAGGTGATTTTTCCGACCCCGGTAATTTTAGACCTATTTCCGTATTACCCACATTTAGTAAAATTTTTGAAAAAATAATTTTAAATCAATTGTTATGGCATTTTAATACTCATAACTTATTACACAGTAAACAGTTCGGTTTCACTAGGGGTCGTTCAACCACTGACGCTGGTGTTGAGTTGATTACACACATTTTTGGTGCCTGGGAGGAATCGCATGACGCACTGGGCGTTTTTTGTGATTTGTCCAAGGCATTTGACTGTGTACACCATGACACATTGATCAGGAAACTTCGCTGCTATGGTGTTAGGGATGTTGCTTTGGATTTTCTCACTTCCTATTTGAGTGATAGAGTCCAAGTAGTTGACGTGAATGGAAACCGTTCCCCGGGGTCAGCGGTTACGATGGGTGTGCCACAAGGCTCAATACTTGGACCATTTTTGTTCTTAGTTTATATTAATGATCTGCCCCATTATGTGAACGATCATGAGGTTGTATTGTTTGCAGATGACACGTCACTTTTATTTAAACTTAAGCGACGACAAAACAATTTTGACGATGTAAACAATGCAATCTCTAAGGTAGTAAAGTGGTTTAATGTTAATAATCTTCTACTTAATGAGAAGAAAACAAAATGTATTAGATTTATATTGCCAACTGTTAAACAAGTAGAAGCTAATATTATAATTAAAAACGAAAAGTTAGCACTTGTGGACTCCACTGTATTCTTAGGTATAACCCTCGATAGTAAGCTTCAATGGGGCCCTCACATTGATGCATTGTCGAAGAGACTCAGCTCTGCAGCATACGCTGTCAAAAAGATCCGCCTCTATACAGACGTAGACACAGCTAGGTTAGTCTATTTCAGCTACTTTCACAGCATTATGTCTTATGGTATACTGTTGTGGGGGGGTGCTGCAGATGTTAACACCGTCTTTGTACTGCAGAAGAGGGCTGTTCGTGCAATTTACAATATGGGTCCCAAAGAATCACTCCGTGAAAAATTTAAAGAGATAAATATAATGACAGTCACATGTCAATATATTTATGAAAATCTGATATATGTACACAAAAATATTAACTTGTTTAAGAAAAACAGTGATAGTCATGAATTTAATACTAGGAATAAAGATAAACTCGCTGTTGCCACTAGTAGGCTCCATAAAGTTAGTAAATCTTTTAAAGGGCAATGTATACGCTTTTATAATAAACTCCCAAGTGATATGCTTAAATTGTCAGTGAATAAATTTAAAAACACAATTAAAAGAAAACTTTATAAAAAAGCATACTATAAAATAACGGATTACTTAGATGATAAAAAAGCTTGGGAATGAACCTGCTCTAACTCTGTCTTAATAAAACCAAATATTATATTATTTTTACTTTTTTTACAATAATTTTTTTTTCTGTAAACTACATCATAAAAAAAATGACGATTCAAAATGATCAAATATGATTTCAATGAATAAAGATATTTTGACTTTGACTTTGACTTTGACTTTTAATATATATAAATTACGTGTCACGTTTGTCCGCGATGGACTCCTAAACTACTTAACCGATTTTAATCAAATTTGTACACCGTGTGCAGTTTGATCCAACTTGAAAGATAGGATAGCTTACATCTTAATTTATAATCGCAATATTATTTTATTTCAAATTCGTCTCTTCATACATTTTCTATGGAATGACCTTTTAGGTGACACATTATACGGAACTCTGAAGCGATGCGAAGTTCACTAGTATTGTATATTATGTCCAATAATACAAGCACTTGTTTCAACAGATGTGGAACGATATCTGGTGGTGGATAGCGTGGTGCGTTCTTGTAGTTATTGGTGGTGCGCGTGGATGCAAGAAGAAGACCATTTGCCGACCTCCGCCTGGAGGCAAGGCTGGCTGTGGGGGGCGGTGAAGCCTCTTTATCATCAGGGGATGGATGCAAGAACACGCAATTTTTTTCTGTTGGAAATGACATTGACGATAACATAACAAGGAGCTAGGGGGCTAGACCAACGACAGTAGTAGCGTATTGTGGGTGTCGCCTGACGCAAAAGATTTTTTTTATTATCAATGTCAGTTGTCAACTGAGTCACTGTCAATGTCATGCAAATTTCCATACTAAAAAAATGTCCGCAGCGTAACATTACCCGCTCATATCGTTACATGGTGTATATAATATAAAAATGAGAAGCAATCTGATATTTCCAATGAAAATATATATTTGAGTGTTTGATCTGAACTAAAAGCTAATTTGAACTAATTTTATTGTGGTTTAGCAATCTTAAAGTATAAAGTTCAATTACCCGTGTCACCGATTCTGCAACATGGCGGTCATCCGTTTGATATTAGAGGAACACGAATGTTAATGTTAAAAGAAGAATAAAAAGCGAAAAATGTTTTATAATTATGAAAATTTTAAATTTTTCGAAATAAATTGTTTTCAATACTTGAATGTTTCATTTTCTGAAAGCTCTTTATAATTAATAACATGAAAGTCTGTTTAGTACAGGTTTTAAATTATCTGTAATATTATAACTAGCCTTTGCCCTTGTATCCGTCCGCTTGTTTACCCGACAAAAGATCCATGACCCCAGCCTTATTTTACCTCTGTGCCAAATTTCATCAATTCAGTGATTTAGGCGTGAAAAGAAACAAAGTTATTTTCGCATTAATTAGTTTTGATCTATATTTCAATAAATTGAATATAATATTAATATCATGAAACTTTCAATTGTGACTATTTGAGGTCCTACTACTTATATCAGTTATTTATACGAATTCACTTTGGGATATTTTGAAATTTTTTAAATTTAGTACCACAATAACAAGTGTAGGTACTAAAAATGTGTTAAAATTGTAACAAAAAAAATGACTTGAAATTGTAACTCCAAAACTACTGAACAGATTTTAATGAAATTTAAATGGTACCACATGGGACCAGCTTTCCAACCAAAAAAGAATCGTCGAAATCGGGTTCACCCAGTCGAAAGTTCTGAGGTATCAAACAAAAAAACGCGTCGATTTGAGTACCTCCTCCTTTTTAGAAGTAGGTAATACAATATATCAATTTTATGAGATCTATATTTCAAACAAGAAAAACCACACCGAAATAGGTTCATTTATTAAGAAGCTATGGTGCCACAGACACCAAAAATATATCAAAGTACAACAGCCCTCTGTGTCAGCTAAAACTAGGGATGCATCGATATGCCTTTTTGCCGATACAAACTCTTAGTAAATTAAAATTAGATTAAGGTAAAATATTATATGAAACACAAGTTTGGTTAGTTTTTAATTTCTATTAAAAAATAAAAACAGTTACAGACTTTGAATGAGATTCAAGGTTTAGCTATTAAAATTAAGTGTAATAATTAAAATAAAATCAATAACTGTTATTAACATTAACAAAATTTGTTTAAAAAACAAAGCCTTCCTAAGTTTTGTGGAGAAAGCCGATTTCGGAAGTCTGAGTTATCATTTGGAAACCGAAGTAATTCTGCGCCATTTTTTTCAAGTTTGGATATATATCATTGCGCCAGAAAACAAACGGATCTGCGTCTCTCGATATATTAGATCTTAGGTATCTCTCGACCTCCTCTTTGAGAGAATTACAGCTCGTAGGGGTAAATCGTTGTATCGGCAATGAAAATATGGCCGATGTCGATATATCGGCAAACTCAAAGTATCGCCGATATATCGGCATCGGATGCATCCCTAGTTAAAACTAACGCGCGAATTGATTCTAGTGGTCTCGCGATGCGAGATGTGTACATCATCTTCTTCCTAGTAGGTAAATAAAAGACGAGTGTTTTTCAGATTTTATATTAATTTTTTCTTAAATCCTAACCCTTACAACGACATCAGTAGTTCCTGAAACAAAAGAGGCATAATTTAGTTATTTATATTCAAAAATATAATAAAAATGCGGATGTACCGAATATCATAAATTCTTCATACAAATAACAGATAAATAATATTTTATACAATTTATATTTATTTTAAAAGTGAAATTAGGGACATTTAAAAAATGCAATTATAAATAGATATGAATACCTCGACAGATGATAGTTCTTCATAAATTGTACTTAAGATCTATCAAGATCATGTCATTTCAAATGCAATTCGAAAAGAAAATTTTTCTTGTACAACTAATTGAACTGGTCGATACACAAATTCAAACAACACTTGCAGAGGCCAGAATTAGGCGGGTAAATATTACAATCAAAATTATATTGTTTTGGTAATTTTGTGGTTTAATAACTTTTATTATTTTTTTTAAAGTTATAATTATAAAAAGGGATTAATTCATTGCTGGCTTTTGCCCGTGACTCTGTCCATCTGTTAGCCTATTTCTATGTTTTTATAATCTTGACAATGACCAAACTTTTATGACCTATTTCAATCACTTTTTTTGCAATAAGAGGTAGTTTATGTCCTTACCTAAACTTTTATTAACGAAAACGTATTAGATGAACAGATTTTTCCATTTATAATATTAATAGGGATTAAGTTCCCATTATTATCTTGATTGTTAATTCATGGCTAAAATCTTTATGACACTAATTTTATATGATCGGAGATTGTCAGTCCTAGCAGCTACAAACATCAATGACTAAATAATAATTACATAAAGACAGTGAGAACTGAAGACAATATAAAGACCACCAACATGAAAATTACAACTAAGAATATTTTATAGCAGATGAACCAATCTTTATGCTTTGAAACAAAACCACAAATTGGTCCATTAGTTTAGGAGGCGCACAGACAGATACATCAATCTTATAACACCCCTCTTTTATCAAATGGATTTAAATTTTTTATGTATCCTACAGGTACATTGTTTGATTTTAATATTGCTAGGTTATATTTATTCTAAACTTACTTAGTAAGAATCCCATCCTTTTTGGTAAGTCTCACAATGCAGTCGTCAGACTCTCCCATTCTCCGGATTGCACCACAGACGACGTACATTTTGGATGTGTCAGTCGCACGACCAGTTGATGGATCAACATCAGCAATCACCAATTGGACTGAAGCATGGTCCTTGGCATGGATCAGGCGGTTGCTGGCTGAGCTGAAGTAGATTTTAATAGAAATTAATTAAACTTTTTTATACTACACCTATTTCTGAATGGGAACTACATTTGTTTGGGAACAAAGTTTTTATTTGTCATCAACTTGTATCATCTAAATTCTAATTGATAGATCTATCGCCACGAAATATTTTTATTCTAAGAAAAATAAAATGTGTCGCCAGGTACAAATCATCAAATTAATGTCAATATTTACATAGAACAAGAGATGGATTATCTATATAATTGTAGTTCCTCCACTGAATAAAAGCTTTGTTCTCAAAATAATAGGTTTATTCAAAAAATAACCAATATAATATACCAATTTAATACATAGTTCAGTTCATAAATTTAATGAAAAAATGTTTAAAGGAGCGCGCTATGGAAATTGGTATTTGGGTGCTCACATGGGTTCTCCAACGAAAAATAACCAGCTAGCTCCATAGGTAATGCTTTGGAATCTCATAACTGAGTTATGCGATTCCAAAGTAGTGCATTTCATTTATTATTCTAATACATTCATAATACTTATATCTAAATAATAATTCAAAATTAATAAATATTTACAGGGTGTAAATAAAACTACTGCAGATGTAGATATACCTAGAAACAACAATAGGTACACCAGTATATGAGTACCTAATGTAAGATAGTAGTTAAATTCATAGGTACAAAAACATTATTTTTCTGGATCTTTATAATTTTTTAAGTTACATATTTCATTTTGTTAATGAGCGTTTTTCCTTAATTTGATTATACAGTTATCAGAACAAACCTATTAAAATAAGTACACACCTATTTATTTGATACTTGATAATATATACCGATGATTGTATGTGATTTATTATGAAATTGTTGTGCGACTACACTTTGATAACAGATCTATTATTTTACGAACAAACCTTATTATTTAAAACATTCAAAACTTAATAAATTGATGATAGCTTAAATCATGCCCTTTCTGAATCAGTAGTCATTAAACAGATCTCCACCAGCGACGAACCCTACATACCTATATCACTTCATACACTTTTATTAAATTCTAAGACCAAGTGGTGCATTATAAAAAATACAAAACAAAATTATTTCTTTATTAATATTTTTGGGTGTTGGCATAGCTCACATAAGGGTAAACTAACAAAGAAGTTAACAAAGCTTATAAAACTTAGATGTTAGTTTCAGAAATTAGAATGTAGGTAGCAAAACTTCTAAAAACTTTTTGTACATCTCAAACCCCTTTACTATAAAAAATGTACATACAATGGTAATTTGATTAATGTAGGTTTAAAAAAATTAAAAACAAATGACGGTTTTGTTGAAATCACATGCAAAATAACTTATAAGCACTGCAAAACAGCACCCATCTTTCACAAGTTTATCATTTGGTATATCGACTTTTACAACCGATTAATTATAAAATAGATAGAGATTATATTGTATAAGCAATTTTAATAAAAATAAATGGAAAAAATACAAGAAAATACGGTCATAAAATTTGAACATCAAACATAACCTCAAAGACACACGCACTCACCATTTCCTAGGGCAGTAGAGATCAACGAATTCTCCGGCGTCGTTCTGCATTTTGTATATCTGAAATGCAAAATATACACCATTTTTACAACAATCACGTAATAAATATTTTTATTTTCTATTAAATAAAATAAAATTTACCAAAATAGCACGCGGGGCACTAAACTGTCAAAGGAAAAAGGAACTATTTTGTTATCTGATAGTTGACACTTGATAGTTATGTTTGACAGATGACTAAAGTATTAGTATTGCCATGAAGATTTCAAAGAAGGAGAACGAACCTCCATGATTACTTGGGTCGAGTTTTAAGTCGAGTTGACTTGGTTACCGACTCAAGTTGACTCGATACAGTCTGCCTTTATAAGTAGCTTTCAGACTACGCTATACTTGGTATAACAATATCGCGCACCATACATTTAGTATGGACACGTTCACACTGCGCTATACTATATTGAATGGGCTTGCTAAAATTGAGCGATACGGAGTTCAGCTGTGCCATATTGTGCGCTCCTCCTCCCTCACCCTCGGCCGTCCCGTAAGCGAAACTAGCAAGTAGCAACAACTGAGTTTGCTATATATTATAGCCATATAGCGTAGTGTGAACGCCATGCTATATAATATAGCATGGCATCCGCTCTATAGCAGTATAGCGTAGTCTGAAAGCAAGGTTATTAGAAACTACAGGTTGCCTCATAGTCATGTAAACAAATTAACAAACTCGAACCCTCCGCACCATTCCCACCCTTGTGACGTCATGGTCGTATAAAATCGGTTGCCTGCCATATTCTAAACGTATTCGACATACAATTATTTATTCTATTTCTTTCTGAAAATAGAAACTTAATTTTTTCGAGATGTCTTTTAGAATATAACTTAAATTATTAAGATGGTGTGATATAATGTTATGCACTTTTATTTTTATATCTAATGATGAATTTTTTCGAAACCTGTCGTAAATATTATAAATGCACCTCTTTGCAATAATGGTATACCTAGTACATTATTTTAGATTCTGAGCGGAGCGTCGAATGTATTGATTTTACTGATGATTTAAAGGCTATGATTATAAAAAATGTAGTCAAAGTATAGTATTTTTAAATTTGTATTACCTATATAATAATGATGATTTCAAAATGCTTATAATAATACAAATTATTATAAGAAAGAATGTTAAACACAAACATAATAAGATAAAATATTTTTGAAGACTTAGATGATAAAAAAATCAGTCAAAATAAAGTACATTTCAATTTGTTTTACTTAATAAATAATAATAATAAAAATAATAAATGAAAAAATACTTATAACAATTCAGTGGCAAGATGATGTTGTATGAGTATATCATCAGTCTTCTAAGTTTCTGCATTTTTTGTAGTTGTGCTTTTGCTTTTCGTTTTTTTATTAATAAGTTTAAAGTTTGTTTCAAGTATCTCATTTTAATAAAAATTCTCTATTTTATGTAGGTTTGTAATTTGGACAACTTATAGTACAGTGTACACTAAAAAAAATTGTATTTAAAAATGTTTATCTTCTACTAAAACTGTAGGTATTAAAAAAAAACACTAAACAGCCATTAAACATTTATTTAATTATCAAAGTTATTACGAACAAAAATAGTGAAAAAACATTTAATTTATGTAATAATATTATATACCTAACTATGATATTACTTTAAATTCATACAAATTGATATATATTGATTTCATAATATACACTCAAAAAATCATTTCATTCTATTTGCTTAGTTATTTGAAATTAATCAAAGTTATTCAACCTTAATTGACTGTATTTACCTGTGGAATGAAATATCAGTTCTCCTTTAACGTTTTGATTTTGCAGAATAATTAACACAAGTAGATACCACGCAAACGGAACTACCTTTATTTTTATTTATTTCTTTCGTAGCCATAGTAATTATTCAAATTAAAACACTATTTTATTAAATAAATAGAACAAAATCAAGTTTGAGAAATGAAACTACGAGAAGGCATAAAAACATACGAAGGATAATAAATGCTTAACTGTGCATCGTTCCGCGGGTTGCTACTTGCTAGTAGGTATGCTACGTTTAAGGTTCGCCGGGTCGGGGCCGGCGAGCTGTGTGGCGTGGCGTCGAGTCAATGGTAGTCAAATAATATTGAACTCGTTCAAAAATCAGATATTAATTATTGTTATTAAAAGTGTTTACAAAAATAATCATTACAGAGCGAACAACTTATGTAACACAAAAGAATGGTAATAATAATTTTATCTAGAAGTAAATAATAAGAAACTAAAATAAATCGAATGGCACATTATTCATATTAAACGCCGCACCGCTTGGTATTGGGTCATTTATCTATCAAGTAACACCTACATAAAAAGCTAATCAAAATCTAAGTAATGGCACTTATTTTTGAATGAGTACTAGTCTAAAGTTATAAAAATACCTATTAGGTACCTAACTATATAAAAATAACTGTTATACAACCTAATCAACTTTGAAATAGACTTAATAGACCGTAGGTACACAATACACATGGTTATACATCAAGCTATACAAAACCAGTTTATCATGGTCTCGCTTTGTATAATCTATCTACACATTCAACGTTCAGTTTATACTAGTTTTGCATAACTTGATGTGTAGCCGTGTGTACATATTACGGTCTATTAAGTCTATTTCAAAGTTGATAGAAACCTAAAGTTAAAATATCAATAAAATAAAAATCTGTCTTAAATTCTACAATCTCTTCTTGGTACCTAAGTTAGTAATTATATGACTATGTATAATGGCAGTAATTTCTAAATTTCAGTCTTAAGTTCAATAACTACAACAGATCAACATTTTAAGTTCAAAAAAAGTTATAAACTTCAAACCGGCTGACAGAATGCGCGCGGCGAACGGCTCGAGTCAATATCTGCAAACCGGGCTGAGCCAAAGAGTGATGGTTTGCAGAATTTTTGACTCGGACTGACCCGTTTACGATCTAACTCGGGTTACCCGAGTTAGATAACTCGAGTCGCCCATCGCTACTTGGGTTCTAGACAGTGACAGTTGACACTGACACGTCATCGTTTCGAACTTTCAAATTTTTATTTTTGTAATTGATTCTATGAATTCTATGATTTTAACTGCTTATTTATTAAGCGTTTTTAATTAAATCTGGGGTACCTATTTAAAAAATTAGAGACACAAAATGGTTCACAAGAAAATACCAACGGAGGGCTCCTTATTTGTAAGTGTTTTATACTTTGACATGATATAAAAATCACGAAATTTTATGTACTTAAACGTACATTAATTTATTACACCAAAACACAAGTGAAATAGAAGACTAAAATATTTATTTCAATGAAATTGAATACAATGATAATATATAATAATAATAAATGAGCCTTTATTAATTCTGTTACATATTTCATTTTAACATTTCTTATTTCTAGATACTTATATACCCCTTCAGGGTAAAGGCCTCCTAAAAATTATGCCACTGATCCCAATCCTTGGCAATGTTTAGCCAGTTGCTCCCCGCAGCTTCTTTGATGTTGTCTGACCACCTTTTTTCAGTTTTCCCACTCTTTGTGTTCCATTGGGTCCCTTCCAGGTTGTTGTTCTCAATGTCCATCTTCTGTGATCTTTACATCTTGCCATATGTCCGCCCATTTCCATTTTGATTTCATAGCAAAATTTAGAGCATCAATAACCTTAGTTTTATTTCTCATTTTAATGATTCTGATTTTATCTAGTTTCTTTAGTTATAGAATACAATGAAGAAGAATAAAAATATATAAATAAAACTCCTCTTAACAAAGACAGTTTTAAAACCCTAAGTGTTAATAGCAAATAAGAATACTTTATGAATGGATGAACACACATACACGAAAAACTTATAATACTCGTCTTTTGCATAATATCACTAATACACATTATAATTTATTCCAGGAGCCGACATTATACGTAGTGAAAGGAATGTGTATTCTTGACAACGATGGAAATCGAATCCTAGCCAAATACTATGATCCTAATATTTTACCAACCACAAAGGAACAGAAGGCATTTGAGAAGAATTTATTTAATAAAACACACAGGTAAATTTATGTAATAGTTGAGAATGGTAAACTCTCATACAAGTTTTCTATATCTCTAAAACATGCATGAGTGTTGCCAGAGGCCCTGCATGTGAGCCTTGGAGAAACAAATCTGTGCTGTATTGATAATTGATCCTCCAGACTCCATATAATTAAAATGATTGAGTTAATTTAAATTGAAAGCTTTGTCTTGAATCTCATTAAATAATTGTTTGTGTTAACAAGTTTTCTCCATTCTCCTTTTCATTTTGAAATAAAACTGAATAGTAATAAGTAAATAATTCTTTCTGTCTATCTTTCACTAAACAGATTTTGATAAAATTTAATACAGAGATATACTAGACACTAGAGCTTGAAAAAGGACATAGGCTAACTATTATTGAGAAACAAGCCTTGAAATAGGGTTAACATGTGGACAGAGGTTCAGGATAAATAATTGTTGTTTATATAAATTTTTAAATATATGATAAATTATACAATAAATTAATGTTTTCATATTTTAGAGCGAATGCAGAAATAATAATGTTGGAGGGTCTTACATGTGTTTATAGAAATAATGTCGATTTGTTTTTCTACGTTATGGGAAGTTCACACGAGAATGAGGTTAGTTTTAACATAAATATTCTTTTTAAGCTAAATTGTTAAATTGCTTAAAATCTATACAGATAAATAAAATTGGTGTGGCTGTTTGTAATATCAAAATAACCAATTTTTTTTTACAATTTCTGTTCATTGGTCTCTGTGTTCTGGCTAATCTCTGAAACGGCTGGACTGATTTTGTCGAGACTTTCACTGGCAAATAGCTTAACTTAACTACTTAGTAACTTACATTTTAGAAATTAATATAAATAAATAACTATTCCACATGTATGAAGTATATAATATATACCTATTTTTATTTTGCTGTATGCTATTTTATTGTTTATAGGCTGTATAACATCACGATACGACGAAATTAACGCGGATGAAACCGCGGGGCACAGCTAATCACTAGATAGTATAAAACAAAGTCGCTTTTTCTTTCCCTATATCCCTTGAAGTGTATCCCTAGTGATTGAAGAGGAAGGTTTATATATATGTTTTATACCCGTGCAAAGCCGGGGCGGGTCGCTAGTACATAATGTAATTTTTGTTATTTCAGCTGATTCTTCAGTCGGTACTGACAGCTCTATATGAAAGTGTCAGCATACTGCTTCGAAGGAATGTCGAGAAAAGAGTGATTCTGGACAATCTGGATGCCGTCATGTTGGCTTTCGACGAGATTTGCGACTCCGGGTGAGTGTTTTTGTTAAAGTTTGACGGCTGCCTTAACATGGGCCTTATTTCAAAACATGGACAAAGATGTTACAGTATTAGTTGCTATGATACTAAACTCTATATTGTCGGTCCCTCATGTCTGAGGATCGTGGTCAGCATCGGGGCAGCATCTGAAGCGCTTAAGCGTTTTAATCCAATTACAGAATGAAATTAGCTTCTTTTTCTTAGCCTGAATTATATCCGATATATATTAAAAAATCGGATTTTTTCAAACCCTGGTGTGAACACTCGTCTACTTAAAATTTAGTTAAAATCAAGTTGAAATGAAATTAATCAACTTAATATTGTAAACAAGTCATAAGACGCAGTAATATGTCCGTTGCAGGGTGATCCTGGACGCGGATCCGACTTCCATAGTGTCTAGAACGGCTCTGCGGACGGACGACGTCCCTCTCGGAGAGCAGACGGTCGCGCAGGTATTTTTAATCTTTATATCACTAGCTTTGACTGACCGTCTCCTTGGTCTAGTGGTAAGCGCGTAAGCGTTACAACCGAGGAGTCTTGGGTTCGATTCAAGCAAGGCATAGAAGGCTGATCACCTACTTGCCCCTAAAGATAAAATCGATCAGTGTAACAGATGTGAAACGCATCTGCCCCATACCCCACTAGGGGACACGGGATTTCAATTTTTTGGTAAAGAACATTTGTTTGGAAACTGTTCACTGTCGAAGATAAAAATATTATATGAGACCCAAAGTAAGTCGATTCCCGGTGGAGATAAAAAAACGGTCTGGCAGGGCATAGAAGGCTGATCACCTACTTGCCCCTAAAGAAAATTGATCAGTGCACACGGGACTTCACTCACTCAAATTTATACGTGATTTCGTCCGCGTGTCCTTACAAAGCTTCACATAAATAAAAGAATTGTTTAAATTGGTCCAGTAGTTTAGTAGACTTTAATACAAACAAAAATATTAATATCTCTTTTCAATACTAATGGAGCTCGCGAACTTCGCATCGCGTCAGAGTTCCGAATAATGTGTCACCTAAAAGGTCATTCCATAGAAAATTTATGAGGAGACAAATTCTCTTCATACAATACTTTTTTGTATATTTTTAATAGTTATTCTGCTATTCTCGGATTAGATGAATTAAACAATAAATCAGAGATCATCAAAATCGGTCCATCCGTTCTTGAGTTATAAATGGTGTAAATAACCCAACTTTGTTTACATAATTATTAGCTGTTATATAGCCTAAAAGCTTTTAGCTCTAAAAATGACGATACATACAACTTTTCATCCCCCCTTTAAACCCCTTACAACCCTTTTTTCGTATTAAAAAGTAGCGTATGCCCTTTCTCAGGCTCTAGACTGTGTACCAAATTTAATTTAATTCGGTTCAGTAGTTTTAGCGTGAAACCGCGACAGATAGACAGTTACTTTCACATTTATATTATTAGTAAGGATATAGATTATTTTATATTTAAGTATCTTTTATTCACATTAACTGACGCCATATATATTTAAGATAAGATTTCGTATATTTTGTATAAGATACTTCTTACATGAAACGTGAAAAAGTAATTTATAAATAAATGAGAAGTGTACGTAGGTCTGTAAAATCCATTGTTAACGCGTTTTTCGTAAGCGAATTACAAGAAATGTCCGGTTTAGGTATTCCCATTGGTCGAACCATTTCTGATGTTAACTCAAACACACTTAATTTTTATGCTTTTTTTTGTAATTATTACAAACAACTACACAGCTATTTTATTATTTTAGATTTATTCAAATGATACAATTAATTTCAGGTTCTCATCAATATAATGAATAACACTTATTAGAAAGATGGCAACGTTTAGTTTGACAATTGACATTGTAGTAAAAAAAAAAATAGAATTTGGTATCTATGATTAAATAGTTTATTTTTTATATCTTATTTTTTACTTACCTCTGTATTTCTATGTAGATTAAAATATCTACTAAATTTTATTTTGTTTTTCTAATCAGACACAATATTGCAGAGTACAAACTAATAAATTCTATAAATTACTTTTGCTTTCATGAAATAATGGTATGACAGTATCAGCGCCATCTCTTGACATTTTGCGTCAACATTTCATGTAAATAAAATAATATTGAATCGACGTTAGCTATCTGATTCCTTTGATTCATCTGTTTTTTTTTTGTTCCCTGATGGAAATAAATAAATGTATACTTTTCAATAACAAAAGCAACTAACAAAAAAAGTGGGTTGCCTGGAAGAGATCTCTAACAGTGTATTAAAAATAACAATAAAAAAAAGCGATTAAGAACATAACGATAAACTCAGCGGTTTGTCTTTTTATTTATAATATTATGTATGATATGTACTTTAAAAGAATATTATATTATATTTTCCTTCAAACCCATCTAAACGAATTAAATTTATATATTAAGTATTCCCACAATTTCAGATTCAAATTTTAAACTGTAATAAATTTTCCGTTTTGGCTATATTTTGAGCAATAACAACAAAATTAAATACTTAAGAGGATTGTGAAGCTGCACATTTTCGTACAGTAAGCGAAAACGTTTCTCCCCCATAAATATAGACTAATTTTTAAATTTTTGGAAATGTAGATAAAATGAAAAACTAGGTCCATACGTTTTTAATTTAAAGATTGTTATATTGCGTATGATAGAAGTTATTAGCATCTAAGTATCTGTATTTTTGACTTAAAATCTTCGTCGAGCGTTTTAATTTTTTGAAATTAAACTAAACTAAAGATTAAGGTGTACTGAATCGAAAGAGACAAAAATTGTCTCATTTCGTAAATGTTTAGGGGGGTGAAAACGTATTTTAAAAAGGAAATGTAGGAATGCCTCTAAGACTTGCAACTCTCTCTCGCACGTCCGGAGTGAGGCGAAGCGGTATGAAAGTTCTTATATCAGAAGTGGGATGTTAAACCATTAAATTTCTTATAATATTGTATATATTTTTATTTGTTCTGTGTCGTCTTTATCCTTTTTGAAATTAGCCGACTGTCATTATTTTTTAAACTAGCTGTGCCCCTTGGTTTTACCCGCGTTAACTTCGTCATAACGTGATGTTATATAGCCTTAAATATAATCCTAAACACGCAATGCAATTTCTTGCTGTTGCCAACTATCAACGGATGGACGAAACATACTTAGGCTGATGAATGGCTCTGTACAAAGATTTATAAAATATTTACATTTTTAATTATGTCTTAAATAAAAGCCTAAGTTACGCGTTATTACATCAGCTATCCAATGAAATCAGCTATGAAAGTCCCGTCAGAATCGGTCCAGCCTTTTCAGAGATTAGCCTGAACGAACAGAGAGAACAAAATTTTTTATTTTGGTATATGTATATATCCTTAAGCATTTATTAAAAAGCGGTTATTTTGATATTACAAACGGACACTCCAATTATATTTATCTGAATAGATCATATCTATTCTTATTAAAATCTTTAATTTTCAGGTTTTGCAGTCGGCTAAGGAGCAACTGAAATGGTCGTTGTTGAAATAAAACAATTTAAATAATTAAAATAATATATTTTTAAACAATAAAATAAGTAACAGTAACTGTAGCAGTTTATGTATTTAAAAAAAATCTCCAAAAATTATTAACATTTAATGCGAAATAATTATTTAATTTATAATTAAACAAAATTAAATCAAAAAACATTCCTTACTAATGACTCATGCTTCTATATAAAAATTGTCTAAAGTGCTCTATCTCTTTCTCACTGACGTTCAATTGTTGCTGCAAGAACGAGACAAAACGCTTTAATCTTAGGTGAGCACGTTTATAAGTAAGAGGGATAGTCTTTATACAAAATACTAATTTCTTCAATGTACAATTAAAATTTGTAATCTTGATTGCTTAAGAAATAAATCAATACATTTATATTTTATTTTATCAATAGGGAATATGCATGTATTTTTTTTAAATAATATTACTTACATCGATACATAATTGTAAAAAAATCTGCAGTGCCAAAAAAGTAAAAATAATAAGGGAAAAAATCATTAAAATAAACATTTAATGACACTTTAAAAACTCCCGCCATCTGGGCGACCTTGGTATGACGTCAGTCTACAATAACAAACAATCAGTGACAGTAAAATGCATAACAGTTGACAATGTATTGTAGACTGTTACGTCACATTCAATCTGTGGCATTTAAATCACTGAATTTCCCGCTCGTTTTTTGTACTTTTATTTTTTTCGTAATCAAAAAGATATGCGAAAAAATTGTGATATAAACGTCATATTTTTACTAATGGTAATATTTTTTGATATTTCTTTAATAAGTCAACAAAATAGTAATAATAAGTCAAAAAAAATAACCAATAACTCAATTTATAAAAAAGTGCTTTTGTACTTTATACGATGATGAAAATATATACGATTTTTGCCAAATGCTTAAGACGTTACCACTCAAGCAAACTTTATGAGATAAAAATATTTCATTATTAATTTGGTATTAAATTTAACCTAATTAAATTAATGTTTAATTTTTATTTTTTTAATTTTAGGTTAGGCTGGTTCATATTTCGGCCAACGCATTAGTATAGCGATACAACGCCAGTAGCCAGTATTTTGGGTACGCACCCCAACGGCTTTGATGAGCCTTTTGTATTTTTGTAAATATATTTAAGTACATTATTGTAATTTTTTTTAATTAGGTATGAAATCAAAATCGGGTACACAGAACTGACACTAAATTCGTGTTGACTTGTTTTATATATAGGGATGTATCCGATACCGATATATCGGCGATACTTTGTGTTTGCCGACACAACGATACATCATGGTCTAAGATCCCGCTATACAACGACCTTCACCGAGATGTTTATTTGATGAAACATGTTTTATATTTAATTTAATATGTCAATAAATATATTGCATATGGGTTGTCTAACAAATTTCAGTCCAGTCATATAATTAATTAATAATTTTAAAAAAAAATTTTTTTTTAAACATTTTACCGGTTTGATTATTAAACAAATTTTGTACCAATCGAAAGTATGAAGCCCAAAGAATATGCAAACGTTAGGTTGCCTATTCTTTTCCGGTCACAACTCTCGGGTTGCCAGGTACTTATAAACAGGTGAATCGATACTAGCATTTTTCACCGGTCTGGTTAAGAATTAAAATTAAATGAAAATAAAGATTATTGCATTAAGAACACGGTGACCTAATAAGCAAACCGGTGAAATGTTATTTTTTTTTTTTAATTATTAACTAATTATATGACTGGACTGAAATTTGTTAGACAACCCATATGCAATATATTTATTGACATATTAAATTAAATATAAAACATGTTTCATCAAATAAACATCTCGGTGAAGGTCGTTGTATAGCGGGATCCTATACTATCAGAGAGATTATTTTCCACCACAGGTCTCATACAGACAGACTTCCGAAATCTGCTTTCTCCGCAAAACTTGAGAATGCTGTGTTTTTATTATTGTTTTTGTTATTATTATTAATAGTTATTGATTTTATTTTAATAATTACATTTAATTCTTAATTTCAATAGCTAAACCTTGAATCTCATTCAGTCTAACTATTTTTATTTTTAATAGAAATCAAAAACTTTAAAACTTGTGTTTCATATAATATTTTTCCTTAATTTAATTTTAATTCACTAAGGGTCTCTTTCACGACCTTCAAGTAAAGTGCTAATTAGTTAATTTCCAAGTAACGCTAATCGGCAAGTAAAAGTTACAAGTAACATCTTTCAATTTCACAAGCGAAACTAAAGCTTCGAGTAACAACTTACTGGTTAAGTGAATGATGAACGAAACATTCGTTTTATTAGTACAGTAATGTGTCAATTGTCAAACGTAATTTGTATTTGGAGCTGTGATTTTTAGTTATTGTTTGCCGTGTTTTCAGCGTTTTATATATCAAATTGTTGTAAGTGCATTTCAATATTACCTACGATGGATAAAGCAAGAAGAGAAAGAAGTGCAAACTTTTCTTTACACGAGAGAGACATTTTGGTATCTTTAGTACAAAAATACCAACATGTTCTGGAAAATAAACAAAGTGATGCTTCCACGTGGAAAAAGAAAGAAGCTACTTGGGAGTTAATACAGAATGAATTTAATGCTCAATCTGGAGGCATATTCAGATCAATAAAAACTTTAAAAGTAAAATATGAGAGTGAAACGTTCGGTGAGGAAAAATCAGCTGCTATTCGTACAGAACTTTACCGAACTGGAGGTGGCAAAAATACAGCACCTCCACTGGATAAAGTAGAAGAGCAAATAAAAGCCATGATAACACTAAGCACAGTTGGCTTAGAAAGTCAATATGATTCAGACATATTACCACAAAATCAAGAAAGTAAGTTTTTTGGTTGTTAAAAGATGTTAGATGTATCAATGTTGATTGACTGTTGATTGTTTTTTAAAAACTTGCTATTTTTACAGAAACGATTGATGTTGAAACTATGGAAGATTTTACAATAGAAATACCATCTTTATCTGTAAACACAGAGGACGATGCTGTGTTAGTAGAAAATGAGGCTACTAAAAACCGTAAGTACTATAGCAAGTCAGATATCTGTCTGTTTTGTCATAAATCTGTATGTTCAAATTATATAATTTATGTTTAATGAATGCTTTTACAGAAATTCTTCAAAGTCCTTGATGAGTGTCCCATCACTACAGAAAAACTGGAAGAAGAAAAGATAAAGCAAGCAGAGAACTTAAATAGTTAGTATTAATTTTCATTTGTTACATTAATATATTCTGTTCTGTTAAGTAATAATTATATGTTAAAATTATATTTTTTAACAGCCCCAGATTTATATGAAATACAAAAAAAACATGTACTCCTACTTCATCCAGCAAAAAGTGGGATGTGACTGGTTGGAGGAATTTGAGATCAAAAAAGCTCCTTGCACTTACTGGTTGAAGGTCGTGAAATTGACATGTTGAGTTACTGGCTACTTTAAGTGGCGGTTAGCTTACTTGACACTTTACTTGAAGGTCGTGAAACAGGCCCTAGGAGTTTGTATCGGTATCGTATCGGCAAAAAAGCATTTCGATGCATCCCTAGTAATCACTACATAGTATAAAACAAAGTCGCTTTTTCTGTCCCTATATCCCTTTGTCTTTGTATGCTTAAATCTTTAAAACTACGCAACGGATTTTGATGCGGTTTTTTTAATAGATAGAGTGATTGAAGAGGAAGGTTTTATATATGTTTAATACCCGTGCGAAGCTGGGTCGGGTCGCTAGTGTATATATTTCTACAAATTCGACTTGCTAGTGAGGCCGAACTGGTCAGGAGTAGGTTGAGAGATTAGTTTCGATATCTGTTTGAACGAAGGATGATTTTTGTCTTTCATCAACTTAAATAGGACATTCTCCGAAGTTCCCACAAAACAGCCGATTGCTTGCAGACGCTGAAAAAAGAAAACTATTTCAAGTATAACCAATAACAATTAACGGGGCATGGGTAGGGTTGCCAACTATTTTTACAAGAAATAAAGTATATGCAGGTCTATGAAAAATATTAAACAGTATTTGAGAAAAATGAACAGTATTTTATTTATTAAATACACATTTTTTAGAGCTTCTCGCACAACTTACATTTACAATTTTTTTTAAAAACTTTAAACGCCTCATCACAATTACCTATAACTGGAATTTAAATATTTTGAGAATATTTTGATTTAATGAGGAGCTCATTTTTATTAAATTAATAGATGCTCTATTTCAGTGAGAGCCCTCTGACTAAATAAAA
Source organism: Aporia crataegi (assembly GCA_912999735.1). Taxonomy (NCBI): domain Eukaryota; kingdom Metazoa; phylum Arthropoda; class Insecta; order Lepidoptera; family Pieridae; genus Aporia; species Aporia crataegi. Next base: position 137,045 of record OU538754.1, on the reverse strand, counting down.
ATAAATTTGTGTGAGCATCTAAGTATAACACATAATGTGTTTGCATTTTGATCCTGAAAACTATTTTGTATACTTTATTTTTGTTCAACAGTAAAAAGTATAATTTAGTGAAAAAAAGTATAGTTGGCAACCCTGGCAGGCATGGGGTGGACACATTTTTTTTAAAACAAATGATCAGCCTTCTGTGCTTACCAAACCTATTTCATAACCCTACTGGGGTTCTGGTATTCAGTAAGTGTCAATCAGGAATGCTTTCCTATCAGCAAGTGAATTTTAAAAATTTGTCAAGTATTTTTCATTTAAACATTAATATTTCCTAATTATATTAATAGTAAGTATAGTTATGTGAGAAAAACAATGGCATAGAATATTTTGTGTTGATAATTGCTTGCGATACCAAAATCCACTAAAAATCAGTTTTAAAGCGATACATATATGCCATAATAAGATACATAATACATAAAGATACATAACTACCTTGAGTGCCAGTTTCCTGTCCATCAATGATCTTGATGAAACTCCATCAGCCAACACATGAACAGATAAATCCTTTTTGATGAGATCTATCACGGTTTGTTCTATGCATACATGAGCCTGAAATTGTCCCTGCTTATTAAACTAAGCTGAGAAAAAAATATACATGAAATTGAAAACAATTCAAAAACACCGGAAGGATAATTAGAAATAACAGTATCTCGTAAAATGATAGAGATTTCATGTAAAAGCTTTCAAAGCAAAACTCAATGATATCAGTAGATTCATTTATATAGATTATATAGTAGATTCATTTTCAACATTCGATTCAGTGGTTTAGATAGGAAAGGGTAACACACAAACTTTCAAGTTAATAATGCTTAAAATACATTTTTTCAAGCTTTGGGTTAGCGTGGGGACTATAGCCAATTCCATCTCGCCTCAGAGAAGAGATCTATGCCCAGCAGTGGGATGTATATTGGCTGGTGAATGTAAATGTATAAACCCATGCTCTCGAAAATAAAATTGTTATTAGTGTTGGATAACTACTTATGCGATTTATTAAAATTAAACAAAGTACAATGTGACGAATTTTACTGATAGAGCCCCATCAAAAGAATTCGCCACGGACCCCAGATGGTGTAGTTACGCCACTGCTTTCTGATCTAGATTAATATTATAAAGAAAATCGTATTTATTTTGTTTGTTATATTAAAACAGCTAAGGCTACCAGTAAATACCTCAATCCCAAATAGAACAATTGAATTTAAATCTGGTATATCCTTTTTTAATTGTTCTTCAAATTCCGGTGTCATCATTGAAAACTTTGTTTTCTCAAATACCAATTTCGCATTCTCGATATTAATATCTTTAGTTGTGTGACCGAGCCCTTTTGGATATTGTTCAGAGACATATACAGGTATCTTTAAGTGCTTGGCTGCTTCCACCTTAAATATGTATTATAAATAAATAAAAATACATTAGACATTATGTAAAACATATTATCGCTAAAGCTTAATATAAAGTCTGAATATTGGTCCCTTGGGGATATAATGAAGTCCAAAGATCTTTGCATGAAACTGAAAAGAAAGACCTTTAACACATGTATTCTTCCATGTATAACATATAGATGTGACATATTTGATCTCATACTCTGTAACACAGCCTGTTCTATTCATGAGTCTAAAATAAAAAAGTGAAGTCCCGTGTCCCCTAGTGGGGTATGGGGTAGATGCATTTCACATCAGTTTCACTGATCGATTTTTTCTTTAGGGGCAAGTAGGTGATCGGCCTTCTATGCCGAGTTTTATCTCCACCGGGAATCGAACCCAGGATCTCTCGGTTGTAACGCTTACGCGCTTAACACTAGATCAAGGAGGCGGTCATGAGTCTACTATACCACTATCAAAAATTGACCTTTTTATGCTATTATCAGCATTGATATAAAATACTCCAAAACCCTAAAAAATAATGTACAAAAAAATTAAAACTTCCATAAAGCCAATTACGAAGATTAGTTAAAGTTTAGGTCTGCTTGATTGGGATAGTCTATTTACGGGGCTTATCATAGATGAAGCTATTGATATTTTCTACGATAAATTATATGAAATAATTTATTATAATATATAATAACATTCCCTTATCTTGACCGAAAAATTTGCATTTCCCAATATGGTTTCCCAATGCATATATACAAAACTAAGAGTAAATTATGAAAATTTATGAAAAAAAGTCTGACTGAGATTTTTTCACTGTACAGAAGTAGATTCAAAACTGAATGTTGTGCGTGCTATTCAAGATATAATGTAACAAATATTAAGAACTGTATTTATAAAAAGTTAAGTACTTTTAGTGTTATATGAATAATCATAGGGTCAAATCTGGTATACCGTCAAATGATCCACAACAGATATGTAACATGTTTTCAGTTTATTTTAAATCAGTGTAAGAGTCCTCGACAGTTGTCGCTAATAGCTGGATTCCTCCGAATGCAAGTTATGATTCTTGCAAAATAGTATCGGACCTATATTTCTCAGTTTCTATCAATCCACATACAACTTAAAAATCTTGACGATACTAAGGGACCTGGACGTGATGGTATACTAGCACTTTTTTTTAAGTTAAATATTCTTTTCAACAAATGTACGTATTACTGTAGGTTTCTTTCCAATGTTTTGGAAAACAGCAAATATCGTGGCAATTCATAAAAATGGATCATGTCATGATGTACTATTGTCCAATCTCAATTTTGTGTGCTTTGTCGAAAGTCTTCGAAAAACTGGTACACAATAGTCTATATGCTATTTTAAAAAATATTATTATTCCTGAACAGCATAATTTTGTAAAGAAAAAGTCTACGGTTACAAATTTAATGATATATATACTGTGGAAGTCCCAGAAGAATCAAGAAATTGAACAAATGTACATTAGACTGATCCAGAACGTATATATTAATAGCTCAGCCACTATTCAATTAGAGAGAAAAGTTATTCCGTTCAAAGAAGTAAAAGCCGTAAGACTCCCTGTCCCCTATCTCGAAAACTATTCGCGTAAGTAGTGACAGGGAGGGATACAAAAGGGTATGTTCAAATGGCTCGAAAGTTTAAACATAGGAACATCAAGTAGGGTGCATATTATAAAATAATGAGTAAAAACTATCTTAATATAATGTAGTTACGTAATATTGATAAGAAAATTATTACCATTTTGTTTGCAACCTTTACAACTTCGCCGAAATGTTTGATGTGCGGTCTGAATGTTTCTTGAAGATCACACAGTAAAAACGCCGTTTTCTGGGCTTCTAAAGCTCCCAATTTTATGATGTTTCGGGCCATTCTTCACAACAATCACGATTAAAAATATATTGTGAAATAACACGCACACCACACTAACTAGTAACTTGTTTATTATTATTATCATCACAGACTAGAATAATTATCATAGGTCAATATTTCAGATTAATGACAATTACAAAACACTATTAATTTATACTCTTACATGACAGTTATCAGATAACAGACTACACATCAACCACAGAATAATTATTAAAAAGTTATTCAGGAGAAATCAATGAATATCAAATATAGCGGTCGGACCTATAATACTATTGTGTGGTATTTCTAGATAAATACTCGACCGATTTACTTAAATAGGGTGTCAAATGAAAGATTATTAAATACATATTATTTAATTTTTAAGATTTATTAATGTAAAGCTAGTACCAAATGAAATATTTTGAAAAAACAACATTTTATGAAATAAAACTTTTTTTTAAATGTAAAAAGCTCGTTAACCGTTAGGATCATGGAAATTTAACTTATAATAAAACGAGAATCGGTAGCGCCGAATTAACTCTTTGTTGGTACGAATAATCTTGAAATTATGTAAAATAATAAAATTCTGAATACAAAGTATGTGCGATTTTAATTTAAAATAAATTACTGAGATTTAAGTGACCTATTACATAGACAGTATTAATAGTGTTTTTTCTAATGTGATCAGCATATTAAATTAATCTAAATATTAATAAATCGCTATACTTATCTAGATATACCGCACAATAGAATAAGCTCGACCGCAATCTTTTCTGTCATAACTAACCCCCCCCCCCCCCATACCCTAGGAAGTGACTACCACACTATTTGTGTTCAGGTCCTGAACGGTATGGGAGAAATGATGACTTAGGATATGTCAACAATTGAGGATGTATTTGTTTTGCAACATTTCGTTCTGACGAAAAGTTTAAAATGGAACATACTTTTTTTTTGCAACGCGCAGCAACAAATTTGAAATTCGAATAATAACATTTTTAAAAACTATAAAAAATAAGTACTCGTTCGAATTTCAAATTTTGTTTTGTTTTGCTTTAATTATGTAATTCTTTAATAATGGCGTATCAAGAACATTTCGATTTATTAGAAGCTTACTTTTCAAAGTTCTATTTTCTATAATAATTGTAAATTTTTGGTTAATATTGTCGTTTATATCTTTGGTAATATTTTCTTGCATGTTTTTTATTTCCAGTTTTTGATTATTTAGATCGCCTTGAATTTCTTTCAGAATTTTCATAATATCTTCCATGCCAATAACATTGTTATGTTATTGTCATACCTATACCTTCTACTTCCAGCATTGAACCATCTCCCATAACAATCCTTTTACCCTGAATAGGTCTATAATTTGTTAAAGAATTTTTGTTTCTGGTCATTTGCTCTGTCGCACCACTGTCTAGACACCAACCATTACTTTAAAATGCTCCAATTAATGCATATGAAATTAATACATCATCATCTTGTTGACTTGGTTTACCGTGATTTTTGTTTCTTATCTTTGCAAACCAGCAGTTTTTCTTTATGGCCTTTTTTCTTACATTAGAAACATTTTATTTCTTTATTTTCTTTATATTTCTTACTTGTTTATGAAAGTGCTACCGAATCATTACTTAACCCTTCTCTACTGTTTTCTCTTTCTTCCTCCAATAACAACCTAGTTCTTAAACTTTCCAATGTTTGTTCGGTTTCTGGTACACTTTTCCAGGCTGATGTGAAGTATTTAAATTTGACTTTTAGAGACGAGAATTTTTGTAACAATCATTTTATCCGGTACTGTTTCCCATTTTGTTTCGATTGACTTGTAGTTAATTCTAGGTTGCTTAAAAACTGATTAATGCCTTCACCTTCATATTTCAAATTAAAAAATTGTTGTTGTAAATAGTGCACACTTACAGCCGTTTGCTTTTCGTATACTGAGCATAGCTTATCTCACATCTCTTTCGCCGTTGTGGCTGTTAATAAGTGGGTCATTGGGCCTTCACCGATACTCGTAACTCTTGAGCACATGAATCTTTCTTGGCGAATTTGACATCAGGTTTTTCACCCGCATTTTCTTAATTCCTTTGCCCGTAAATACCGTGATCTGGAAATTCCAATTGGACCCGTTGAATATAATTACGTTTCTATCCTTGCAACTCATTTTAGCGAGCAAAAAGCCCATAACCTGTTAGCGGAGGATTCGCAGACGAAGCACAATATGAATGCCTTTCTGAAGAAAACTAAGGAAGAATTGAAAAGTAGAATAAACAATGGAGAAAAAAATATAGGAATCAAATACATAAAAGGAACACCAAAAATAGTAACACTTAATCAAAAAAACACACTCATTAACCATTCAGCCAATTAACGTCACTACTATAGATAAAATTACATATGAAGTTATCACTAGCTATAAAGATATTACTGTGACTAAAAAGTCCTTAAAATTTTTCTATGCTACAAGAAGTATCGTTAAAAATGGAAAGTTTGATGAGCTAAGATGTATTGTTCATTCATTTAAAGTTCATCTTGACGTTATTGTTCTGACAGAGACTTGGATCAAAACTGAAGATGAAGCTCTAAGATTTAAGTTACCTGGATATACACATTACTATAATTATCGAACGATGCATAGAGGAGGAGGTGTATCCATTTTTGTAAATGACAATCTGAAACATACTCTCACTGAGAAACTAACAACTGATAATAACCACTTCCTTTGGGTACATATAGGAAAGTAATCGCTAGATATTGGTGCTGTCTATAGACAACCGAGCGATACAAATTCAAACGACTTTGTTGACATTTATTCAAATTTCCTATGCAAAAGTAAAAGAGCTGTAATACTAGGCGATTTCAACTTTAACTTATTGAGAAAAAAACCAAACATAACTAAGTATAAGCAAGCTGTTAAAGAAAATGGATATAAAATTATTAACAAAACTGTAGAGGAATTTTGCACTAGACACATAGATGGCAAAAAATCCATACCAGATCATGTGTGCACAAATTTGAAAGAAAATAATTTTCATCTTAGAATAATTGAATCGTCTATGTCAGTCCATAAACAGATATATTTCGAAATAAAACAATACCAACCAGAGTTGAGAAGGAAAGTGAAGTATGAAGCAGTTGATTATGACGTATTATATAAAACTTTTTTTTAAAGAAATAGGACATATAAACTTAGACTATGAATATTCAAGGCTTGAAGCACAGCTAATCAATTGTATTAACAAAAGTAAAATCACCAAGTATAAGGTAAGCAACCCTCCAAGACAGGACTGGGTAAATAAGGAAATAATTGATGATATAGATACAAGAAACATATTATATCATAAACATAAAGCTAATCCTAAAGACGATAAGACATCTGAAGAATTTTTAAAGAAAAGAATAGAAGTGGCAGATAAGATAGAAGAAACTAAGAAAAAATACTACTATAAAGCCTTTAATAATTGTAAGAAAAAGCCTGCAAAAATGTGGACTCTAATTAATGAACTTGCTAATAATAAAAATAGGAATTTAACTGTCCCTGAAAAAATTACAGCTGAAGATGGGAATATTACTACTAAAGAGAAACAAATTTGTGAAGTGTTTAATGAATATTTTTCAACTATTGGCACCGTGCTGGCAGATCAGATTCCTAAAACATCAATCACACAATCAGACTCAAATAAAATGAATACTAACAACTTTGCAATGCATGATTTTGGTTCAACCACTACGGAAGAAATAAGTAAAATTGCCATCACCACTTTCATTACATGAATGTCATACTGAATTTTGTACATGTGTTAATACTGAAAGTCCGCCAATTTGAACCAATGACGACCTGTATGGAAATTTGTCTACACCTTCTGTTGCATTCATAACAAGTGTTAATACCCCCACTTCTGTAAAAACCATTTAAACTCGTAAACCTACATATAAAACTGATAAAAGAAAGAAAAGGCTTTCACACAAAGAAAACTGGATTGTCACTAAAATAAAATTTGCAAAAAATCAGGGAAAAAGTTTTACAAATGCTAAAGGAAAAGTGCCAGAAAAGGGCTTAAAAGATCCATGTACAGAAAAATGTCGATTAAAGTGCTCGATTAAGTTCGAGGAAAATCAGCGTTATAACAATTTTAAGTGATGAAAGCGTATTTTACTATAAAAGAAAATTGTCAACCTTTAACTTTACGGTATATAATTTAGCTACCAATAAAGGTACCTGTTTTATGTGGCATGAAGCTATAGCTAAACGCGGGGCAAATGAGGTCTCTAGTTGCCTCTATGAATATATGTATAAAGAACACGCGTTAAGAGGAATAAAATTCTTTAAATTCTGGTTAAAAAAGGAATCGGTGCTCTGTATGCGATCCAAAACAGGACAGAAAAACGATAAATTGTTGTGTGAAATGTAAGACTCCGATTTGCGACGAACATCGATTTTCTTGCTGTGAGCATTGTTTGTGGTAATAAAACTAGTAACTTTTGAGCAAAAATATTTTTTGTACCTTTTTATATAATTTTGATGATTTTTCAATAAATTTTTTTCTTTAATATCTGGAGTGTTTATTGAATCTACGAATTTACACCGTCAGACAATGCGTTACTTGGCACGACAAAATTAAGCATCTCTTTTATTTCAATCAAGTTCATGATTTTTTCAGTTAAAGTGGCATTCTTGAACTTTAATATGCAATTGAGTTTTTCCCGATATCTCATTTTGTTCAATAGTTATGAATTTTTTGTGAAAGCCTGCATTTTCGGTGAGTGGGTGTGTTTATGGCAAAAAATTTACTAATTAATTTTTTTTGCAATATTCGTGGTGTGCCCTTAAAGTAAAAATATTCAACAGTATTCAGGAATTTTTTCAGATTTTTCAATTGCAAATTACGTTTTATAACATGTGTTTTAATAAGAACTTTTTAGAATGCAACGTTATTTTCTTTTCTATAGATGACAGCTCTCTAGTCTTTTGTTCTCTCTGTAAGAATAGCTTGCAAGAATTATATCTGAATTTTGGTTGTCCGGAGAATTTGACTTTTATTACATCCTATAATCCCCAACATGGTCCTCATCGAGCCGGATGAAGTGAAGAATTGAAGCAGCATATGGATATATAGCGGATTAATACTTTCATACATTCGCGTAAATGAGCAGCTAATACTTATTCTCGTAGTGGTTTTGTCAAAATTGGGTTAATTACATTTTCAACAAAATCAGCTTCTCTGGAACTAAAATAGCATGTTTTTGAATTTTTTTTATGAAAATGCACTAGTATTGTATCTTTCCAAAATCACCATTAAACGAGCTATTTTTTAAGTCTGTTGTACAAAACTGTCACATACATTTTTTTTCACCACTGTAGGTTAAAGTTAAGCGATAAGAAAATTGTTCTGTAAAAATTTAAACAAAAAATATTATTTCTTTAAAACATTCTTGTTTTTGATAGAAAAAGACTTATCAATTTGTAAAGTAACTATTCACGAATAATTTGATGTAAAAAAAAATACCAGAAAAGGAATTTTTCATTACGAGATGCTTAAAAATCTGTTTTAAAGTAGTGATTTTTCGATATTTAGGAAAATGTTGTATAACTTTAAATCTGTAAGATTTTGCTGAACATATGTGTTTTTTTGGTAGGTATTGACCCTAGCTATCACCCCCTGCAGTATGTCGTACTATTTACTGGACATCCTGTATATAACAAAAGATAACAGAAGAATTAGCTTCTGCTGGAATGGTGCTACATAAATGGAAATCTAATTATCTCCATGTTATATCTGATAATGCCAAGCCTACATCATTAAATTTAAACATAGGTTCAATGGAACCTAGTAAAACTTTGGGCATTAGTTGGCATACTGAATCTGATTCATTATGTTATTTAATTAATCAAAACATTCCTAATGTTTTTACTAAACGTGGTATTCTTTCCACCATTTCCCAAATATTTGACCCATTAGGTCTTTTAGCTCCTTGTATCATTGCTTTGAAAATGATTATTCAAAAGATATGGATCTATAAATTAGGTTGGGATGATCCATTGCCATCGGACATTTTAAAATCATGGACAATTATTTTACATGAATTGCCACTTTTGAATAAAATACATATTCCTCGTTATATACTTTGTAATGTGTATGACAACATAGATCTACATATCTTTAACGATGCGTCCGAGGTAGGCTATGGTTCTTGTATTTACATCAAAAGCTCAAATTCAACTAATGTTTTAGTACGATTGCTTACAGCCAAAAGCCGAGTCTCACCAATTAAATCTCTTACTATACCAAAAAGCGAACTCAGCGCAGCTTTAGTTGGTGTCCGACTTTATGAAAAGGTTATAAATTCATTCAGAGCTAAAATAAGTAGTGCTACATTTTGGACTGACTCAACCATAGTCTTAGGCTGGCTTAAAATATTACCTAGTAAATTGCAACCTTTTGTACGTAACCGAGTATCAGAAATTCTAAGCAAAACTGGAACGTGTTCTTGGCGGCATGTCCCAACATATTTAAATCCGGCGGATCACACATCTCGCGGAGTAAGTGTAAGTACTTTGCAAGGTCTAGATATATGGTGGTCAGGCCCTGAATTTTTAAGATATGATTGCACAAAGTGGCCGTTACCTGAAGTACGATCAGAAGTATCTTTATTCACTTCGTCTGATGCCAAAGGAATAATTATAGATTTTCAAAGGTTTTCAAATTTTTCACGGCTAAAACGTACTGTGGCTTATGTATTAAGATTTGTAAATATATGTAAAAAGCAATCACCTAAATATAAATATCTTTGTGTTAATGAGTTAAACAGCTCACTAAATTTAATTATAAAACTTTCTCAAATTGATGCTTTTCCTGAATATAAAATTTTATTAAATAAAGATAAGTTACCGAAGAAGAGTCCATTATTAAAGTTTAATGTATTCTTAGATGAAACATCCATTATTATTACAGTCCTCTCGTGTTACTAGATTATTATTTGAATATATGCATAGGAAACTTATCCACGCCGGACCACAATTATTATTAGCATCTATTAAAGAAAACTACTGGCCCATAGGCCCATAGGAAAATATTAATTTTCATTTTATACCCCCTTACGCGCCTCATTTTGGCGGATTATGGGAAGCTGGTATCAAATCGATAAAATATCATTTAAAAAGAGTACTGGGAAATTGTAACTTAACCTTTGAAGAATTGAACACTGTCTTAGTAAAAATTGAAGCACTGCTCAACTCACGTCCACTCACACCACTTTCGTCGGAACCCAGCGACTTCCAGCCACTCACTCCAGGACATTTCCTGATAGGACGGCCACTAATCGCATTACCAACGCCAAAACATGAAGACTTCTCTACGAGTCATCTAACAAGGTATCAAAGAATTGAACAACTCTGTCAACATTTTTGGTCTCGTTGGAGCAAAGAGTACGTATCAGAGCTCCAACAGAGAGTAAAGTGGCGTAGCGATACTACCACGCTGAAAACAGATGCTCTTGTACTCATTAAAGATGAGAATCTTCCACCACTCAAATGGCGATTGGGACGCGTCATAGATGTGTATCCTGTACAGGACGGAATCAGTCGCGTCGCTGACATCAGAACCTCTGCTGGAGTCGTTCGTCGAGCGTTCAATCGAATCTGCCCCCTACCTGAACCACAGGATCCCTGATGTTTGAGAGACGAGCTCTCAACGCCCGGGGGGATGTTTTAATAAAAACTTTTTAGAATGCAACGTTATTTTCTTTTCTATAGATGACAGCTCTCTGTCTTTTGTTCTCTCTGTCAGAATAGATTGCAAGAATTATATCTGAATTTTGGTTGTCCGAAAAATTTGACTTTTATTACATCCTATAATCCCCAACAACATGCCTTGGGTCTTGAGCGACCCACGATAAGCCTAAGTGGTGTGGAAAAAAGCGGTAAGGTGATCGGGTTAAAATATTTATAAGTTTTAAAAATAAATAACAGCATTTGCTTTAGCGCGATATATGGCAAAAACTTACTGCGAGGACCACTTGAATATTAAACATTAACTTTAAATAGAATAAAATTCTTTGCAGTAGTAAGTATTACTTAAGCACGTAAATTCAGTCTTCATTGATTTAAGTCTCAAAGTTTCAATGGATCCATTATTTATAAGTTATAAATATAATCTAAGATATGGCACTTCAACTTTGGTACATATAAAAAACTAGCTGTTGCCCGCGACTTAGTCCGCGTTATTATGATCGCGATTAAAAAGTTTTTAAAAGAATATATTTTAAAGTACTTCTGCGTGAATGATATTTTTAGTTTTATTTTCTTGTGACAGAAGAACGTACTTATTTTCACCGCAACCCGATCTTGACAACGCTACATAATATAGTTGGCTGTGTGTTTGATGGTAAACACATTTATTTGAACATGGATTAAAAATAATGTTATGTTGATAAACAATTGACAATAACGCATTAATTTCGACTAAATTTGATTACCATAAAAAAGGTTATAATGAGTCAATCTTAAAAGATTGAGATGTCGCGGACATTTTTTTAGATCATTTAAATCACTTAGCCCTCAAAGATTGATAGTTTCCCCCGTTTTTGCAACATTTTTCACTGCTGCTACGTTCCTATTGGTTGCAACGTGATGTTATATAGCCTAAAGCCTTTCTCGATAAATTCACTATCCAACACAAAAAGAATAATTCAATTCGAACCAGTAGTTATGTACCGATTATGACTCATAGTCATTCTACAGACAGTCTCTCCAAAATCTTTGCTCCATAAATCTCCCACTGGTGTATGGGACATTTTTTTAGAACCTAAGAATTATAATAATCCCAAAACGGCTTTTATCTCATTCAGAGTACTTTCCTTGTAAATACATTGATTAGGTAGCGTCTCTCTTATTTTTTCAATATGCATGTTCGTATATTTGACAATGATATTTAGATGAGAGTCGGGGAATAGTAAATCAATCGGGTTTACTATCTCGCGAGCTTCAGCCTTACAAGCTGGTAAATACACTGGTATGGAACGTCTGCCACGGGTCTCAGGAGGATTTTTATACCATTTAAATTTAGGCGCGTTTTTCCTACCCCTTCCAAGTATCACACTGCTTGAACGTCAACGCTTCGCCGGTGGAGGTTGATCAAGGTTAGATTCACCTTCCTTTTCAATTCCAACTTCAGCATCAGAATCTAACGTGTAATCCTCATCAAAATCTTGGTTATCGGAGGAGTGATGTTCACTTTCACATTCGATTTCAGACTCCGATTCACTAGTTTCATCATGAATTATTATGGGTCGATCGCGTAGATAATAGTGATGTTCGTGTCTGACTTCAGCCATAACAACAAAAAATTCTGGAAAAATCACTCCTGATTATTTTATTATACTTAATTTTCATTCAGAGCACTGATAATGATGATAATGCGATAAAAAATATTTACATTTCACATACCTAAAAGTTCGTAAAAGTTACGTCGCTAACCGTATAGGACGATATCTTCCGTCCACAAACTTGCACATGCTCGTGCTTACTGACGTTACACTGGCTACTGACGCGCTTGCGCCTGTGAGGTGTGCGCGAGTGTAAGTTTTTTTACAGAGGGGTTCGAGGCCCCTTCCTTTTCTCCTTTCAAAGATATGCATCAGCTCCAAACTTGGCACGGACGATATCGTCTTGTACGGTTGGCGGAGGGTTATGCAGTGATTTTATATTATGTGTAAACTCACCAGTAGATATAAATGTCACAAGGAATAATAATAAAGTCAGCGCTAATTTTTTGAAACTGTAAGATTTATTTCGTGACTTTTTAATTGCCGGTATTTGATCTTCGTTTTGTAATTCGTTTGATTGATTTATGGGAAGAATTGAAAGCTTTGTAATAGGCCGTTTAATTATCCCATTTTTTGTTTTCGAAGTAACTACTCTTACGACTTGGTGCTCGTCTAAGAAAGGATTCAGGTTACACAGTTTGCTTTTTTTGATATTTTTAATCCCTTTTTCAGATCTGATATTTCTCGTGAAAAGAAATGAAGTTGAGTATGCTTAATTATTTGCATTCGCGCTTCAGTTATTTATTTTATTGTTAAATATGATTCTCTGTTTCCGTTTTCATTCAGCAATAATCGTTTCATCCAAGCTAAAACTCTGGTTGCTTTATTAAACGTGCAGTATTTATGAAGTAAATTTTGTATAATGCTTTCCTGAGCTGTTGTAGTATGTACTTGTTTCACTTTACGCACTTCTTCATCTGTAACGTAATTTTCACGATTATTTTTTTTCTTGGTTCGAAACGTACGATTTCAGCCATGTTGGGCCATTCACCATCATTTGTTTAAAACTGAACTCGTCCTGTTGTAGATTCCAGCTTAATCCTTAAACTCCAGACGAGTCAGTCGATTTAAAAAATCATAATCGTTTTGTTCCAATCGGTTTCCAACTTGAAAACTTTTTGAAAGATTTTTCTTCTCCTAACGAACTCCTAACTAACGAATGGTTGGTATCCTTCTATAAATAAGTCCAATAAATCTCAGTCAATTTTTTTCTGATCCGCTGATATTTTTAGTGCTGCTGCCTGCACCATACCTTTCCATGCGTTGTTGTTGAGGTACAGCTCGTGGTGCCAATATAGATGAACAAGACTGAGGATTTGTTGCCGATGGCCCTGTGGAATTGTTCGGTAGTTGTGCAACTTCATTTTGCGAACCAGTTGGCACTGATGAGAAAGATTGTGGGTGTAGCAGCGCAAGCGCTAATGGCCTGGATGTCGTAGCTCCCTTAACGTTACTCTATATGTCGCTTATGTAGATATCGAACAGCATTTGAAATCTGGAAAACAGAAATGCAGATCGCGCCGCTGCTTTGAGTTCTTCGATGTTAACCTTTTTCAAGAAATCGGATACACCAACTTTAAAGGATCTGGATATCGTCGCAGCAGGTGTCTGGGCTTATCACACGATTCAAGAAAACCATAGTTTTCGCTCTAATGATTGTGCGTCAAAATTAATTTAATCATGTTTTGATCCCAAATTTACATGCGCGCGTACGAAATCAGAAGCTATTGTAGTGAATGTTTTGACGCCTACAGCGATGAAAGAATTAAAAGACGATCTTGATAAGTCCAATTGTATTACAATACTAAGCGATGCTTCAAACCACGGTAACAAAAAAATATACCCTATTCTAGTGCGATTTTTTCAACCTTACGTAGGTGTGCAAGTAAAAATTTTAGATCTCCAAGACCAACCAGGTAAGACTTCTGACATCATTGTCAATTATTTAAACCAAGTGTTGACAGAAACAGTGTTGTTAATTTGACAGCAAATGTCGTGGCATTTCGCGGAGACAATGCCAACGTTAATTTCGGAGGCGCGGCTAGGCGAGGAACTAACAATGTGTTAACGAAATTACAATCATCTCTGAAAAAACCATTGATAGGTATTGGATGTGGAGCCCATGTAAATCACAATGCAATAAAATCAGCTGCAGACAGGCTACCCTTAGATTACGAAAGCATCATTGTGAAGATATATTCATTTTTTTTATATTTACACGATTCGAGTTGAAGCTCTAAAGGAGTTTTGTGCCGAAACTAAAACGGAATATCGACAAATGCTCGGCTATAGCAAAACCAGATGGTTTGCTCTTATACCTGCCTTGGAAAGGATTTGAAAAATGTATCAGCCATTAAAAAACTACTTTTTAAGCATTGAAAAATGTTTACTGTTACCCCTGTTACTAAAAATTTTTTTTTAAGATCCCACATCCGAATTGTGGCTTCATTTTTTACACAGTCAGTCAGCAAGTTTTCATCAAGCTGTATTGAAACTGGAAGGTCAGACGGTATCAGCAATTGAAGCTGCAAAAGAAATCAATCAATTAAAAGATAATTTGACTCAGAAACAGACCAATCAGTTTCTTCCATTTATGGTCCGTCAATTAATAGTTAAATCGAAAGATAATGTTACTGACATAGATGAAGAGTTTATGAAAATAGCGGCTACAGAATTTTATGGAACAAGCCGTGAATATCTGGAGCAGTGGACTTGCTTTCTTACCAATGAAATGGAGATATTTTATTGGGCAGATTTAAAAAAGGTCCCCGCATGGGAAGACGTTCAAAAATCTCTGGATGTATGAACTGAAAAGGAATATATTAATTGTAATAAAAATACAGAAGTTTTTGACGAATTTTCGCTAATTTTTAAATATATTACATCGCAGAAAGTAACTGAATAGAATAATTTAAATGTTTCCACGGAAACTCGTTGGGTGGAACTATTCAAACACTTTCAAGCCAACAATCTTCAGCATGAAAATTCTATTTTAATTGAATATATTTTATGTTTGCCTGCTACAAATGCTCCAGTAGAAAGAATATTCTCTATGATGAACAAATAGTGGCCATCTGAGAAAACCCAGTTACAAATTTCAGTTCTAAAAGCGATGTTGATAATTAAGGTGAATATAATAAAAACATGCCAAGAGTTTTATTCTTACTTAAAATCGTCACCAGCTATATTAAAGCAAGTTTGTTCCTCTGATAAATATAAATATAACTAAACGTTTCGGGTATACATACGAGTATATATTTTTTAATTTGAAACTGACTTTTTCTGAATAAATTACTTCAAAAGTGTTTTTTTTTCTTCATTGACTATCTACTATATAAAAATAAGTCGGGTTTTCCTTCCTGACGCTATTTGACGCTAGGTTTTGCATTCGTTGGAAAGGTCTCGGGCTACGTGGGGTTTATAGAAAGAAAATTCAGGAAAAATTTCAACAGAAAAGCGGGAAAATCTTTTTTCACATACAGCGCCATCTCTGATACATAGCATGTACTACAAACCAATATTGTATTGCAATTATTGTTGGCGATCTATCCGCGACCGTTAGTTGCTGAAACAGTCACAGGGAACGATGGATATCCAGTTTATCGTCGGCGTTCAAAAGAAGATAATGGTCGAACTATCAAAGTTAAAGTTCAAAATCAAGAGATTGAGATCGGAAATGAATTCATTGTACCATATTGCCCGCTGCTATCACGAATTTTCGAAACACATGCACACGTTGAGAGTTGTCATTCGGCCAAATCAATCAAATATTTGTGCAAGTACGTCACAAAAGGCAGCGACATAGCTGTGTTTGGTATTGCGTCGGAAAATGCGAATGACGAAATCAGCAACTTCCAAATGGGCAGATACGGTCAGCACTAATGAAGCACTGTGGCGATTATTGTCATTTCAAATTCATGAAAGATATCCCACAGTTGTACATTTAGCAGTGCATTTGGAAAATGGTCAATGAGTTTACTTCACTGAGGCTAATGCGGTACAACGAGCTGAGAGACCACCATCGACAACATTGACTAGCTTCTTTACAATGTGTGAAGCAGATCCATTCGCAGCGACGCTGATGTACGTTGAAATGCCCAAGTATTACACTTGGAATCAATCAACAAAGAAATTCCAACGTCTCAAACAAGGAACCTCAGTTCCAGATTGGCCACAGGTGTTTTCCACTGATGCACTAGGTCGCATGTATACTGTTCATCCTAGAAATGATGAATGTTTTTAGTTGCGACTGCTGTTGGTAAATTTACGTGGACCGAAATCATTTGCGCATTTGAAAACTGTGAATGGCCACGTCGGCAATTGGGTTTGCTGGAGAACGATTCTCATTGGGATTTAACACTTGCGGATTCAGTTGTTTCATCAAATGCGTACCAAATACGAACGCTGTTCGCAATTATCATCACCACATGTTTTCCTTCACAACCAATTCAGTTATGGAACAAATACAAAGACGACATATGTGAAGATATCTCGCATCGCTTGCGCATTCAAACGAATAATCCTGACAATAACCGATAAAATCTTCAATGAAGGATTGATTCTGATTGAGGATCAATGCTTGACTATTGCAAACAAGCTGCTGATTGAAGTAGGAATGATTGCGCCAAATCGATCGATGCACGATACATTCAACCAAGAATTAAATCGAGAGCTGCAATACAATGTTGATACATTGCAGGAATTTGTTCGAAATAATGTGCCGTTGCTGAATGAACAGCAAAAACAAGTATGCGAAACATTAATGCAAGCGGTGGACAATAATACTGGTGGTCTATTCTTCCTGGAGGCACCTGGAGGAACAGGGAAAACATTTGTCATTTCATTGATTTTGGCCACTATTCGATCAAGATGTGACATAGCTTTGGCGTTAGCATCATCTGGAATTGCGGCGACTCTTCTAGATGGCGGTCGTACTGCACATTCTGCGCTTAAGTTGCCACTCAATTTAAACACAATTGATACTCCAACATGCAATATTTCCCGATCCAGTGCAATGCAAGCTCATTGTTTGGGATGAGTGCACAATGGCACATAAGAAATCACTTGAAGCACTTAACTTCACACTGAAGGATCTTCGGCGAAATAACAACATCTTTGGCGGCTTGATGATATTGTTGGCAGGAGATTTAATATTAGGCGAAATAAAATTTTTCTTTTTCAAATATAAAACAAAAAAAAAATTTTTTTCTTCATCTTTTAATCACCAAACGAAATGTTACATAAAACGAAGCCATCTGGTGGCGAAACGGAGTTCGCCGGGTTTGCTAGTCTGTTAATAAATACTCCGAGCCCTGGTATTACCTATTTTCATGTATGGCGTGGAAACGTGGACGATTTTAGCCCGAGAACGACAAAGGATCGATGCATTCGAGATGTGGTGCTGGAGGCGACTACTCCGAGTACCTTGGACCGCAAAACGCACCAATGTGTCTATCTTGAGTCAGCTCAAAATAAAAACCCGTTTGTCGACCATATGCCAACAACGCATCCTGTCCTATTTCGGCCACACAGTGCGCAGAAGCGATGAGAACCTGGAAAAACTGATTGTCGTTTGGGAACACCGAAGGCAAACGATCGCGTGGGCGTTCACCAACCAGATGGACCGATCAAGTGAAGAACTCATCGTCCTCGTACGTAGTCGTGAGAAACGCACTGCATCGAGACCGATTGAGGCAGATCATCCACTCCAGATGTTACCCCGATGCTGACTACGATCCTCAGACCGACAATAGAGAGACCTGTTAATAAACCTAAATAAACTAATGTCTCGTTTTGAGTAGAAAAATAAATGGTCACGTTAACCATAACGACACAACCAACTTCGTATCCGCGCGGAGCAAAACTGATTGATGCCATAGTGGCTGGGCTTTCAGCAGAATGCCACGGGATACCGCAGCATGCCGCAGCACTATCTACCGTACCAAGCCGGAAGTGAGCGCCGGCCTTATCAATCTAGTGGCATTTGTATTATTTTCCAGAATAATAATACCACAAATAATTGCGGTTTTCTAACTGGATGCAAGTTTTGTTAAGACATCTTCCATTATGGACTCAAATAAAGAAAAGTTCTGACAATTTGGGGCTCACACACTACAACTTGCTTAGCTAGATCAACACAGGATAGTTCGATGCAATGTTTAACTGACAAACCCACTATGTCATTACGTTGCTTGGATTTTAAACAATTTTATATGAAGATTAGAGAACCTCCTCGCAGCATAGATGTACGGTTAAAACAACTGCCCACACTGTAGTTCCTATAATTAATTATCATTTGGTAATCCTTTAACTGGCTTTAACCAATATTCAGTAAAACAAACAATGTCAAATTTTGGTTTTTTTTCAGGTTCACCACCTTAATATTAGTATTATTACTAACCATTGCGGTGTTAATAATACAAGACTTAGACAAACTACTTATGTCTGAGTTTATAGAAAAAGCTAACAGCCTTGCCATTATGTGTCTAAAACTAACAGGCAGATAGACAGTATCCCTAGTCGATTTTAAAGTTTCTACAAAACTGTTGGTGTCAAAAAACACAAGCTTGTCACTATAATAGCTAACCAAGAAGTGCATATGCTTATTAAGCACATGAATATAATTATTTTGTCTATTTGTCAATTTCTCAAAATATGGGAAAGCACACAATATTATTTTACTGCAATTTAACTTTAACAACTCAGTTACAAAGTCAGTAATTTCTTCTTTTTTGACCTTAGAAATATTACCTACAAATACAGTAATGTTGGTTTTATTATTATATACATTTCCTGTTACTGATGCCATTATTTGTATGAAGGTTGACCCTGACACACAATAATTTTGAATAGAATAACACAAATTGTTACTAATTTACCATTTTAATATTTAATGAATGATAAGAATCATGACTACTGAATGATCGACAACTACCCGTCTCAGGCTGTACCACTTGAGATAGATCTCGTCCTATATCTGATACCTCTTGGTTTTGGATACATACTTGTGACAAACTCTGTCTGGAACGGTTCCTCCATTGCCTCAGGCTGGACAGCATCAGAGTTTGAAACCTTCTGACAATTACACTGACACATAACTGACTCATTAACAGCAAGAATTCATTCAATCATTCATTCAATTAAAGAATCCATTCTTTAATTTGGTCCTGAGAGCTCTCATACTTGCTGTAAAGGGAACTAAGTCTGTCCTCAAGTACAAGTACGACCACCGCTACTGGTTAGTCTGCATAATCTTTTAGCTCTCACGCTCCGAATTTGGAAAACTGTGTGCTCAATTAAAGACTAAGTGAATTGTATAAAATTGTGTATTATTATGTTATGGGGCCCAGGACACGCTAAAAGTTGGTCTGGCGTATAATGAAAATCGTTATTTGAGAAGTCACCAAGAAAACTGCGACACAAGACGCCATGGCGACTACTTCTGCATACATAAATACATTTCCTCAATTGAAAGTAGAATTTTTCGACAACTGGTTATATCGCCTACTGGACGAGAGAAATTTTTAAAAAATCATATACGATTAAGACGTAAAAATGTCGAATTGGACGCAAAGGCCAAAAGCGTTATTGTTTAGTGTATCACAGACCGCCATCTTTGTCTCATAAAAGATTGTAAGACAGCAAAAGATATGATTGCGTTACGGAAAAACACGTTTCAAAGGAAAAGTGTCATGTCGAAAATATTATAACGTCGAAAATTACTGTCTCTCAAGTGCGACAAAAATGACAAAAACGTACTTGGCTTAAAAATGAACTCTGTTAAAATTATATCACACCCTAAGCAGAAGATTAAGCCTACGCCTAATATAGCGAATTACTCTTTTTATGCTTCATCTCGGAATACAAATAGGAGCGATGGTGTCATAGCATATTTCAAGAAAACTATAAATGCTGATTTGAGAGAAATTGATCTTCGGGATGCTTCATGTGTGCAAATACATATAAAAAACATTATTTTGTTAGCAATATATCGTTCGCCCTCTGTAACGAACGTCGATCCTTTTTTAGAAACTCTAAACCAGCACTTGCAGCTGATAGAGAAGATTAAAAACATTATTTTAATGGGAGACATAAACATAAATACCATAGATAGGGAAACAGAACAATGTGGTGAGCATCGCAATAGGTTAAATTACCTCGAAATGTTAGGAACACATGGTATTATGATGGGACATAACCTTCCGACTAGAGGAAACAATTCACTCGATCATGTTATGTTAAAAATAGATAGAAAGTATATATCTGCACAGGTGGCAGTTCTAAACACAACAGTGACTGATCATGACATGGTCCTGCTACATCTTGCTAAAGTGTCCGTTAAAATACATAATATAAAAACGAAAACAGTAGTTGACTACAAAGGTGCACTACTCAATTTAAAAAATAGAAATTTATTTGATTTATTAAATTTAACTGACCCGGAAGTTGTCACGAACAGTCTTGTACAGAATATAGCAGATTCTTTAAAAGAAAACACTTGTAAGATAACAATTACGAAGAGTAAATTAATCCTCAAACCTTGGATAACACAGGGGATGTTAAGATGCATCAGACACAGGGATAGTTTATGGCACAAACTTCGCTCAAACCCTAGCAACGAGATTCTTGGGATCTCCTACCGAAGATATCGTAATTTCTGCAACAATCTTGTAAAAAACTCAAAAAGGAAGTATGACAGAAAATTGCTTCAGGATTCATCTAGTAATCCCAGGACCCTTTGGAGTAATATTGCAACTATTACCCATCAAAAAAGGAAAACTACTGATAGTTCTAAGCTCCTACAGATACAACATTCTCCAAAGGAGTCGGTTGAAGTTGTCAATAAATTCTTTGCCAATATAGGAAAAAGTCTCGCTGAAAAAATAGACCAAGCAAATACGACTCACCAATCTAATTTGGTAACGAATCTGTCTTCCTTTGTTTTTCTTAATACCGACCCAAAGGAAGTACACACCGTCATCTCCCAGTTAAAAACCTCTAGTGCCCCTGGATATGACAATATCCCGACCAGTTTCCTTAAGCTTGCAGGACTTGAAGTGGCTCCCATCATTTCCCACTTAGTAAATCTCTGTTTTGCTAATGGCGTGTTCCCTACTCAGTTGAAGGAGTCAATTATCACTCCAATATACAAGAATGGAGCTACAGACGACGTTAGTAACTATAGACCGATTTCCGTCTTGCCATCCATATCCAAAGTAATAGAAAAACTTATAAACTCAAGGTTAAAGAACTATCTGAATAAATTTAACTTATTATCAGCATCACAATTCGGATTTAGAACGGGTAGATCAACTGTGGATGCTGTTGAAGCCTTGACTTCTGTTATTATTGATCACTTGGATGGCAGGGGTAAGTGTCTAACAGTTTTTTTTAGATTTAAAGAAAGCGTTTGATACCGTTTCTTTTCCCATACTTTTACAAAAGCTTGAAAAGATTGGTATTAGAGGTGCTGCTTTGAATCTGTTCGAAGATTACTTAAATAATAGAACTCAACGAGTAAAAATAGATGGTATGGTAAGTGAAAAAACCTACACTACTTATGGTGTGCCACAGGGAAGTGTCCTGGGTCCAACACTGTTCCTTATTTATATTAATGACCTTTGTAACCTGAACTTGGAGAATACTAGGATCTTTTCTTATGCAGATGATACAGCACTGGTTTTTACCGGGGAGTCATGGGATGAAGTTAAAGCTGTGGCAGAAAATGGCTTAAGGTTGGTCGCAGATTGGCTCAGATATAATTTGCTAACTTTGAATACCTCCAAAACTAATTACATGTGCTTTACAGTAACTAACAGAACCCAACCGGATTGCAATTTCAATATCAAAATACACAATAATCATCATCCTGATGACATTTCGTGCACTTGCCCCTCAATTGAAAGAGTATTTGCCACTAAATACCTAGGTGTTATGGTGGATCATAGACTGTCCTGGCTACCACATGTAGAATTAGTGGCTGGTAGACTTAGAAAGCTTATGTGGATTTTTAAAATTCTCAGGCATGTGGCTGGCCAAAAGTTGTTGAACCAGATCTACTACGCCTTAGCACAGACAATCACTACATATTGTATTACAGTATGGGGCGCTGCTTCGAAAACTCATTTAATTGTGTTGGAGAGAGCACAGCGGGCACTTCTGAAGGTTATTTATTTTAAAAAACGCCAATATTCGACCACAAGCCTTTACGCAACATCGGAGGTATTATCAGTCAGGAAACTATACATTCAGCATACAATTTTAAGAAAGCATACCTCCTCAGATTACAATATAGTAAATTTTAAGAAGAGAAGAAAGAACAATGTTTTTGACACTAAACGTACTCACACACAATTCGCCCAGTGTCAATACGGATATATGTCATCATTTTTATATAATAACATCAATAAATCCCTAGTTATTCATCCATTGACACTTCGTCAATGCAGACATAGGCTATCGGCTTGGCTTAAAACCTTAGATTACGACCAGACAGAAAACCTTTTAAAATAAATTAGGCTGAAGCATGTACACGCACATGTATACGCTCAATTATGCATACACAACATACACGAACACACACACACATACACACACACACACACACACACATACACTCAAATGTATATCTATGTATGAATATTTAACTATTTTTATTATTTAACTTTTATTTTTTTATTATTTTTTAGTATGAATTAGCGCTAAGTACCGTTTTTAGTATTTAGTTTTTAATGGAAGAGTGACTCCATCTGGCTCAGGTGCTTTCTGCACCTAATTGAGGGAGTCAATCACAATGTGTAAAATAACTCGATGGTACTGAAATAAATATTTTTTCATTTTTTTTTTTTTTTTTTTCAGATTTTAGAAGTATATTTATCTTTAACCCCGATTTAATTAAGAAATTTCTCAAAGAATATATTAGACTTAAAATTAAATATTTATTTCGATGACAAATCTCATAGAAAAATAATTTACAGAAGTAGTCATTTCATTATTTAGAAAAGATACTGTAAAACTTTATGAATGTACAGAAAGGGTAATTAACATTATTAATGAAAAAGAACAGGAAGAAATAGTTATAAAATATCACATACGTAAAACATGCCATAGAGGAATTAAAGAAACATTTATGCATTTAAAGCGTGTATATTTTTGGCCAAACATGGAAGAAACAGAAAAAATTTAATTCGTGTGACACTTGTAAACGAATGAAATATGATCATATGAACCTTATAAACCTAGACTTCAACTTACCCAAACTCAGTTGAAATCCTTCGAAGAATTATTTATAGATCTTTTCTCTATAGAAAATAAATACTACTTAACTGTTAAAGATGCATTTAGAAATTAGCACAAGCTTTCGAAATTCCAGATAGATTACCTAACTCCTCAAGTTGTAAGAGCATTAATTAAGTATTTTTCAATATACAGTGACCCACAAAGATTAGTTCAGATCCTGGTTTAGAATTCAATAATAAATTAATAAAAGAATTAATGATAATTTATAAAATAGATCTTCATATAAGAACTCCCAACAATCCTAATTCCATGGGTTTAACCCTTAATTAAGCGCATGGGGTCAGAACCGCTCAAAATTGAAAAAAAAAATTGTTTTACAGTGTTTTTATTGACACTGCTGAGCCACTGTCAAACTCCATTGACACTTCGGACCCATTTATTTTTACTTTTATCCAAAACTTGTTAGTATTTGAATTTATTTTACAATTATTGACATACACCACCTCCTCTGTACATTCATTTGCTTGGCCAGGTACCTCCACTGTATGAACCTTTTTAAATTGAAGGCACATCTTCTTAACATGACCTGTTCTCTGACAGAAACAACACTTAATGTTCATCAAGAAGCATTTGTTAGCATAATGGTTTCCTCCACATCGATAACACACAATCTATGATAATGTTGCTGGTCCTGGTCTAGCCATTGACCCTGTGTTGAAATTGATGCCTGCCTTAGTTTGTGATGTTGGAGAAAATTAGGGTTTCTTTTTATTTAGATGCACCTCTTGTACCTCTTTTTAAATAGTAGGTATGTGTTCCCTCTGATTGAGCGCTTTCAATGCCTGTGGCAATGCTCACTGCTTTTTCTAAAGTAAGTGTGTTTGATTCAGAAGTTTGTCTGTCACATATCTTATGAAACCTCACACTACACACAAAATGATTTCTGAATGCTGTGTTCTGAAATGACCCAAAATTACAAGTAGATGCCATTTTCCTTAAGGCATAGATATTCCCTAATCGATTCGCCTTCTATCTGGTGACAGTGGTAGAATTTAAAGTATTCCGCTATACAAATCGGCACCAATGTAGTAAAATAGAACCGTTTTCTACCCCGAAGGGAGGAAAACGATTATTTCAGGTCTTGCCGAGGCTTGACCTTTAGGAGATTAACCATCTTACCTTAAGCTTACAAAATCTACAATCTTGCGTAACATGCTAGTGAGCGAGCGGTGCGACGCAGGGGTGGAACCCCGCGCGGCAAGGAGGGCGGCAGCGCGCGGGCGAGTGGCCCGATCCGCCCGCGCTGTTCTTCAGTACCTACTCCAATAGTGACGGCAAGGAATTACTCAGGTCAAGCCTCGGCAAGACCTGAAATAATCGTTTTCCTCCCTTCGGGGTAGAAAACGGTTCTATTTAAGGTCTGTGCCTTCGGCTTGACCTTTAGGAGAGGTGTTTATATTCTGCCGCCACCAGCATGTCTAGCGTACTGTGACTTATTCATAACTAGCCATCCAAGTGGAAGGGTAGGTGTAGACTTTATAGAAATCGAAGAAAAACACCACAAATTTCAAATTAAGATTATATTGAACTAAGACCTTAAAAAGATAATCAACAAGGCTATACTTAAACTAAACAGCTTCAAAAGACTGAATGCGCAAATCATTATAAATATTGCGAGGCTTTTCAACCGATTTACAATAATGTTTGAAAAAGTTGTTTGAACCTCTCCAATTACCACGCTTTAAAATATGATCCAAAGGGACGTTATTTTCATAATCAAAAGATGCCACGGCTGACCTAATGGAACCTGGAGAACAAACAATCCCTAGATCCTTAAAAGGGGTTTTTAGCCAGTTAGCTATAATAGTTCTTGAAGCTGCTTTGACTTTCCCGCGCGTAGTGATAAAAAGATTATGCAAATTCTTCTCCGCTCTTCTTCTTTCTGATGAAACTGCTATGAGGCACTTGATCCAATCCACTAGATCGAATAGAGGTTTGTCTGACTTACTCAGCAGCCACCCAGATTGGCGAGCTCTGGCGCCGTCCGTTTTCGAACCGAAAACAGGCCAAAGGGTTAACGATGATTCCGTAAAAGTACAATGCTCATCATTCATGCTCAGAAGGGTTAGGTCGTGAATCCTACGACCGGAAGCTAGCAACAGCAGCATAGACACGTGTCGAGAGACTTGAAAAATGCTGGATTTATCGGGAGGATGATTCTCTAACCAAGACAGAAGATCCTGCACGTTCCATATTTGTGACTTGGACGGTCTGGAAGATTCCTTTTTCAAGCTAATTGCTTTTAATATCGATGTGACTAAGGGGTGTGCCGACAATAACTTACTCCGTTCGGGGTTGGCTAAGGTTACTACTGCTGATTTATGCACTAATATAGTGGTGTATGCGAGTTTTTTTTTTTTTTTAACCTAAAAAGGAAGCTAAGGTATGAAGCAATTTCCCGTGGACGAGGCCTGCAAGGTTCCGCCCCATTCTGTTTACACCACGCAGTCCATAGCTTCCATGCCGAGCAGTACGTCCTCCAAGTAGACGATCGCCATGCAGATTGGAGGAGTTCGACATCTTCAGAATGCCAACCCGCCACTAGCTGACTCCACCCTGTATTTTCCAGACCTCCAAAGCGAGACCTTTCACGTTCGAAGGCGGCAGACCCGTGGATAAGTCGATCAAGTGCCGATCTAGCTCCCGAATCCGAAAGGGTGCTGCTACTGCTCTGCTCTTCAGGTCTCCTCTCCAGAATACGTTCTCCCAGCGAGGAGCAACCATCAGAAACCTTCCCGTCGATGCCTTCGTTAGGTGTTGGAGCACTTTCGGAATAAGTGGGGGAGGCGGAAACACCCATGCCAGATCGAAGTGCCATTCTCTGCTGAAAGCATTGACAAATGATGCTCGGTGGTCCCTGGCGTCTATTGTGACATACTGGGGAACAACTTTGGACCGATCCGAGGCAAATAGGTCTATTGAAGGCGTACCCATCTTCTGAAATATCACGGACGTTATCTCCTCGCTTAGGTGCCAGTCCGGCCGATCCAACCCTCTGGAGAGGCAATCCGCCACGGTATTGTATCGACCCGGTATGTAGAATGATAGGAGATCTATCCCCATATGAAGAGCTAGGAGGAGTAACTCCCTCGTTGCTTCGAGAAGGATTTGAGACCTTGTCCCACCTTGATTCCTTAGATGAGCTACTACCGTTCTGTTGTCCGACTGAACCATTACAGACTGACCCTCTAGTACCGTTGGAAAGCTTTTCAACGCCATTTGAACCGCATACAGTTCCTTCCGGTTTATGTGCCAGACTGCTTGTTCTTCTGTCCATTTTCCTTCTTCCATTTGAGCACCCCATCCTAAATTGGAGGCATCGGTGGTGATGAATACCCTCGGTTCTGGGATAAAGATCCTTCCCGGTTGGTGTAAATTCTCTATCCATCAACGGCAGTCGTCTAGAGCACCTTGGGGAACGGTCAAGTTCTTTGTGGGATATTCTTCCGGAAGGGAGCGGCTCGCTCTTTGAAGGCGTCTTGTAAACAAACGTCCCAGGGGGGTTACACCCGAGGCAAATCCCAAGCTGCCTATTAGGGACGTGCCTTGGCTCCAGTTCCACGACCGCCTGTCTACTACATGCTGTAGGTCCCTTGCCAATCGGGTATGCTTTTCTTTTGGCAGGCTCTTCCTGTTTGTACGAGTGTTCCATATCACTCCTAAGAACTCGATATCTTGCGTTGCTCTTATGATGGACTTCTCCAAGTTTACGGACCAACCCAGGTCGTGGAACAAAGCGACAGCTTCCTTTGTCTGTGTCTCCAATAAATGGGGATTCTGGTGAGCAAAGAGGAAGTCGTCGAGATAAACCAGAGTGCGAATACCTCGAGCTCTTAGAACGCTCGCCATCCAGTTGCTTACCAGGGAAAATGCTAGCGGCGCGCTTAACAATCCGAATGGCAAGGAGGTCATTTGATAAATTTGGTCTTCGTAGGCGAAGGCCAGATAGCGCCGATGACTTTCCCTCACCGGGATGTGAAAATACGCTTGTGAGATGTCGAGTTTGCACATGTGGTCGTTTTCTTGGAGGAATTTGGGGATTTGACTTTGGTTTACAAGCCTGAACTTTAGAGGGTTCAAAAACCGGTTTAGCCGTCGAAGGTCGAAGATCTGTCGAACTTTTCCGTTTCGTTTTGGGATGAGAAACATCCTCGACAAGAACCCTGTTGTGGGCTTTGCTTTTTCTATTACGCCCGACTGTAGCAGTGAATGTACTTCCCTTGACATTGTGGCTGAAGATTTTGTCGCGAACTTTCTCAGCATATCGCGGTTTAGTGGAATAGAAGGCGGTTTCTGTATGAACGGGATGGCGTAGCCCATAATAATCTTTAAGACGTGAGCAGGGGCCTCTAGCTGGTTGACCCGAAAGAAAATCAATCCTTTCCATAATGGTAGAGAACATGCTGTCCATGCGATGCTCTAGCGAATCTAATCTAGATCTTTTTGGCACGCTAGCCTGCGTAACGTCCGAAGTCGAGGATCTGTTCCTTTTCCTTCTAGCGGGTTCCCCCTCACGCTCGGATGATAAAGCTCGATTTGCTTCGAGCCTTGACATCGGCCTCTGAGGACCAACAACCTTGTTAAATAATTCCGTAGCAGCGGCCGATCCCCTTATCTTGTTGCAGATGGCGGGTGGGCTTAGAAGTAACGCCCTTGCAAAGGCCCAATCCAGCAACTTTACTTTGATGTCTCGAAACCCTTTTTCAGAAAGATGCGATGCTTCGGAGTCAAATGCTCTGGCTAGCAGGTCTGTTGGTAACGCGAATCTCAGTTTATTTAAGACCTGCGGGTCAATGTGATCTCCGAAAATTTCTTCTTTGGTAAGTTGAGCCACCTTCCAAGACGTCCAACCTTCTGGTAAATGTTCTTGAGCTAATAGTTTAATCCGTTCTAGGATTTCATTGTCATTCTCGGCTTCGTCAACCTCCTCCAGCAGTTGACCCAGCGTAACGAAGGTGCATCCCTGCGTCATCTGTAGTGACAAACAGAAGACTGGTTAAAACACATCCACAGCATGGGTCATATGGCGGCTCTCGAGCCGGTCGGCTGCGGCTCACGAGCCGTTCGGCTGCGGCTCACGAGCTTTTCGGCTGCGGCTCACGAGCCGTTCGGCTGCGGCTCACGAGCCGTCCGGCTGCGGCTCACAAGCCGATCAGCTGCGGCTGCGGCTCACGAGCCGATCGGCTGCGGCTGCGGCTCACGAGCCGTCCGGCTGCGGCTGCGGCTCACGAGCCGTCCGGCTGCGGCTCACGAGCCGATCGGCTGCGGTTCGCGAGCCGATCGGATGTGAGAGGGCACTAGTGAGCCGACTGGCTGCGACTAGATAGATTCGATAAACGATCAAGCACCTCTTCGCGGTTGACTTTCCTCCGAACTCTGCCATGTTAAACTTAACCTGTAAGAGATACCTGCATGCCCCGACTATGGTATGACTACGGCCTATGGACCATGGAATGTCTATACACACATAATTTAAAGAGGCTGGTGCATAGGTGATCCCTATTAACGTATTAAAATCAGAACTCTGACTGGAATCGAACCCAGAGAAATTATTTCTCAGCCACGGAAGATATTGTACGTAATATGCTCCCGTGTTAACACGTACTATAGCACCTACGCTCACTAACAATAATAAAGAGTTAAGACTTACCCCTTTCCGCGAACAGTGATCCAGTTTATCACTTTGCCTCCGGGGCAAGCACAACACTCATCGAACGTTACAACAACGTTAGTTAGTACGAAGATAGTAAATCGTGCGCGCTCTTGTCGGTAAAAGATAGCGTACTGAAGAACAGCGCGGGCGGATCGGGCCACTCGCCCGCGCGCTGCCGCCCTCCTTGCCGCGCGGGGTTCCACCCCTGCGTCGCACCGCTCGCTCACTAGCATGTTACGCAAGATTGTAGATTTTGTAAGCTTAAGGTAAGATGGTTAATCTCCTAAAGGTCAAGCCGAAGGCACAGACCTTAAATATGCATTTTTTTTCCTTGTCTTAGGTCACTTTATAGACTGTAAAGCACTTTCCAGTCTCTGCACCCATCTTTGAAATTTGTTTTTAGAATCATAAAATTCTATAAAATTTGGTGGCACTGTCACCTGTGTGGGTTGTGTTGTAGCCATGATTTTCACCAATTATCCTCGTCGCCACTCTTTGATTGTACAGCACGGTAATAAAACATTGTATTTGTAAAAATAAACCGTGTAATTATTAATTATAGTTTGTCCATTTTATGGTTTTTTGACAGCTCGAGGACTGACTGAGTTATAGTGATGTCCTAAATAATATGATAATAATTATTAAAATAATATACGTCATTATATATACGTCAAATGGGAGAGAGTCATAATGTCTGATTGGGACCGTGACAATTGACATTGCATTTGATAATTTATGGACGCAAGAGCTAATAATTGTTCAGTAACAATGATTAGCTCTTGTGTGCATATTTTTAAACATGAAAATAAATATTATATTTTAAAAGTTATATATACGTAAACTGGGAGAGAGTCATGATAATGTCTGATTGGGACCGTGACATTGCATTTGATAATTTATGCACACAAGAGCTAATCATTGTTACTGAATCATTTTCGGACGAATCTAGTATAAATGATGATTCTGACGACTCAAGACAATAAAAGGAATTTAAACTATTTTAGTTGTTTTATTTGTATGCCTTATACTTACTAAGAAGAAATTAAATCTTTATATAATAGTAATATTTTAATTTATTGGTTCCAACCTCAAAATTTTGTTGTATTCCTGATTTAGTAACATATTACCCCTTATTTACTTATTAGCATTTATTCCTACCGATTATTTGTAATTTGTGGTACATCACTAAAGAGGCGATACCCGTCCATGAAGTACAATATTATTTGTATGAAATTTTAAATTAAACAATACGAAACTTCATGAGCGTGAACTGTCAAAAAGCCAATAATATGGTCAAACTATAATGTCAACATGACTCGTACGAAGAACGCGGTAAAACTTGCAATCACAGATTATTTATAATGCGTAAGTCAGTTTGACATATATGACTGTACTGAACTACAGACTATAACATATAATACTAATTGATTGTAATTTTTTGTAAACATGCTTCATATATTATATGCACACCGGCACAATTAGCGGAACACAAAAAAAAGCAGGATTTTAAAATCTTTTACTTGAGGAACTGGCCAGTTATGATATTTTTTAAATTTATTGTCAAATTTGAAAATAGAAAATTAGATGACATACACTTTTTTCTTTCATTTGTTTTATTTTCCCGAACAATACGTTTTGTCAACTTGTTCGAGTAATAACTACGTAATTGTAATTTTTTTGAAAAATTGCACTTAATGGTTTTTTTATAAATTTGTTATTCTATAGGCAATTTTGTTTATTAAAAGCTCTTTATTATGTCTGACTTAACACACTGGAAATCATTAGGGCTGATGAAATGAGAAGAAATGGCCGTACCTACAGATCGATTGCCTCAAGGCTTCGTCGACCAGTATCAACAATTCATCGCAGCATCCAGCGGTACAGATCGTCTAATTCTCTTGTGAGGAGGAGGGGTCAAGGTAGAAAAAGATGTACATCGAGGCGAGATGGCAGGTTTTTACAACTTGGAGTTCGTAGGAATACGCGATTAACGGCTGTACAAGCACGAAATGAACTGGAAGACGTTCGAGGAGTACGAGTAAGTGAGCGTACAGTTCGCAGGAGATTTGAAGAAGTTGGTTTAGGGTCATATATACCTGCCAAAGGCCCAAAACTTGAGAGACGTCACCGCGTAAACCGATTAAGCTATGCGCGAGAACATCGTCATTGGGATTTGAACGAATGGCAGCAGGTTCTCTTTACTGATGAGTGCAGAGTTCTTTTAAAACAGATCGATGGGAGACAGCGAATATGGAGACGCAAAGGAGAACGCCACATACAGTCTAATTTTGAACACACAGTGGCTTATGGTGGCGGCTCGATTATGGTTTGGGGAGGGATATGTTTGGGAGCTCGCACGGAGTTAGTGATAGTCACAGGAGGGACCATGACAGCAGATCGATACATCAGAGACATTTTAGAAGAACATGTTGTACCATTTGCCCCATTTATTGGTGACGACTTTATTCTAATGCAAGATAATGCTCGTGCTCATACTGCACAATCGGTACAGGCATATCTGAGCCACGTAGGTATACCGGTGATGCAGTGTCCAGCAAATTCCCCCGATATGAATCCGATAGAGCATGTCTGGGACTTGCTAAAAAGAAGGGTTAAATCCAGAATGCCACCCCCCAACAATCTGAATGAACTTGGAAACGCATTACTTGAGGAGTGGGAGCGGTTGCCTCAAGAAATCATCGATAACATAATCTGTAGCATGCCCAGACGAATGGAAACCGTAATCAGAGCAAGAGGGGGAAACACTCGTTATTAATTTTGCTTTAATTTTATTGTTAAATCATTTAATGTTTACTTTTTTTTATTTTTTGTGATGGTTCATAATCATCTAAAAATTTCACTTATTTCAAATTTCTTTATTTTTCAATAAAAAATAACGAAAACTTTTCAAAGTCGTTGTTAAAAGATGTTAATCAATTTGTTATTTTGTGTCTAATTACATTTTCGTCAAATATATGCGTTATTATCTCATAGTCTCACTTTTTTTTCTGTTCCGCTAATTGTGCCGGTGTGTATATATATTCGTATTATAAATTATTCTACATGTTTTAAGAATACTAAAATGTGAGATGAGGCTTTGACTGGTGATTTGAGAGCGGAATCCGCTGTGAGATTTCGAAAAGTGAGTTACAGAATCGCACTGCTGAACTGTGGGACTCACCTCCGCCATACGGACTACTGAAATCCACTTAATCGGTATGTTTTCCTGAAGTTCAGGAAACACTGCCCATACGTCAGCAAACTCATCTCTCACCTCAAGTTAGTCGATTTCATAATTCCTTCCTGAGCGGACGTGTGACCATTTTCTATTTCTTTATTATATACAATTTATTTTAATTAAAGTAAATAAGTTTTTATTATTATCTTTTTTTTTAAAAAAGGACTTCTTAATAAGAACCGCGTAACAAATTGGTGGCAGCGAAAAGGGATTTTTATACATCTCGCGTACCCTCCGAGTGAAGTATATGTGAAAATTAAAGCTCCGAAAGTGCAGAATAAAAGTGAAAAATCCGAGTTCTGAAAGTGCAGTGCTATATCGAATGGTGCAAGTCGAAAGTGCTTTAAGTGCAGTGCTCTAAACAAATATTTATACAATTTATTGCATTAAGTATAACGTTCCTGAACCTGTAGGTCTCATTTCAATAACACTATAACTCAAGTCTCAAGTGTCGCGTAAAGTCCCAGCCTCAACATCGTCTCAACATTGTTTATATTGTAAATCAGTAAGATAAGACCATATTGTTTTTGTTATAACAACGGACTCTAATTCGGCGAAGTAATATTTCTAAATCTGTTCCAGTTATTTCATTTTACTCTATATACGCATATATCCTCTTAAATAAATTTTAAACTTTATCAAAATGTCAACATAAAAAAGATGTCAAATTAAGGTCTGAGAGTAGTATGTCAGAAAAGTTAGAGACAAGCGTGGTATTAAAGTTTATAAAACCCTTTGATAAGTTATGTTCATTTTGAATAAGTGGCGATAACGCTTTTAAATTAGCTTCACAAAGTCAAAAGACTCTTAAATTACATTCAATGCCAACTTGAAGGCAAGGCGGAAACCGCCGGGTCTATTAAAGACTTTGAAAGCTGGGAACAAACAACTGAGCCAATTTTTACGTTCCCACTTCGGGGAACGAAAACATTATGCTCATTTATTGTTAGACTTACTTGTATTGCCTTAGTTCGCTGTTGCAATGCGACATTTACTTATTAACAGTAACTTAATGACACACGGATTTGGGTTATTGACTTATTATAAAATGCAATGTAATGCTTAATTGTCATTACTATGGAGGACCTCGAAATATAAACGAACTATATGCACCGTTGTGGGTTTTTTTCCCATCTACACCTACCAAGTATCAAGATATGGCGACCCTGCCATCAGAAGATTCCAGGATTTTGAAATGGTCTTCAATCTTACGAGAATAGAAGAGTTCCTATACCACCAAAGAGTTCGAGTTACATTATAGAAGAGTTACTAAAATTTAAAGAAAAGTTCCTGTAACTTTACGCTCATTAATGCACGACAACCGATCCCGTGGCGCAAGCACGCAAAACACCTCTGCATAACGGTCGACAGCAAAATGAACGAATGATGAATTTTGTCCTTCACACTAAGAACGTCCGCAACAAAGCCGCGTTCATTCTCTCCCGTCTCTACTACCTGCTCTGTAAGAAAAGCTGCCAAATGTCCCTCAGACACAAGATAAGTATCTATCTGTACAAAACCTGCATCCGCCCAGTCATGACCTACGCTAACGTAGTGTTCGCACATTGCGCCCCCAGCCACAAGACGATCCAGACGATTCATGCGAATCGCGACTGGAGCGCCCCTTTACGTGCGCAACGTAGACCTACATCACGACCTAGAACTCCCCACATTAACCCAAAGGACGAAATGAGCCTCCCAACGTTACTTTGAACATTCCAAAAATCATCCTAACTCGTTAGTCGTAAAAGTATAAATTACAACGCCTATCCTGTCAAAGAACCGTGTCGTCGTCGACCTAAACACTTCCTATTGGATCCGGACGAACCCATCACCCTAGCAAACGCCAGACTGACAGCCGCCTGTGCGGCCCAAACAGACAATATTACGCGAAGCGTCGAATTCTACGCTAACAGCCAGGCAAATAGCCCACAATGTTGGAACTAGAGCATCTGTGAGGACTGTTCAAAGGAACGCAATTGTCCACATTTAAAACGCTTAAAAATGAAGGGAAAGCCATGTTTAAAAGAAGATCACTGTACGGAACGTCTTCAGTTATCTCGAAACAATATGCATTGGACTAAAGAGTGGTATAAAGTTATATTTAGTTATGAAAAAAAATTCAATTTGGACAGCCCTGACGGGTATTCTTACTATTTTTATGATTTACGAAAAAATGAAATCATTTTATCGCGTCGGCAAAATGATGCAGGCTCAGTAATGGTCTGGGGTGCAATATCATACAACAGACCGATTGATTTAGTGGTGATACAAGGTAGACAAAATTCTAGAAGCTACATTTATCTTTTGAAAAAAGAAATATGTAAATTTAGCAGTATCACAGATGATAAAAGTTTCATTTTCCAACATGGTAATGCCAGCATTCACAGAGCACGTGATGTCCGTCAGTGGTTTCAACAAAATAATATCAATGTTCTCGACTGGCCATCACGATCTCCCGACCTAAATATAATAGAAAATGTATGGGGCTGGTTGTCACGTGAACTTTATAAGAATGGTTAACAATATAACAATAAGCAAGAACTCGAGAAGAGCTTAAAAAAGTGTTGGAGTAAACTGCCGATTAAATACATAATAAGTCTTTATGATTCAATGCCGTCTCGGATTTTTGATTTAATTCAAAAAAAGGGAAAAAGTATTAATTATTAATCAATATTTGTTTAAATAAATATTAATCAATAGCAAATTTTTTTGTGTTTTATTTAATGGTCGTATTCAAGTGACGCGTCGTAATTATCTACCGGCACTGTCACTAAGACTCGCTAAGGCACACTGTCCACGGAGGCGTAGCTTCTTAGACGCGTATTCGTCATTATACGCTTGGTGTACGCTTGCTTGCAGCTTACATACAAAACAATGTAACTCTGTCGACGGAGCGGCAACGTCGCGCTCGCGTCGCTGCACGCATAGGGATATTCCGATACTAATAAATACGAGTAGGTACTCGATACTTTTGATTCGATACCAAGTATTTATTGTATCGAATCAATTTTGCGATACATAATCGGTATCGAAACAAAAATTGGTATCGAATCGAATCAGCAAAACAACCGAAAACAATAAAAAAACCGAGAACGCATCATACAGAACTGAGAGAGCAAAAACAGTCAGCTAATCAGCTTTAATCGGTTACCGAGTTACCGGTATTCGTCGCGTGGCGGCGTGAGTGACGCGTTGTCTCGCGCTGGGCCAGCCGAATTCGTCCGACTTCAGCCGAGCCCGAGCCGAAAGCGAGAGAAGGAGACACCCGCACCCGCCCGCAAATCATCTCGCCATTCCGCCATTGTGAAAGTGTTAAGTGATTTTTAGATCATCCATCTATTCTCTTCGTTTTACCATCTGTAAATAGAAAACACAATAAGAGCTTTACAATTATGAATCTTATCATAATTAGCTTGTTTTAAAAATATACTTTTACGACTACTACATAACATTACATAGAACTGAAACAAAAAAAAAAAAATATATCATCAAACCTATACGTGAGGGTTGGCTATAGATAGGTCTTTAAAAATTTCATTGAGGTTTCTATAACAATTTTTTCACAAAGTGAATCGTACGACTATTTAGTAGGTAGGTAGTAGACGGGATTCGCGGCTTTAGATAAGTAGCCTTTCAAAGCAAGGGTCATTCATCAACATGCTATAAAACGGGTAACAGTCTTATAAATAATATTTTACTCTCTTCTTCTCAGGATTTGAACCTGAAATAGCTGGCTCGTGATCGTGATTTTAGTTAACCTAACGTTAAATTCAACTCTACCTAGTAGTTAGGTAGGAAAAAGTCCATTACATGCAGCTACAAACAAACAATGACAAATTATACATACCTTTTTCAAGTAAAACTTATCTAAATTATTTCGTTAGAAGTTTTTAGTTAGAACCAGGGCCGTCTTTAACCTATTAGAGGCCCTGGGCATATTAGGATAATGGGGCCCCTATGACTTTGAAAGAACACTATTTTGTTAGAATAGACAAAGAAAGTAGATAAACAAGGTTAAAAAATTTTTTTTATTAACAATCACATGAAACGAATAGCTAAATGTAATAGAGTCCACAAAAGTAACTCTTTTAGCATTTACAATTAGTGCTTAAAAATCTATGTTATTTGAAGAGGAACTCTTCTAAATTTCAGATGGGCAAAATCGTTAATCACTTCTTAAAAATCAATGTTTTTTAGCACATCAGATTCTATGGACATCAGCGACAAACGCGGTTAATCTCTCTTGAAGCATTGTACTTCTTAATTCATTTTTAATTTGGAGAAGGAGCGCTCCCCACTGCAGTTAGTTACCATCATGCTTAAGAAGATTCTCAATGAGATTTCTACATTTGGAAATGTGTCTTCAATTTTGTTTTCTTTCAAAAGTTGATATATTTTTAATATATCTGTAGAATCCTCATTTTCACTGTTAAAAATTTTCAAGTATTCTGTTAAATGCAAACATTCTATTTCTAACTCTTTCTCATTAACATCTTCATAATAAAATTCTGCAAATTCTTTGCAACTTTGTCTCAACTCTTCAGAATTTAGAGTTTTCAAGCGAAAAAAATAAATCAAAACGTTTACTGATATTCTTATACGAACTTAATCGCTGTTTTAAATGAACGCTGAGGGTATCAATTATAGGAAGAAAGGTTTCTATTTTAAATTTTTCTCTTCCATTCAGTTGGAATGACGGCACGGAGCCATCAAAAAAAAACTCTGGCGAGAACTTTTGCGTTTTGTTCTTTGAGATAGGTCCTTATAGTCAGATTCCGGGTTTCTTTCTTTGGCAGACGATTCGAAGTAATCAAATTTATCCCTGAAGTTAATAATAAAATCATCAAGTGAAGTAAACATATTAGTTGCAACGTCCAGTGTTATTGTTTCTTTCTGAAGATAAATATTTATTTTGTCTATTCTTTCCAATATACAGTTCCAAATTTCCGCTAAAATAATATATTAAATGGTTAATTCAAACTTGGAGGTTCATACTTCGCTTCGTTAGCTCAATTTTAATGGAGCTAGTCACACTGATGAGTGTACTACTGATGATTTTTCTATAAAATGTGTATGTGCTTAGTATACCATTATACAATTTAAATTTATCTAAGCATGCTGAAGTCGGAAAGCCTAATTTTTGGGCGAGAGTAGAATAGCTTCACGCATGTATAAGCTAGTAATTTCGTATTGTAGACAGTAATTTAGGTTCGATTTCTTCAAGTTTTTTGGTAATAAATCTTGATTATCGTTTGGTGATCTGACAGGATCTAGGTACTTTGTATTTGATCTGAGGAGGCCCCTATCGATCGCGGGGCCCTGGGCACTTGCCCAAAGTGCCCACTGGGAAAGAGGGGTCTGGTTAGAACACATTTAAACAACATTTCACCACGACGCTCGCGCGTGCATGCGCCGCGCCGCTTTGTGCTATCGCCACGTCACAGTTTTGTAGTAAGTACCTTCGATCGAGAGGAAGCGTGGTGAATACAACTGTGTAACCACTCTCGTTTTTAAAAAATCGTCACTATAAATGCTTTAAAATGTTCTACAGGTTATCACACCTACCTTAAAAATGTATTTTCTTTTATTTTCTATCTTTTACTGGTATTAGAACTCTGCTGTAACCTGACAGCTTGTAAATTCACAAAGCGAAAGAACGCTGTAAATAATTTTGTATACAATTTCATACACATAACAATGTCGTAAGTAATCATGATAGTCAAATTCTCATTTCATAAGAACGCTTTAAGTAATATCATGTGCATTAAATATAGACCGTATTTTTGCTGTAAGTATAATAGTATAAAAAACACCGTTTTTTAGTACTTACAACAATTTAAACATGGAAATTTTTCAAAAAACATACCAATTTTTAGATGTTTTTTCATCGTAGGAATACGAGACCCAGACCATTCGACGCAGAAAAAAAGCTGGTTAAGGGCTTGTTCTCAGTCTATTTACGACATTTTTGCTACTTACAGCAAATATGTTTTCTTGCGTCGATATCTTTCTTTATGTCATACACATTTCATAATTAACTGAATAGTATTAAAATGATTCACATTTTACACTAATTTAGTCTTCTCTTGAAAATGTTTGTAAAATGAAAAACTTATCGATTTCAGTATCAGATTGTGAAAGTTCAGATCAAAAACAATCCAATACTGAGAGTGGCTTGGATGATCCTGACGTTAAGAGGCAACTGATACTTCTAGGACAACAAGTCTTTCAGGTACACATATTACTTACTACCTAAAGTAGACTTCTGAAGTGAGAGAATGCCAATGAAGATTGAATGTGAGGACACATAGCCAAATTGAAAGATTTATTTAAACGAAGCACTAAAATTAAATCTATTTTTATTTTCAACTTAATTAACTTTCGACGAAAAAAGAGGGGTCCTATAATTTTGACCTGTCTGCGTGGCCGTCTGTGGCGTTGTTCCTAAACGCGTGTAAATATTATCTAAATGTCAGCGAAAATCCAGAAAACCACAGTTTATTTAGTTTATCCATTCATGAGACATTCCTCTTTGTAGGTAATATGTCAGATGTTTTTAATTTGTCTTTAATTTAAAATAGGGGGAGGGGGGGCACATTGATTCACGGGGCACATTGGTACAGTATCTATATCTCAAAACCGATAAACGCTACACAGTCCGGCACATCACTAAAATGCTCAAGGACATTCACAAGAATGACAGTTGTGACACCGCTCGCCGAAAGTTTGCCGTTGGGCCTCAACGGTCACTAACGTGTTGGAAGTGGCGTGCGCCGCTGCCTACAAAAAAAATACGTGAAATGTAATTGTGTCTCAGGAGGATACTCTTAGTTGTTTTTGTTATTATTTGTTACTAAAGGTAAGTAAATATAGTTATTATTGTATTTTAAAATGTTTTTGATTGCAAGATTATTATATATTTGATGAAATTAATTGTTTGTGGAAAAAGTCCTTTGGGGCACTTTGATACGGTAATGTGCGGGGTACAATGATACGTATCAATCTGCCCCTCTAGTGTATTAAAGTGCCCCGTCAAAAATTAGTTTATTTTATTGTTTTTTTTTTTCTTTTTTTCAGAAAATGGTGCGCACGTACAAACCCAAAACTGATAGAAAAAATGTCAATGAAGAAAACATTGAAGATGCAATACGTGAAGTATTGTCAAAGACTTTATCTATACGCAAAGCAGCTGACAAATTTGGCATCAAAACTGCAACCCTACAACATCGCATAGAAAAAGCCAGAAAATCATTTGAAGCTACCAGAACATTATCTACAAATGAAGTATCCTCTTCATTACAAGCAGAATCTTCTTTATCACAAGCAGGTCCATCTTCACCACAAATTGCACCATCTATGGAGATGGCACAAATAGCATCATCTTCAACACAAACTACTACTGCAGCTTTATCATCACACACTGCTACAGCTACTTCATCAAACATCTATGGTTCCAAGTATACTGTTGCACAAGTTTTTTCAATCGAACAAGAAAAGGCATTGACTCAATATTTATTGAATTGCAGTAAAATGCACTACGGCCTTACATTGAAACAGCTTTTGACTTTGGCATACGAGTACGCAGAATCCTCAGGGTGTAATTATCCAAAATCCTGGAAAGAAAACAAATGCGCTGGAAAAGATTGGGCAGCTGGCTTCAGAAAGAGAAACCCAGAATTGAGTCTACGAAAACCAGAAAACACAAGCGCAGCAAGAAGCTTTGCTTTCAATAAAGCTGCTGTAGCTCAATTTCATGATAATTACGAACGCATAATGAGACAATACAATTTTACATCCGATCGAATAATAAACTTAGACGAAACAGGCATAAGCACAGTCCTTTCCACTCCTAAAGTTATTGCTGGAAGAAAACAAAGACAAGTGGGACAAATAGTTTCTGCAGAACGCGGAGAGTTAGTTACTTTCTGTGGTATTATTACTGCAACTGGTTCTTCTCTTCCTCCAGTTTATGTCTTTCCAAGAGTTCACTATAAAGATCACTTCCTAAATGGTGCTCCTGATGGAAGTCTAGGTTTGGCAAACAGAAGCGGCTGGATGACATCAGAATTGTTTATAAGAGTTTTGAAACACATTCAACGCCTTACTTTGAGCAATAAAGATAACCCAATTCTAATCATTTGTGACAACCACGAATCTCACATTTCAATAGAAGCTGTTAACTACTTTCGTGACAACGGTATTGTTTATTTGAGTCTTCCCCCACACACGTCACACAAATTGCAACCGCTTGATGTCAGTGTGTTCGGACCCTTCAAAGGCAAATTGAAGATAGCTTTCAACGACTGGCACATTCAAAATGTTGGAAAAACTTTGACCATATACAACATTGCTGAACTGTCAAAATTAGCATAGAGCAAGAGCCCACGACGGCCAGACCTTCATTATTTTATAAAAGTTGAAATTTTCTCTGTACATGTCTCCTATACAGGTAAGAACGACCAGCGACTATAGAGTTTGGGTTGTGGTTACCTGGGCAGGTAACAGGTAGTAAAGGTGTATAAAATAGTACTTAAAATTTGTTAGAGCCATCATCCATTGCCGGACACTTATGACAGTTGCTACCCCTTGCCAGACACCCCTAAACTTTGATAAATTACAATTATACTTTCGTTATAGTATAAAAGCTCAATTTTATATATGTTACTTGGGGACCTATAAAAAGATGTTACCTCAATAGCCGGACAGTTTTTGTGGTTTTTACATCTTGCCAGACACATTGAAAGTCCACTGTAGGTGCGAGCGCGAGGTAACAACTGTTCAAGCGGGTGCGAGTGAGACAGAGCACTTAGTCGAGTGCGTTCTTTTACTGCGCACCATCTGTTATTTAGTGATGTATTGAATTGTTATGTGTAGATACAACCAATGTTTTATAATTGATATTTGTGCAGTTTTTTGTGAAATAAAAGCATAATTTTAGTAAAAAGTGTTATCATGGGAGATACATTAATTTGTTTCGTTTGTAATAAAAGTGATGGTAAAATAATATTGTTCTCGGAAGAAACATTAAAAAAATGTCAAACTGTTTTGAAAATCAGAAAAAAAATAACCTTAAATATAAAGACATTATTTTGCCTGATGAGTATACAGAAAATGGATATCATCGGGAATGTTATAAAGCATTTACAGGACTTATGAAAAAATACTTAATTTCTGAACCTGAAAAACCGACAAAAAAAGTGAAAAACAAAAATCAGCCAGTGCACCTACAAACAGTAGCTCAACAACCTCGTCATTGATACCTAAGTTGACACAGAACCATCTCATTTACAGTCTTCCTCTATAGAATCTTCAATAACATTGCAATCAAGTTTAACTTCTGAATCAATAGGACCTCAAGCTACAACTCCTCAAGAAAATATTGAAATTTGTGAACCAGATGTTAGTGAAAATAATGATTCAACTCAGGATGCAAATATTTTAACTGAAAAGGAAGCTAATAATAACAACTATGAAAATGTTTGTGTATTTTGTGACAGGAAAAATAAAAAAAAAAAACTCAAAAATGCTTCCACTCCACAAAACCAATACTAACCAATTTAAATCCAGTGTACTACCCAACATCGAAGGTCAAGAGGAGTTTACAGAATTATTAAATAAATTAACAAAAATTTCTGGTCCAAAAATATCATACCATACAGCAGTGTTTTTCAACCTTTTTCATAATGCGACCCCCCTGGTATGAAAAAATATTTCGCGACCCTCCGATCTTTCGCTTTTTTATCATGTATGTATGTGTATACTGTATGTTACAAATTTTCACTCAATAAGACGTTTTTATGCGTCTCCATAATTAGGATTCGGATATAAGTACATAATATAGTACGTAAAACATGTACATATGTGTAGCAAATACAGATCCACGATGGGAGAAATTGGTTAATCAAAAACAAGCACAATCTTCGCATTAACATGAGTCTTACGATTTTATTTTTTGTTAATTTGTTTGTATTAACATACAAATGTTTATAAGTAGGTATATCCTTTTGTTAAAATTCTCTAACTTAATAAATCAATTTTTTAATCTTTATTGTTTTTTTATTAAAGTTCTCTCGACCTCTGGCGACCCCCCTACAGATGCTTCGCGACCCCCCAGGGGGTCGCGACCCACAGGTTGAAAAACACTGCCATACAGAATGTAGAGTCAGTTTCAATAATAAATTATCCTCTTCTAAAAAACCATCCAGTAAAAGTGATTGGCATTTTCATCGAGAATATCACCAATTAGCTTTTAATGAAATAAGTGGCATCATAGAGGAAGACGTAATTAAAAAAGGGCGCTGTTATTTATTAGTATATTTACATGAAGTGTACACTGATGAATTGGAAAAGATCTTTAAAGAAAATTCTATTGAAATGAATTCCGTTTTTACTGCGCACCACCTAGAAGAAAAAATTTTGAAAAAATTTTCAAAAGATATCAAATTTTTTACTATTCGCAATAAAAAAATAATAGCCCCCAATTAC
Organism: Aporia crataegi; assembly: GCA_912999735.1. Lineage (NCBI taxonomy): Eukaryota > Metazoa > Arthropoda > Insecta > Lepidoptera > Pieridae > Aporia > Aporia crataegi. Next base: position 93,763 of record OU538754.1, on the reverse strand, counting down.
TTGCAAGCAATAGACGATACTATAATTGAAAATTTACAAACTGAAAATACTTTGCAAAAAGCTGCATTAATTTTAAGAAAATTAATACTGCAAATTGAAAAAAATAAGTTACCGACAAAAAACTTAACAACAGAACATTTAATGTCAGGAGAAGTTTCGATACCACCACAATTATTGGACTTTTACTATACTCTTCTAGGTGGATGTAATGAAAAACGGAAGAAAACCCTGAAATGTGCTCGTCAAGTGCGTTCTTATTCTCAAGACGTAATCTTCGCAGTTCATAATGGTCATGTAAAAACACCAAAGCACATCATGTTAGGTATAACTTTAAAGAGCTTAACAAGCAGTAGAAAAATTATCGATATTGTTAATCGATATGGCCATTGTATTAGCTATCAGGGCATCGAGGAGCTAGAGACTGAAACAACTTATACTTCTTTCGAAAAATCCAGTTTGTATCCAGAGATGATTAAAAGAAATCCTGAACTTTTTACTGGTGTGGCATATGATAATTTCGATCGTTTTGTGGAAACTACAAGCGGAAAAGATACTCTACATGACACCGTTGGAATTATATACCAGAACATCGAAGCCAATACAACCGAGGAATCTGAGATGCCTAAAGAACTTGACGAGTCTGAAGCGCCGATTACAAATAATGAAAATAATTTACCACATACAACGGCAAAAAAAAGAAGAAGAAGAACTTTTGAAGCCATATCTACAGAAGAGATTCCGTATGCTAAGAAACCGAAAATGACAAGTGAACTGCAATCAACAATTGATGATACAGAAGTTATACACTCTACAAACTCGCAGCTATACACCGAAATCGACAATATATGGATGATCAGTCATGTTTTGCAATTACCTGATGTTCCTATGTGGGTTGGTTTCAATAGCCGGATTTGTAACAATGCTACCTTACAACAACGTATTTCTTATTTAACCCCTATCAATGCATCACCAACTAGTACATCTATAGTGCTAGAAACTATGGAACAGAGTAAAAAAATTGCTGAAGATTTACATCAAAATTACATCCAGGTAACCTATGATCTTGCTATAGCAAAAATAGCATTGCAAATACAATCTACGGAAAAACCCAAATTTGATAATTTATTCATACATCTCGGACCGTTTCACATTATGATGGCTTATTTTAAAGCAATCGGTAAATTTATAAGTGATTGTGGGTTAACAAATGTTATGGTTGAGAGTAGTTTGCTGGCAAACGGTTCTGTAAATGGATTTCTTGATGGAAAGCATTTCAACCGCTGCAAAAGATTGCATCCTCTGGTAGCATTGGGATTGGAAGTTCTAAATTTTAAATCATTTTTACAACATGACAACATAACATTAACAGATGATATGATAGAGGAAGTGAAAAGACTACAAAACTGTGAAATATCGTCATTTAACATTGAAAATAATGAACTGACAGAATTGATGAATAATTACAATATTTTCAAGCAACAATGTCTCAATGGTGAGCATGGTAAAACTTCACAATTTTACTTAATATACATCAATCTCATACATCATTACTTGAACTTGTCACGGAGCATTCGTACAGGGGATTTTGAGCTTTTTATATCAACATTGCCTAAAATTACAAATTTATTTTTTATATGCAACCAACAAAATTATGCGCGATGGACCGTAAAATATTATGATAATTTGTTGAAAGCTGCAGAAACTCATCCTGACTTACACGAAGGATTTAAACAAGGTTGCTTTGGTATTAAACGGACCACCAAACCATTTTCTAGACAACCGATTGACCTGGTATTAGAGCAAACTATAAATGCAGACGCTGCTAGAAGGCTCACAGGTGTTATACACTTTACCAATTCAATTTCGGCACGTCAACGGTGGGCTCGTAATCATGATGTTAGGTCAACAATAATAAGTCAAGTTTATCAAGAACTAGGACTTCAGTCTCATCAAGATGTTTCAACAGACTTAAATCTTCATAATATCTGGAAAAATACCAAACAATTGAGACAATTTATCGATACCTTTGATCGATTTATTAATCCCTTCAGTTCAGAATTGCCAAAAGACCAACTAATAAATATTTCATCTGGAAAATCTGCATCGCCATCGGTAGAGACATTCCTTTTAAACATTGAAAAAAATGGAGATGATCTTCGTAAAACATTTGTTTCCGAATGTTTATCAGATATAACCAGATTTGAAAAAGCTATAAAAAAAAATTCAATTGACAATTTTTCTATGGATTATAAGAAGAAGAAGAAAGTTCAAATAGGTGGTAAAATTCAGGAAATTAAAATTCAAAGAGATCTATTTGGACGCATGCTGGGTATCTCAATGGATTTTAATGTAGACATTTCAAAGATTTTGTCTTACCCGATTACCTCAGTGCCATTGTCCATGTGCCATTTGGATGGCGCTATTTGTAAGACAGATAAATCTGCTCTGATGAAATGTCTAGAGAAAGAGGTCCAGCATGAGCAACCACATCATATAGATGTTATAATAATTGACGGTTTCTTCCTACTGCATACAATGAAAAATGTTCCAAAAACATTTGGAAATATTTCAAAAAAATTGTTGCAAATGGCTACTCAATTTCAAGCTTCGAGAATTGATGTGATCTTTGATCAATACTTTACCCCATCGATCAAAGATTATGAGCATTCCCATCGGTTAGAATCCGCACAATTGGAATATTCTATAACTGGGCCCGAACAAATTCGACCAAGTGATTTCGCGAAAGAGTTGAAAAATTTAAATTTCAAAGAAGCTTTAGTTAATTTTTTTATTTCACATTGGACTACTGATGAAGTGGTGCCATTTATTGGCAACAAAACAATATACATCAATTTCAGAAAGTGTCATTCTTTCACTGTTGATAATTCCAATAAAGTTGTCTCAAGGATTGATGAAGAGTTGTCATGCCCAGCACACGAGGAAGCAGATACGAAGATAGTATATCATGCATGTAACATCAACTTTCCAGCAGAAATAGTAATAAGAAGTGCTGATACAGATATTGCGGCTATAATGCTTGGTAACATGCATCACCTTAAAAGTGATACGGTTGTTTGGATGCTTACAGGCACTGGCAATAATTTAAGGTATGTAGACCTAACCGAAATACATGCAGAGTTGGGACTGTTAATTTGTCAGAGCTTACCTGGATTTCATGCCATCACAGGTTGTGATTTTAATCCTGCGCTCTTCAGAAAAGGAAAATTAAGACCATAAAAGATATTAAAAAAAGATCCAGAGTACCAGGAAGCTTTCAAGAACTTCGGCAACAACGAATTAATTGAAAATTTAAATCATCAACAAAACATCTTTAATATTATTCAGAGATTTATATGTAATGTCTACAATGTCCCTAATGTAATTGATGTTGATGCCGCTAGACTTCAAATATTCATCGACTCGTACACAGTCTCCGATGTAAACGAAGCTTTTGACCGAAAGAAGTTGCGAAATTTTGACGCTAGCAACCTACCGCCTTGCAAAAGCGAGCTACTGCAGCAATTTCTGCGAGCAAACTATATATGTACCATTTGGAATAATGCTCATTTGAAAAATCCAACCACATATCAACCAGACAATAACGGCTGGGTATTAAAAGATGACAAATACCAGTTCAAATGGTTTGAAGGGGATCAACTACCGAGTTATGTTAGTGATTCGCTCAAAACTCAATCAGGTATATAATTATTATGACAAATTATGATACATAATTTTTTAATTATTCATAATTGTATAAACTTGCTTATTTTTCTTTCAGAAACTGACGAAGAAGGTGATGTTGAGGACGATCATGCCATCGACTGGAGTAGTAGTGATGAAGAAAATGAAAACATCGACGACAATGCTTAAATTAATAAACAAGTTTAAATATTTTTTTTACCTGTAATCACACTTTTTATTATATTTTTATGATATTAAACTAATATTTTTTACTTTATACAACATGGCTATGAACGTAATAAAATTATTTTTTATTAGATATCTTAAAAAATAGTAATCGACTAAGTATTCGCGCTCGCACCTACAGTGGACTTTCAATGTGTCTGGCAAGATGTAAAAACCACAAAAACTGTCCGGCTATTGAGGTAACATCTTTTTATAGGTCCCCAAGTAACATATATAAAATTGAGCTTTTATACTATAACGAAAGTATAATTGTAATTTATCAAAGTTTAGGGGTGTCTGGCAAGGGGTAGCAACTGTCATAAGTGTCCGGCAATGGATGATGGCTCTAACAAATTTTAAGTACTATTTTATACACCTTTACTACCTGTTACCTGCCCAGGTAACCACAACCCAAACTCTATAGTCGCTGGTCGTTCTTACCTGTATAGGAGACATGTACAGAGAAAATTTCAACTTTTATAAAATAATGAAGGTCTGGCCGTCGTGGGCTCTTGGGCCAGCATATTTGGAATCATTTACACCAAAGAATATCATAGGTGGTTTTTCCAAACCTGGAATATGGCCAATTAATAAACTGGTATTTGGCGACGACGACTGCACCGATAGACATTTTCAGCACAGGTTATCACGATTTGACAGATGAGAACACTCACAACACACAATATTTACATTTTGTAGACTCAGAAACAAGTCAAAATAATGAGGTTGTTGATAGAGAACAAAATAAATCTCCTACTTTGGATGCCGACCCAGTTTCAGTGTCTGATGCTGACGATCCTCTACATGTTTCTTCATTAAAGGCTATTCTTACTCCTGAAGTAGTTAGACCTTACCCAAAAAAGGCGATTACTGACAGTGTCTTAAAAAGAAAAGGAAGAGAAAAAGGACGATCAAGAATATACACTGAAACACCAGAAAAAAAAGATTAGAAAGCTTACGTAATGAAAAGGACAGGAAAAGAGAATTACAAAAAGCAAAACAGCATGCAAAAGAATTGAAAACAGCGAAAAATCTGTTGGGATTAACTGAGCCAAGAAAGAAAAAGAGAGTGACTTCTTTGCCTGCAGAAATAGATTCTGATTCTAGTCCAGATGAAGTCGTGATGACGAGTGATAGTGAAGACATTGAAATGCCGTCGGAATCAGAAGAAGAGGTAATTAATGAAGAACCAGTTAATCCTGAACACATAAATATTGGAGATTTCCTGCTAATTAAGTTTGAGAAGAAGAAAACTGTGATTCACTACGTTGCCAAAGTTGTATTTAAGTATACCTACCAAGTAAAAGTTTTCCTGTTTCAGATTTAAAAGCTGAAACCAAAGAAGCAGGGAGAATCTGTAAGTCACGACCACTGAAACCTGGATTTACGCAGTTAGTAGTCGGCTTCTTACAGCAATTACGTTTTCTTGCGTCGATATAATAATCATATTATATCTATTAATAGATATTTGGCACCGCCTTTAAAAAAGCAACATGAAAGTTTTATGCCCTTGTAGAATTTTATTTATCAACACTATTTACGTCTTTTATTTATAGTAAGTTCATTTATAATACAAAATTTATTTTTTACTTTTCAGTGCGTTTTGAGGTCGGTTTTTTTTTGTTTAAAATTAATTTATTTTATACTTTTGAGTGGCTCTTCTATCCGTATAGTTGGTTATCATACCATCAAAACGAAACTAACATGGACGCTCTGACTTTACGCTTACCTTAGACACTAAAAACTAATTTAATTAATTTAAATAAAAAAATTAAAATACATTTTTAAATAGTAATGTTGTGTCACTTCCTTGATTCCCGAAATTTTCAGTGCCGCCCTCGTAGTACTGTAATTGCATACATCAGCTTACACGAGACCGTACCTTAAACTAGAGGCAAAAGGCAACTTTATCAGAAATAAATATAATGTTAGGTATAGATATGTTGCGTGGTATGATAAGAACTTTAAGTAATATAAATGATAAAGATCAACTAATTGATCTGGACCTTCGCGAATACTATAGCATTATTCGTACTGGGTCATATTTTAGTGGTAATGAGATAGTTATAGTTTTGAGTGTCCCAATTATATATCCGGTTACATACAATATCTATACATTATCTATATTGCCAAATCACTTCAACCAAATCCTTGTTCCTCCCTATCCATTTATACTTTATAGCAATTAATGGGTATGAATATGTGTACATAGAGGCTGAAGCAAAGCTTAAGATGGAAGAAGATACAGCGGCACCCTCTACGGCACAGGATCTTCCCGCAACATTTTCCCTAAACGTGCTAAAATAGTTGCGGATCTGCGGGTGGAAGTGTTACATAATCACCTGCGTGAGAACCCTGTTCAGCGAGCGACAGCCCTTGTACATTTCGCTGACTGTTACTAATAAGATATGTGTGGGACAATCTTAAGTTCATAATTGTAAAACTAGAATGAGAATCTACCTAGCTAGCATCGAGCTAGAATAGATGGATTATATTAGGATTTATTTTATAAATAAATTAGTTTTATAAAATAATTGTAGTTTTTTGTGACGTCCGGTGGCGACCAACATAATTGGTAATAAAACAAACAACGGTATTTTGGCATTTCCTGAAGACTCTGATGATAAGTCCTTATCAGATGAAGATAAATATAAATTACCAAAGATAATTATTGAAGAATATGAATTACAGGATCTGATTCTGAACTCGAATCTGATCCTGTAATAGAAAATGAAGTCATATATGTATTTGCAAGAATTAAAACTAGAAAATACAGTGGAGATGTTAGAAGAAATTGACGAAACGTTGGGACAGACATCAAGTACTGAAAAAAGAATTGGAGCTAAAGCTAAACCTTCAAGGGTACAGAAGAGAGTTAAGTTATTATGGACTGAAGATCCTATTGAATACGAGAACCAAGACATAACACTTTTAATGTGAAAATTTTTCAGACGAAATCCTAAACTGGAGACGCCTTTGAAATTTTTTAAGCTTTTGTTTCCAACAGAGGCATTGAACCTCATCCATGATCAAAGTAAAGGTGACTTGCTGCACATACACACTGTGTCTGTATTTCTTTGCATAAAATTTAAGTTTTATCTACGGAAAATTGTATTTGAGTGAAAGATTCACAATTTCAGAAAGGTTTAATTTTCCATATTCATAAATTACATGTGAGTGCATAATTTAGATTATTATAAATTCAAAAGTAACATTTGAACCATTTTTTAAAATGTTTCGACAATTTTATTTTTATTTTATCAGATCCTTCTGAAAATGGATAAATGGTTAAAAAGAACCAAGTTAATGAGCCAACCCCCGGTACAAGCAAAAATACTTCTTGCTCAAAAAAATACGTTGTCCATCGGAAATATAATGATTTTTTGAAATTTGGATTTACCTCTACAATGGAAAATGGCATAATTGTTCCCGAGTGTGTGATATGTGGTTTTAAATTATCAAATAGTGCTATGGTTCCTAGCAAACTCCAACGTCACTTGGTGACTAATCATCCTTCGCTTTCAACAAAAGATAAAAGCTACTTTGAAAGGTCTTTATCATCAAAAATTAAGCAAATAAAAGTTTTTGAAAAACAAGTATGTGTGTCTGAAAATGCTCAAGCAGCTTTTTACGAAATAGCTGAATTGATTGCTGTTAACTTAAAACCTCACAATTCGGCTGAAGAAATTATATTACCTGCTTGTCGCAAAATTGTAAAAACAATGATTGGTGGATCAGCTGATATTGATATTTGCAAAATACCACTTTCAAATGATACAATCCATCGCAGAATTAAAGATATGTCAGAAAATATTGAGCAAAATACTGCAAAAACTCTTGCAAATTCGAATTTTGCTCTACAAGTCGACGAAACAACAGATATTACAGGAAATGCTCAATTAATTGCATTCGTTAGATTTATTCACGAAAATGATATAATTGATCAATTTTTATGTTGTCGGGAGTTACCTGATTTTACAACTGGTAAACATATTTTTCAAGTAATTAGTCCATATTTAGAAGAAATTAAAGTTTCTTGGAAGTCATCTATTGACATTAGCACAGATGGTGCTCCAGCTATGACTGGACATCTAAAAGGATTTGTAGCACGTGTTAAAGAACTGAATGAGGCTATATTAGTTACCCATTGTTTTTTGCATCGACAAGCACTTGTTACAAAATTTTTGCCATCAGATTTGAAAATAGTTCTGGAACAATGTGTTAAAATGGTTAATTATATCAAATCAAGACCATTAAAAAGTAGATTATTTAGTAAATTATGCCAAGCTATGGAAGCCAAGTACGAATCCTTGTTACTCCATACAGAAGTAAGATGGTTGTCCAGAGGAAAAGTTCTATCTCGTGTGCTGAAAATGAAAATATTTTTTGAACAAAATAAAAATTATGAATTTGTTCATTTGTTGCAAGATAAAATATGGTGTACTAAACTGGCTTACTTTTCAGACATTTTTGTTCTTTTTAACATCAATTCAAGTATGCAAGGGCCTAATGAAAATATCTTAAACTCAACCGATAAGCTGGTGGGATTCAAAAAACAAATAACTTTATGGAAAAATAAAGCTATTAAATTAATTGTTGTTGATCATTTGACAACATTAGAGGAGAGAATTATTCATTATTTCCCAAAATTAAATATTAAGAAATTTGATTGGGTTCGTAATCGATTTCTCATAACGGATACTTCTGTATTTGACTTAACTTTGAATGAAGAGGAAGAACTCATTTTACTTTCCAATAATCGAGATTTAATTTTAAAACATTCAGAAGAATCAATTAATTCATTTTGGATTAATATCAGATGCGATTATCCAATGATAGCCAAAAAAGCTTTAAACATATTATTACATTTTTCCACATCTTATTTGTGAGAATTCGGATTTTCAGCATTAGCCAACATTAAAACTAAAACAAGATCAAGATTGTTAAATGTAGAAGACGATATGAGAGTAGCATTTTCATTTTTACGTTCATTTGGTAAAAATGTCATAAATGAAATTATAAAAAAACATCAAGCAAGTATATTGATGTAGGGTAAACACTGTATTTCTGAAAATCTAATCTGGCAACATTGGTCTTTGGACATCAAAAGAACGACTTTGCGACGAATCTTGAAGAGTGATTTGCATTTGACGGCTTATAAGATTCAGATAGTTCAAGAATTAAAACTAGATGATGCCAATAACCGACTTAACTTTAAACAGTTTGTTACTTTTATTTTGTTTATATACCTAAGTTTATTTTGGTTAAATTATGGCGACATCTGATGCTTTGGGCCTTCTGCTGACTTGCGATTAGATCCAGTTACGCATGAGAGGTCTAGATGGCGCTAGTTGTCTGCGGCCTGCATGTGAGTGGCTTACTCTCCGCGCTGTCATGTTTGTCAGTCGCAATTCACAAGTTTTTCTAACCACACATACTTTCCTTTTTTATATAAAATATCTTGTGGACCACGCCTCCACTTTTTTATCCGCTGTTCCCACTTTACTGTGGGGTTGTGCTTCCCGCTTAAACCACATTGCACTTCCCAAATTCTGTGGACGTGTGCTTTACTGCCTGCGACGGCGACTATCCCTGATTTGACTGATCTGCGTGTGTGCCTGCTTAGGGACACTCTGGACTCAATAGAGGTTAGTGGATAGGTTTAGTTATTAGTTGTCGCTATAATCAACCGCCTTTTTCGATTTACGTTCCCCGCAGTAGGCTATCTATTTACACAATAGCCTACTAATATCTATGTGTAGGTGCTTTAAGCCCTTCCAGCCTCATTACTGTCAGAGTAAAACAAAAAGATATTATCTAGCACCAGAACTTAACATAAACAAAATATGGCGTTTGTATAACGCGAAAGCACAAAATCATTTAAAGGCATATTTCAGACTTAAAACGAATTTAGGGTTTAGCTCTCCCGGACCAGAGTTTAGCTCTCCACTTGTTTGCAGTATGATGAGTTATTGAAAGTAGAGACTGATACAGCAAAGCGAAATGGTATTATGATAGAAAGAAGAGTTGACAAATTGTGAGCCGAAGTATTTTTTAATTTAGTTCATGAAGAGAAAGCTGATATGATGACGTTTTGTTTTGATTGTCAAAAAAATTGTCCTATGCCTAATCTTCCTGATCAAAGTACTTATTATTCTAGACCAGGGGTCAGCAACCGGCGCACTATACACTAATGCACATGTTTAACTGAATGTCTAATGTATATTATATATCAGTTAAAATATACTATTTCTCATTATTACTATTAGACTAACAAGGAGAGTACCAAACTTGGAAATCACAGATTCCGTTGATTTTTATATATGTTGTAGAGTAGTCTCCCCTCAATTACCAGGTAAAATGGTAAGACGCACGTCGATTTCATTTTCGAGAAAAATGAATTTAAAGTTTAAGTCCACTTGAACTAATTTTTATCCAAATTTTTTTTTTTATTTTTTTAATAATTTGTTATTTCAATTAATAAGTCAGTTGATGTTAAATTTATTATATATCTGATATGTTCATATATTTTTTTTGTTAATTTTAATGGATTTTTATTATTTTATTTTATCGTTAACAATAATAATAAAATATTAAACATTTTTAATTCTAATAATACTTGTTATTATTATTGGGAATTTTCAACGTTAATTAATTCTGTTAGGAATATAAATTTTCAGTTATTATACGCTCCTGCGGTGGAGGACCCCTCTTCCCTTAATTTTACCTGCTCCGACATCTACTACCCGGGAAAAGGGACGTACGTGTAAGAATATGATTGGCCAAAATTTGGCCTTGTCATGCAGCTGCTTTTAACTACAGTCATTCGACTACGAGTTTTCATTAGTGTAACACGTAAAAATTGTTTAGTGCTACTTGCTCGAGTGATTGGTTCATATTATCAAAATGGAAAGAGCGAGTATGAGTTCTCAAGATCTTGTAGATAAAACATCCAAACTTGACGAATTAGTGAAGGGTGAAATTACTAATGCATTTACATATTGTAAATCGTTATTAGAAGAAAATGAACTTATAGTGGACGATCCTCCATCAGAAATTTCTTCTAGATCAATTGCTATGGGAGAGGAATTTTATAAAAGTATCTCTGAACTGCTAGATGAAAGAGAAATCGTTTATGATGAGGAGCTAATCACTATTGATGAAGATGATGAATTTAATCGGTATGAAAAGGTATGCTTGAAAACGAAGTCCAAGAAAAGGAGTTATCGACATATTTAATAAGGTGTGATGATATATACTTCGGTCTCCCCAAAAAAGAGGTAAAGAAACTGGCATACGAACTTACAAAATCGTACAACTTGGCAAAGCCTCGTTCTTGGGATGAGAATGAGACGGCAGGAGAAGACTGGTTTTTAGCCTTTATGGCCAGAAATTCCGAACTGTCAGTAAGAGCTGTACAAGCCACAAGTTTGTCCAGAGCCACGAGTTTTAATCGTACAAATGTTGAGGCGTTTTTTGATAATTTGCAAACGGTTATGGACCGTCATAAATTTGAATCACAGGACATCTATAATGTTGACGGACGGGAGTAACAACGGTACAAAAATCGGACAGAGTTGTGGCCAGGCGAGGATAAATTTAAACAATTATTACAATAAATAAATATTTTATTTCTAGGAGTTTCAATAGATCCCATTCATTGTTTCAATTGACCCGCAACCAGGGTCAAATGAAACAATTTTCGAGGAATTCTAAAGCACTTGTGATTCCGTATCTGATACCTATGGATAAAAATCAACATAGAAACTTAAAAACCAGATAATCTAAAGGTTTCGACTATTGCTAATAGTCGAAACCTTTCACAAACCAGTATTGATAGAAAGTGTTGGAACTATGGCCGTTATTTCGGAAAACGTTTCAATTGACCCCGGTCTCCCCTACGATTTAAATCGTACTCCTACGAATATTTGCTATTTTTTGACATTTATTAAACATAAATTTTCAATGACGTGCTAAAAAGATTTCGCCTTGATATCAAAACTTGCAGGGGTCTATGTACAGATGGCGCAGCTAATGTTTCTAGAACGTATACTGACCTTAAAGCTCGAGTTCAAGCTATCGAACCAAAGGCAGTTCATGTGCATTGTGTCGCACACTCCTTAAACTTGGTTGTTCAAGATACTATGAAAGAAGTTCCGGCAATAAGAGATTTTTAAGTATTAATAAGAGAGCTCGTTGTCTTCGTCCGCGTTTCACCGAAACGCCAAGCTTGTTCTGAATCCCTACAGGCAGCTGAGGATGCACAAAATCTTTCTCTACGGCCGTTTTGCCCAACAAGATGGTGCTGTCGTATATCTTTTTTGAAAACAATTCTCGACAATTACAGTGTACTTCTTTGTTTTTTGAAAAACACAAAAACTCAGAAAGATGATGCCGGTGCCAAAGCAAAAGGGTTTCATATCATAAAAATAACACTGGTTAACAATGGTTTTGCCCATGAATGATGAAATACAAAAATAGGCAGTACCTACTTGGTAAATACTAATCATCATCAATTATAATATTACAAGTGTCTTAGCTCGAGTTATCGAGCTATGCAAGTTTAATCATGTACCTATTGCGTTCAGCGCATTGTCGCAAGTTTCGACTTGTTCGTGATTATAGCACGGCTTTACTTTACTACATTTAATACATCATAAAGAACGTTAAGATTGCGCTGGCATTCGCTATCAAACACCGTGAAAATACAATTAGTGTATGACGTGGTCATAGCACTGTCTGTGTCTTAAGTGCACCAAACAAATTTTGTTTTTAGTTTTTATTGTGAAGTTTGAACTAAAACTTTGTGAATTTATATTTTTGATATGCCTCGTTCCTGTGAAAGCAATCCTAACAATTTTTGTTAGGTGCGTGGTAAATTCACTACAAACAATACGAGCGAAAACTTCAGTCCCAGAATCTGTCGTGCTTACGAACTTTATTTCGGAATACCAGTGAAAAATCAAGACAAGCTCTGGGTTCCGCATGTAATATGCTCGAGTTGTGGTAAATACTTGAGATTGGCTATCCGGCCGCCGATCAAAAGGATCACATTGAAGATTGTTATTTTTGCATATATAAGACAGAAGAGCTTAATACGCGCAAAAAGAGAAAACATAGTTATATTAAAACGCCATCTGCTCAAAGACCACCACCGCCAATGGATGCTTCTGAAGAAATTGACCAACTTAGCACTGAATAAGACGATCTTAAGGATCCTGATTTTAGTCCTCACAGCCAGGTACTGCAACCCAATCTAATTACTCAACCAGAATTAAATGATCAAGTACGAGACCTAAGTTTATCAAAATCACAAGCTGAACTTCTTGGTTCACGTCTCCAGCAATGGAATCTCTTGGCAAAGGGAACAAAAATTACTGTTTTTCAGAACCGACACGATGATCTTGTAGCTTTTTTTAGTATGGACGATAAGAATTATCTTGTTTACTGCAACGATATTGCAACTGAAGATGTTTTTTATCCACCTTTAGTGCAAAAAGAAAATATTATTGTACCACCTCTGCATATAAAATTAGGATTGATGAAAAACTTCGTAAAAGCGCTGAATCGCGAAGGTCAAGCTTTTCAATATTTAAAAAAAAGTTTACAAAAATGACAGATGCCAAGTTCAAAGAAGGAATTTTCATAGGACCTCAAATAAAAGAATCAATTAATAACAAGACTTTTGAAAGCACATTGAATAGCAAGGAAAAACAGGCCTGGACATCCATGATAAAAGTTTTTCAAAATTTCTTGGGTAAAAAAAAACTGAAGACCTGGTTAAGAATATGATCCAAGCATTGTACGCTCTCGGTTGCAAAATTTCCCTCAAAATACATAATCTCGTCTCACATTTGGATTTTTGTCCTGAAAATATGGGAGATGTTAGCGACGAACATGGTGAACGTTTTCACCAGGATATTTCAGGCATGGAACAGCGATACCAGGGCAAATGGAGTCCTGCTATGTTAGCAGACTACTGCTGGACGTTGAAGAGAGGCTGTAGATATTATTTATAAACGGAAAAGCAATATATTAACTCATTTTTAAATTTTATAATATGTGATTTATAAATATAATGTTATCTTAAGTCAAAAGATTTTAATTTGATTCCACAAAAAACGCGAGCTAACTCGACCTTAAAACTTACATTGTGGTTGTCCCAAGGACCCACTGAGCCCGTAGTGAACTGTGTAATCACTTATTAAATAAAAACCTATTATAAACAATTTTAAAAATAGAGCTCAGAAGGTCGAAAAGAATCGCAAAGAAAAACAATCCGAACCTACAAATCACAAAAAGCAGTGAAGAGTTGATACCGATCCTGCCAAGAACTCCAAGAAAACAAAGGGGTAAAAAAGGTTCAGATAAGATGGCACAATACACTCTAGTTAGACTCAATTCTATGAAATGCATAAGGATGATATTTTCCCGACGGACTTGACAACAGTAGAAAACATATTGTGTCAAGGGAAGAAGATAAGACAACAGCTAAAGACAATACAACCTGGACAGTTCTTAAAAATAGGCGATGCTTTGCTGAATCGGACCGCACCTCTGATTATCAAAAAGGGAGGCCCGAACATAGTAATTTCTGATGACGAATATACATTAAACAGGTTGACTCCAGTGTGCAGCATACGCGACGCAACAGGGTGGCACATATAACCCAAAATGTGCTATGGCAGTTTCACTAGGCCTAGACATAAATAGAGACAGGATTTTGTATTACAGTGCTGCTCCAGGTGCTGAACACTTCCCTGACTTGTTCTCATACCATCCACTATTGTGTGCTAATAAACAACTGGCCAACAACAAGCTCACACAAGTCTTAATAATTAAACAATTATAAATTAATTTTATGTATCCTAACCAATATTCTTCTTATTAAATTATAATTAAACATAAAGTGGCGATCATTTCATGGATTAACAAAACCTTAAAATTTGTTAACCAGTGTAATTTTAACTATTCCAGTATCGACATGCAAAGCTGAAAGGTCATTTTCAGCATTACGAAGAATAAAGACTTACTTGAGGACTACTATGACTCGGCAGACTTAATAATTACATGGTAGTGCATGTAAACAGAGAAATAGCAGATGATTTGGAACTTGAAAACATTGCCGACATATTTATAAATAGAGCAGTAGTTCGTCAAAATACATTCACATTGAATAACAAATAATGTTTAAGATAAATAAGATATTTATTAACAAGTGCAAATGTCAAACTGCTGTGTAATATAATAAATTATCTTTTCTAAATATCTTGTATTTTATTGTGTCTATTAAATAACAAAAATACATATGGGCGTTTCTCTATAAACTGGGCAACTCATTGTCCCAGGCTAATTTTGTTAAAAAAAATGAAAGACCGTAAATATTTCGTAGATAATTCCAAAAACCAATACCTTAATCTACCGCTGCTCAACATAAAAAATACACTAAAATAAACTTTATTATATTAAAAACGTTTTTATAGTTCTTAAAAACCAGTCCCCTGGCATGTCACCAAAGCAATATAGTTACTTCAGGCTAAATTAATCGAGATAGTATCTATTGAAATTAATCGAATTGTTGTATTATTAAATCAATATTGTTTGATTGTCAATGAGACCTATTTATTTTCCATAAATATTATTTTACAATTTAAAGAAAGGCAATGAAATTTTGTCTTCGCATTTAGTGAACAGTCCCCCTGTCTATATTTTAAATTACGTGTCACGTAGCCGAAAGGTTAAACAACGCCTTTTATGCGTGTAACGAAACGCAACAAGTTTGAAGTTTGCGCGGTTGCCACCATTACGACCCGAACGCCATCTTATTTAGTAGTGTTCGAGCGTCCTTCCGTGGAGGCCGCGTTGTAACCTGACAGCCAACAGTCCTCTGGTAAAGATTATTTTACTTCTATTTATGTATTTTAATGATTCCTTCAAATATTTAAATTGTTACAATAGATACATACTTCCTATGTGCAACAAAGTAGCATAGATCAATTACATTTTGTGCTACTCATCAATGAAATCAAATTAAACAGTTCCCTGGATGTTTCAACATCCAGGGGACTGTCTAAATTATATTTGTTATTGTTTTAGATTTGTTTTGAGAATGGCACCAAAGAAAAAAAAGCCACTAAAGAAGAGATTCTACAAAAAAAGGGAAGCAGAGCGAAAGAGATATGAGAAGATTAAAAATGACCCTCAGAAAAAGGAAGAACTTAAAGAAAAAGAACGCCTCAAGTACCTTAAAAAAAAGAAAAGGGAACTAGAAAGCTTGTTGAGAATATGACTCCACGAGAACACCGAAATGCCAAGAAGTGGAAAGAGCATTGCACCAAGTATCGCAATAAGAAAAAAGTATTAGCAAATATTACTAACTCATTTATTAAAGAAAATACTCCAGATTCTGATGTATCTACTTCATGTCAAATGTCAACACCTGAAGTTGCTGGAATAATTAATAAAAATAAAGAAAAGATGCTTAGATATAAAATAAAGAACAAAAAAGATAAAGAAATTAAATAAATGCAGAAGAAAGTATTAAAGTACAAAAAACGTTTATCGCGACTAAAAAAGAGTATAAATCCAAAGCCTAAAGATACACCAAATACAAAAAATGGCAGATACTCCAGAATTAAGGAAAGATCTAGACAAAAAAGCACTTTTCGGTGAAGTACTAAAACAACAAATGCAAGAAAATTTTTCAGAGATGAAAACCGTAAAAGACAAAAGACTTAACAAAAGTGGTTACTGGAAAGATAGTTGATAAATATAAGTTATGGCGAATGAACAACACCGGTGTGATAAGATACAAAAAAATAAAAAAGGCAAAAACGGGTCATCGATTGGAAAGAAGAAACAAAATTTCAGATGCATGTGTAAGAGCAGTTGTTAATTTCTATGAAGATGATTCCAATAGTAGGCTAGGAGCGGGAAAGAAAGAATTTATAACGAGAAAATCAGGACGAAAACAAAAGCGATACATGCTTGACTCATTACTAGGGTTGTACAAAAAATTCAAACAAGAGAAGGGAAATTTCACACTAAGTTACCCAACTTTTTGCAGACTGCGACCGTTTTGGATTGTCATGCCCAAAGTTAATAAACGTGATACTTGTTTGTGCATGACTCACGCAAACATAGATTTAAAAGTATCTGATTTATTCAATGCAAAAAATTTAAATTATAACAGCTATCAGAGATTGCTTCAGGAGCTATGTTGTGACCGCTATAATGAGAAATCTTTGTCTAGAGACTGTCAAAAGTGTGTTAATAAGATTCCTTCTTATAAAGAATTTGATAATATAAGACATATCAGTTGTAAGAAATGGATATGTGAAAAGGTTGATTTCATAGACTCAAAATCCAAAAAGACTCGTCGAGTAACCAAATACGTTAAGAAATCCTTTGATGTGAAACCGCGCGACCTCATTATAGAATTGCAAGATGAGCTAGAGACATTTTTTCGTCACGAAAGAAATATTGTACACCAGTTCAGTGCAATTAAGAAACTTAAAAGTACACTGACAGAAGAAGACGCTCTTATTCACATGGACTTTTCTGAAAATTATTTAACAAAGTATTCTCAAGAAATTCAAGCTTTTCATTATGGAGGTTCATGCACACAAATAAGCCTGCACACGGTCGTAGTATATTTGAAAGACACAAGAAAATCTTACTGCACAATTTCTACGAATGTTTCTCATTCTCCAGCAGCCATTTGGGCTCATCTTAATCCGATTTTTAATGCCTTGCCACTTCAAATTAAACACCTGCATTTTTTGAGTGATGGACCAGTTACTCAATACAGAAATAAAAGCATGTTTTACATTATGGCAACGAAAATACCGAAAAGATTTTCACATGTGCAAAATTTTACTTGGAACTATACGGAAAGTGGCCATGGTAAAAGCGCTCCAGACGGCGTTGGAGCTACTTGCAAGAGGACTGCAGATACCCTGGTTGCTACTGGAGGCGATGTCGAAAATCTGGAAAAATTTGTAGAAGCCATTGAAAAGAGATGTCCTGCAATTAGTTTGAGCATTATACCAGATGAAACAATTAAAGAAATGAGCGTTGAAATCGATCGAGAAGTAACCAAAATGAAAAATTTTGTTGGCACCCTCAAAGTCCATCAAGTCACTGGAAAATTCTTTAATCCAATGGGAATAAAATTCAATTTTGCTGAGATAGTGATGAAAAATTTAAGCTGCTTTTGCGACAATGACTGTTGTATGCATTTTAATATCGGAAAAATAATTTATGAAGGCAAGCCAAAACTTAATGTAGAAGATGTGTACACTGATTCAGAATCTGAGAATGAGGCTGGACCTTGTTCTGCTATAGTACAAGCATTCAAAACTGGAGATTATATTGTTGTGAAATTGCTTGGCAAAACAAATATGGAATATAGATATGTGAGCATAATTGACAAGATTGATGAAGAAGATGGCGAAATACGGGTTACATTCTTAAAGATCTGTGATAATAAAGGCCAATTATTTAGATACGATGATGATGATGTGGCAGCCATTACAATGGACCAAGTGGTACAGAAGCTGTCTAATCCCAATATAGTTTTAAAAGGCAATAATAGAATGTATTACAAGTTCGATTCACCTGTAGATATTTTCGAGAAAAAATAAGACTTTAAATACTGTTTTTCTTACCTATTTATGCTATATTTTAGAAATAACTAATTATTTTTCGAGACTGATTCTGTAGTGTAAGTTTCAAAGTACTGAAAGTCTTTTCAATATATGTGATATTAATTAATAATGAGTAAATATTAAGATTACAGAGCTAAGTACAATATTATATAAAGATAGTTGATTCTTTAATTTTTTATTATTCAGTTACTTAATTCTTAAGCTCCAAAGTTTATAATAATAAAAAAACATTTAATTTCGATACTAAAATTGTATTTTTTTATTTGAATTCACAGTCGCCTGGCTTTGACAACAGTCCCCTGTATGCATTTTTCAGAAAATTCTTAATATTTTCTAAAGTAATGGAAATATTTGTGGTTCATCTGCCCTATATTAATAGACGGATACTTGTTCCTAAATAAAATTTATTATATTATGAGCAAAAAAGTTGCCTAGACAGTTTCCTTAGAACGAGTTGCCCAGTTTACAGAGAAACGCCCATATACACTATGGTGCAAAATCTTTTGATAATGGTAATAAATTCTATTTCCTGTAGTTTTTAATTCTATAGCGACGTGTTTACTTACTATACACAGTACGAAGCGTCGTTAAGTATCATTCAATCTGAGCTGACAATGATCCCAAACATACCGCAAAATTAGTGAAGAACTGGCTTGCTTCGCAAGACTTTCAGCTATTGCAGTGGCCGGCACAAAGTCCAGACTTAGATCCAATTGAAAATCTGTGGTCTCAATTGAAACATAATATTCTAAATGCATATGATTTACCTCCATCCTCTTTAAATGAATTATGGAACCAAGTTCAAGAACAATGGGAGAAAATTTCTCCAGATTACTGTGAAAAATTAGTAAAAAGTATGAAAAAAAGATTGGAAGAAGTTAAGAAAGCTAAAGGCTTATGGTCAAAACATTAGAAAGTGTGAGTGTGAGTTTGTTTGTATTGGTCAAAAGTGATTCAGTGTTTTGTCGTATTATATTGTCATTTATTTTATAATATTATAATCTAATATCTGATAATAAATACACTACAGTAATTACTTTTTAATATGACTTTCATTTCAAGAAACATGCATTCCTTCCCTGAGAAACAAAACATTACTATGATTTGGTTCAGTTTTGCACCATAGTGTAAGTATCTAGTTATGTCATTAAAAAAGCTGGAGCACCCACGGGAATTTTAAAAACTCGGCGCCCCTGCATGTGACCGTTATTTGATAACTTTAATAGAAACAACAGGACCTGAAAAAGAGCTGCTCCAAATAGATTACAATACCCACTTAATGGAAGCTCAACGATACTCTGAAAAAACACGCGATAAAACTGAAAGTAAGGAAAACAGGAACAAAAAGAAGTGCTAGGTTGATTCCGTGCTGCGCCTACCCCGGCCTCCCACCAGCGGGTCTCACCGGGTGAGAAAAAGAATAAAAGTGTATACTCCACAACTTCTTTCTGAAGCTATAGAAAAGGTAAGAAATGGAGAACTAACACAATGTGGAGCAGCACAACAGTATAACATTCCAATATCGACACTTCATGACCACATTAAAGTAAGTTCAGGAAGTTTCAAGCCAAATGCAGGCAGGCCAACAGTAATACCAATAGAAGAGGAAAAGAAACTGGCAGAAGCAATTATGGTCATGGAGAAGTGGGGTTTTGGATTATCAAGATTTGAAATAATGGACATTGTTGATGAATATGTGAGGGTAAATAAGATCCGAACTCCCTTTAAGAACAATATTCCGGGGCCAGATTGGTTCATAAATTTCCGGAAGAGACACGGCCTGTCCATTAAAAAAGCACAGTCAGTAGAATTTGTAAGAAAAAAGATGACAGATCCCTTTGTTATATCTGAATACTTTGAATTGTTAAATAAAACTTTGAAAGAATTGAATCTTCTTCAAAACCCCAGAGCAATATGGAACCTTGATGAGACATCTTTATGTTTAGATCCATCTAGAACTAAGGTTGTGGGACAAATTAACAAACCGTGTGCGAGAACCACTTACGGCACTGGCAAGGAAAACATTACTGTATTGACAGGCGCAAGCGCCAGCGGCAGAAAATTGCCTCCTTTGATTGTATTTAAAGGTAAATTTGTATGGGATCAATGGATGGCCGAACTTAGCGCTGATACCTACGATTTTGAACTAGCGTATGCGGCTAGTACCAAAGGATGGATGGAGACTGATATTTTCTACAACTATATAGAAAAAGTTCTCATTCCTAGTCTGGGTGAAGAACGACCGGTACTTGTCATATAACTTCTTCTGAAAAATTATCACAATCAGTAAGTAAATGCAATAATCTCTCATGGTTATTTTAGATGCTAAAAGATATTTCTGTTTTTTCATTTTAAGCTAATTGATGCAATTTTCACTGCTAGGAGCTCATGCTGAACCTAAACTAAATCTCAATAAACAATAAGGTTGCATAGGTAACTCCATATTATGTTTCCAAAGTATTTGTTGATAATCAGTGTCCCTGACGTCTACATTGATCTGTCTAAACATTTCTTTTATGTCAGTAAATGTACTTATTTCATGCTGATGCCATCTCATCAATCAACAAATGAGATTGTAATTTAGGATCAATTAAAAGCTCATCGTTTAATCAAATATTATTCATACCTTGTTGCATCGAAAACCACTCTCACCTTAGTGGTTTAATTTTCATCCTTATAAACTGCATGGTGAGGAAGATACGGTCAGATACAGTATGCGCTATGGCGGCGAGACTTAACTTTTTTTATAATTTGAGGTTTCTTGACTCGCCACGAGGTAGTCCTCACTGCGTACGTCAAATTTGGTCCCACGGCCCATGTCACTAAACGCAACCGTTTCCAAGATTCAATCAATTCCGATATCAATTTCCAAGTTTTTTAGAGCTTGTGAACACGTGTCCGTCCATATAATTCATTTAAATGACTCGCACATTTAATCAATCTTAAAATATGTACATATTTAAATTTAAAAAGCCGATTCATTATTTCATAATTATTTGTTAGTTAGTTCTTGTTGTTGCTGTTTTCAGGTACGATTTTTCAGGTACTTCCACAGACATGACAATGTACTACTAGTTACTACATACTACTATGTACAGACTCCCATATACGAAAAATCGCCGTACGAAACCTCATATATCCATTTTGACAACTGTAGTCACAGAACAATAAACTCAAGAGAAGAATAACAAGCGAATTAAAAAAAATGAGACACGAATTCACGCCATCTACTGCGACCTAATTAAAAACTTACAGAATAATACCGTTTTTTAGTATAGTTTGTTTATCTGTGGTAACACAATTATGTATCTGTCATTGTGGTTTTTTCCCCGCTCTGTCCGTGAGTTTCCCGAAGGGCATTGAATACAAAAATTAACTAATCATCTATCAAATCTATTGTCAATAGGAAAATGAGTTGCAGAAAGCTCGATTAGTTATTTTGATTTGATCTAGTTGTCAGTTAACAAAAATCTCATGTCAAATACATTTTCAGTTTCTAGAAAGCTAGTTAAACTAAAGTCAAATCGTATGTCCACTAAATATTGCATCTCGGCGAATATTTCTTTTTGAAAGTATATAAAGTGTATTTACTAAGTTAATTTGATGTTTGCAATATTGTTTATTGCTTAAAAATGAATTTTAATAAATCATGGAACTTGCGGTATTGTTAATATGTATTTTGTCCAGAAATACATATTATCAATACCGCATTAACGTTAAACATAACATTAATTATCATGTCTTTACCTGATATTAGCGTTTGATATTTTTGATGTGGAAGGTGCATCAGTATCTTTGGTTAAACCAATGAAAATACTTCTGAGCGATCATCTCTTCTCTAAAGCCATTTTAATCGATAAATTATGTCATATTATTTATATAATTTACTTGTTTCTAATCGCGACTCCGTCCACGGCATACAAAATCACGTCACACGGTCTCACAGCAATCTTATAATCCATTCAAATCCGTTCAGCCGTTTAGGCGTGATTGATTCACAAACTACTAAACATCCTCACAAACTTTCGCACTTATAATATTTAATATTAGTGGGATTAATATAATAAAACTCTAACATATTTATGTGAAAATTTAGTTTGTTCTCTCTCCTATGAAATTTATGAAGTAATAAAACAATATTTATGTAATATTTTCTGAGAAACAATAACCAGTCTAGAATTACAAATATGGGATAGCAACTAGGCAAGCTGCTTATTTAACAAAAGTTTAAAAATACAATACTTTTACTTATTTAACCAATTTTCATATTCTTTCATATTCCAAAAACTTTAATTTTTTTATTTTATATTCTAAAAATCTAGTTTTCTTCTCCAAATGTGAACATCGAACTTTTCTGATAATATTGTTTTTTTAAATGTTCATTGTAAATAGCAATTTTCATTTTTTGCTGTATTTTCCTTTTGATAATTCTACTGTGTGGTTGCAGAATATATTCGTATGTTTATCGTAAATCTGTTGTTTTTGTTGTTGGTAAAACTGTGGTCACATCTACACCTGAAAAAAATAAAGCTTATATTCGTATTTAAGAATAGGTACCTATTGTGTAATAAAATAATTAAGTGTAAATTTGTTGTAATAACTTGACACTATTAAATTTATTTGAACAATCAACAAATAAGAAATATCCTGCTAGCTAATAGGAATGCATAATGTAAACATAATAATGATCTTGTTACAAACTCGTAGTTAAACTACATATTGGATTTTTAACTTACTTGCCAACTATTTTCAAAAGCGTGTGCTTTTCTCTTTCCGAGAAATTTTTTCCACGAGAACTAAATTTTCATTAATTAAAATCAGTTTAGACTTCGTTTACAATTTAAACTACAGTTTACAATTTAAACTTCGCGGATATCAGTCTTGACAGCGTAGGTATGTATGACAATAGTTTTTTTTCGGCTTTTGTATATGGCCATTCACAATTTTTTGACAGATGCGAATTGAATGATAAATTGAACGAAATAAACAGTATGACCATTATTAAAAACAATCTACATGTCAAGTCAAGATGAACAAAGATTTGTTAATTTTTCACTGAACGACCTTTCAGCAACTCAATTTGATTTGACAGAGTTGTTAAATTCAAAGTAATGTTAGAGACTAGACAGGTAAATTCCCAAGCAAGCCCCTTATAACATTGAGTACAAAGAACAAAAGTGTATTCCTCAAAATATATGGAACATTCCGCACTAGGTTCATTCATCCCTACTACTATTGAGGGCTTCCTCATAACATTTAAACATAAATGAAAGATGTTGCCATATTAAAAGTTTAAAATCAGTAGAAAAATAGGGAGAATTTCCGTGTATACTCTGAAATCGTAGAAAAATCGTCACATTTCGGTAAAACAAAGCCCATATCAGTAGAAATACCGAAAAATCGGTAGGTTCGAGACCACTGAATCGACGAATCAATATCCTTAAACAGGTTGTTTTATTAATTCATTTCAAAGTTCAAGCGCTCTT
Organism: Aporia crataegi; assembly: GCA_912999735.1. Classification (NCBI taxonomy): domain Eukaryota; kingdom Metazoa; phylum Arthropoda; class Insecta; order Lepidoptera; family Pieridae; genus Aporia; species Aporia crataegi. Next base: position 69,702 of record OU538754.1, on the reverse strand, counting down.
AATGAAAACCTCTGTATTTAAAATTAAACAACAAAATTACATACATCGATTTACACTTACTACTTATTGACACTGATTTATTAAAAGGTGGCGGAAATTGAATTATTTTTATTGTTATTTTTTAATTTATTGTTTGGTAATTAAAAACTGTTGAAATGGCAACTCTAAAATATATCAAAATTCAAATTTCAAAATCCTTTTTGAAAATGGCTGACGGCGCGAGTCGTGATGCCGCGCGAGTGCCGGTTTTGTTATTTTGTATATGCATTCCTTTGTGCAATTGAATTCCTTGAAGTTGAGCATCTACTCCTCCGTATCATCTTGCGCGTCATTGTCGTCCCCTGTTTCTTACGTTCACGTTAAGTTGAGCCTCCTCCGTATTTGTGTTTCGGAACAAACTTGAAGTGAGAGTTAATTGATCTGCTGTCATGTCACAACTCTTGCTGTATTCCTGGTTGTCTACTGATTAGGAAAGATGGTATGTTGTGCCTACTCCTTCATTTTAAAATGGTCCCATTGTGAGAGATATTTGGTGTCTCTACAATTTATTTATTTCTTGAAAATAATAGTGCCAACTCTATGAAGTCCTTTGGTTGTGACAGGGACACTAAACAATATGTTTAAATTGTTGTTTATGTCCAAGTCTGATCTAAATGTGTATTATTTTAGTAAACTAAACCACAACTTTGTTTTTCATGTGTATCTCTCCACCACTTTCCAGATCCAGATGTGAATGGAGATAAATTCAACATTTGGGTTTCAAACATTGGTGTTAAGATAGTTACTGCTTGGGATAAGCGTAATGTTTTTAGAAATCACTTTGTTGTATATATTGTATCCAATAAATATACTGTTCTAACTATGAAGTCCTGATTTGCCAGGTAATAAAAAAAAATAGTTTGATATTGTTATTTAATCATTTTTAATTTAGAATGCTATGACCTAATTACCAGAAAGTATAAAAAAAGTTAATGTAGTTATAAAAAATGCCTTTTAAGCAATCAAAATGCCTTATTTTCAAAATGATTATACACTGAATTTGGTATCCCATTTCTCCTACCTTCTATAACTAGTGTTAAAATTCAAACCAGCAATCAGATGCGAGGTTTACATCATTGTATGTTTAATTCTTGTAGAGATTAGTCAGAAAGTGTTTGTTTCTGTGAACTCCATTATTATTTGACCTGTTTATCAATTCAGCACCCAGTCTATTTCTATTTGCCTATCTCTAGAAGATCTGACAAATACCAAGATAATGTCTCATAAAAATCATATAATATATTACACATGAAATGTTTTAATTTTCAGAACAATTACATACTCAATCGGACACCCTATCCACCCTACTTTCTACATCTGGTGTTCTCATGAGGTTTGTTCATTAGTTTTATTATTATAATTAATAAATTGTAACCTTTATTTCTCAATAACGTTAATGAATTAACCAATTCAAAAATGTTTATTACATAGTCTATAAAATAATCATATTAGGTTCAATATATTGCACTCGGTTACTACTGACTTTATTTATATCTCTTTATAATATAATTATTCACCTGTTATATTTAAATTTTAAATACAATCTTCAATATCTTATTCACAACTAGTATTTTGTTAATGTAGCTTTTTAGCTAGCAAACTGATACTCTACAAATACATCACAAATCTTATATAAGCATGAGAAAGATGTAACATGCGCACGAAAATTGGTAAAATATTCAGCTTGATTAAGTTTTATAAATTTATAATAGGTTAAACCACTAAGTTGTAAGGTTTTTTTATTATTTATCAACATATTACATATTTTCTGATTGTACTGTACTATTTTATGCTACAAAGTGTTCAATAAATAATTAAATACATTTATTGTTGTATTTGTAAACATTTTCATCATAATAAATTTGCTATTTACAGATCACAGACAGCATGTTATACATCAAAAACTACGCATCACTTTGTATAAGCAAAAAGCAATTTTGCAGAAGTCATATCTCAGCAACCATAACAAGTAACAAACTGAATTTCGGCAGGTAGCCTTAACTTGGCGTAAGTTTAACATAAACAATTAAATTTTATTTCATACTAATTGTACCTTAATACTGACAAATTACATAATATTAATATTGTGTTATAGGTGAAGAACAATTACGATGTATAATGTAGATAACTGCCCATACACGTAAGTGTTATTAGGATAAAAAGGAACTACAGTTTGTATCTTCATAGTTACATACTCAAGGCACTGATTTATAGAGGCAGTTGTAAATAGCAGTTTTGGCAAGTTAAGGAATTGAATAAAACAAATTTTATAATAATAATAGGAACTTTTATTCGTAATTCAAAACATACTTAAGTAATTGAAATGACATTGTATAATAAGAGCAGGTTTGGCTTTCGACGGTCTGCCTCTCTTCCTTCTTTATCCGAGTGAAATGTTTTTAGCTTCAACTGGATGTACGGCGTACTTCAAGCGTATGGACAGGCCAATTATTTTTACACATACATTTTATAAAACTTTGGGCAAGTACATGTTCCTTGAGTCCATTCTTCTTTATTTTGCGGCAATATGACTTCCCATTTATTGAAAAATTGCTCTTTAAACTCAACAAAATTTTCTGGTGGATTTTCAAATATAGCGCATTTAGCCTCTGCAGGTACCTACTTGATAATGCGTCAAATTATCATTATTAGGTATGATTACAATCTCTTTCAGTAGTTTGGCCCAATTATATGAATTTGTCCAGTCTTTCAAAGTTATTGCCGGCTTTTTTGCAAAATGGTTTTCAGATGGGTTCTGTGTATACTTTATGGACGACTCGTTCACCATTTCTTTAGCTAGGACCAAGAAGCGTGAAAGCTGTAAACGCTTAAACATTGGGATTAGGTACATCAAATACATAATAGCAATTTTGTTTATTAAATTTTTGTTCAATACAACTTACCCTGCCTTGATGGCACTCTTGTTGGTCTAATAATAAATCTTCTCCGACATTGCAGAAACATTTGCCCCTTTTTATTGCATTGACCTAAACTAGAGCGTGGGCATCGTATTTAAGACTAAGATATTCCCGGAACCACTTACATTGAACTATTGAAGATCTAATGTACGTGGCCTGCCACATGTGCATTTACAGCTGAAAAAGTGCCATCCTGCTAACCAAATTTTGCCACAGTATCGCAGCCTGTAGTCGTTTGAAGATTTCTATTGCCGATTTTGTAAATATACAGCCAGAGCATTCTTATATGTGCATTGTTGCCGGCACATAATGCATCTTATCTCTTTCTTGAAGGAAAATTGTTGTCTGTTACGTCTTGTAATTTTTTGTTAAAAGTATTTTTGTTTGTTCTCGCAGGAGTATCTTCAAAAAAATTTAGTTTTTTGTATAGGATCCGATAATTTCTTGGTTTTCTTGAACAATCTTCCACTTTAGTATGTATTTAATAGTCTCCTCTTCTTCTTTAACATTAAGTAAGCATCGCGTAGTTAATTCTTCAGCAAGTTCACCTTTGAAAATATTATGAATACAATCCCCACTACTATTAAATGGATTGCAAGCTTTGAAACATTTAATGATATTTTCAACATACTTTTCGTTCGTATTAATTCTCGATTGTGTTCATCCATTAACACTATTGTCACCTGTAGTGTCAGATTGTCTTCCAAGGTATGAAGAAAGCATTGGGTGAACGCTGTTTTTGAAAGGATATAGAAGCAATTATCTTTGCATTGCTTCTTCATTTTTAGTGATGCCAATTAAGCTTCCAGTCACTGCAGAAGATCGATTTTGAGACTTCTAGTGCTAAGTCACAGCCAACTGCATTGAATGTTCCTGGAGTTCGCTTGACGGCATGCATTCCTCTCTTCATATCATGCATAACGTCTGCAGGTAATTGTAACATATCTTGTAAGTAAAGTGTCACCTCACGAATATAATTTGTGTGATTCATAGAAAAGAAGTAAGGTAATTTTTTTTCGAGTAGTCAATAATTGTAATTCATAGTTATTACTTCTGTCAGCCATAATTGAATTCAAAAGAATTCACAGTAATTATTTAAATTGTATTTTAATAGTTCATTTTCACTGCTCATGTGATTTAAAAAATTTGAATAATTGCAAAGAAAAGTTTTAATCATAGTTTTATGTTGGATAAAGAAGTATTTCTCGAGGGATCTGATTTGAAGGTTGACCTGCTGGTTTTGTTGAATTTCTCGGAATTCTTAAATAATCACTGTAACAACGTTTGTGATACCTCACTTCGATAGCAAATAAATCTTCAGGCCGTTGACGAGTACTAAGTTGAGTAAAAACATGGTCTTGTTTACTGCGTGCAGTATTAAAAATTTGTTCCGCTGCTGAATTTTCAGAACATAAATACAGCTGCTTGTCTTTGTTCCTCGTTAATTTTCTACAAATTAAGCATTTCAACGATTTGTTTGCTTCTGCAGGTGTCCTTGATGACGAACGAGGTTTTCGAGAACATAACCCCTCACTTGGCCTCAGAAGATGAATCAGATTCTTCCTTTTCTTCTTTTATTCAACGCAATTTATCGAAGCCGTATTTCCTCCTCACTTAAATAAGTAGCTAAACAGCCTTGGTGCCATTAAATTTTTTGTCTTGTAGAGTCCGGATTATACAATTTTAAATTTTTTTCACTAAGGTTGTGTTTTCTTCTGTCTGCTGCTTTTTAATATTAAGCAACATGCTTGACCTTATCTTATCTTATCATCCGAAAATTATTCACAGTGACCCGTAGGCCGGTACGACACAAAAAAATATTCAAAAAATAACTAGGTACCTGTGTGTTCCGTGCGTGTGTTCTTGGAGCCCTATCTACCTTAGTTTCTATATTTTCTAAACCCCGATATCAATTTACCAAAAAATCTTTTAGTTGATCAAAAGTAGGTAGGTCATCCTTTGAACCTGATGCTACATTTAATTCCCAAGCCCTTCTAGTAGCCTTATCTAATTTTTCAGTCACTATATGAATGGTTAAAAATGATGCAAGATCTATATTTAAGTTTTTTATTGCTTCCAGACAATCGGTAGATGTACTAAGAAGTTTTTTAATTTCTATTGCGGACTCCTCAGTTAATGACTTTTGATTTACTAAACGTTTTACAATTCCATTTGCTAAAAATCTTTTATAATATATTATACATGGACTCTAATTTTTCCCAACTTGTACTATAATTGTCAGATGTCACATTCACATTTCTTAACAAGAGTTCCGCGTTAGCATCCCGCCATACACAAACCGATAAATCAGAACAGAAGCTTGGCACTACTCCCTGTCGCAGTTCCGATTTAGTCAAGGCATAATGAATCTGGAACGAATTCCCGATTCAGTCTCAGGGTCCCATAACAATCAGTTTGTTGTCGTTTTAAATATTGACCATTATTAGCGTGTGTCCGCGGTAAAGTAGTGGCTCTACTAGGTCACAAACAATTTGGTCAGTGTCAGGTGGTCAGTACTCAAGTCACAACTATGCTTGACCGAATCTCGAACACCTTAAATTGTATCACTTCTAAAAAGTGTAATATGTCCTTTAATAAATCTGTTAAATGGTCTGCCGTTTTAAACGCTAAGTTATGTTCAACTATAAAGCCGGTAGGTTTTATTTCTGCAGATTGAACGTGTGGTGGGTCCTTTTTTGTGACGAATGACGCCATTGCGGAACTTGCTTACTTGTCGATGGTAATTTTCTCATCGCCAATTTGTTTTTGTCTTTTAACATCCAATTTAAGCACACCGATTTCAGCAGTTAAAATGGAGTCACAAGCTATGCATTTAGCTTTGTATTCGTCAGGGCCAGGCTTGAGCCACTTCTTACACATCTATTTGTTCCCAATATGGACGATATTTTTGAACTTAACTCACGATTATATTGCTTTTCACCATAAAGATCATACAATTTCAGTCTACTTTTATGTATGCCAGCTGTTGCTCACTCACAAAACTTTGTGGTGTCGGAGACCATAATATTCTTGGATGTAAAAATGGAATTGAATACATTACTAAATTTATTAAAAAAATGTCTCGTATAGGTGATTCGGATTATTATTGTCATACCTCAATGGAAGTAGAGATGACAAATTCAGTCTCAGTTTTTCTAGTCTATCTCTATGGACTAGATCATTTGCTATGTCCACACTGTGCCTTTTCATCTTCAACTTTCGTCGTCATCTTTCTATTCAGTTTTGTTGGCTGTAGCTTCATCCCAGAGATAACATTCGACTCCCTTAGTATGAAGGTCGTAAATAGTGAAGTTAAACACATTTGAACATTGGAACACAGCTTGCAAGTCATACACAGCGACAACTACGTCTTTATTTTCCTTATCCTTGACTTTTTCTGCTCGGCATAGATCTTTTTCTTTCAAACGCTTATCATATTCTTGTTTTTTCTTCACCTTCACAGTTTTCATAGACAGCACAACAATCACAACGATCTTTCTGTGGTTGAAAAAATAAAATTTATATTCTTCTGTAAAAATTCTATAGAACAGAGTATAACTTCCATATGGAATGTTTTTAGATTTACAGATTTCAAAATAGTCTTTATGGATATCAGCAACTGATCTACTACCGTCGATAGACTCTAGAAGTATTTGCTCTACAATAATGGGATTCCATTCCAAGAATGGAATCGATGTGTTCCCTTATTCCTTTCCGGATTGCATCATCAACTTTTGCGTGATTTTTGTGTTTCCCTCGATTATCGTCAGCTAAAAGAATCCCTGCAACTTTGTTTTGTTTTTCTAAGACTGTACGTATAGGACGATCTGTGATTCCAAGTGTGTTTTTAAAAAACAATTTGCACACTTACTTTTTTTTCATGCAAATTAAAGTAAAATGCATTATTGTACCGGCGCTTTTCTCGGGTGCCACCTTCGCGCACATAGCAATACTTAGGTACTATAAAAAAATATTAACTTGTTTAAGAAAAACAGTGATAGTCATGAATTTAATTCTGGGTATAAAGATAAACTCGCTGTTGCCACTAGTAGGCTCCATAGTTAGTAAATCTTTTAAAGGGCAATGTATACGCTTTTATAATAAACTCCCAAGTGATATTCTTAAATTGTCAGTGAATAAATTTAAAAACACAATTAAAAGAAAACTTTATAAAAAAGCATGCTATAAAATAACGGATTACTTAGATGATAAAAAAGCTTGGGAATGAACCTGCTCTAATTCTGTCTTAATAAAACCAAATATTATATTTTTTTACAATAATTTTTTTTTTCTGTAAACTACATATTAAAAAATGACGATTCAAAATGATCAAATATGATTTCAATGAATAAAGATATTTTGACTTTGAATAGCTTCCATACAATTAGAAATATAATTCCACTGTTTTGAAACATTGCCTAACGCCCAATAATCATTAAATATAGACTTTCTTTCAGCTTTGTGCTGCACTTCAATTTGCAAATCTCTGAGCAGGAATTTCTAATTTTACGCACTGGTACAATTTTATTAGAGGTACACACATAAGACTTTCCTTCATTTCTTAGTTTTCTCAAAACATTCTTTTTCCACTTATTTTCATCTCTTTTACGTTTTCTTCTCTTATCTGTTGCATTTTCTGTATTATCCTGTTCTGGAACATTAATGACATCACTGAGTAAACCTGATTCTACCGGCGCCTGTCTGAATTGTTCATCATAAGCTTCGTCAAAACTTATCGGAGATACAGGGCTTTATTCTCAGGTGGTTGGTTTCAATAAATGAAGTAGATGACGAAGAACTTGATGTTCCGCTATTGGAAGAACTCGAGGAAGAGCAGCTGTTCACACGACTGTGTTGCGTATTCTCACTATTACATTCATTTGAACAAACATTGCCCTCGGCTTCATTGGCATTGCTGTCGTTTTTATTAACACCAATATTTTTCTCGCTCTACTATTATTTCAATATAAATCCATCGTAGACAAAGAAGATCAAAGTAGTAAGTAGGTACCTTAAACATAAAATTGTTATTATTAATAATGACTTAATGTGGAATAATACAAATAAAAACAAGAATATACTGTAGTTTTAACTACAAAAACAACCTAATCTATAATGAGACGAAACTGAAATAGCATATTTTGTTTTTAGTTGCAATCAAAAATGGTGGTGGTATTCCCACTTTTTATTTCTGAATTTAAATATTCTACAACAGGCAGATATTGTTCGTGTATTCTATCTGCCTCCTGTAATTTTTCTTTACATATATTTATTTGTCTTCTTTTAGGACCGGTTTTAATTAAATATGTCCTAATAGCTTTTAGTTCATTATACAATTCAGTTAATATATCTGCCATTACCTGGGTACATATTTATTATTTTAATTAGTACATTTGCATATATTAAAAGATACTATCCACTTATAATTACAATAAAATAATGTTCTCATACCATTATACGTGCGTCACTGATAACACTTTTCAAAATTACCATAATACACGGCTCACTCACTTTTCGCTGAACTCTCACATCGTTTATACACTTTGTACAGAAACGCCAGCAGGACGAACAGGGCAGCAATGAGGAGTACCATCAATAAAATATTGGTCACACTCAAATGACCCGTCCCTTGAAATGTAAAAAAAATCATTAAAAAAAACTAATTACAATATGAAAAAGGTTTTTATTTTCAAGTAATCTTAATAAAATGGGAATTATTTTTTGAAAATTACATCGTCTAAATGTAATCCGTTACGATCGCGGCACTCCTGTAAGCGACGTCTAAAATTGTCCATCACTGCGCGGCAAGTAACTTCTGTAATGCTTGCCATTTCTCGTCGAATATTTTCTTTCAAGACATCGATTGACCGCGGGTTGGTTTCATACACTTTACTCTTAAGATAACCCCATAAGAAAAAGTCCATTGGGGTCAGATCCGGACTACGTGGTGGCCAGGCAATATCTCCTCTTCGAGAGATAACTTTACTAGGGAAAAGTTGACGAACGACAGGCATAGCGGTATTAGAGGTATGGGCAGTTGCTCCATCCTGTTGAAACCAGGTCCGCGTATTGAAGCCTGGAAAATTCTGCAGCTCTGGTGCAAAAAAGTTTTCGATCATTGCCACATAGCGCTGCGAATTAACAGTAACCGCGTGACCTCTGCTGTCCTCAAAAAAGTAAGGGCCTATGATGCCATGCGCTGACATAGCCGCCCAAACTGTCACTTTAGGGCTATGTAAGGGCCTTTCATGTTTGCGATTTGGATTTTCGCAACTCCAGTAGCGACAATTCTGCTTGTTGACATGGCCGTTGATGTGGAAGTGAGCCTCATCAGAGAATAACACGTTATTAAAGGATGTAAAGCGGTCGAACATTTCATTTGCAAAATTTAGTCTGTGCATAGGGTCAGTATCTTTTAATTCCTGTACTAATTGAATCTTGTAAGGGTGAAGAAGTAAATCTTTCTTTAAAATCCGCTGTAATGAAGTTCTGGATAAGTTTAATGCACTGGAACGCTTACGAGTAGACTGGGTAGGATTTTCACGAATTGACTGTTTCACTACGTCGATGTTTTCTTCCGTGCGTGATGTCCTTGGTCGACCTGACCGTTTTTTATCCAACGTAGAACCACTCTCCTCGAACTTAGTTCTTAATCGTTTGAATACTTGGAGTGTCGTTAAAGTTGCGTAAATTGTGATGTTCTCGAAATTTACGCCGCGCAACGGTAGCAGAATTATTGTTGCGATAAAACTCGCGCACACAAAAAGCACGGTCCGCACCAGTGAAACGCTCCATGGCGACTGAATTCCGAATGACCGTTGGTGCTTCCCCCGTACCCCGCGCGCCATTCTTGCGCACCGTTTGAGTTTTATTCGAAATTTAAATTTCAAAGGACTTATGGGCCACCTTGTATGACGGTGGTTTTCTAATCGTACTTCAAATAAAAGGGCGTCATAAATATAGTTATGTCATCTTTCTATTAAAGGATAGCGTGAGATTGTCTGCTTCCCTTTGCAAAAGTAATGTCGTAACTGAATATGTCGCTGTCGCTGCAATCGAGGGCGTGCCCACTCTAAAACGGTCCCAGTCTAACTGAAATGCTACGGTCTCGAAACAAAGCAGCGGTGAGTGTGCGATGGAGAAAAAAGACACAATATGTCTCGCTCTCTCACTTTTAAGCATCGCGTAATGTCGTTTTTGCAGCTAAAAGAATAAAATTTGCCGGATTCGCCTGTATACTTAACTCAAAATTGCTGATTTTTTAGTTATGTCATCCTTCTCGCAAAAGAGCGATATGTTTTGGTGTCTGTTTCTCAGTAACCATAAAAAATATGTCATAAAACATAGATAATGCTTTTCTATAATAGTTATCGCTCAATTGTTTTTTTTGCATTAAACAGAGCTTGCAGAAAAATCGCCCATGTTTGTGACAATCATCCATTTGCTAACAATTTTTGGAGAAAATTTTCATCACGTAAATAGCCACTAGTATAATATAGGTATAAGTTCCGTTTTTAACAATTCTTGACGTAATGATTTTGCACTCTAAACGAAGCAGTTTCTTGAATTGCTATGAACATGTTATATTATTTCCGCCAATGGTATATTTCCCATAAACACTAATGAAGATTTTGATCTATCAGTTGCGTAAGAAAATGATATGTTTACACCAAATTTATCAATAAGTAGTGATTTTACTACACGATTCTCGATCACAGCATCTTCTATGTTTGTAAGTTTAGCGAGTCGCTGAGCTAAGAAGTGCACTTCAAAAGAATGAGTTGAAAACTGATCTTTAATTTCATCTATGAGTTTTTCAAATGCATTGTGAAGTATTTCTCGGGGGATCTGATTTAAAGGTCGACTTGATGGTATTGTAGAATTTCTCGGCATTCTTGAATAATCACGGTAACACTGTTTGTGATACCTCACTTCGATAGCAAATAAATCTTCAGGCCGTTGACGAGTACTAAGTTGAGTAAAAACATGGTCTTGTTTACTCTGTGCAGTATTTAAAATTTCTTCCGTGCTGAATTTTCGGAACACAAATACAGTTGCTTGTCTTTTTCTACAAATTAAGCATTTCAATGATTTGTTTGCTTCTGCAGGTGTCCTTGATGACGAACGAGGTTTTCGAGAACGTAACCCCTCACTAGCCTCGTAAGTTGAAGCAGATTCTTCTTTTTCTTCTTTACTCAACGCAATTTCTCGACGCTGTATTTTCTTTTCACTTAAACAGCCTTGGTGCCATGAAAATGTTTGTCTTGTAGAGTCCGGATTACACAGTTTTAAAAACTTTTCATTAATGTTGTCTTTTCTTCTGTCTGCTGCTTTTTTTATACTCAGCAACGTGCTTGACCTTGGTTCTTTCACTAAATCATTTGGTTTATCACAAAATAAACAACGGTTTGTTTGGTCTTTTTCTTTTCAAATTAATCACTTTCAACGACATTTTTAAAGTTTTCAATACAGTACATACTTTAAACATATACTCAAAAATAATGAAAATCAAATTATTTTATGCGTATACAATTAACACGACTTAATAACGAAATGTTTCTACGTCGATAGATGCCGAAACACACTGAAAACATAAGCACACTATGCTTACAGTTAGCTCGGAGAGGGGATGTGAAGGGAGCGGGAAGGGACCATCACAATTCACAGCTGGTGGCAAGATGTGTTTTGTTATTATTTGGTTTCTCAGGTATAAGAATCCGACCATATTTGCCGGTCCTCACATTTTGCATACTCAATTACTATAGCGCCGGCACTATATTGTGTCTACTCTTGAAACGATTAATCCTACTCGCCGAACAATTGAAATTAAGAATGTTTAGCTCTTTAACAAAAAAATTGCCTTTTGTTTAAGCATAGGCCCATTTACGGGAATCCCTCGATTACGTTGCAGCCTAAACCATTGTAAAAGTGCCACGTCCACTTGTTCTTGAGACGACACTCTCACGCGTTTAGGTTTTAAAACATTCGCATTGAACAAAGGTTCTATTTTGTGTTTATTTTTCTTAATTGATTTACACCGATTATTCATTCTCAATCATTACATTCGACTCACCAGCTTCTATACGTTGTATTATTACACTTTTTCTTTAATAGATAATTTTTTTCGTTTTGTAAAGGGTATTTCAACAAGGACGGGTTGATGTCAAAATTGAATAAAACAAGATGTGTGTGAGATATTAACGAAATTCATTTTTTATTTGAAAGGCCCATTTATGCCATTATAGATGGAATATGACATCGTTCAATAGTCCGCCGCGGCTTCGTATGGTGGCACGAATCCGAGAGGTCCATTTTTTAATGTCTCTGCTGCATAGATCCGGCTGAATCAGAGCGATGGCCTGCGTTATGTTGGCTTTCAGTGCAACGGTCGAATGTGGTTTATTGACATAGACCTGCGACTTCAGAAAACCCCACAAGAAAAAGTCTAGCGGAGTCAAATCACAGATCTTGGTGGCCAATTCACGTCACCTCTGCGAGAGATAACCCTACCCTTAAACCGTTCGTGCAGAATGTCGATTGTGTCGTTCGCGTGTGGCAAGTGGCGCCATCTTGCTGAAACCACATGTCGTTCACGTCTATATTGTCACTAAAACTAGTATGTCCACGATGGAATTCTAAATACCAGCGTTCGACAGTCCGCAGACATAGGGCTTCATCACTTAGGTTAGTCATAATTTCAAATCCTTCAAAACAAAGTAGCGTTTCATTTTCAAGACTAACAACAGCATCTTGTTATACCTTTAAAGCGTTATGGAAAAATGGAAGGGTTGCTTCTGTTTGCTCATTATTAAAGAAGTTCCAGAGCACTAATGGACGGACACTCATCTTCCCTCATAGTTAAGAAGTAGTCTTTTAAGACTTCAAAAGACTTTAGGGCACGTTCTACTGCTGAAAGAAGTGAGAGCCATGTGTTTTCACGTGGCGCAGAACGGGTGCAAACTCTGAATCCTGCAATTCATAATATTTTTTTAAAAAGTTAAGTTGAACTTTACTTTCCACAACTTTAGAAGTTGTAGAAAATTACTGCATGAACATTTTCCTTAGAAAGATTCATTTTCGTACGTGACCTGACAGATTCTAATCGACGCTGTGACTAAACAATAGCATTAATCCTAATCCTTTCAACTATTTTGAGATTTAAAATTTTAACACATCCGAATAAAGAACAATTCAAAATTGCCTGGAAATATGGAAACGACCGAATGTGTGTGTGCTTAAGACCACAAGACAGAAATGAAAACTTCAACAGGGTGAAATTAATAATCTGAAATACAAGATTTTTTGCGTTCTATATTGATAAATTAATAACTTTTACAATGTACTTAATTCGGGTTAGTTCAGATTAAGTATAGGAGTCAGCATAGGAGCAGTGACGCTTCGACTATCTTTCTCTCTCGCTCTGCTGACTTCCTCTTATGCTTAGTCGACTCGAGCCGACTTCACCCGAATGAGCGTTATATAGCCGAGCGTGACGGCTCTGTTCAATTCAGTACCCACAAAAAGTGCTAAACGCACCTAAAGTTTTCACTTTAAATTACAATAAAACTAAAAAAAAATGATTTTTAATTGATATTTATTGCATACACATTACAGTAATTTAGAGCAACTGTTCAAATTGTCTGCCTCCCATCCTGATACAGGCCCCTACGTCTCCGAATAAAGAATCTTCGAAGAAATCGCGCGTGGTGTCGATCGTTAATTTTGTTTGCAGCGGTTTGAACACGGGCTCGTAGATCTTCTAATGAAGTTACTGGCTGCCGGTAAACCTCTTCCTTAAGACACCCCCCATTAAAAAAGTTTAAAGGGTTTAGATCCGGGGATCTTGGGGTCATAGAATAGGACCCAGGCGGGCTATCTACCTGTAAGGGTAGGTTTCGTTCATGTATGCACGTAATGGATTTTCAAGCTGCAAGCTATGTAGGTTGTGTAAATTCATGTAGCCGTCCCTCTTCAAAGTAGACTCCACAGAATTTTATTAAAGAACTGCGGATCTTCATTCATCTTTTCTAACATCTTACGACAAAGTTGAAAGTCTCTTGGAAGTAGAGTTTGCACGCGAGTAAATTGATATGGATGAAATCTGTTTTTATTTAAAACATTGTGCACGGTCGATTAGTCTATGCCCGTGCGGCGAGCTATTTCTCGCGTGGAGATCGTAGGGTCTTGCTAAACTTCATTGAGGACATCTTCGAATTCAAGGCCACCAACCCTTCCGGAACCAGCACCATCGACACCGCCACCAGGCATTCTGCCTTCGGAATAACAGCCATGAACCCTAATAAAAACACGGTAACCTGGATGACGTGAATTAGGGTACCGTTTGCGATAAAGAGCTGCAGCAGCATTTTCATTACCTCTACACTCTCCATAGATAAAGTTCATATTGGCATATTCCTGAGATGTAATAAACGTGTCGCGGCATGTTGACAATACAATGTCCATTAAAATAGCCGAAAAGTCACCAATCGAAATTCCAATCACTGTGCTTCACAAAAGTCCGTTAAAATAGCCAAGTTGTCTTTTAAAATAGCTTAATTAACAAAATCGTGTGACGTAGAGCAAGTCCAGAGCAACCACCATTTAAAAGAATTGTTAACATTATTGTAATTATTTAAACAGTTTTAAGTTTATTCCTATTCCTATCAAGATTGGGGGGGGGGGGGGGGGGGGGGGCAGACAATTTGAACTGTTGCTCTAAATTATTGTAATGTGTATGCAATAAATATCAATTGAAAATCATATTTTTTTTAGTTTTATTGTATTTTTTTATTTTGCTAGTATTAAATAATTAATTATCCCATTTTACACATTAATACCAATAGTTCAATATTTTTTCTTTGCAATAACGACATATTACATCTTTTTAGAAACGTCATTAAACCAGGAATATTTTGAAATGATTGGCCACTATTGCTTTCATTTTTTTTTTCATCAGAGCTGTTCAAAGTTCCACGTCCAAAAAAAATATTTCTTCAGAAATTTTACACAAAATAATAGTTCAACATTATATTTTGAGAAAATTACTCCGGTTAGCTATTTTATGTGATAGTTATTCACTGATTCGCTTCATATTAAATATTTAAGCACATAAATAGTTATGATATTAACAGATTTGACCTGGTTACGAGTAAAAATTTGAAATAGGACAAAAAATCGTTTCTTTTAAGTGCCATATTTCTAGCAATGTAAGGGTTATAATTTTTTTTTTTATTTTGAGCTTGGCTTTAGTTCTACTATTAGCCTTTCAGAGGTTATCCATTCTTCCTAGGTACCCGATACATATCTAAATAAATTTAAAATAAATATTGTTACGAGCTTGTGGTTCGTGACGATAAAAACAGCCGATTCAACAACAAAAAATACACTTTTATTTAAAACACTAATAAAAATAACTAAAACTTTAAACGCACTAATTACAATCACACTATTGAACACTTAATTCGCAGTCGAAGATCGCACTCGTAATTATCGCTTGTATCGCTAATGCAATAATGACATAGTCATGTAGTATGTGGTCATGTATGGTGGTGTGTGTGTGTGTGTGTGGTGCGGGAAGTGGCCGAACCGGAGTACCGCCGTGAAGAGGCGCGTCAACGCCACGATCCAACGCATAGGGAGGTGGCGGAGCGCTCTGTTGGGGATTCCATCCGGTCCGGGCGCCTTCTTCAGTTTCAGGGCGGATATATTCTTCCGCACTTGGGATGGCGAGAAGAATATCGGGTCGAGGTCGGGAGGTATCGGGCCAGAGGGCTGCGCAGCAAGCGCGTTTTCAACCTCTACCACGCGGCTAGGGGACGCCGCGGGGTTTGGTGTGAACTGCTGCTCCAGGTGCGCAGCGAATAGTTCAGCCCGATCCTTGTCGTCGTAAATAAGGGTGCCATGCTGGTCACGAAGAGGCCGCGTTGGCTCCCGGGTCTTGTAGAGGCTCCTGCAAATGCGGTGAGGCGAACCGGGTCCGTGGTGGCGTCGCATAGAGTGTACTCCCATGTCCGCTTCTCGTGGTTCGCGAGCTCGTCCTTTACACGGGAAGCGAGGCGATTCAGCTGAGCTTTGAGCACCGGGCAGCGATTGTGCTGCCAGCGCCTCCTGAGGCTCCGCTTCAGCTGGATCATCCTCTTGACATGGGGTGGGAGGTCGGAGATAACTACCTCCGGTGGACGCTCTGTGGTGGCCTCGGACAAGGCCCGTTGGAGCTCTGCCGTGATGTGCGCGGCCGTGGAGTCAATGGCACTCGGTGATGCAGGTGCGGGAGGTGGAGGGGCGTCCGCGAGGAGACGCGAAAACGCCGTCCAGTCGGTCATCCGAGCGGAACGCGTCGGCGCGGAGGGACGGTCATCCGCTATGACGCAGAGCACCGGTAGATGATCCGAAAGGAACTCATCCACAACTACCTCCTGCAGAATGGGGAGGTCGATCCCGCGGTGCACCACTAGGTCGAGGATATCTGGTAGGTGATTGGCATGTGCTGGATAGTGCGTGGGGGAGTCGGGACCCTCGACTGAGTACCCCAGCATCTCGGCGTGGTGGAGAAGTAAGCGGCCACGTGGATTGATGGAAGCGGAGTGCCATGCAGTATGCTTGGCGTTCCAATCACCTGCGGCTATCGTCGGCTGGCCCGAGCAGACGATCGCTTCCACCTCGGAAAAACTGAGTCGTTCATTGGGAGGGGCGTAGATGGCATAGAGATTTGTGGGCCGCCAACCAACAGTAATCTCTACCCCGAGAGAGTGGAGGCCAATGGAGTCACGGGCTGCGATGGTCCTGTGCGGGATGGAGCGGCGTATAAGAACCGCTAACCCCCGATAGGCGCGCCCTTGAGGCGAGATGTGGTCCACCCGGTAGACACAATAGCCCGCAGCGCTGAGGCGGAAGTCGGGGCGAAGTTGTGTTTCCGAGAGCAGGGCGACACCGATGTTCTGCGCTCGGAGGAGGTGACGTAAATAGGCGGCCTTCCCCTTGAGGCCGTTGACGTTCCAGTGGATGAGGCGTAGAATCATTGTGAGAATTTTACGCCTCGACTGCGCGACCTACGTCCACCCTCCCCAGGGAGACCGGCCGGGTAGAGAGCTCCCAAAAGCTCTCGGACTGCTCTATCTACAGCTGCGCCGATCGCCACATCTGACAGGAGGGTATTCCTGGCAGGGCCTCCCCGGCTAGAGGGGCGACTGGCGTCGCGACGAACTACTGGTGATGGTTTTGCTGCTGCTTTGGCTGCAGCTGAGGGCGCCTTGCGGCGGCCGCCGCGTTTACCGCGTCGCACCGTTGTGGTGGATGCAGCTTGCGCGGTGTCAGCGGCAGAGTTAACAGTGACAGCGGCAGATGGTGCGGATGGTGCGGAGGAGGCAGCAGGAGCAGCAGGTCGCGGAGCCGGAGTCGACCTGGCAATGGTCCCGGCGCGTTTATTCCGCGCCTCGTCGCGAAACACTGGACACGAAGTGTTGTTCGCGGAATGTGCCCCCTGGCAGTTGACGCAGTGGGGGGTGCCCTCCTTGGGCATGGTACAGTCAGCTGCGCGGTGTCCTTGGCCACAGCGTACACAGGCAACAGGACGATGGCACAGGTGAGAGGAGTGCCTAAACCCCTGGCACCTGTGACATTGGGCGGGGCCCCTCTTGCCCCGCCAGGCCTCGATCTTGACACCCGGCATACAGAGTAACTCCGTAATATTGTAGATGGCAGGTGTCAAATCTGGAGTGCGGCGAAGGATAGCCAGGAAAAGGCAACCTGGTTTGCCCTTCCTGGCGCGGATGGGCTGGGCGTGCTCTGGTTCAAAGCCCAGCTCACGTAGCTCGGCGACAATCAATTCCGGGTCGGTGTCGACCGGAATGCCGCGGATAGCGACCTTCAGCTGACGCTCGGCGGGCAGGGAATACGAGAACCAGGTAACCTGGACTCCTGACCGCTCGAGTTCAGAGAGGTACCGCTGGACCACACGGTACTCCTCCTCATCAGTGGGTGTAATCTTAAGACCCTGACCAAAGGCCCTGGCGTTGATTGTGCGCCCAAGGCGCGCCCGCATCTCCCGCACGTGGTTGAGCCAGTTAGGCAGTGACTCAATCGCGAAGGGCGGGTACTTGGGCTTGGGTGGCTCGGAGGGCGGATTTGGCAGAGGCGCCAGTCGAGGGCGACAAGGTACCGTCGGGGCGGCAGCCATCTGCGCGAAGGTAGGCGGCGGAGAGATGGGGTGAGCAGGCGGTGGTGGCGCAGGTTGCTGCGCGGGCTGCGAAGGAAACGATGATTGTTGCTGCGCGTGAGGCGCAGGAGAAATGTGAGGCGGCTGCGCGGCCGCACGATCAGGCAGCGGAGACTGCGCGGAGGGCTGAAGCGGCGCAGCTGAAGAAAGCGCAACGATTGGGGCAAGGTTGCGCGGCGAAGGCGTAGGCGCTGCGGAGCGCAGCACGAGTGGCGAAGCAGTGGTGGTTGGAGCTGTGGCAGAGGCGGCAGCGACCAGCGCGCTGGTGCGGCGTGGGTCACGTTGCGCCAGAGGGCGCTGCTGAAGCAGTGAAGGTGTAGGCAATGGCGATGGCAGCGGTGGCGGCGAGAATGCAGTGCATGGCCGCTTGGTTGCACGGGTGTTGTCAGCGGAGTCATCGGCTGGGCGGCGAACAGCCAAGCGTCGGGAGTGCTGCTCGACGAAGCTGTGCTCAGCCAGTGACAGCGGGGACGTCAAGGCGCCATCACGGGGAGGCGGCCTCTGACCGAACTGAGGTAATCGATACTGGCCCGCGCGAGGCCAGCAGACGCGAATCGGTTGATGAGCGTCTGCGCTACAAAGAGCGCATCCGCCTCATACTCCGACCGCGGAGAAACTGGCTCAAACGGGCGCAAGTCCCCCTCGAGGAACGTCAGCAACTCATTTGGGTCTTTGGAGAGATCTCCAGGTGCGACGGTACGAATAAAAAAGGATGGCTCACCCGCGCTAAGAGCGAAACTCGCGGTGTCCGCTGGTACTTTAGTCGCGGGAAAGGGCGGAGGGGTAGCGCGCAGAGAAGTTGCGCGGTGCGGTGTGGAGGAGGCGAAGTGAGGGTAGCCCCCGCCCCCTGGCGTAGTAGTGGTAACCACGGTGCGGGGGGTTGGGGGGTGCATCTCTTCGCGGCTAGAATGCCTCGGCGAAGAATGCGCCCTTGCGCGGCTTTTCGCATCGCTGACACTGGCACTAGGACGCGGCGAAGAAGAGCGCGGATGGGATCGCGACGAGCCAGCTCGGGCCAGCATGCCTCGACCGCTAGGGCGGGAGGCACCAGCGCGCGGGCTGGTTTCGCGAGAGCGTTGCTTCGTGGCGAAGCAGGGAGTCTGCCAGGCACAGCCGAGACGTGTTCAGCGTCCTCCGCGCATGAGCATCACCCGGTGAGACCCGCTGGTGGGAGGCCGGGGTAGGCACAGCACGGAATCAGCCTAGCACGTCGGCGATAAAGAGACACAGGCGGCTCCCGCTAACGGCGATCTTGCACAACTTTACAATTAAAGAAGTAAAAGACTCAGAACGTAGGACGGCTCGTGTGCACACTGGGTAGCAGACGGCGATACTCAATGACACAGTCGCGTGAGGCGTGCTCCTTATATAATCCGACTGAGGTTTCCAGAACCTTCTATCATGGAAACATCCAGAAAGTTCGGGTACATACCTATCCAGACCGACCAGGTGTCGAAACATCGAGAATGTTCTAGCATCGAAAAGTCTAGAAAGATCACGACTGGATTAGTTCCGCTACTTGATAATAGATGGCGTTTTGCCTTATTTGTTGGTGGTTTAATAGTAAAAGGCAATTGATTATAATATATCGTCGGGGATAGTGCAAATCCGCGAATATACCATAGGTAAAGGGTGCGTATCTACACTAGACCTCGTTTTACAGGTTAAAACATTATAATTTTCGTGTTTCAATGACTACTGCTCTCATTTTTACATTATAAGCATATGTTCGTGTGCTCTTTGGACTAATAATAATAGATTTACGCTAATGTAACTAATTAAGTTGCTTCGACACTTACGCGGATATGTTTTAACCACAATTTATGAAAGTGATACCTGTATAACAAGTTCCGCGGTATTGAAATGAAATAACGTAATGATTATGAAATAATATTTAATCAACAAAACAAAACATGTCTTCCAAAAACAACTCAAAATAAACTCGTAAACTTACAATATTATCTGGTTGAAATATAAACACAAAAAAAACTGCTTATATCCAAAATCTCCGAAATATGGAAACATTGATAATAACAATATCAAAAGTACTAAGTTTAATTTCTTTTTTCTTATTTATTTATTTTTCAGTTCTTTTTTATCTTAAGTAATTAATAGGAACGATATTACACAATTAAACTTATCAAATAATTCAAAACGAGAGCGTTCTAGCAAAAATAAATCTTGTATCTAAACATTTATGAGTAATCAACATTATCATAGTTTATATTTACTTATTTGGTAAAATGAGATCTCACAACTATCCGTCTAGTGTCATAATAATTAAGTAGACAATTTAATCATTCTTGTAAGGAAAGCTGTCATAGAATTCGTGACAATCCACAGGTATAACACTTTTTAATTGTTGCAGGTGTTCATACTTTGTTTTTGAAATTGGCAATCTCTCTGTAAAGAGCTGTGGTGGAGTAACTGGGTTTATTTTTTTTGGCCTCTGAGGCAAGGGTTTAAAATCGTCATTGTAGTTAAGTTTGAATTCAATCGTACCATTTGGATTGTATTTCAGAACTCTGATGTCAACCACGCACTTTGCACCAGTTCCTCTACCAGGGCGAATCGAATCGTAAATTAAGTTAATCTTGATACTATAATCTTTAAAAAATGTGTGGTCCACCGTGGCTACTTCATATGGAGATGGATTCAGTCTTGCTTCTTTGGTAACTGAAGAGTATTGGCTGGGCAAAAATATTTCACGATGTTTTAACTTTCTTTCAATTACCGAGTGAACTGAATCCACCTCTATCTGAGTATGGCCTTTTTCCAAAAATTTCTGTGTGATGACCACATCTTTTTCTATTGCCAATCTCAGAAGAGCATTTGAAACCACAACATTTCTATTCTGCGATGTGCATCCATCAGTGTAGATTATGACATTTTTATGGCTTTCTTCAATCATTTGTGTTACATAATCGACAAAAAATGAGGCGTACGTTGAAGCTTTTAAATCTGTTGAAGTCTCATCAAACCAATAGCACTTTACGTTATTAGTGCCAAGATTGTACACTGTGAAATTGTGAACCATCAACTTAGTTTTAAAATACAATGCGCTGGCTGTCAGAAATGGGCACAATTTCACAGCTTGCAAATCGGCAGTAATAACATGAAGTTGTCCATTTTTCGCAGCATCTTTATCGAGAGTTTTTTCCGTTCTAGCTAAATCTTTTCTTGGGACATGCTGTTGATATTCCTCTTCCGTAGTATTGCCTTCTTTATATGAACAGCATAGATCACACGCATATTTCTTCGGGTGAAACAAAGCTATGTTCTCATCTTTCAATACATCTTCAAAAAGTTTTCTTGAAGCCACTTTTTGTGCTTTACTGGTTGCTTTTTTGGCATAGATACGATAGAGTTCTCGTTTTGACTGTATTGTAGGTTCTAAATATAATTTTGTGCTTTCTTTTCTGCAGTAGTGTGAGGGTAGTTTAGGTAGGGCTCTTAAAAATGTCTGTATTAACTCTTTTAACATAGGTGACGACGACGCAGCATTTCCCTCCCCGTTTACTACTGTTTTCTTATTTGTTTTCTCTCCAAGCCAATACCTTACTATCCACTCTTTAATGCCTAATGTTCCTAAGAACGTCTTTAAACAGACTCTCACTTTTTGGTCGTTCAATTTCAAGTAATATACTTTTGTAACGCCTCTTCTTGTATCAGCCCTCTGTGTGGTTTTTCTCTTAGTCGGCTTTGTATCCACCAAAGAACAAACGAACATTTTCTTCGCTATCCAGCTCATCTCCCAGAAATCCTTAAAAATATTTAATCGCACGCTTTCTGTAAACTTTTCGCAGTTAATAAAATTGCTCTTTAAACATTTGCTTGACTTACAAGTAGCCCCAAGTTTCCTGGCAGGTTTGATGGAGTCTTGTAAAAACTTTTCATCATCAGTTTTTCTAAAACCTATGTATTCCTGACCTAGCATTCTCAATTTCTTATTTCTAAATCTTTTCGACGACATCTGATCTGATTTGCGTTTCCTTAATCTAGATTCCATTGCAACTTCAGGTTCCAGATCTCTTTCAGGAAATAACTCATTATGACCTGTAGATGTTGAATTAAATGGCGCGAGATTCGTTATTTCGGAAAGCGGTACATAATGCGGATCTGCAACAGAGTCATCTGATGAAAAGTCAAGTACTTTATTTACATCAGAACCAATATTCTCAGGAACTGGAGATAATCATTACACAGACTGATTATCATTAAACAGAGTAATATTACAAACAATACCAGTACATTCAAAAATAAAAGTTTTCAAAAACATTGCTTCTTTACACGAGTCAGAAATTGCCATGTACAACCCGTGCGCGATAAGTTGGGACCTGAGCGCGGTGACGTCACAGTGGCGTGTTTGTACCGTCCGCAAAAAAGCGAACACAACGAGTAGCCGCCGCGGCTTCGTCCTTGTTTTTTTTAACCTAATTTATTATGTTACTCAGGGATGATGCTGCTTTTTATCTAATCTTTATTTTTTTTACACTATTTGAATGCAATAGAATACTATTTAATTATGTATCACAGAAAGTGAAGGAAGGTAACGTTTTGTAATGAATAAAAATACAATGTTTAAATTTATACATTTATTTTACTCGTATCTATTATTTACAATATCTAATCTTCGTCACTACTAACGCCCAACATTAATAATGTATCTCCAATCCAAGATTAAAATCAATCTTGAATTGATGCATATCTAGAGATCGATCTCCTATTTGCTTGCCAATAAAGCAACACCGCTATCCGATTTTTTTTTGACGTTAGATTGCATGCAATCTTTTGCGCGATCCTTCCCTCTTGAGCGTTCCGTTTTGAGCAAAATGTTGAATCGACGTTAACTAGTATTTATTTGTTTTTTTTTTGTATTGAAACCACTATATATTAGTTAACTTAGCTAACTTATTTTATTAATTAAAAAAACAAATCTTTGTTAAAAGTTCAATTATTCTTTGTTTTTCATTTATTTTATTAATCATTCATTTCATCTTATTTCTTGGAAAGGAACGTTTCTCTGCAACGCTAGTCTTCTGACTGACATAAAAAAAACTGTCTTACAGCGAGAACAGAAGCGGAACCAAACCCCAAACTATAGATTTATTTTGGTTAATTGGTATATGTTTTATTGTTAATTTTGGTTTTACATTGCAATAATGGATACAAAATCAGAATGAATCAAATTAAGGTGAACAATCCATCTTTTAAAGTAGGTTTATTCAAATTGTCATTTACATTTAAATAATAGTAATAATTTTATGTTCATTGCAGACAGGTGGAGGTCCTACTGAATATATACCCCCCGATGACATTTTAGACAGAGTGGCTGGGTTACTTCGGAGTACTGTTAACGGTTTCTCTGTGCCATTTGGGGGTGATAAAGAAGAAAGCTTTGTTATTGCTGGGGGTAGTTGTGGTAGTGATGGTGATAATCCAAATTTACTTGAGCATCAATGCTCTGGCATTGATGCTCAAGTAAATTTGGATGAAAACATGATCCTATGGCCACAACCTACTAGAGACACAGCGGCAGTACAAATACCATTGCCTAATACAAGCAAAGTTATTTGTACTGAAACAAACCTTTCTCCAAAAAAGTTTTTATTTTCAACACCTAGGACAGGTATTGTTGGTTTAAAATATTTATGATATTGTGTTATGCAATAAAAAATACTTTTGCTAATATTGATTGAGTTAAGACTATGTGACTGATAACTTATACACTTTTGTTTTAGTGAAAAAAAAAAAAAAACAAAAATTGAAGAAAGTAAGGTGAAGAGAAATATGGCCATAGCCAACTACTATAACGCTAAAACACTAAAATTAGAAGCTAAGGTTATAAACATGAATTTAAAAAATGATAAACTAAAACTAGAAAAAGAAAAATTACAATTAGAAATTGACATATTAAGAAAACAGTGACTTGAATTATTCTTTAATACAAATGCATAAGTATGAAATGTTGTTTTATTGTGCTATCCACATATATAAATTATTACAGAAATATTTAAATAATTAGGCTAAAGCTACTGAAATAAAAAGCTACTCAACTACAGTTCTCTTAATTTGTGTTAGTAAAAACAAGTATGATTTATGAGAGAATAACAAATAACTAATATAAGGGTAATAGAATATTTTATTCATTATGTAAAATAATTATTTATAAGACTTCTTCGTTCTGTTATGTCTTGATTTTCATTGTTGGGAACATTTTCCATAAATGTAGTGTTTGGAATATCAACCTCTGCTGGAATTTCCTCCAACTTATAATTTCTGCTAATATTATGCAGAACAGCAGTGGCAATAATTATGGCCTGAACTTTAGGCAAGGATAAGCGCAGTGTTAATGCCACAACAGGAAAACGACGCTTCCATATTCCAAATGCTCTACAAATTTAAATATTAACAATAATTAGTAATACACATTATTTTTCAATAAATAAATCACATTATTGCTATATAACCTTTCAATAGTGTTCCTTGTCTTAATATGTGCTGCATTATATCGTTGTTCAGCTTCAGATATAGGATTTAATAAAGGTGTCAATAAGTATGGCCTGTTCGGATAAGCACTGTCACCAAGCATCCAGCGGTTACCAAGTAGCCCTGTTTCACAGCGAGCTATAAATAGAAAGATAAATTAATTTTTATTTTAGATTACCTAATTAATTTTAAATTTCTGTGTTATTGATTTGATTACCTCTTAGAACTGAATTGTTAAATATGGTAGCATCGTGGGCTGAGCCTGGCCATCGAGCCACCACATTCATAAATTTTAAATCAGCATCACAAATTGCTTGAATATTTAGTGAAAAGTAACCCTTGCGATTGCGATATTCTTCACCAATGACATGACCTTAAAATAAATAACATGATAAAGAAATTCAGAAGTTACCCACTGATTGTCAAAAAGTAACTTAATATATTTTTTTAAAACTCACAGTGATTGAATCCTAATATGAGTACAGTCAATAGATGCAAATACTCTGGGGAAACCAGCAATTCGGTAAAACTTTTCTGCACTTTCATGGTGTACCACCAACTATTCTGCCTGCTGTTGATGTAGATACACCAACAAAATCAGCTACCGATATCAACATAGTTCCCAATGCATAGAAGCGCAAAGTTAACAATAATTGATGCAGGGGTGATACCCCATTGTTCCTAAAAATAATATTTACAGTAAGTATTATGTACCTATCATTAATTAATATATTATGTATATTTTGTACCTACCTCCTCGATGTAACGCGTACAAAAGGTATCAATTTATTTAATAAAGTTTCGAATGCGTCTTTCGTTAACCTAAATCTGAAGGTAAACTCTGCATCTTCAAGACTTTGCATATAGTTAACCCTTTTTATTTGTCGTGCAGAAGCTCTTACTTCATCTTCAGAAGAATCCCAATCAGATAACTGCATTAATTCTTCCAAATCACTATGACTTTCACTAGAGCTAGATGAAGAAGATGACGAAGACATTTTAAAGCAAACAGTAATCGTAATCCGAAGACGTTAACCGTGGTTTTTCTCAGATTGCTATCTTTGATTGTTTTCTCCTATCTAAAATGGTCGGATTGAATATTGACATGTTCAAACAGTCATTTTCATACAGAGGCCTATCTCTTATCTGTAATCTGACCTCCGAAGGATAGCTTCAATCTTTAGATTGCAAAACCAATCTTTAGATTGATTATTGATATGCTTTTTGGCAAAAACGGATTGACTTGGCAATCCAAGATTGTACAAATTGGATAGGGATTGAATATTAATTTTAGGCGTAAGTGGATTTATGCCTTCTAGAGGTTGTTCTTCGTCCTCAGTCTCACTATAATCTTAACTTGATGAAGAGGTATCAGATAAATGTACAATGATTTGCGATTCATTTGTCTCTTGTAAGAGGTCATCATCCCAATACTTTTGTCGAAGTCTGTCCACATGGTTGACTTCTTTTTTCCAGTCACTCTCACTTATGCTGGTAATTGCATCTCTTGTTAACTTTTCTATTTCCCTTTCTGACTGGTTGATATTTTTATCGGCTACCCTTTGCTTGACCAAATTCCAAATATATTCAATTGGATTGAGGTCACACATGTATGGTGGTAGACGAACTACTTCGTGGCCATGCTCTTTAAAAAGTTCATCAATCAAATATTTTTTTGGGGGCTTATTTATATGTAATAAGTGATACATTTCAGATTTTCTCATTCTTTCATCAAATGTTATATTGTAGTCTAATAACTATTGACGTATAGTCTTCTTCGTCGCCACACTTGTGGGTGGTTTTTCTATTTGAGTTGAGTGGTACGGTGCATTATCTAGTACCACGATACTGTTAAGTGGCAAATTCGGAATTAACTTTTCAAGAACCCACTTTTTAAAGTTTGCGGTATTCATCTCACGATGGTAATCTTCCGAGTTGCTTTTGCATTTGTATATGAGCTCAGCCCCATTCACGAATCCGTTCTCTCCACCGCCGTGAACAAAAATCCATCTTTGGCCGGGATTATTTTGTAAGCGCTTGGCTTCGTTTTTTATTCTCATCAACGTGGTTTTCGATATTCCCGTTGCCATGCATGTTCTTTTTACTACCTGGTCAACAGGTACACACAACTGTTTGTTCCGTTTTTCGTTTTCAAAAAACTCTTAACACTTTTAGCACGAGGTTTCTTTCTCCGCTATGTAAAGGTTTACCCTTCATAATGATAACAAAAAAAACTACAACAATAAAACAATAACACAAACGAAACTAAAAGGATTCCAGAGCGCGTCGTTACGTGACGTAAGCCAGAACGAGACTAAAAATCCTAGTAAAAAACTTGCGATGCGAACGGTACAATACGGGCGCCATCGGGGAAGTGCAGGGGAAGCGGGCGGGGAGCCGCATTCCTAAAAGGTCCCAACATATCGCGCACGAGTATTACTCAGCCTCAGTACTTGAAAGTGCGACAGTATGTTGTTTTCGACTTTCCCAAGATACTATAGACTTGCCAACACTAAATACATAACCAGTACATGACTTACGATCCAGTTGATCTGCATCTGTGTGACCAACTATATTTAACCCATTACTGCATAAAGTTTGTTATAGTACTTAACTCGATTACCACGATAAATATTGGACAGTTGTGGTCAAATTAAGGATATAGTTGATAAAAAACAAAGCATTTACTTATATTTATGATTTTATGACCCGTCCGATATATCGGACGCTATGCACAGCGGAACCATACACTACCTGTACTATACCTGTTGACGGGATAAATAGTTATAAATAAACCAGTTGAATTTATATCAAAGTTTATTGAAAAAAGGAATCGAATGACTAAAACATGTATATTATGATGAAGAGCCTATTACATGGTAGTTCATAAAACACTTAGGATGCAGGCCTACATCGCATTTCAGGCACTTGAACTTGGCTTTGCCTCCACATTGATTTGCACAGCGACGTTCTGTGCTAATGGGTATAATCCAATGCTGTTTGCCGTCATACCGTGTGGTGGACAAGGGTTTGGCAGGCTTTTGTCCTTGGTGTGGTGCAGTTCCATATGTGACGAGCAAGCCTCGAGCTACATATCTTCGAAATGCAAATAAAGAGTGTCTCTTTATTGCATCCATTTTTTCTCGCGAGTAACCAACTGTTCACCAACGACACATCTAAAAAGTAGGCAAATATTGGCCACCACCATTTTCTAATACGCATTCTTGTACGAAGGTTCGCAACAGCTTGATCACACTTATCTACCCCGCCCATGTGCTTGTTGTAGCTGGCAATCAATGAAGGCTGGGGGATTGCTACTTTAGCCTTTTTTTCATTAGACCAGCGTGTTGCAGATGTCAAATCCCAGTTCTCAAAGTTAGTTGCTACCGTGACGACATTATTGTCGTTCCAGCGACACAAAAATACGTCGTCAGACATCCTGTAATCGCTGTAGCCCCGTTCTTCCTTCTTGAACTGGTTGACATCTTTTAGCGGGCAGTTCTCAATACGGTTAGCCCTTATTGTGCCAGTCGCATAGTAGCCTAACTCTCGCAGATGTCTCATCAATGACAACGATGTGAAAAAATTGTCAAAGTATATTTTTATGCCACTTTGGGGTGGCAACTTTCCGAGCTCGATGAGGGTGAGAACTACATCTCCACCTAATCCGAAGTATTTCTTGTCAGAGCTTTTCCCCGTGTACAAACTAAAAGCTATCAAATAACCACTACTGGCACACATAGCCCAATTTTTGTAGCCAAATCTTATGGGCTTTCCCCTGATAAATTGTTTGGCGTAATGCTTTCCATAGTATGGAATCATGCTTTCGTCGACGCTGTAATGCTCATCTAGACCGTAATGTTTTTGGAATGATTCGCCCAAACTATTTAGCAGCGGACGCAACTTATACAGCCTGTCAGAAGAAGCTGATAAATGCGTATTATCATTCAAATGTAAGTTTTGAAGTATCGCTTCAAATCTGTTACATCTTATACTTTCTGCAAGAATTTTCGGCACATCATTATCTCTAGAGAAATACAGCCTTTTATTCGGTAACTTCACATAGCCTGACAATAACATAGCACCTAAAATTACATAAATCTCGTCTTCTGTAACCATCAATGACTTATTTTTCTGTCCCGCATAGAGGTTTGTTTGGTCTACAATATGTTTTACTAAATCTTTGTGGAAAAAGAGCCTGAAATATTCTAGGGGGTCTTTACAATTCTGACTTTCTTCAGACGTTGGTTGTGTGTTGTACTCTGTGCATGAAAACTTGGGTAATTGTTTTTTCCACAAAGTCGTCCTTTTCTTCTTAGTCTGTGGCTTTTTAGGTGGGTTATTTCGCGCTTTCAGAGAAGAAAGGGGTTCATCATCGCTTTCTTCACTCGATGAAAGTGGCCGCAAAAATCCGGTATTTGACGATTGGAGCCCTGAAGATGTTGACGGCCGATTATTGTCTCTATTTGCTTGAAAACACACATCTACTGTGTAGCAATTTGCGTCCCAAGTGGTTTAGGTTTGCATTATGCTCCTCATCTGACTTGTCACTAGCCTCATCTGTAGGCTGATCACCTCGTTCAATAGGTGGTTCAACATAAATCAAGTTTTCAGCAGTCTCATCATCATCCTCGCATTCTAAAGCCAATAAAATTTCATGCACATTCAAACTGTAACAAGCAAACAAAAAACACACCTTAGAGTCCAATATGCATGACGTCCGATTTATCGGACAGCAGTAAAATCACACACATAAAAACCGACCTAACAATTTTGGCATGAAAAAAAGCTTACGTATGCCTAGGTATACACTATATCAACAAACACAATAGATTTGTTAAATGTTTATTGTAAAAATTTAAAAGAAAATATAAAATATTACTTACCGTTTACGCAAAACAGTCCGACCGCGTTCCGCCATTTTAGAAAATGACAACTGACAAGCGAGTTATGTCATTCAGCTGTTTGAAACGGGGTTGCCAGTGTAGAAAATATATTAAACTTTACATTGCAAACAAAAAACTACCAAATTAATTATTTGGTCAGTGAAATATAAAGAATTTCCGTGCGTCCGATATATCGGACGTTATGCTGTAATGGGTTAAGTCACCCTTCTGAAAAATAAGACAATAATAGTGTTCCTTTTAAATATCTCAGGACTCTTTTTCCTGCCTTCCAGTGTGTTTCACCATAGCAGTTATTGAACTGACTGAGATAACTGACACTATGAGAGATATCAGGCCTGGAACACACAGATAAATTACCTTACATTAAATAACCAATAAGGCTTCTATAGTCATAACTGCACTTACAATTTTCTTCCTTTTTTAATTTTATACCAACTTCCATAGGAGTTACAATGTTTGCAGTCTAACATATTGAATTTTTCTAATATTTTCTTTATGTAACTAGATTGATTTAAGGTGAATTTTCCATCAGCTGTTTTGGTGATATTCATCCCCAGAATATGATGAGCTGAACCTAGATCTTTCATCTCAAATTCATCCATTAGTTTTTCTGTTATAACATTCTTTTGTTGCGATGATTTCATTGTGAATAACATTATATCGTCCACATAAACTGCAATAATAATTATTTCCCCGTCATAATTATACACAAAAACACATGGTTCTGACGATAACCGGTTGAATTTTAATTTATTGATTAAAACATCAGTGATTTTCTTATACCATGCTTTCACCGACTGTTTTAAGCTATAAATTGCCTTATTTAGCTTGTAAACTTTATTTTCACAATTTTCCACAACAAATCCATCTGGCTGTTCCATATAAACAGTTTCTTCCAGTTCCCCATTTAAAAATTCAGTCTTTACATCAAGAAAAGCTTAGCCTCTCCTTGAGGTCTTTCGCTGCCTCGATTGTGGTGGTGAGGACGAAGTCGTTCTCCACATTAAATTGCTTGACCACCCATGTTGTTTTTCCGCACCCTGGGACCCCATTGACCCACTCAAACTTGGGTACCTGCCATGTGTCGAATACTTTGCCGGACGCACTATCGCTCAGAACGGATTCCGCTGTTTTAAGAATTCTCTCGTCCAGCATAACCCTCGTACACTTGGCGACCACTGCTATGGGGTCCTAGGGTGGGGTTTTATAAATTGGGACACCCTTCTCCTCCGTCCTCTCCTCGTCTATCTCCACGAAACCAGCCGTCCCACTGTATGCCGCCATGCACCTGTATAAGGCTCCGGCACGAAGCACTTGTGATGTGGCGTTGTTGAACGGTGAGCATGCTCACCGTTCTGGCTGCTCTTGTGGCTGCGAGGAACTCAAGGAACGCGTTCCCCATGTGTACGGCCGGCCCCGTGGCTGGGAGGAGTTGGGGGGGCTCGACTTCATCCATTTGCGCCCTAGAAGGGTTTCTTTTTCCTAACTTTTCCTTTTTTTGGGGTATCTTGCTGCCGCTTGGCTTCTCGAGCGAACTCCTTGCTTGGGGGACGTGCGCGATCGCGGCACTGAATGTTTGTGTGAGTGTGTGTATTATGTTGCATGTTACTGTGTCTGCCTCCTTTGACTCCTTTGCTATAGAGAGCTGCTCCCTGTTCTTTGCTTCGGCTACTCTCTGTTGCAGCCTCTCAGATCCACTGGCGTCATCGGGCTGTCCTACACTAGGGGTCTCCTGCGTACCACGATGTTGGCTTGATGATGTCTTCCGCTTTTCTGGGGACCGGTCCGGGCTCGGGCCTCTGCTGTTGAGTCGCTGGAGTTCTATTTGTGTTTTGTGTTGTGTGTGTGTCACGGGTGTGTGCCAGTGTATTTGTGTCGGTGGTGGCGTTCCTTTTAGCAGCTGTTCTGAATGCTTTTTCGGCAAAATTGAAGAACAGTTGTCTTTTCTTCGGGTCCGCCACCGTCTCGGCTACTACTCCCTCCGTCAAGGGCCTGTCCAGCCTGTGCGCCAAGTCCATCCGGTCCAACGCAAACCTGGGGCACTCCAATAATATGTGCCACACGGACTCGGAGGTTGACGGGTCGCACTCGCACTCGGGACTGCTTTTCAGCTTGAACCTGTGCAGGTATTCGGCGATGCCGCCATATCCAGTCAACACTTGGACGTGAGTAGGACTCAGCTGGGTCGACCTCACGAGGCGGAAAGCCGCCTCAACGTCGGGCAGTATTGCCTTTGTGATTTTACCCCCGGGCGTAGTGGAGTACCTGTCCTGCCATTTCCGGACGGTCTCTTCTCTTGTTTTATTTTTAATATAAGCTAAGGGGATGGCGCCATAATGCGGTGTATCTATTGTGGCTGTTGCAGCGAACTTAGCTAATTCGTCTGCGCGCTCGTTTTCGGGCGTTCCGACATGAGCTCTGAGCCAGAACATCTTTATTTCCCTTTTTTGTTTTTGCACCGCATCCAGACTTTCCTTTATGGGTTTTGCTAGTGGATGGTTTGTCTTGTGGTTCTTCAGTAGGTCGAGTGAAGATCTTGAGTCACTCAAGACGTTAACCACCGGGTGGATACTGCTTTCTGCCATCTTAAAAGCTCTGAACAGCGCATAAAGTTCCGCCTGAAATACGGTGCAGGCTGGGTTTAGTGTGAATTTAAGAGAATCCGTCTCGTTCCCCTCCCACCAGGTAAGGGGTCACCGTGTGTGGTCTGTTATCTGCTGTTGGCGCCCCCTCCCGGAGCAGTTCGGCCGTGGAGATAGTCGACTGCAAAATCTTATCTGTGGCGTCGCCGACCCTTCCCAAATCTCTGCGCAGCACATACAGCTGATCATAGAGTGAGTCAACTCTCCGCGCCATCTGAGTGTGTCGCTGCATCAACGGCTCCACGTCCATTTGTTCACCGGGCTGCGCTTTCTTGTCGAGCGCCAACGTTAGTGTTTTCACTGTCTTTTCGATTTTAGTGGTGGCCTTCAGTACCTCACCAGTTCGCTCGAAAGGCTCCCTGGTTTCGTAATCCAGCCATTTTCTTATGTCTTTAATTGCGGCAAGGTTTTCTGCCATTTCTTTTCTCGCCGCCGCCAGCTCCGTCGCGAACCGGTGGTTCAGCTCCGCCACCGCTTTATTGTGGGCTCTCTCGATCACCACTAGTTCGCGAGCGTGCTGTGTCCTCGCTGTCTCCAGGTTGTTTCGGTGCCGCGAGCGGGAGTCCGAGAGGGCCAGGCAGGTCTCGTAGAGAGTCTGGAGGCATTCCACCACTGTTGCCTTGCACTCTCTTCATGTTTCCCGCCTGCTCCAGTGCTTCCTTACCGTAAAGCAGCATCTCATCTGCGAGCCGCGTCGACTCGTCCATTGCCACCACAGTTCGACGATTGGACATTGCTATTACGCTCGTCCTACCTGCTGGAGACTGGAGCCCTGCGACCATTTCGTCCAACTCTGACGCCCCATCTATCCATGCTTCGACCCTGGTGTTCGGGTTGATAGTGGGTGATTCCACCTCTGATACTGATGTGTCGCTGTGGACAGACGGGGGTATTTTCGACTTTAAAACCTTCTTCCTCAGGCTAGGCTCACCTCTTATTGATGAGGCCGCACTTTTTGTTGAGGCAGCTGATTTTGGTACATTTATCGTTTGTTTGACGGAGGCTTTGGAGGCGACTGACTTGAGACATTGTTAAAGTTAAATTTTAACACTTACTTCTAAGTTTTATCTAACGTAGACTAGAATAAATTACTAATTTTATTGTTATATCTTACAACTAGAGCTTCCTGCTAGATGTTTAGGCACTGGTGTTATTTGTGCTGGCAGCTGAGTACGCGACGCGACGCTCGGGGCTCTGGTGGTCGAGTCCTTAGTGGCTGCGTTGGAGCTAGTGTCCTTTCCGGGAATTTCTCGCTAAGTTGGTACCGAATTCGGGATTTTAGTTGGAGCCAAAAGCTTCCTTTTTTTATGGGCTTTTCAACGACACCAAACACGGGCTCTCTTTCTATTCCCGTTCTGGAGTTATGGCGTGAGGGGGTAGGTCCAGCAGGGGGGTTGGGGGGAGTTTTGAAGTTTCGTGGGGGGTTGATTGGTGGGGGGCCCGTTTTGCCCCAGGTCTTGAGATATCCCTCGGAGGGTGACGGGAGTATTCCCGTTAGCTTCGGGGGGTCCTGGAGAGTAAAAATCCGTTAAGTAGAAAACTTGACCCCTGGTTTTTATATTTCAGGGGGGGGGGGCACTTTGAACCCTATCAGGTTCCGAAGTGAGAAGTATCTTGAGAAATCACTTGGGGTTCCCGAAATGTAGTATTGAATTTTACGGGTAACCCGTTTTACCCGTAAAATTTTTTTTTGGAACCCCTACAATGTTATAGGGGCGTTATAAGTAGGGCTGGTGGCCACTAACTTATGAAATGGGGGGCTGATTTTAAGGGTGGTGTTTGGGGTAGCTCGCAGACTACACTTTGCGAGCCGATGGGAATGAGCCCAAACTCGGGGGGGTTGGCTTGCGGGGTTGAAGTTATATGCCGGACCTACACTGGGAGTACCGGAGCTACTTCAGCACAGGTGATGCTGCTGAGGCGAAGTCTCTGTTACAGGCAGACGTAAATAGCAGTGACGTAGATATTGAAGTTGGCGGATGTCACTGCCAGCTGGTTAGTGACTTAAACTTTGGTGACGTCTGTCAGTCTCGGTGATAATGTGATTAGTGTTCTCTGTTATGTCAATACGTCTATTGGCAAATGACAGCTCACTTCTGTCGTATGACATATGACAAGCTCCACGCGTAGATGTTATGTTCCAACACGACGTTCTATGACGCTAATGTGACGTCGAGGCGTAGGGTTTTTTCCACTGTGGCAGTCCACGTGCTTCATACACCCTTTGCAGCGTTGTAGCTCCGCGAGGGGTGGGTGGATTTTCGAGCTAGTGGATTTGCCAGGTAGGGGTAGTGAGAGCTATCTTTTGACACCTGTTTTAAATCGTTTACCACTGACCTTCTCCTTGTTATCAGTCACCAAAGTCTGCAGCTAATTACTCCTGACTCCGAAGGCACTGACACTCGCCCACATAAACACAGATGAATTGGGCACTACACTCACAGATTTTAATAACTGCGCGCGCGTAGCTCCACTTTTTCCTATTTTTAGAAATTTTTAATGTGGAGCTATGTGTGTATCGTGTCACTATTGCGTGCGTACTGGTTAGGTTAGGTTAGTTTAGGTTAGGTTAGGTTAGGGATTTTTTTTTTTTTGGTCCCTAGTTTGCCTACTCTTGGGGCCGTGGAAAAGTAGCTTTTCTAACATTTAAACACGAGGAGTGTAAGGTGCGAATAGGAGTGGCTATTTGATACCTACCTCCACTTTGCATCTTTTTTAGGAGTTAGGGGTTAATTTTATTTGTTGTACAAAGGTGAACTTATAAACTAAAACAGAAATAAACATTACTGCCAATACGCCGTATAGTTCATTGCAGTATCATTACTGGATCACTATTTATATTATTGTTTAACCAAGGTGAACTTGAAAAATAAAGTTACAAAATTATTATCTTAGCTAATGTACTACATAGTTTACAATATAGTTTTAAGAATATGTGTGCTTTCCAGGCAAAACAACAATTCAAATAGATAGAAGATACAGATGTGAACTAGAAAACTAAAACAGAAATAAACATTACTGCCCATACGCCATCTAGTTCACGGCGCTATTATTACTGGATCACTAACTACATTACTATTAAACTAAGGTGAACTTGAAAAATAAAGTTACAAAATTATTATTTTAGCTAATATACAACACAGTTTACAATATAGCTTTCAGCATATGTGAGCTTTACAGGCAAAATAACCTTTCAAATTAAAACAGAAATAAACATTACTGCCCATACGCCATCTAGTTCACGGCGCTATCATTACTGGATCACTAACTAGATTACTATTTAACTAAGGTGAACTTGAAAATAATCTAAAGATAAACATTACTGTCCATACGCCATCTAGTTCACGGCACTATAATTACTGAGTCACTAACTAGATTACTTTTAACTAAGGTGAACTTGAAAAATAAAATAAAAATAAACAGTACTGCCCTTGCGCCATCTAGTACACGGCACTATCAATACTGATTCACTTACTAGATTACTATTTAATTAAGATGAATTTGAAAGATAAAAATAAAACATTACTGTCCCAGCGCCATCTAGTACGCGACACTTGCATTGAGTCTCTGTTATAAAGAACATTACCAAGGCCCCATTAAACTAATGTTAGGACATAGAATATAGTAGTGCCAGTTATCTCAGAATCAAATACGTGGCGCTAACATAGGTACAGCTATACTTTATTAATTTCTGTTATTATTCTCCTGGGTTGTTGATGGTAGAGCAAGAATGGCCCGTCGGTGATGTGTAAGTAATTGTATGTGTATGTTTTATGTATATAGGTAGCGGTAAATAAATGAATAATAGATAAATAGATATATGAATATATAAGTAAATAAATAAATAAGATGCAGGTGTGTATGGTAAGTGGGTAAACTTGAAAAATAGTATACAAAGGTGAACTTAAAATCTAAAACAAAAATGTAGCAGAAAATAACTGAATAATAGATAAATAGATATATGAATATGTAAGCAAATAAATAAATAAATGAGATGCAGGTGTGTATGGTGAGTAGGTGAACTTGAAAAATAGTGAATAATTAAGTAAATAGATGTATATATAAAAGTAAGTACATAAATAAATGAGACCCAGATGTGTTTAGTAAGTTAGATAAAGTTGAGATGTCGGGTTTGTCCAAGCGCCTGTGGCTTGTAAACGACTTCGCCGTTTTTCATGGATTCTGAGTGCTATCATCATTGTCATTATTATTGTATAGTTTAGCCCTGTCAAATATTTTTGGCCTCGGTCATCGTGATTACCTGTGTATGGCTCCGATGTAAGTATTATGTCTGTGTTGGTGTTATGAAGGTGTAGTTTTAACTCGTGTAACGCGAGGCGACCCCTGTCGAGGTTCGCCTGGGCGATATTGAGTTTGTCTATTGTGTTTTTAGACATTAATTTTGGCTTCGATTCGGGCGCGCATGGCTTTAACTTTGGGGCAGCTTTGGCTGTCAGCTCTATGGTTTGTATCAGATTTCCCGTTGAACTGCAGGTTATGCTCCTTGCAGTTCACGCAGGTGTGTTTGGCTGGTTCGTTGTTTGTGCACTGTAAGGTGAAGTGCGCTTCAGAGCACTTCGCGCAGGTGGGGCTCGCGGTAGAGCACCTGCTCTTGGTGTGCCCGAACCAGAGGCAGTTCCTGCACTGCAGGAAAGGTGAAAAATTTTCACAGTGCACTCTTTGGTAGAGCATAGCGACCCGTCCTAGTTCGATAAAAGCTCGCCAGGCGGCGGGTGAGGAGGTGAATATAACATTGTACAACTTATCGTTCCTATTATTACGGAAAAATTTAATTTTAAACTCTTCGTTTCTGAGAGTGGGATTCTGGTCTCGGATTATCCCTTCGACGTCCCTCTTATCGATCGCTTTGGGGATGCCCTTGAGGCAGATGAGAGGGTCATATCATCTTGCTTCCTCGGTTTTTAGGTCGCTTGACCCTCTCAGTTGCCTCACGGCATCCCCCTTGTTTGCCTCATTTTCGAAAGTAATCTTAAGTTTACCCTTTGAAAGGGGTGTAATGCCCAGCGGTGCGTAACCTCCCTCGCGGAAATTAATCGCACTTGTTAGAAATTTATTTATTTACTATTTAAAATATAATAGAATGTTGTAAATTTATTTACTATTTAAAATATAATGGAAGCTTCACCAATCATAAAACATAATATACACGTCATCCAATGACATGCCTATTTACTCAAAATACACACCAACAAGCCAATCAGGTGTGACAATTTGTTATATAAGAAATAGCTATGTAGGATTTTATATAATCCTGAAAAGG
This sequence comes from Aporia crataegi, assembly GCA_912999735.1. NCBI lineage: Eukaryota > Metazoa > Arthropoda > Insecta > Lepidoptera > Pieridae > Aporia > Aporia crataegi. The sequence continues at coordinate 32,212 of OU538754.1, read as the reverse complement.
GTGTGGGGAGCCCCAGCCTCGCTGCCCCACCGTGAACTCCAGCTCACTACATACCGAGTTCTCCTATTTACGGTAGTAATACATTATCTTATATTGTATATACGATATTATTACAACATAATATTCATCAATATTTAAACACATATATATATAAATAACACAGTAAATACAAAGTAAATAACGAACAAGTTACTTAACTCACGTGTCTCTTGACGGTACCACAGCTCACAACAGGGAATGAAACGGAATCACTATGCTCAGCCTGGCGGCGGCCTATTATACCGATTGTGTCTCGACGGTACCGCAGCTCACCACAGAATCACCGTGCTCTGCCTTGCGGTGGCTTTTTTATACCAATTCCGACCACCCACGAGGGTAGTTCGAGATTGTTCGGATATTCAAACGTTTTAGTCGCTTCCACGACGAACAATCCACAACCGAGTATTCCTATCTATTACGGCCATACTGACAATGCTTCGTCCTCGAAGTATTATTTTGACTACAATACCTACTTAAATTAAATCTAGAAGGTAATCAAAATATGTTATTTGTACAATGTTGTTCCAGCAATTATGATAGTTTTGACAACCTAAACTAGTATTATTTTGGCTTTGTATATTCGAACTACTTGCATAGACATGATGGTCCCATTCAATCGCTGTCATTGAGATAGACCACCACCAAACAAGTATTCTCAGCGAATGTCGAACTACTTACATAGACATGATGGTCCCATTCAATCGCTGTTGTTGAGATAGACCACCACCAAACAAGTATTCTCAGCGAATATTTGCCAAATACTTGTGTAAATATCAATTCATATCAACAACATTCACATTCAAACAATATCAACATTGTACAAATAAATTTTACAATTATTTATAAAAAGATCATCTAAATTTTATGCTAACAAATTTTTCATCATGAATCTTCAAAAGTATAGAGTTTAAAATAGATGAATTAAATGGCACTTTCATCAACTCTTTCTCCAGGTCAAAACCATATTTTTTTTTTACAACAATGATATCCCTTAGTCTGCCTACGCACTGGCGACCATAGACGCGGCCAGGCCGCCGCGGCCATGGTCGCCGGTGCGTAGGCAAGCGCGACATGTGGACGGCCGAAAAATTTGCAGTCGACTTCCAAGGATGTGTCAAGATGGACGTGCAGAAGATAATCACGCTAACTGTGCTTGTGTATTTACTACGAAAACGAAAACGGAAGATTTCACGTAAAAGACAGTTTTGGGTGCATCCATTACTTTGCGAGAGAAAGACTAAAGGATTATATTATACTTATTTTTTGGATTTAAAAATGTATGAGAAGAGATTCTTTAATTACATGAGAATGTCAACGAATACTTTTAACCTGTTACTGGATACAATAAAACCAAAAATTACTGGAACTGGTAACAACTATCGGAAATGCATTCCAGCAGAAGAAAAATTAGTAATAACAATAAGGTAAGCTTTTTCTTTTTTAAATACAGAATGTTTAAAAAATACGTGATATATTTTAAAGGATGTTTCGGAATGGAGTATTGTGTACAGGAAAAATAAAAATAATGTGATAGGGCCTTTTTTTTACTTAAACTGCTAAACGGATTTTTTTGTAAATTTGAATTATACAAGACTTGATTCTGAATCACCCTAAACCACCACTGTTGCGTTTTTCACAACAACCTGTATAATTCATTGACCAAGGTTTTGCCATTTTAAAAAATTTATGAACTATTGTTCAGTAGTATTCTACTTTACGACTTTGAAAAGGAGAGGAAAAGGGCTTGCTTATAACATGTTTTTAAATATTAAAAAACTGAAGTAGATAATCAAATTATTTGTATTTTCATAACTTAAAAAATGGCAATTGTGAACAATTAATCATTCAAATTGGGAAATAGGTCTATCATTTCTGAATTTTGAGAAATATCAGAATAATGAGTATGAGTATCGCTGTAATTTGAATCATCTGATATCCTGTTGGTAGTAGAATAACCTGAATAACTCGGTCGATGCGGGTCATATTCTTGGTCGTTAAGAGTATTGAAATTACTTGAATAGTTTATGCGCGCTGTTGTAGGTGTACAGTTCGGTTGGTATTTTTCTATAATTTCCATGATTTCCATTTTCGCTTTGGTCTTCATTGCAGCAGGGATTGTTTGAAATCTTTCGAGGAGGGATAAAAGAAACAGTCTGTCACAATTTGAATCATTCTGTGTAGTCGCTATGGTCTTATGCAGAACTGAAATTAGAGGGTCTGTATCGGATTCTTCGTTTGGTATTTTTTTCTTCCTTTTTGTTCTAAGCGACTTTGATGCAGACTGTTGAGTCTCAAGATCAGAAGATCTTGCACTTTCATTTTCTTGACTTGCCTCTTCGAGACTATTTTCTGTTGCGTTTGTGTCCAGCACTGATTTCAAAAACAGTAATTGGTTGAAATAGGTGTATTGTGATTTACGTTTTGCAGCAGAACCACTTTTGACATCTTTAAGACGGCGCAGCTCTCTTGTGAAACAGTCTCTAAGGTTTTTCCATCTTTTTTGGAGAGTAATGCCTGTAAATCAATAAATAAATGTAGTACATATTACAAAACTAATATTATGTTTATTAATGTGAATTTTATTTTCAGGTATTTGGCTACTGGGTGTTCTTTATCTCATATAAGTCATGAATACCGTATAGGGCTTCCTACAGTATCGGAAATAGTATTTGATGTTTGTGAAGCAATATGGGAGATATTAAAACCAATTGTGATGCCACAATTGACCAGAGATAAGTGGATTCAAACGGCTGAAGGTTTTCAAAAATACGCCCAATTTCCTAATTGCATCGGAGCCATCGACGGCAAGCACATTAGAGTTATCAAACCACAACATTCGGGATCTCTTTATTACAATTACAAGAATTATTTTTCAATCGTGTTACTTGCAATATGTGATGTAAATTATAAATTTCTTTACGTAGATATTGGAGCATACGGCAAATGCAGTGATTCGTCAATTTACAAAGACTCTGTATTTTATCATAGGCTTTTAAATAATGATCTCGATATTCCGAGCAATAACCCCATCAAAGAAAATGGCCAATCAATGCCGTTCGTTTTAGTGGGTGATGAGGCGTTTTCACTATCGGAACATATGATGCGACCGTATGCTGGGAGAAACTTGAATAATGTAAAGACTAATTTTAATTATCGACTATCCCGTGCCCGCCGCTATATTGAATGTACATTTGGAATATTAGCCAATAAATGGCAGATTCTTCACCGACCCCTAAACGTCAAGAAAGAATTTGCAGTTGTGATTATAAAAGCTCTATGTGTGCTTCATAATTTTGTGCGAGAAAGAGACGGATATGATTTCAAGGACACGTTAACTGTACCAGAGGCTTTATTAGAAATACCTGCATGTTTACCTAATAGAGCAAATAGAACATCAACCGAATATCGAGATATATTCGCAAACTACTTCAGTACCGATGGTCGCTTGCCCTGGCACAATTTGTAAATATATGGGTGCTCGCCGCGAGCCGCCATTGCGCGCCGTAAACAAAATGGCGTCGAACGCACATGCGGTATGAGTAATCTTTTTAAAAAGTTATTCCAATCATTACGAAAACCTGGGAAATTTTACTAAATAATTGTCAAAACTCATGTGCAAAGCGAAAAATAGTAGAAATAAAATAGTTATACTTTTGACAATTACCTATTTGCTAAAATTTCTTAGATTTTGAATGAACGGAACAACTTTAAAAAAAAATCACTCATGTCACATATACGTGTCGAATGCTACTACAGCACCTGCTGCGTTTATTGTAGTTCATCGCATTATTAATTTACTTAGGCATAATAAAATAAAATACTAACCAAGTTCTGCCTTTTCTTTATCTTCCATGGATTCACCGCCAAATATATCGACCACTTCAAGCCACAACTGCCGCTTAACATCTTTATTGGAGTAATCATTTGATGCTAAATCCCATAAACCTCTTCTATTTTCAACTTCAATTATGAACCTTTCCGTGTCGAAATTGGCCATTGTAAAATAATCACTCTGTAGCTAGCTACACGTCTGGTCGCCGCGGCCGATGCGGTAGCACTGATGAATTTTAATACAGAAGTGATGTTCTCGACGGCCACGATTGGTCGCTGGTCGCGTGGCATCAAATTGGACGCCGCGGCCAACGGTGGCCGCTGGTCGCTGGCCGCTAAGTGCGTAGGGGCTATAGCGATTGCCATATAAAGTCCAGAATTCACTGGCCGCCGCGGCCAGGTCGCGGCGACCATGGTCGCCAGTGCGTAGGAGGCCTTAGATTACCTTTCAGAGAATAGTGATTGTTGGTAAGCATTGAAGTGACATCATACTCTTAAATTTTGGTCTTAACTTGTCGTTACGCCTATGGTCCTGATTGACATAAATTAAATCTCCTATGTTATAGTTCTTATTATTTCATCTAACAGAATCAAACCTACGTAAGGGCGAAAATCTAGTAGATTTCTGGACTTGTTTATAGATTGCTGCACTTTCCACAGACCGTTCGGCCAAACTGACGATTCATTACACATGTTTAATTTAAAAAAAAATGTAAGAAAATCAATAAATTTTAATTCCTATTATGAAGATGTTATCCACTCGTCCAATCTGACAAGCCTACAATTAAGGTTCATATTTTCGAAGGTTACTTTTTAGATGATATGGACCGGACGACACTGTCTCTTCGACCAATATTAACTTAGTAAAAAAACAAAACATGGACCGGACGACATTGTCCAATAACCAACTCACACTATTTTAGTTACTGTTACTGCAACAGTGCACAAAAGACATTCAAGTGCATAGTCTTATTAAATTAGAATCTGTGGTGTATACATGTCTACCCACAGTTCCACAAGGCGTCAAGGGCAATATATGGAATAGCTCAGCGGTATCACTCTCCTGGTGTATACATGTCTACCCATAGTTCCACAAGGCGTCAAGGGCAACATATGGAATAGCTCAGCGGTATCACTAATAATAATAATTGGGACAACTCACATTATTATATTATTTTTTTATAACGACAGGTAATTTTTTATTTATTTATTATAATCAAATTTGCTTTTGTTCAAAATTGATATCATTACTTATTTGGTCACAAGTTCGGGGTAGCCGCGATGTTAGCGTAGGTGGGAGTTTTCGTCGTCGTGGGAGGGTTCGGTTTTCCAGTTTTGTTTATTTTAACTTTTATTTTATTTTATTTTTTGTTTAAAGCACCTTACAGAAGGACACTTTAACTAATTACAATCTAGCTGATAAGCTAATAAGTAATACTACTTTGACTTAAACTAATAAATTGAACGTAAGCTAAAAAAATGTCCACTGACAAAATCTTAGAGTCTGTTAAGGGGAAGTGCACTTTGTTCATATACACATAATATTTTCTAATTTACATTGTCAGTTTAACACTTCACTAACTCAAAAGGTTTGGTTCTTTTTAGTCTTCTCACTATGTCCGTGTTGTCAAGGAGCTGGATAGCCTCAACGTTCACATGATGGTGAAGTCTTTTTTGTTGAGCTTCAGCGTACTTATTAATAACTTTGTTAACAAAGTCTATTTTTAGGTCCTTATGAAGATCTTCGTTCCTGACATACCAGGGAGCGTTAACTATCTCCCTGAGTACTTTGTTCTGAAAGCGCTGTATAACTTGGATATTACTTTTTTTGGTGCAGCCCCAGATCTGGATACCATAAGTCCATACAGGCATTAGGACTTGCTTGTAAAGTAGAATTTTATTTTGCACTGCTAGTGGAGAATGTCTGCCTATTAGCCAATGCATACTTTTATAGCGTAGTCCCAGCTCCTCTCTCTTTTTCTTGACATGAGCCTTCCAGCGGAGTTTCGTATCAAGGGTCATTCCTAAGTACTTAGCCATGTTGGCATAAGGTACAATTTGGCTGTTTATGTAAACAGGACAATAATTAGGTCTTTTGTTGGAGAAATCAATATGAACTGACTTAGATTCGTTCAGTTTGATTCTCCATTTTTTAGTCCAATCGTGTATACGATTTATTGCTTTTTGCACCTTTTCTGTAGCTTCTTTGTGGCTGTCTCCTATTGCCATTATTGCTGTGTCATCTGCGAATGTTGCTATAGTGTTATGCTCTGTCTCTGGTATATCCCGAGTGTACAATAGGTATAGGACCGGACCTAAGACACTTCCCTGTGGAACACCAGCTTTTATTTGTTTTATTTCTGAGTAGGCATCTTCATGCCTTACTCGGAAAACTCTTTCTGAAATATATGACTCCAGTAAACGTGCAAATGGCTTTGGGAGTGACATTCTTAGTTTGTACACCAGACCTTCGTGCCAAACCTTGTCAAATGCTTGTGCCACGTCAAGGAAAATAGTTGAGCAGACTTTCTTTTCCTCTAGAGTCTTTTCGATTATGTTGGTTATTCTATGAACTTGGTCTATTGTTGAGTGCTTTTCTCTAAAACCAAATTGATGGTCCGGAATTAGCTTCTCTTCTTCTAATATTGGTTTTAGTCGCTTCAAGAGTAACTTTTATAACCAGAGAGAGGCCAAATGTTGGGCGCCAATTATAACCAGAGAGAGAAGCCGGTATTATAATACCGGCTTTACTATGACACTCGGTTAATAATTATATATTGATAATCACAAATAATAGTGTCTAAGGGTAATTAACAGTAGTAACGTATGAGCCGGCGTCCGAGCCCGAGTCACGTGTTATGAGCGAACAAAAGCGCAGAGGCGCATGACTATACACAAGGGCTCGAAAAGGACGACTACAATGCCGAATGACGAATTACAACTCGCGATATCGGGCGGGGCGCCGGCGTAGGCGAGGGGGACGCTCACCAAGGGAACTACCTGGGCCAGTTTCAACGGTCGTTGGTAATCTTCCACGACCGTTATGTTTACGCGCTATAATCTCCCCCTCCAAGTCCTTAGACGACCCCGACGAGGACTTGGCAACAGAAGGTCGACCTCGCTTTTTATTCTGAGCTAATTTACAAACCCCTTGATAGGGAGTGAGCGCGCTGGCGTGGTACTTGGTAACGTTTCCTTTATTATCGACTACCTTGTATGTAGTAGGACTTGCTAACTCGGATATCCTTAACGGTCCCTGACGTCTGGGTGCGAATTTGTGCGTAACACCCTTCTCTGCATTGCTAACAACGTGTGCTGAAACTAACACCAAATCACCTACACTATAATTTGGTGCGGGACGACGACATCTATCGGCATAAATCTTCCGAGGTGAAACCCTGAATGGTGGGACTGAAATCGGAGGATGATTTCCGGTATCTAATTTATGTACTGCAAAGGCTGTAGACACTCCCCCTGGCTTGAAAATATCCTCGTTGTTAGATAGCAGAACAGACAGTTGACTATGCTGTGAGGGTGAAAGGGCGCTGCCTTCATCTTCGCGAAGCTCAATAGCCGAGCAGGCCAGCCTACCTACCTCCGGTTCATACTTCAACGGAAATTTACGCGGAATATTATCAACGGTAAAATAATTATTTTTAAAATCAAGTACCATACCAGCGTCTCGTATAAAATTCATACCTAACAACGTGTCCGTAGCCCCCGGTAACATTACAAATACAGTAGGGATAGTTACATAACATAAATTTACATCAACCGTTACAGTTTCTACAATTTTCCTTGATAACGTGCCATCGGCCAATTTAATATCTAAGGTGGCCGTTACTAATGGCAATTTATTTTTCACAAAATTTTCCTTAAACTAACACTAGCGATAGAGAGTTTTGCGCCAGTGTCAACTAGCACTTTACCACTTTCACCACAAATTTTCACTAGTACAGTAGGCCGTGCACGCGTGTCAAAATGTACCGCATCCATTGTACTAACGGATTGGAAGGAAACTGACATGGTTTTATCGCTGTTTACTTTGCAGACCGATCGTTTGATGAGACAGTTTGATCGTATCACCCCAGGAGCACCGCATCCAAAACATACGATCGGTGGAACCCTGGATGTAGTCTCTTCAGAATTAGGCTGCTTCTTAAATCTGTGGCATTCCTTCTTCTCATGCCCATACTTTTTACAATAAACACATTTTAGTCTTGGTCTAGGTATGGGTGGAGCTCCGGGAACTGCGGGAGCATCGGCCAGACGAGAGCCTTCTAAGCTATTAAAGGCAGAAGGGCGCGCTTGTGGTTTTGCGTGACCCTCCTCAAGAAGGTCCTCAACAGTGCGTGCCTTCTCGAGCAGTTCGGAAAAAGAATGGAACTGTTAGGATTGACCCAGTGGTTGGGTTTTTAAAAAAAAAGATTTTATTTACTCACAACTGAATTTTAATTAAATCTTATAATAGGATTTCACAAGGATTAGAATAATACTTGAAATTGAGCCAACAAATGTGTGTTCGCGACGGATGATGAAACCGAACTGACTGATTAAAATATATTCTTAAAATCTCATCTTTCGATAGGAAATGCTGACTTGCATAAAGTAGTGGTGTGTCAGCAAGATAGGGTACAGGGCTGTATTATAACAACCCCCCGCATAAGAGTAAACTTACGGTATTATGTAAGTTTGCGGAAATAAGGTAATTAAATTATTCCATACGGAGACGAGGCTGAGGATGAGGTGTTTCGCTAATTGAAGAAACATTATCCGGGTTTTCTATATTTAATTTTCGGAAAACGCATTTATTGGCTTTTACAAAGATTATAATTACAATAGACAAAATTAATAAAAAGGAAACTATGCTAAAGCTAAAACTAACATAATCAGAAGGGTCATTAAGAAAATCATCTGAATTATCATCTATTAACTTAATAGGTAAGTCATGAATCAAATTCAAACTGTCAAGGTTTACATGACGTAATTTAGGTATGGAAATATTAACATTTACTTTATAAAACTCCATTAAATTACAGCAACTGTCATTAATAATGTTAAAATTTGAAACAACGGGATTAATATTAATTTCATAGACAGTTTTCGCTTCGAATTTATTTTCTTTACAAAATGCTGTACAACCTGATTTTAAGGTAAGTATTCCAGTTCCTGATATAACAATATCAATAATTTTATGGTTACACTCAATAGTAAGTTTCTCATCATTAGATTCTACATAAAACCATTTGTTATTATTTAATTTATGCCAAATATCAATTGTGCCAAATATAAATTTTGTAACACAAGTTTTAGGTAAATTTTCAATAGCCTTGGTGATGATTTCTGTTTCACATATTGGATAATTAACGACACTGAGAATATCTAAAGGATCACAAATATACTGATGCCCAATCATTATCTTACAAAAGTTTATACTATCAAAATTAAAATATAACTTCTTATCTTCACTAATACCTATAAAGGATTTTGTTGCAGTAATAAGTGCAAATGAGCTTGGAGACATCGGGTTATGGGGCACCGGTATAGGTATTACCTTATAAAGATTGTATGTTTCTATGTTTACAAGAGGAATTTTAATTACAAATACTAAATTATTATCAATAACATATGAAACTATTTTTGCGAGGTTCATTAGGATATTAATATTATCCAGGTTTAGTTCTACAGGAAAATCCTTAAGCCTAGATAAATCCTTAACATTACTAACTAAATCTATGTATAATTGCTTAGGGGTAATAATAGAAGGATGAATGGTATTTGTTTTTGAAAACAATATACTACTTACAAGATCTTCAACCTTGAATGAAAGTGTTAGTAAATTACTTTGCAATACGCTTAAGATTTCATCTAAGTTTGTTCGAAAATTGACAGAGTTGGCGATTTCAGAAACGTTTTTGACCGAAAGAGATAGTTTATCGATAACATCGTTAAGTAGGATTTGATTCCTATTGAGTTCATTCATGGAGACATTAAAATTTGAAATAGCGGATTTAGAGATATATATACTTTGTTTAAGGTTCGCGTTTAGATCTTTATCAGTTTGTTGCATCTTTGCAATTGCTTTGTTATATTTATGTGCGTCGTCTTCATCTAAAGTTCCAAAGATATGTTTGAATACGGTTCCAATACCACCAAACCAAGCGGATCGTTTTGGTTTTGAAATAGTGAGGTGTGATATAGATTGAAAATCTCGAGTGATGTCCTTGAATAATGAATCAAGTGGTTGAATTAGGTTGTGACATTCAAAATGGTTGAGGGATCTACTTTGTTGACATAAATAACGTATTGTGCCGAAGACATTCTTAATATTTTCTATATGATTTGGGACAAAGGATATATCAGTTGGGATTATTATGTGAATATGATCGTTTATTATTTTCGCAGTACCGTGTGGGTCGAAGTAAATCCCAGGACTCGAGGTGATAGTATGAATGTACTCCTCATTCTTATTTCCCAGGGTAGGATTAAAAATTATTGGTCTGTAAGAAGAAATCACATATGTCTATTAGTTTAATTCTATTAAAGAAAGAATAATAAAATAAAATAAAGTTAATGAAAAACATGAAAAAATAAAGTTTAAGGTGACATTTTAGAATTGGAATTGATTGATGCTATTTACTATACCTATCTCTAATTTTCCCTTTCGCTTGCTAGTTTGATTTCGTCGAAATGATGTTTAACATGACGACGATTGATTATAATAGATAATGTGTTATTACCATGAATCTTTACCACCTTATATGGACCTTTCCATAAGGGTGATAATGCCTTTCTTAAACGGAGATGATTTTTTAAATAGACATAGTCGCCAACCTTGTATTTTATGGTTCTAGTTCGTTGGTCATAATATTCCTTAGATTTTTGTTTTGATGTTTGTATGTTTTGAAGTGCTTTTTCTCTTGATAGTCTGAGTCTATGGTTTAACATTTTTATATATTCAGGGTAAGTCGTGTTAGAGTGAGATTCGTAAATAGAGTCAGGTATGAAAGGTTTGTGACCGAATAAAAGTTCATATGGGGTGAATTGGGTTGTAGTATGAATATTTGTATTGTAAGCTAACATTGCTGTATAAACAAATTTATGCCAGTCATTTTGGTTCTCGTTTACGAATGATTTAAGATATTCCTTTAGAGTTGAATGACTGCGTTCTAAAGCACCTTGCGTTTGAGGATGGTAGGGTGAAGCCCATATTTGTTTGATTTTAAGAAATTCGCAAGTTTTCTTGAAGAGATCGGCAGTAAAGTTAGTACCTTGGTCGGTAACAATTGTTTTGGGAATTCCAAATATGGAGATGAAGTGTACTAAACATTCACATGACTCTTCCGCAGTAGCGTTAGATACAGGATAGGCTATCGAATATTTCGTTAGGTCATCTTGGATAGTAACGATGAATCGTAAATTGATGGTACCAGCTTCGGGTAAAGGCCCAACTATGTCAATGCTAATTCGGTCGAGAGGTTTCGTGGAGGATGTTGTAATTTGCATAGGTGATCTGTTTATTTGTCGTAATGCTTTGTTGGATTGGCATAGAGAGCAATGTTTAATGTAACTATCTATGTCGGATTTTATACCCTTCCAGTGGTACTTCTCTCTTATTCTGTTGTACATACGAGATGAGCCAAGATGTCCGGCAATGGGTATGTCATGGTTTTCCTTTAGGATCTTAGGTATTTCACTTAGTGTCGGATAAATTATAGAGTCATGGTAAATATTAACAGCTATGTTGGTATTATGGAAGAGATAATTAACACGTTGACTGCGTAAAAAAAACAGTGACTTTCAGCTGGTGCGGTGGCAGTCCAAAAATGCACCCACTTGACTTTCTTATTGTGCGTGGCAGGCCCTTTCGACCCGACACCTCGGGGTGGTATTCAAGCTCTATTATCTTAGTCAAGGCGTATCGTGTATTGAAAATTTTTATGCTCTTAAAAACCTAATGAATCACTTGACTTTACTTTGGCCTCGCCCCGGGATCCTCCCAATAGAAAATGAGAAATTAGCAATCGAAAATATCAGGTTGATAGGGCCCGACACCGCACTAAAGTGTATTTTTTTTAGTGATGGGATAGTGAAAGAAAAGAAACATATCGAGTCATAAATTTTTAATCAATTAAATCTATGAAGCGGTCTAACTTATTATAAAGTATTTTTTTTTCTTATCTATAAAAATTACTTAGATATTTAGATATGCCTATCTTTGTAACATGTTAAGCAAAGAGACTGATTACATTTGAAACAAACAGTTTTTATTTTCTTAACTTTCTTTTTTGCCTCCGAGGAAGTTAATGTTTGTCTTAGCTTTTCGTAGCACCGTGCACAATTTCTTCTTTTTGAACCTTTTTCAAGAACATGTCCAGAGGTTTTTATTTTTCCGGCATTATCTGTAAGAAAAAGTTATTTATGACATGCCCTATTCTAAGCATTATACACAAGATGTTAGTGATATAACGAAGTAAGTGAGCAGAAAACGCGTCTGTGGGAACGCGCCCTTAGGGTAGGGTAGAGTACTGTAGCGCAGAGCAGGGCAGGACAACTCAAGGCAAGGCAGGGTAGACCGGCGCAAAACAAGATAGGGTAGGATCAGTTAATTCACAAAAATGATGATGAAAATTGTTTCGTTATTGAATTAAATAGAAAGTAAACTATAAATTACAAAATACCATAGCATAAAATAGCTGTTCATAACATCATAATTTTATATATATTTTACTAGATTATGCAATGATTTAGTACGGAATAAATATTCTTAATAACTTTATTGATACTACACCATTCATAACATTGAAATTCATGCTTTGTATTATGTCTAATCTCACTATTATATTTACTTTAACTATTATATTTACTTTTAAGTATATTTAAGATAAATCAAAGTCACAGGAGAGAAATGATGGATAGTGTAGTATTTGATAATATATACTTACATGAAAAAAAAAATACTGTAACGCGCAGCTATCGGCATACTATTGGAGTCACGAGCCACGTACGCCATGAAAAACATGCGGTGCAAGAAAATAATATGTACACAACATACCAGTGAACCCTTAAAACAGTAGTGAAACCACGGCCCAGCACGCGAACGAGCAATTGGTTATTTGAGCAAGAAAGCATTTGACAGCCATGTAACCGAAGTCGGAGATATTATAGCAGCGCACTCCACTGTGACATACGGCAAAAAGAACGTCAGACGAGATGCTTGAAGTCACCTAAACTATTATTTTTTTATTTATTCATTACCTGTTGTCGTTGTTGCAGAGCCATTATAACACGGAGGTGAAAATTGTAGTCCTCAGCATAATCCTACAAAAATATTTGGTTACTTACTCTCAGGGCTTATTTTCTTTCCACATAATGATTCAACTATAGCTTCAGTAAATCTTTTTTTGGATATTTTATGGTTTTTCATGTTATAGATAATCCAAGCGTTTACCAATGCCATCCCAAATAAATATTCCATTCCTACTTTTCTAAACCATTTCAGGCCCCTTTTTAGAGGTGAGTAGTAGGAGGACATTTGATCACTATAATCAACCCCCTTTTTATTATTATTGTATGTTAACACACAAGTTGGCTTTTGTATTGGTTCTTTAGTTTTTCTGTTTATTTTTCCTGTGTTGACTAATATATCTTTGTCCTCTCTACATGTGGATAACATCAGAAGTGGCCTTTTATCTACCCATTTTATAATTTTGACGTCATTTTTGTTCATAACTCCTTTTGTTTGTCCCTTCTTCATTTTTAAGGACACAAGTTTCTTTGGTATTCCCCTGCGGTTTGACCTTAGTGTACCACAATACAGGGTCCGACGAGATAAAAGCTGTTCCGCTAATGCAATTGAAGAATAGAAATTGTCTGCAATAACTACACGGGATTTGTTCTCTAGACCTGTGATAAGTTTCAGCACTGTGACTTGTCCGTGATTTTTTTCACGGCCACTTTCACCCTTTCCGGAATATACCATCGAGTTGTAAGTGTATCCTTCTGGAGTACATAATTTGTATAATTTAACACCATACTTATGGGATTTGTTTTTAATATATTGCCTAAAGGCAAGCCTACCACGCCATGGTATCATTGTTTCGTCTATAACCAAGTATTTTCCAGGAGATAGCACTTCTTGAAATCTTTTGTTCAACATTGTTGTTAAATTTTCAATTTTTCTTAACTTGCTTGTATTGTTGATGTTTGCTGAACCATCACTAAAGTGCCAGAATTTTAATATTAACAAAAACCTATCTCTTGTCATAACAGACGCAATATATTCATTTCGATATATAGATTTCTTTGACCAATAGTCATTTATTTGAGGCACTTTATTGAGACCCATCACGAGTACTATTCCCAGAAATTTACGCATTTCTGTAGCATTTGTAGGTTTCCATGCCAATAAACGAGATTTTTTTTAATTTCGTTCTTACCATGCTTTTCGGAGTTATATGCTGATGCATATTTATTAGTTTCTGTTACCATCTTTTCAATCAATTCATCAGTTAAAAACAAAGAAAAAATACCATCAGGCGTCGTGTTTTCTATCGAAATATTAATAGTGCTTTCATTTAAGGTGCACTCCTCTAAATCTAGATCAAAATCAGTAATATCTTGCCATTCACTCTCATCACAGTTATCTTGTGTATTTTCTGTGTCGTCATTATTTATATCTAATTCTGCTGATAGCTCGGAGACAACTTCACTGGGACAGTATTCATCACTATCGTTACTTTCGAAATCGTACTCTTCTTCCTCCTCATCAACTTCTTGTTCATAGTCTTCGTCAGTTTCTTCGTCCCCCTCGGTCTCTTCTTCCCTCTCGGTTTCTTCTTCCCTCTCGGTCCCTTCCTCTCTCTCTGTTCGTTCCTCCCTCTCAGTCTCTTCTTCTCTCTCTGTTCCTTCTTCCCTCTCAATCACTACCACCCTCTCGGTCTCTTCCTCTCTCTCTGTTCGTTCCTCCCTCTCAGTCTTTCCTTCTCTCTCTGTTCCTTCTTCCCTCTCAATCACTACCACCCTCTCGGTCTCTTCCTCTCTCTCTGTTCCTTCTTCTCTCTCGGTCTCTTCCTCTCTCTCTGTTCCTTCTTCCCTCTTGGTCTTTTCCTCTTTCTCCGTTTCTATTTTCTTGTTTGTTAATTCTTTTTTTTGTTCATTTATTACATTGCCTTTGATAGAATCCTGCGACGAATCATCTTCAAAAGAATAGACAAATGTTAAATGTTTACCATCGTTAGGATTTTTTATTACCAGTTCTTGTGTTTTTTCTTGTTTGTATTTTAAATCGATTGATTCCGTAGCCTCTTGTTTATATTTTGGCAGATGTATCAACTCGTGATATTGGCTTTCATCTACGCTCAGTTCAAGATCGTGCATTAGTTTAGAATATGATAGATTGTTTAGTGAAGGACTGCATCCTCTTGAGCTATACATACTCAATCTATCCGGAGAGGATGAGCGAGGTGAATAGTTAATATTGTTGGTTTTCAAGATATTCTTAACAATAGTCTTTTCACTTTTTTTTTCATTAAGCTCTGCAATACAAAAATAATAATTATGGTATGTTATAATTACAGGATACAAAGAAAATTTCGAGGGTTCATTATCGATAAAGGAAACCGTAAAATTTTATAAAAGTCCCAAAGAAAATTAAAACTAAAACTTAATAAATATATAAACATCACCAGAAAATTAACTCATTGTCATTTAGACGCAAGTTATGCTATGCTTGATAGATAACATTGATCTTTAGACAGACACACAGACGTTTCGGTAGGTACTATAGATACTACCGTCTTTTAGGTTCTGAACTCAAGTATTGAATAGGTACTAAAACAGTATAAAACATTTAAATAGTGAATAAAGGATATCTAAAATTTAATTAAGTAGGTACCTTTAGGTATTTTTTATTAACGTATAGGTATTTGTATTCTATACTTTATCCAAGTAGGTATTTAAAAGAATGTAAACAATCTTGACACTACTTTTTAAAGAAACAATGTTTTTCGAAAGTAATAATTACTATAAACAAATATAAAACCATGAAATATTCATTATTAGGCTATGATATATTTGGCGAATTACAGGATTTATTATTAAAATTACTTTTTACATAAAAAGACGTATCAAGATTGTTTACATTCTTTTAAATACCTACTTGGATGGAGTATAGGTAGGTACCTATAAAAATTACTTACGTGTTTTAGTATGGATGGAGACAGGTTTCATAACATGAAGTTTTGTCCCACTAGGGCTGACATAAATACTATTTCTTGAACCAGGACTATCATATCTTTTTCTTTTAGGGAAAATTTCTTCGTCACTTTCACTGTCGTCGGTAAAGAAACGTTGATGTTTATTTGCCGGGCGGATTATTTTATTTTCCAGAACAGTAATTTTGCTGGTGGATGGGATAACTTCTTGTTTTTGAAATATTTTTCTGTATTTATTATTATTTTGTTTAGGGACTCCAAAATGTGAACCATCGTATTCTTCTTCGTTATCACTATCATTGTCTAGTATTATTTTGTTTTTACGACGTGCCATCGCAAAGAAATCGACGAGCGCGAAGAGCGCGTTCTCCTACCGTTGCAAGCACAACACTACTGGTGGCTCGACGCTTACGCATCAGCACAGTGCGGCAACAGGTCGCGAGCGGTCATCCACCAAAACAGGCCCTCTCCCGCACTGAAATAACTTTTTTAATGTTCTATGCGGCGGAGGTCAAAAAAAGCCCGACGTGGTATTAAATTGCTATATTTCTATGTTGTTAGTCACAAATCGAAACCTATATTTGTCTCTTTCATACTCGTAAAAACGACTAAGAAACAGGTTCCGCACCAGCGCGACAGACCTATTTTTCAAGTACGCACACTGATTTAACACCGCGTCGGGCTGATTATGAGTGATCCGCATTGAACGTGTTAATCATATTATACAGTTTAATGAAATTTAATTTTTCAAAAGGGTTTTTAAAGTCAGTTATGGCTACTTCTGTCGTGGTTTCTGTAACCAGGATCTCGTTCCTGACTTTCTTTAAGGTGTCAAATAGGTCTTTATAGGATGACCCGTCGAAGTGATGAACCTTGGTAAATAGGAGATAGACTGTTTTACCGAGACTCAAAATCTTTTTGAATGTGTAGAGTTCCTTTTCACTTTTCTTAGTGTCTTCTGCATTTTCGGAATTAGCTAATACTTCTTCAATATAGGGATTCGACTCATCGAGGTCAATAGACGTAGGGATTATAATTATTTTACAAGCAGTTTTCATAATACTTTGATTATGTTCTTTTATATTTGTATTCAAAGTTAGGTCTTTATTTTTGTCAGACATGTCTTTTAAAAATTTGGGGTATTCGTTGTTTGCTGAATCTAGACAAGATAAAGGATCTATAACGTTGTCACTATTATTATTAGTCTCGATCTCAGGGACATCTGTAGGGATTGAATCTAGAATACCGTCGTCGAGGGAACCGAAAAGTTCAATTTCTGACGCTGGCTGAACTTGGATGGAGCTTGGATCAGCGGCATTTTGTTCTTGTTGATTGGATTCAGGAATAGGGTTTGGCAAAGTCTCTATTGGGTTTACGGGAAATCGTGATAAAGCGTCTGCGTTACAATTGATCTTACCTTTTTTGTATTCGATCTCGTAGTCGAATTCTTCTAATTTTAGGCGCCATCTTACAAGTTTTGAACCTGGATCTTTACAGTTAAATAGCCATTTAAGTGGTTTATGATCAGTAACTATCTTGAATTGTTGCCCAAAAAGGTATGGACGAAAGATTTTGGTGCCGAATATAATTGCTAGACATTCCTTTTCAGTAACACTGTAATTAGTTTCGGTTTTGTTCAGTGTTCTAGAGGCATATGCTATAGGTTGATCTTTGCCAATAGGGCCTTGTGAAAGAATCGCAGATATGGCATAGTTTGATGCGTCACAAGTGAGTATGAAGGGTTTAGAAAAATCTGGATAAATAAGGAGGGGTGCAGTTATTAATTTTTCTTTTAAGGTGTCGAAAGCAAGTTGTTGTTCATGTTTCCATTCGAATTCGACGTCTTTTTTCAATAATTGCGTTAAAGGTTTAGCAATCTTTGAGAAATCAGGAATGAATCTTCGATAATAGGAGACAAGACCAAGGAAAGATTTTATATCCTTTGGATTTTTAGGAACTGGGAATTCGGTTACTGCTTTTACTTTGTCTGGGTTTGGTTTGACACCATCTTCGGAAATGATATGCCCGAGATAACCGACTTCGCGGCGTAGAAATTCACATTTATCGGGTTGAAGTTTGAGATTGAACTCCCGCATTCTCTGGAAAATGGATTCGAGATTTTTTATGTGTATATCAAGGTCAGGGGCATAACAGACTACGTCGTCTAGGTAAACGAAGCACCTGGTTCCTTGGAGTCCAGATAATACAGAGTTCATTAATCTTTGAAAGGTTGTTGGGGCATTTTTCAATCCGAATGGCATTCGACAAAATTGGAAATGACCTTCAGGCACTGTGAATGCTGTTTTTGGTTTATCTGCGTCCTCTAATTGAATCTGATGGAAACCGGATGCTAAGTCTAACGTAGAGAAGTATTTGCTACATCCAAGTTGGTCGAGGATCTCAGAAATTTGAGGAATAGGAAATGTGTCACCTATTGAAATATCATTCAGTTTCCTGTAATCGATGACGACACGCCATTTTTGAATGTTAGAGGCGTCCAGTTTTTTAGGTACTACCCAGATTGGTGAGGACCATGGTGAGTTGGAAGGTTCAATAATGTGTTGTTTTAACATTTTATCAATCTGATTACGAACTTCGGCTTTATGAATTTCAGGAAATCGATATGTTTTAGTATGAATAGGAATATTAGTGGTTGTTCTTATCTCATGTTTCATAGCATCAGTACAAGTAAGATTTTCGTTAGGAAGATGGAATATATCTGCATAACTTGAACATAGTTGGATGAGAGCTTCTTTCTCTTCACTATTTAAGTGTGAAACGCGTAATTGACTTAAAACTTCTCTTGTCCTTTGAATAGTATTTTTGGATATGTTTACATGATTAACGAATGTCGAAGGATTGTCAGGCTTATAGGTATCCATAGGAATTAATTTAAGATTGAGATTTGATTTCAAGGTTATAGGGTTTTCTGAAATATTTACTACTGATATATTTATCCTATTATTTTCTTTTACCATGACTATGCAATTTGCTATAAGTAAATCGGGTGAAATCTTCTGATCTAGAATTAATCCTTCTTTTAATTCGGGATTGGAAATAGAACATTCGACTATAGCTTCGGACCTGGGTGGAATTAGATAGGCAGGCTCATGAAAAAATAATTTTATTACGGATTTGCCCATATGAAGTAGGTTTTTGTTGTAGTCTATCTTACAGCTAAGGGCATTAAGCATGTCGGATCCTATGATACCATCATAGGGTAAATTAATTTCATCCACAACATGAAATTTATGAGTCAACTGGGAATTATGAATTTTTAATTTTAATTGAAAATAGCCAAGTGTATGGATAGCTTCATTTGAAGAATCGATTCCCTTCAACTGGATAGGCTCTTTAATGAGTTGAGGTTTTTTTTGAATTGAGGAATTTTTTAAAAGACTTACTGATGACCCAGAGTCTACCAATAGGGATAGCGGAATATTGGATACTGATGAATCGGTTAATACGTGAGGTAAGAGTGTCTTTGAAGGATTACTTGTTATTTCAAAGACTTCGGATTCAGTAGGTTTTGGCAGGTCGGTTATGTTAAACTGCTGCGCGGATACAGTGGATTCAGTGGGTGTAGAATGTGTCAGATCAGATGCTTTGCTCTGCTGCACGGATACAGTGGATACAGTGGATGTAGAATGTGTCAGATCAGATGCTTTGCTCTGCTGCACGGATACAGTGGATACAGTGGATGTAGATTGTGTCAGATCAGATGCTTTGCTCTGCTGCACGGATACAGTGGATACAGTGGATGTAGATTGTGTCAGATCAGATGCTTTGCTCTGCTGCACGGATACAGTGGATGTTATGGGAACAGAAGGTGTCGATTTTTCTTTTTTTTTACAGAGTCCCGTACGACACCGGGACGAGACGTTTACTCGTTTTTTGAATTTGTTCCAAAATCGACAGTATCATATCCCTCATTGGATTCGATTGGAAATGAGTTGTCCCTTTCGGTGAGATGATGTACACGCTGAGGTGTCTTAGAATTTTGGGATTGGAATTTGAGTTTATTATTGTATTCCCTCTTCCTACAGTTCTCTAGAGTGTGTCCGGTTGCCTTGCAGTAACGGCAGAATAAAGGTTGCGCGTTGCTTGGGTTGGTGTTAAACTGATAACGATCTCGCGATTGATGTAGATAGTTAGGGCGTGAATAGGTGATTTTGTTAGAAGGCCTAGGACTCTGAGGATTATTATAACGTTTCCGAGAAGCTTCTATAATTTTCTCCTCGGAAATCGCAAAGTTAATTGCATCATTTAACGTTTCTGGGTCTCGACATCTGACAATAGTCGAAAGTTGTGGTTTGAGACCAATAACAAAATGATGTAAGGCTAGATCTTGCATTGCTGCGATTCGGCCAGCGAGTTCGCCTTTCTTTTTCTTTTGGGATATGTTTACTTCAGTTAGTAGTTTTGATAGGCACGACTCTACGCGTAGAGCGAACTCGTTAACCGAATCATTGTTTTGAACACAATTCTGTAAGTCAGATAGTAAGGCCGAATAGTGTTTCCTTTCCCCAAATTGTGTGGTTAGAAACTCTGATAGTTGCTCCCATGATTCAAATTCTTTTATAGCGCATGCACTTTCGGCTTTACCTTCTAACTGGCTTAATATATATTTTAATAAAACAGGCCGTTTTGAATCTGCCGCTAAGTCATAAGCGTTTTCACAATTATTGAGAAATGGGACTAATCTTTCCCTAGACCCATCGAAGGGTTTTATAAATTTAAATAATACACTAATGTCCATTTTATCTTCGCTTTCTTCCCTTTTGTGTGCTCGCCTCGAACTAGCGTCGACTTGTGTAGTCATAACAAGATATCGATTACTTGTTATGGAATGCAGAGATTGATGAGAGCGTTAGAATTACGATTGACACTATGATGCACGAAAGTATTTTAAGACTTACAGGACCACGTAGATGAATAGCATCCTTAGATAACTTCCGTTGGTGCTGGGCTCAACAGTGGGCTGACAGTAAAAGACAGCCCTGTGCCACTTATTACACAGTGAACGGCGGTTTGAATTCGGTTTCACGGTTTTTAATTTCACTAATTCACTTAATATGCACTTTCACACGCACAGGAGACGTTACCAGGATTTCAAAAAAATCCCTTATCGCTGCCACCAATGTTAGGATTGACCCAGTGGTTGGGTTTTTTAAAAAAAAGATTTTA
Organism: Aporia crataegi; assembly: GCA_912999735.1. NCBI lineage: Eukaryota > Metazoa > Arthropoda > Insecta > Lepidoptera > Pieridae > Aporia > Aporia crataegi. The sequence goes on along the minus strand of OU538754.1, from coordinate 10,940 downwards.
TTTACTCACAACTGAATTTTAATTAAATCTTATAATAGGATTTCACAAGGATTAGAATAATACTTGAAATTGAGCCAACAAATGTGTGTTCGCGACGGATGATGAAACCGAACTGACTGATTAAAATATATTCTTAAAATCTCATCTTTCGATAGGAAATGCTGACTTGCATAAAGTAGTGGTGTGTCAGCAAGATAGGGTACAGGGCTGTATTATAACAGAACGAAGCACGTGCCACCTTTTCTCGTATACGATGGTGAAGTAGTCCGTAAACCATATCCAACTGAACCGGATTCTTTCTTTTCATCACCTTGTTCCTTGCTAAACAAATCTCGGTAAACCTTATGTGGTAGTAGTCGAGGTCCAAAAGTCTGTCGCAGAAGCTGCATAGCATCGGTCCAGGTTTCAACGGAATGTTTAACACCTTGCCACCACGTGCCAGCTAATCCAGTGAATAATATAGGCAAACCTCGAAGGGCTATACTGTCGTCCATGATGACACACTCTTTATATACCTGGATAGCTTCAATGAAAGCGACAAAATCTGCGTTCTCAGCTCCATCAAACCGTGAAGAGCATCTGGCGAAGTTACCTTGGCCACCCATTACGCTCGGAGTGGGCGGTAAAACCGGTGAACGCAGCGACAATATTAATTGCTGTAGCTGTTGATCCGTCATGGTGATCAGCAAAGAGGCTGCAGCCTGAGGTGTCGGAACCGTCGAGGAGGGTGATAAAATTGGGGTAGGAGCAACTTGCTCCGCTTGTGGAGTCGCGGGTGGCGTTACATGACCACCTTGCGCAGCGTCAACTCCAGAAGATGCACCCTGTTCAGGGCTATTCACATGAGACCTCGTAAACACCATTTTATTTTTATAGTTCACAGGCTTATTCACAATTTAAAAGTTCAAAAGGATTCGCGACAATGTCCCCGCGCGGCAACACTAGCGCAGACACGTGATAAGAAGCACGCGGTGTGGCTCGATGCGCAAACGGATCACGTGGTGCAGCACGGTTTCTGACAAAACACCACGCGTGAGTTGCTAGGGAACGCTTTCACTTCGCGATTCCCCGAAATATGTGCGTACGAGTCCTAAACTTGTTTATAATTACAATGACGTGGTCTTTAGCACTACGTAGGTTCCAAAAAATATTCTAAATTAGAGGAATTCGTCACTAGAGCGAGAGTTCGGCAAACGCACACGCGGAAATAAATGCCTAGGTACCCTATGTTGGTATTCTTCACATCTAGGTCTAAACGAATATGTATCCAGAATATACTCTACGTGATACAAAGCTAAGCGACACACAATTTACCCGAAACACTATTTATTGTTCACTTTTCACTGTTGTTCGGCCCCACGTTGGGCGCCAATTATAACCAGAGAGAGGCCAAATTTTGGGCGCCAATTATAACCAGAGAGAGATGCCGGTATTATAATAATACTATGACACTCGGTTAATAATTATATATTGATAATCACAAATAATAGTGTCTAAGGGTAATTAACAGTAGTAACGTATGAGCCGGCGTCCGAGCCCGAGTCACGTGTTATGAGCGAACAAAAGCGCAGAGGCGCATGACTATACACAAGGGCTCGAAAAGGACGACTACAATGACTCGCGATATCGGGCGGGGCGCCGGCGTAAGCGAGGGGGACGCTCACCAAGGGAACTACCTGGGCCAGTTTCAACGGTCGTTGGTAATCTTCCACGACCGTTATGTTTACGCGCTATACTTTTCAAAAAGCTTGGATATCACCGGTAGCAGAGACATTGGTCTGTACGATGTAGTTTTATTTGGTGGTTTTCCTGGTTTAGGGATCATAATTACTTCAGCAACTTTCCATAAGCATGGAACATACATTAATCTGAGTGCACCATTGATGAGATAAGTCAGTTTAACTATGCCTTTGCGTGGAAGGTTGTGTAAAATATCACCTGTTATTAACCCTTAAACAGGCCCCGAAAAACCGCTGCAAGAAATAGGGCCGAAACACATAACGCAAACTGCTTATTTTTGCGGCGCCGCAACGCCAAAATCGGCAGTTGCGTTGCCGCGTTGCGGCGTCGCGAAACAGGGCATTATGGTAGGGCAACCATTTTCTCGTGATTTTTGAGTGTGGATAGACGTCTCTCTGCGATGGATCGTAATAAACTTATTGCTTATTTGTTATTAAGAAGACATTATTCTATCTTAAAAATACGGCAAAGAAGATACTGGATACATCCATTAAGTAAGGGTATGAATCCAAATGGCGAGTTCTTTTCTAAAAAATACGAAGCATTAAAGATAGACGAAAAAAAATTTGTTGCCTACTTTAGAATGAGTATATCATCATTTGAAGAGCTATTAAGCGAGTTATCAAAATATATACAGAAGAAAAAAAATAAAGGAAGAAAACCAGTTACTGCTTTGGAAATGCTGGGCTTAACTTTAAGGTAAAACAAATAGGTTTCTTATTTTTTTTTATTGATGTTTATGGCACTCGGAATCAAATGTTTAGTTTTATTTGTACCCCTGGCTTTATACACCTGTGGTACTAGCGGGGTGTCGATAAAAATTTTGCATCACTAGTGTTCATGGTTTGGGGGTACCTAGTGGTACAAAGCCAGGTTCAAATGAAACAAGACAGAATCAAATTAAGCTTTTTGCATTATACAATTTTCTTACTTTAAGAATACTTTAATAGGCCTTAAAAAATGTAATGATCAATTTAAGAAAAATCAAACTCCTCATCTTGTGAAACATAGGAAGTAGCTGACGTTTCGTCCAGTAAAAATGGTGAATTTATTGGACGTTGTTGGTTTGATGATGAGGTAGTCCTCTGTTCAGTAATCGAACTTCCAGGAGTAGAAGTGTGGTAGCCACTCTGAACCGTATTATCGTATCTCATAGTTGAATATCCTTGATTGTAACCCTGATGCTGATATTCTTGATTATAGCCGTGATGTGTATTTTGATGAATTGAAGGTTGAAGAATGTCGGTTAATATTTGAAGCACCCGACTTTGAAATATCAATGTTTGATTCTCATTTAACGATTGTAGAGATGGTAAAATCCCCTTGAAAAAATGCAAATGTCTATTCTCCGGTGTTTTTAATATTGCCAATAAATCTTCTTCAATATCATCCTTATCATCTGCCTTTCGTTTTCGTGGTTGACTTTTATAACGAGGCAATGCCGTTATTTCATTCTCAATATCTCCTTCCGCTACGCATAAACTGGAATCAGTTGCATTTTGTGAAACCTTTTTCAAAAACTGTAATTGTTTATTCAAGTGATATTCTTTAATTTTTGCAGCTCCAGCTCCTGATCGATTGGCATCTTTTAGTTTTTTTTGATATTTAGCAAAATTATCTTTTATGGCCTTCCACTTCTTGACTAAATCATTACCTGCAACAAAAAACTTCACAAGTGAAAAATAGTAATAAAGACTAAAATTCCCTAGATTCCATTTATACTACATATAAAATTTGATATAACTTTCATAAGTACTTTCGGTCCATCCAATTTCATATAAATGGCTGGCCGCCGAAAAAGAATAATTTTCTGCTTTTTCTTGACTTAGGCAAGTTAAAAACTGATTGACTTTGCCTAGAACAACCATAATGTAAAATATTTATTGAGTACTTCTTTGAAAAACTACCTGTCTATCTTTGAAAATCTATTCCTTTAGCAACACTATTACCTGCGCGGTTTGAGTTTGATTATACCTACATTTGTATTATTTTATTATTTGCCTACTAATTATTATTTCATTTTAGATTTCTAGCAACCGGCAGTGACTTTAAAACCATGCATACGAATTACTTCCGAGGAGCAAGTACAATAGCAAAAATTGTAAGGACAGTTTGTCGCGCCATATGGAAACATCTATCAAGTCAAAATATACCTCCTATAACAAAACAGGTTCTAGAAGATGTCGCTATTGAGTTTGACAAGAAAGCAAATTTTCCTAACTGCATAGGAGCTCTTGATGGTAAACATGTCCGTATTACATGTCCTGCGCACAGTGGATCACTGTTTTACAATTATAAGGGCTATAATTCAATAGTTTTATTAGCTCTTGTAGATTCTAGATATAGATTCATTTTTGTCGATATAGGAGCGTATGGCAAGGAAAGTGACTCCACCGTTTTCCAGAACTCTAAACTTTATGATTTGATTATGACACGCAAATTACCTATTCCTGTACCAAAGCCTTTACCAGGTTCTCAAAATGAAACTCCATTTGTTTTTGTAGGAGATGAAGCATTCTCAATTTCGAATAACGTCATGCGCCCTTACTCAGGAAAACATTTGTCGGTACAACAAAGAGTTTACAATTATCGACTGAGTCGTGCCCGAAGATATGTCGAGTGCGCTTTTGGCATCCTAGCCAATAAATGGCGCATATTTCATCGATCTATGAATGTGCAATACGAATTTGCGACAGACATTATCAAGGCATGTTGTGTAATGCACAACTTTGTTTTGAATCGAGATGGAGTACAAGCGACCGATGACATTATCTTTGATGATTCTGATCTGCAAATGTTGCATTTGCCCACAGCAAATGAAAATAATTTAAGCCCACATCTAATACGGAATGATTTTTGTAATTACTTTTCCAGTGATGTTGGCGTCCTAAGTTGGCAATTAAACAAAATATGAATGTTCGTATACCTACTCAGTTCAAAATACAAATAATACCTTAATACATTTGATTCAAACTATTTAACATGTTGTGAACTGCGAATAAACAATTTAAATGGCAATTTGGTTTTATTTATAGTATTTGTTTACCTTTTTGAATAAGAGCGCGAGAAAAAAATATAATTTTAACTTAGAGAAAATCTTTTGCATAGGGCATTAAAATAAATGGTGTATTTCATATGATTAAAAAAAAAAGATACATGCTACTTACATTAAACTACAATTTAAACCGCGGATCAGATTTTTACGTTTTTACTACAGTAAAAATTGTAGTTTTATTGTGAATAGTGATCGCGTAAACCTAAGACCAATGATATTAAATAAAACAAGTAGCCTAAGACTATATGTTACTACTTACCCAGTTTTGATTTTTCGGTTGAGTTTTTTTCCTTGTAATCAACATAAACGATCTCACAAATGCTTTTCCATGCTTCTTGTTTTATAAATTTGTCTTTATAGGTTTCGTCACTAGTATCCCACAAACAACGGTGTTCCTGAACCGAAGATATAAACAGATCGACGTCAACGTCAGACATTTTAATTTTAAAACTGCTTCTCGGTTGACACGTGTTGTTTGCAAGAGTGTTAGAAACAAACTGCATCCTTGTCAACAAGTATGACGTCATAACGCTGGAATTCACGTCGTGCGTTGCGGCGCCGCACCGCTATAGCGCACTGCCGATTTCAGCGGCGCGGCGCCGCAACGCGCTTATGTGTTTCGGCCCATAAAGTGTTATATATGGATTTAGGCTTTGAATAGCGCCCTGTATGATTCCCTATCAACAAATTCTTTTAAAAACACTGAAATTACTGAAAAAAAAAATGTGGGAAAACATAATCCCATTGCCTGGTACAGACTTCAGTTTATGTGATAACTATATCTAAAAATGTCGAATGTTTGTTTGTTCATAATTCTAGTAAGTATCTGATTTCTATATTTTTTTCAAATTATAATTGCTATTATTTATGAATTTATTTAAAAATATATAAATAACAGTATTATTTTTATAATTTGATTAAAAAAATATATTATTTTTTAGTTTAGGTAGGGTTAGGTATTTAGGTATTTACATTTAGGTGATTTGCATGAAGTAAGACAAATATTGTAAGTATGAATTATTCATTTATTATTAATGTTATAATGAAATATTTTTAATCCCCAGAATGAGCTTGGTGGAAATATTTCATACATGGATCAACGCATAATGCAACATTACAAATTTCACATACGTATTTTGAACGTTTTTCTTGGTTGCGTGTACTGGAGAATCTGCAACGTTTGAACGTCGTCAATTTTAAAAAATGTTGTCCTCGCCGACTCAACCTTATTTCGTCAGGCACTCCAAAAACTCCGCCTTTCTTATTTTTGAACAGCACTGGATCTTGTTTTTTTAGTGATAGATGTGCTGACTTCAGACTTCTTGCCAATCGCAATCTAAAATCCCGGTGTATATTTTGTCGGGTTTCATAATTGTGCTTATACAAAATATATGAATTAATCACAGCGCTCTCAAACAAGAACCAAAAAATCCTAAACCAAGATTTTTTATTAGACCTGCGACCAATGCTATAGGAGCTGCGGAAGTGATCGAAATGATCTACTCCACCCATGTGTCTGGTGTATTCTGCAATTGCAGATGGGCACATCATGTCCTTTTTTTGTCCGTCCTTTTGGGTTCTTTGGATTATTTCAGTCCTTTTAGGATCTACTGCAGTGGTAATTACATAAACGTCTTTTGTGTCTCTCCATTTTATAACCGCTGAAGGAGGGCAAACGCGGAATGTAAATTCACCTGGTGCGAGTTTATTTTCTTTGATCTGTTGTCGCTCTTCCGGAGTTCGAGCTTTTTGAATAGCCAAATTCTGGGGAAGACCTTTACGCTGCATCCGAACAGTTGCAATTGCGAAAAGTTCTCTGTTATAAAGGCATTCCATGAGAGCTACGGATGAAAAAAAATTGTCAAATACTAATAGTGTATTTCTTGGTAGCCCTTGACTTAATTTGTTTATGACTCTATAACCCAGCCCTTCTTCGGTGGGTTCCATATCTTTGCCTACGTATATGTCGCTTTGATAGAGATACCCAGTTTCTGAATCACAACGGCACCATGCTTTGAACCCCCGTTTTATAGGCTTATTTGGCATATATTGTTTTTTGCTATCACGCCCCTTGAATTTAATCATGCTTTCGTCTATAGACTGTCTTTGTGAATTGGTTGCATTCTCCTGAAACGTCCTGTTTAGTATGGTCAGCATAGGTCTTATCTTTTGTAGTTTATCGTGATCTCTGTGATTACGGGGTAAATGGGTTGTAATATCACACGCGTGTATGTTCTCCTGAAGTTTTTTGAATCGTTTGCAAGTCATGGTACTACTAATTTCAACATTGTTGTAAAACGGATCAGAATTCCAATATAGTTCAATATCTGGCAATGGGTTTAGGCCCATGAGAATTATTATAGCAAGAAATGCTTTAACTTCATTTACGTTAGTGTCTTTCCAAAATTTGCTTCGCTTTACTGCTGCATATTTATTTGTATACAATACAATCATTTCAAAAAGTTCTTCTGGAAATATGTTATTGAAATAATGAATAGGAGTACTTCTATGATCATATTCTTTTGTCACTTCTAAACCTTTGCTGAACTGAGGTTCCACCCAATTTTCTACATTGGTGGTCCATATTCTGTTTCGGGATTGTAACTGAGAATATGTTGGAAATACAAAAATATCACGTACTGCTAAATCAACATTAGCAGACAAAGAAGGAGCAAGGACTTGAGAAGGAGTGGCAGAAGCACGGGCTTGAGAAGGACCAGGTAAAGGCGGCGGCATCTCTTCATCGGCGGCAGAAGCACGGGCTTGAGAAGGACCAGGTAAAGGCGGCGGCATCTCTTCATCGGCGGCAGAAGCACGGGCTTGAGAAGGACCAGGTAAAGGCGGCGGCATCTCTTCATCGGCGGCAGAAGCAAGGGCTTGAGAAGGACCAGGTAAAGGCGGCGGCATCTCTTCATCGGCGGCAGAAGCAAGGACTTGAGAAAGACCAGGTAAAGGCGGCGGCATCTCTTCATCGGCGGCAGAAGCAAGGGCTTGAGAAGGACCAGGTAAAGGCAGCGGCTCATCGGCGGCAGAAGCAAGGGCTTGAGAAGGACCAGGTGAAGGAGGTGGCATCTCTTTATCAGTACCTTCCAATATACGTAACAGTTGGGCGGATGACATACCTTGCATGTCGTCCAACAACATATCTATTGATTTGGGTACATAATCTGAAGTTGCACATTCTTCATCCTCTTCATCATCTTCTGATGATACATTCCAGTTTCCTAGAATATCTTCTATTTCTTTATCTCTAAGCGACGGCAGCCACTGTTGAAAAAAAATAAAGGTGCTCATTTCTGGGTTTCTAGAGAATAGAATTAGCAATAGAATCCCGATTTTAGTATAATTTGTGTAAAATAAATCTTAATCATGGGTAGTTTTCAGTAAAAAAAAAAAAATATTTTAAAAATCACAAACACCGTCGGGTGAAAAGGCTAGTATAAAAAAGTTGGTAATTTGAACAGGCAATGGATATATAGCTCCCACAATAATACGACTCAACAGGCTATGGTCACATGTTCCCCACATTATTATTTGCCTTATTTTAGACAATTTAGCAAGAAATCAACTAGAAATAATGTAAATCTTGATAGAAAAACTCAAAATCTGTAATATATCAAAAAATTGCACGACTTACCTTTCTTTGTTTCGCCATAATCTAAATAAAACTTGCACAGTCACACAAAAACAATGCCGTAACGGACAGTCAAAACTCAAATGGCTGCCAGTGTCAAATACTTTCGGATACACTGAGTTTGCAAAATCGGAACCACAGAGTAAATATTTATGATCAAATTATGACAGATTATGGGCTTTCCGCTACCAAAACCTGGCTACGGCATCGAAAAATCTATGTGGGAAGCATTCGTCCGCGGCCTGTCAAAGGAAGTCATAGCCAGGTGTTTTTTTTTTGACTGATAGTTTCTTTTATCTCTTGTGACACTTCTTTAGGTGTAACGAGTTTTATGGTATCGTTCTCTAGGGAAATTTCATAATCATTGTCTATCGCTATTTGCAGTTCGTTGTTAGGTTTACTATCGTTGGGTTGGAAGATTTTTTCTAGGTGTAGGGCAAATCTTTTCGCTTTCTGCTCGTTATTGACGGCCCAACTTCCATTTTCTTCTTTTATGGGTGGTATTTGCATAATGGGCCTCTTCATATTCTTTGTGGATTTCCATAGAGAATAGTCGCTACAGCGAGTGCTCGTAAGGTTCTGTATGTAGTTCTTAATGGACTCATTGTCATACTCTTTTTTTATTTAGTAGTATTTTGTTTTCCTCGAGAAGTTTCGACTGTTCATCTAATTTCTCGAGGATTTTTGTGCTGTCTGGGGCTGGAGTAGGAGCGTCAGTTGGGGGATTGTCGGGGGGGGGGGGCAACAGTTATTGTCGAGGGAGCGGGTGCAGTGGTTTCCGCATTCAACATAGTAATAATTTGGTATAGCTTGTTCAGCGATTTGTCAATATCAAGTTTATATTCAGTTTTAAGATTCCTTGCGCTGTTAAGAGCAAGTTTAGCCCTGTCAAACCATTTTTTGGCCTCAGTCGTCGTGATCGTGTTAAGATTGACCAGTCGTGGGGGTCTGGGCGAGGGGCCGGAGGGATTGGTGGTTTGGGGTTCAGGCGTATGAGCCCTGAGATTACGGATGGGCGATCGGGTGAGCATCTTATATTAAAATAAATGTAAAAATGTAAGTGAATTTCGAGATAAAATGTGAAGGGGAGAACGAAAAGTATTACTATTTACTAGCTGTGTAGAGATGTATCTTGACCGTAAGAATATTGTACGAAACAGAAAGAGAATTTGAAATTGTTAAATTCAAAATCGCATCAAAAATTGTTCGTTTCATTCACACTTAAATTTAAAAACTCAGGAAAGGTGCATTTGGCCTTGTACCTGGCGCGCGTGAGCTAAAAAAGTAGAACTATACCTCAGAGACGTCGCCGTGATTGGCGGACAATTGAATGGTAGACCCTGCCTACGACCCTAAAGCCCAGGGCAGGATTACGGATTTATTTTGGAGTTTACAGTATTAATATTAATTCTTAAAATTTCTAATAGGTAATGTTAATACAAAATAGAAAATTTTTGTGCCAAATTTAAACTAAAAAAAATTATGTATTCTGAGAATTTTTAAGTATTTAAGGATTTAAACCTAAACTTCCCAGACCATAGCCGAACCAATAAAACTCCTTTAAAAGAGCAATAATTTAAGATTAAAATGCAAGTGTTCTGATAAAATATAAATATACAAGTATTTACACCCTCGATTCCAAAATGAAAGCCATAAACCAATAAAACTTTAAAAAGAGCATATAACCTAAGCATAAAACAGGTAAGCAAGACAAAATTTCCAATAAAAGAGTTTTAGTTATTCAACACATAGGATCTCCTTATTTTAAATGTTAAATATTAAATTATAAATGAAATTAACTTATGAGTCCGTCCCTGCTAGGTGTCCGAAATGGTCGTCTTCAAGGTCGAGCAGGTACGTGGCTTCCCACGTGACTAGTTTTCGTTTTCGATTTATTTTGAAGTAAACCAGCACTTTCTGGTAGATTTTACCAGCGGAAAATTGCAAATTTGGTTGGTTTGGTTGGTGGTTTGCAAACTGTTGGTTTTTTAAAGATCCTTCCAATGATGTAATAATAATGGTACGTTACCGCTTTAAATTCCGTGCAAAACGAAATAATCACTTTTTAGCACAGTTTTTCACTAATTTTTCCGTTATTTCCCGGTCTATAATTGCGAATTTATATGTAATAAAAATAATATGTTGCCGCTTTAGATTTTGCACGATTGGGGAAAACGTAAAATAACTGTTTTTCGCTATTTACCACTTTAGTTTTCATTTTTTCCAAATAAAAATTTCACCACCTTATAGAACTCGCCGAGACGCGTCGTTTGAAGTATAATTTATTGAAATACGAACACTGTACCCATAATATAATTTTTAATCGCGGAGCGTGGCTTTTTCGTGCCGTTTTCGAGCGCGGATCGACGTGGACTGAGGTTAGGTTAGGTTAGGTTAGGTTAGGTTAAGTTGAGGAGGTTCGCGTTGAGCTGCGGTTGAGTAAGCTGCTGTTTACTGTGCTCCGCGTTCTGTGAGCCTCTGGAGGGTCTGCTCACCGAGCAAAAATTCTAA